>OY754936.1:13712680-14328106 GCA_963576515.1 Cryptocephalus primarius
TTGGAAAGCTCAAAGATTCCCTTTGTTAATAATATGAGTTACATTATGATAATTCAAAATTTCAATAAACCACAGTAGGGAGAGACACGACATGTCACGTAAATCTATGATAATCGCACTTCAGTTCTCATATTTCAACGAATTTTGAATTGTTTGATATTTTGGAAAGCTCAAAGATTCCCTTTGTTAATAATATGAGTTACATTATGATAATTCAAAATTTCAGTAAACCACAGTAGGGAGAGACACGACATGTCTCGTAAATCTATGATAATCGCACTTCAGTTCTCATATTTCAACGAATTTTGAAGTGATTTTGGAATTGTTTGATATTTTGGAAAGCTCAAAGATTCCCTTTGTTAATAATATGAGTTACATTATGATAATTCAAAATTTCAATAAACCACAGTAGGGAGAGACACGACATGTCACGTAAATCTATGATAATCGCACTTCTCATATTTCAACGAATTTTGAAGTGATTTTTGAATTGTTTGATATTTTGGAAAGCTCAAAGATTCCCTTTGTTAATAATATGAGTTACATTATGATAATTCAAAATTTCAATAAACCACAGTAGGGAGAGACACGACATGTCACGTAAATCTATGATAATCGCACTTCAGTTCTCATATTTCAACGAATTTTGAAGTGACTTTTGAATTGTTTGATATTTTGGAAAGCTCAAAGATTCCCTTTGTTAATAATATGAGTTACATTATAATAATTCAAAATTTCAATAAACCACAGTAGGGAGAGACACGACATGTCACGTAAATCTAAGTGCGATAATCGCACTTCAGTTCTCATATTTCAACGAATTTTGAAGTGATTTTTGAATTGTTTGATATTTTGGAAAGCTCAAAGATTCCCCTTGTTAATAATATGAGTTACATTATGATAATTCAAAATTTCAATAAACCACAGTAGGGAGAGACACGACATGTCACGTAAATCTAAGTGCGATAATCGCACTTCAGTTCTCATATTTCAACGAATTTTGAAGTGATTTTTGAATTGTTTGATATTTTGGAAAGCTCAAAGATTCCCCTTGTTAATAATATGAGTTACATTATGATAATTCAAAATTTCAATAAACCACAGTAGGGAGAGACACGACATGTCACGTAAATCTAAGTGCGATAATCGCACTTCAGTTCTCATATTTCAACGAATTTTGAAGTGATTTTTGAATTGTTTGATATTTTGGAAAGCTCAAAGATTCCCTTTGTTAATAATATGAGTTACATTATGATAATTCAAAATTTCAATAAACCACAGTAGGGAGAGACACGACATGTCACGTAAATCTATGATAATCGCACTTCAGTTCTCATATTTCAACGAATTTTGAAGTGATTTTTGAATTGTTTGATATTTTGGAAAGCTCAAAGATTCCCTTTGATAATAATATGAGTTACATTATGATAATTCAAAATTTCAATAAACCACAGTAGGGAGAGACACGACTTGTCACGTAAATCTGAGTGCGATAATCGCACTTCAGTTCTCATATTTCAACGAATTTTGAAGTGATTTTTGAATTGTTTGATATTTTGGAAAGCTCAAAGATTCCCTTTGTTAATAATATGAGTTACATTATGATAATTCAAAATTTCAATAAACCACAGTAGGGAGAGACACGACATGTCACGTAAATCTATGATAATCGCACTTCAGTTCTCATATTTCAACGAATTTTGAAGTGATTTTTGAATTGTTTGATATTTTGGAAAGCTCAAAGATTCCCTTTGTTAATAATATGGGTTACATTATGATAATTCAAAATTTCAATAAACCACAGTAGGGAGAGACACGACATGTCACGTAAATCTAAGTGCGATAATCGCACTTCAGTTCTCATATTTCAACGAATTTTGAAGTGATTTTTGAATTGTTTGATATTTTGGAAAGCTCAAAGATTCCCTTTGTTAATAATATGAGTTACATTATGATAATTCAAAATTTCAATAAACCACAGTAGGGAGAGACACGACATGTCACGTAAATCTAAGTGCGATAATCGCACTTCAGTTCTCATATTTCAACGAATTTTGAAGTGATTTTTGAATTGTTTGATATTTTGGAAAGCTCAAAGATTCCCTTTGTTAATAATATGAGTTACATTATGATAATTCAAAATTTCAATAAACCACAGTAGGGAGAGACACGACATGTCACGTAAATCTATGATAATCGCACTTCTCATATTTCAACGAATTTTGAAGTGATTTTTGAATTGTTTGATATTTTGGAAAGCTCAAAGATTCCCTTTGTTAATAATATGAGTTACATTATGATAATTCAAAATTTCAATAAACCACAGTAGGGAGAGACACGACATGTCACGTAAATCTATGATAATCGCACTTCTCATATTTCAACGAATTTTGAAGTGATTTTTGAATTGTTTGATATTTTGGAAAGCTCAAAGATTCCCTTTGTTAATAATATGAGTTACATTATGATAATTCAAAATTTCAATAAACCACAGTAGGGAGAGACACGACATGTCACGTAAATCTATGATAATCGCACTTCAGTTCTCATATTTCAACGAATTTTGAAGTGATTTTTGAATTGTTTGATATTTTGGAAAGCTCAAAGATTCCCCTTGTTAATAATATGAGTTACATTATGATAATTCAAAATTTCAATAAACCACAGTAGGGAGAGACACGACATGTCACGTAAATCTAAGTGCGATAATCGCACTTCAGTTCTCATATTTCAACGAATTTTGAAGTGATTTTTGAATTGTTTGATATTTTGGAAAGCTCAAAGATTCCCCTTGTTAATAATATGAGTTACATTATGATAATTCAAAATTTCAATAAACCACAGTAGGGAGAGACACGACATGTCACGTAAATCTAAGTGCGATAATCGCACTTCAGTTCTCATATTTCAACGAATTTTGAAGTGATTTTTGAATTGTTTGATATTTTGGAAAGCTCAAAGATTCCCTTTGTTAATAATATGAGTTACATTATGATAATTCAAAATTTCAATAAACCACAGTAGGGAGAGACACGACATGTCACGTAAATCTATGATAATCGCACTTCAGTTCTCATATTTCAACGAATTTTGAAGTGATTTTTGAATTGTTTGATATTTTGGAAAGCTCAAAGATTCCCTTTGATAATAATATGAGTTACATTATGATAATTCAAAATTTCAATAAACCACAGTAGGGAGAGACACGACTTGTCACGTAAATCTGAGTGCGATAATCGCACTTCAGTTCTCATATTTCAACGAATTTTGAAGTGATTTTTGAATTGTTTGATATTTTGGAAAGCTCAAAGATTCCCTTTGTTAATAATATGAGTTACATTATGATAATTCAAAATTTCAATATACCACAGTAGGGAGAGACACGACATGTCACGTAAATCCACGATAATCGCACTTCAGTTCTCATATTTCAACGAATTTTGAAGTGATTTTTGAATTGTTTGATATTTTGGAAAGCTCAAAGATTCCCTTTGATAATAATATGAGTTACATTATGATAATTCAAAATTTCAATAAACCACAGTAGGGAGAGACACGACTTGTCACGTAAATCTGAGTGCGATAATCGCACTTCAGTTCTCATATTTCAACGAATTTTGAAGTGATTTTTGAATTGTTTGATATTTTGGAAAGCTCAAAGATTCCCTTTGTTAATAATATGAGTTACATTATGATAATTCAAAATTTCAATGAACCACAGTAGGGAGAGACACGACATGTCACGTAAATCTATGATAATCGCACTTCAGTTCTCATATTTCAACGAATTTTGAAGTGACTTTTGAATTGTTTGATATTTTGGAAAGCTCAAAGATTCCCTTTGTTAATAATATGAGTTACATTATAATAATTCAAAATTTCAATAAACCACAGTAGGGAGAGACACGACATGTCACGTAAATCTAAGTGCGATAATCGCACTTCAGTTCTCATATTTCAACGAATTTTGAAGTGATTTTTGAATTGTTTGATATTTTGGAAAGCTCAAAGATTCCCCTTGTTAATAATATGAGTTACATTATGATAATTCAAAATTTCAATAAACCACAGTAGGGAGAGACACGACATGTCACGTAAATCTAAGTGCGATAATCGCACTTCAGTTCTCATATTTCAACGAATTTTGAAGTGATTTTTGAATTGTTTGATATTTTGGAAAGCTCAAAGATTCCCCTTGTTAATAATATGAGTTACATTATGATAATTCAAAATTTCAATAAACCACAGTAGGGAGAGACACGACATGTCACGTAAATCTAAGTGCGATAATCGCACTTCAGTTCTCATATTTCAACGAATTTTGAAGTGATTTTTGAATTGTTTGATATTTTGGAAAGCTCAAAGATTCCCTTTGTTAATAATATGAGTTACATTATGATAATTCAAAATTTCAATAAACCACAGTAGGGAGAGACACGACATGTCACGTAAATCTATGATAATCGCACTTCAGTTCTCATATTTCAACGAATTTTGAAGTGATTTTTGAATTGTTTGATATTTTGGAAAGCTCAAAGATTCCCTTTGATAATAATATGAGTTACATTATGATAATTCAAAATTTCAATAAACCACAGTAGGGAGAGACACGACTTGTCACGTAAATCTGAGTGCGATAATCGCACTTCAGTTCTCATATTTCAACGAATTTTGAAGTGATTTTTGAATTGTTTGATATTTTGGAAAGCTCAAAGATTCCCTTTGTTAATAATATGAGTTACATTATGATAATTCAAAATTTCAATAAACCACAGTAGGGAGAGACACGACATGTCACGTAAATCCACGATAATCGCACTTCAGTTCTCATATTTCAACGAATTTTGAAGTGATTTTTGAATTGTTTGATATTTTGGAAAGCTCAAAGATTCCCTTTGATAATAATATGAGTTACATTATGATAATTCAAAATTTCAATAAACCACAGTAGGGAGAGACACGACTTGTCACGTAAATCTGAGTGCGATAATCGCACTTCAGTTCTCATATTTCAACGAATTTTGAAGTGATTTTTGAATTGTTTGATATTTTGGAAAGCTCAAAGATTCCCTTTGTTAATAATATGAGTTACATTATGATAATTCAAAATTTCAATAAACCACAGTAGGGAGAGACACGACATGTCACGTAAATCTATGATAATCGCACTTCAGTTCTCATATTTCAACGAATTTTGAAGTGATTTTTGAATTGTTTGATATTTTGGAAAGCTCAAAGATTCCCTTTGTTAATAATATGGGTTACATTATGATAATTCAAAATTTCAATAAACCACAGTAGGGAGAGACACGACATGTCACGTAAATCTAAGTGCGATAATCGCACTTCAGTTCTCATATTTCAACGAATTTTGAAGTGATTTTTGAATTGTTTGATATTTTGGAAAGCTCAAAGATTCCCTTTGTTAATAATATGAGTTACATTATGATAATTCAAAATTTCAATAAACCACAGTAGGGAGAGACACGACATGTCACGTAAATCTAAGTGCGATAATCGCACTTCAGTTCTCATATTTCAACGAATTTTGAAGTGATTTTTGAATTGTTTGATATTTTGGAAAGCTCAAAGATTCCCTTTGTTAATAATATGAGTTACATTATGATAATTCAAAATTTCAATAAACCACAGTAGGGAGAGACACGACATGTCACGTAAATCTATGATAATCGCACTTCTCATATTTCAACGAATTTTGAAGTGATTTTTGAATTGTTTGATATTTTGGAAAGCTCAAAGATTCCCTTTGTTAATAATATGAGTTACATTATGATAATTCAAAATTTCAATAAACCACAGTAGGGAGAGACACGACATGTCACGTAAATCTATGATAATCGCACTTCTCATATTTCAACGAATTTTGAAGTGATTTTTGAATTGTTTGATATTTTGGAAAGCTCAAAGATTCCCTTTGTTAATAATATGAGTTACATTATGATAATTCAAAATTTCAATAAACCACAGTAGGGAGAGACACGACATGTCACGTAAATCTATGATAATCGCACTTCAGTTCTCATATTTCAACGAATTTTGAAGTGATTTTTGAATTGTTTGATATTTTGGAAAGCTCAAAGATTCCCTTTGTTAATAATATGAGTTACATTATGATAATTCAAAATTTCAGTAAACCACAGTAGGGAGAGACACGACATGTCTCGTAAATCTATGATAATCGCACTTCAGTTCTCATATTTCAACGAATTTTGAAGTGATTTTTGAATTGTTTGATATTTTGGAAAGCTCAAAGATTCCCTTTGTTAATAATATGAGTTACATTATGATAATTCAAAATTTCAATAAACCACAGTAGGGAGAGACACGACATGTCACGTAAATCTATGATAATCGCACTTCTCATATTTCAACGAATTTTGAAGTGATTTTTGAATTGTTTGATATTTTGGAAAGCTCAAAGATTCCCTTTGTTAATAATATGAGTTACATTATGATAATTCAAAATTTCAATAAACCACAGTAGGGAGAGACACGACATGTCACGTAAATCTATGATAATCGCACTTCAGTTCTCATATTTCAACGAATTTTGAAGTGACTTTTGAATTGTTTGATATTTTGGAAAGCTCAAAGATTCCCTTTGTTAATAATATGAGTTACATTATAATAATTCAAAATTTCAATAAACCACAGTAGGGAGAGACACGACATGTCACGTAAATCTAAGTGCGATAATCGCACTTCAGTTCTCATATTTCAACGAATTTTGAAGTGATTTTTGAATTGTTTGATATTTTGGAAAGCTCAAAGATTCCCCTTGTTAATAATATGAGTTACATTATGATAATTCAAAATTTCAATAAACCACAGTAGGGAGAGACACGACATGTCACGTAAATCTAAGTGCGATAATCGCACTTCAGTTCTCATATTTCAACGAATTTTGAAGTGATTTTTGAATTGTTTGATATTTTGGAAAGCTCAAAGATTCCCCTTGTTAATAATATGAGTTACATTATGATAATTCAAAATTTCAATAAACCACAGTAGGGAGAGACACGACATGTCACGTAAATCTAAGTGCGATAATCGCACTTCAGTTCTCATATTTCAACGAATTTTGAAGTGATTTTTGAATTGTTTGATATTTTGGAAAGCTCAAAGATTCCCTTTGTTAATAATATGAGTTACATTATGATAATTCAAAATTTCAATAAACCACAGTAGGGAGAGACACGACATGTCACGTAAATCTATGATAATCGCACTTCAGTTCTCATATTTCAACGAATTTTGAAGTGATTTTTGAATTGTTTGATATTTTGGAAAGCTCAAAGATTCCCTTTGATAATAATATGAGTTACATTATGATAATTCAAAATTTCAATAAACCACAGTAGGGAGAGACACGACTTGTCACGTAAATCTGAGTGCGATAATCGCACTTCAGTTCTCATATTTCAACGAATTTTGAAGTGATTTTTGAATTGTTTGATATTTTGGAAAGCTCAAAGATTCCCTTTGTTAATAATATGAGTTACATTATGATAATTCAAAATTTCAATAAACCACAGTAGGGAGAGACACGACATGTCACGTAAATCCACGATAATCGCACTTCAGTTCTCATATTTCAACGAATTTTGAAGTGATTTTTGAATTGTTTGATATTTTGGAAAGCTCAAAGATTCCCTTTGATAATAATATGAGTTACATTATGATAATTCAAAATTTCAATAAACCACAGTAGGGAGAGACACGACTTGTCACGTAAATCTGAGTGCGATAATCGCACTTCAGTTCTCATATTTCAACGAATTTTGAAGTGATTTTTGAATTGTTTGATATTTTGGAAAGCTCAAAGATTCCCTTTGTTAATAATATGAGTTACATTATGATAATTCAAAATTTCAATAAACCACAGTAGGGAGAGACACGACATGTCACGTAAATCTATGATAATCGCACTTCAGTTCTCATATTTCAACGAATTTTGAAGTGATTTTTGAATTGTTTGATATTTTGGAAAGCTCAAAGATTCCCTTTGTTAATAATATGGGTTACATTATGATAATTCAAAATTTCAATAAACCACAGTAGGGAGAGACACGACATGTCACGTAAATCTAAGTGCGATAATCGCACTTCAGTTCTCATATTTCAACGAATTTTGAAGTGATTTTTGAATTGTTTGATATTTTGGAAAGCTCAAAGATTCCCCTTGTTAATAATATGAGTTACATTATGATAATTCAAAATTTCAATAAACCACAGTAGGGAGAGACACGACATGTCACGTAAATCTAAGTGCGATAATCGCACTTCAGTTCTCATATTTCAACGAATTTTGAAGTGATTTTTGAATTGTTTGATATTTTGGAAAGCTCAAAGATTCCCCTTGTTAATAATATGAGTTACATTATGATAATTCAAAATTTCAAAAAACCACAGTAGGGAGAGACACGACATGTCACGTAAATCTAAGTGCGATAATCGCACTTCAGTTCTCATATTTCAACGAATTTTGAAGTGATTTTTGAATTGTTTGATATTTTGGAAAGCTCAAAGATTCCCTTTGTTAATAATATGAGTTACATTATGATAATTCAAAATTTCAATAAACCACAGTAGGGAGAGACACGACATGTCACGTAAATCTATGATAATCGCACTTCAGTTCTCATATTTCAACGAATTTTGAAGTGATTTTTGAATTGTTTGATATTTTGGAAAGCTCAAAGATTCCCTTTGATAATAATATGAGTTACATTATGATAATTCAAAATTTCAATAAACCACAGTAGGGAGAGACACGACTTGTCACGTAAATCTGAGTGCGATAATCGCACTTCAGTTCTCATATTTCAACGAATTTTGAAGTGATTTTTGAATTGTTTGATATTTTGGAAAGCTCAAAGATTCCCTTTGTTAATAATATGAGTTACATTATGATAATTCAAAATTTCAATAAACCACAGTAGGGAGAGACACGACATGTCACGTAAATCCACGATAATCGCACTTCAGTTCTCATATTTCAACGAATTTTGAAGTGATTTTTGAATTGTTTGATATTTTGGAAAGCTCAAAGATTCCCTTTGATAATAATATGAGTTACATTATGATAATTCAAAATTTCAATAAACCACAGTAGGGAGAGACACGACTTGTCACGTAAATCTGAGTGCGATAATCGCACTTCAGTTCTCATATTTCAACGAATTTTGAAGTGATTTTTGAATTGTTTGATATTTTGGAAAGCTCAAAGATTCCCTTTGTTAATAATATGAGTTACATTATGATAATTCAAAATTTCAATAAACCACAGTAGGGAGAGACACGACATGTCACGTAAATCTATGATAATCGCACTTCAGTTCTCATATTTCAACGAATTTTGAAGTGATTTTTGAATTGTTTGATATTTTGGAAAGCTCAAAGATTCCCTTTGTTAATAATATGGGTTACATTATGATAATTCAAAATTTCAATAAACCACAGTAGGGAGAGACACGACATGTCACGTAAATCTAAGTGCGATAATCGCACTTCAGTTCTCATATTTCAACGAATTTTGAAGTGATTTTTGAATTGTTTGATATTTTGGAAAGCTCAAAGATTCCCTTTGTTAATAATATGAGTTACATTATGATAATTCAAAATTTCAATAAACCACAGTAGGGAGAGACACGACATGTCACGTAAATCTAAGTGCGATAATCGCACTTCAGTTCTCATATTTCAACGAATTTTGAAGTGATTTTTGAATTGTTTGATATTTTGGAAAGCTCAAAGATTCCCTTTGTTAATAATATGAGTTACATTATGATAATTCAAAATTTCAATAAACCACAGTAGGGAGAGACACGACATGTCACGTAAATCTAAGTGCGATAATCGCACTTCAGTTCTCATATTTCAACGAATTTTGAAGTGATTTTTGAATTGTTTGATATTTTGGAAAGCTCAAAGATTCCCCTTGTTAATAATATGAGTTACATTATGATAATTCAAAATTTCAATAAACCACAGTAGGGAGAGACACGACATGTCACGTAAATCTAAGTGCGATAATCGCACTTCAGTTCTCATATTTCAACGAATTTTGAAGTGATTTTTGAATTGTTTGATATTTTGGAAAGCTCAAAGATTCCCTTTGTTAATAATATGAGTTACATTATGATAATTCAAAATTTCAATAAACCACAGTAGGGAGAGACACGACATGTCACGTAAATCCACGATAATCGCACTTCAGTTCTCATATTTCAACGAATTTTGAAGTGATTTTTGAATTGTTTGATATTTTGGAAAGCTCAAAGATTCCCTTTGTTAATAATATGAGTTACTTTATGATAATTCAAAATTTCAATAAACCACAGTAGGGAGAGTCACGACATGTCACGTAAATCTATGATAATCGCACTTCTCATATTTCAACGAATTTTGAAGTGATTTTTGAATTGTTTGATATTTTGGAAAGCTCAAAGATTCCCTTTGTTAATAATATGAGTTACATTATGATAATTCAAAATTTCAATAAACCACAGTAGGGAGAGACACTACATGTCACGTAAATCTATGATAATCGCACTTCAGTTCTCATATTTCAACGAATTTTGAAGTGATTTTTGAATTGTTTGATATTTTGGAATGCTCAAAGATTCCCTTTGTTAATAATATGAGTTACATTATGATAATTCAAAATTTCAATAAACCACAGTAGGGAGAGACACTACATGTCACGTAAATCTATGATAATCGCACTTCAGTTCTCATATTTCAACGAATTTTGAAGTGATTTTTGAATTGTTTGATATTTTGGAAAGCTCAAAGATTCCCTTTGTTAATAATATGAGTTACATTATGATAATTCAAAATTTCAATAAACCACAGTAGGGAGAGACACTACATGTCACGTAAATCTATGATAATCGCACTTCAGTTCTCATATTTCAACGAATTTTGAAGTGATTTTTGAATTCTTTGATATTTTGGAAAGCTCAAAGATTCCCTTTGTTAATAATATGAGTTACTTTATGATAATTCAAAATTTCAATAAACCACAGTAGGGAGAGTCACGACATGTCACGTAAATCTATGATAATCGCACTTCTCATATTTCAACGAATTTTGAAGTGATTTTTGAATTGTTTGATATTTTGGAAAGCTCAAAGATTCCCTTTGTTAATAATATGAGTTACATTATGATAATTCAAAATTTCAATAAACCACAGTAGGGAGAGACACTACATGTCACGTAAATCTATGATAATCGCACTTCAGTTCTCATATTTCAACGAATTTTGAAGTGATTTTTGAATTGTTTGATATTTTGGAAAGCTCAAAGATTCCCTTTGTTAATAATATGGGTTACATTATGATAATTCAAAATTTCAATAAACCACAGTAGGGAGAGACACGACATGTCACGTAAATCTAAGTGCGATAATCGCACTTCAGTTCTCATATTTCAACGAATTTTGAAGTGATTTTTGAATTGTTTGATATTTTGGAAAGCTCAAAGATTCCCTTTGTTAATAATATGAGTTACATTATGATAATTCAAAATTTCAATAAACCACAGTAGGGAGAGACACGACATGTCACGTAAATCTAAGTGCGATAATCGCACTTCAGTTCTCATATTTCAACGAATTTTGAAGTGATTTTTGAATTGTTTGATATTTTGGAAAGCTCAAAGATTCCCTTTGTTAATAATATGAGTTACATTATGATAATTCAAAATTTCAATAAACCAGTAGGCCCCCTGCTTAGTTCTTCAATTGCCTTCACTTGTTCAGAATCTCTTTTCAGTTTATCAAGAAAAACTTTTTCTTTGTAGCTATACTCTTCAGGTGTTAAATCCGGAATCGGTTCAGTTGTTTTCCCATAATGTTTATCAGGTAATGCAGGTTGATTTTTCTTGGGGAACAACCGTTTTTTGCATGACCTACTTTTTTTAAGGTTTGTCTCCCGGTATTTTAATTTGGTTATGTATTTTTTTAAAACTCCACGGGGGCTTCTGTTTACCATGTGTTTGTAAATTACCCGGTAGTATTCACTTCTACTATTATAGGAAACACCTGATGCTTCGGCTCTCGTTGTAAACTGTCTTCGTTGGGAATAATTTACTCTCTTTCCTCCTACAAATTTTGCAACTATTGAATTATAGTGCTCAGCAGCATTATTTGTCATATTTAATATTAAACTGTGTGCATTGTCTATTAGACGTTGGAAACACATCAAAATATCGTCATACAGACCACAGAGTTTCATCATGGAGACATGATTAACGTCTTCTGCTTCTATGGTGCAATTGAAGTAACCAATCTCTTTACATTGTTTATGTTCTCCAAAAACATGAGATGGGGCATTTTTTAAATCTACAACAAGACAGGAGATTTGTTCTTGTAACGTTGCATTTTGATTTCCTCTATATTGCACTGCCTTTTTAATTGCAGCAACAAGTCGATAGCTCCTCGAAGACACAATTTTTCTAAGTTCTGGAGGCACTGGGAGATTTTTAGAGTTGCTTCTTTTTCTCTTTACGATCTCCCTAAGATGTTTGGACATGTTTCTTATTAAATTTGAACTTCATTCAAAACTACTTATCGTACAAATTAAAAATGTCTTTTTGCCGAATGTTACCTGTTACACGAAGCGTAAATAGCGGCTTACTGTGAAACTTCGTTCGCGTAGTTGCGGCGGCAAACAGATCTACATTTTTAAATAATGTTTACGCTGGGATATTTGCCACCGGACCCGTTCTAACTGTTAACCGTTCTAACTGTTACCGCTAGAGGCGCCATAAATCAACAACTCTTTAAACAAAACATGTTTTTAGGGTTTTGATAAAAAATGCCCAACCAAAAGAAATTCTAATCACTCTGTAAATTCTTAAAAAGAATCTCTTTCCCGCAAAGTTAATAATTTTGCAGAAATTACGCTAAGCAAAAAAACAAATACCTTTAAAAAATCCCACAGAAAAATGGACAACTTTGCGGATACTACTACTTTATTTTGGATTTTTTTTTATAGAAGTCATTTTTCAGTAGTTTCTAAAGTAACGTTGGAATTCGCTAAAAACAAATTCGCCAAGATGGCTGCCTCTGAAATAACCTCTTAATGGGAAAAACCAAGTCAGAAAAATTCAAGACCACCAACATTGATAACGTGAACCCACCGCAACCATTAATACATCACAGGCACCGTGGTCGTGGATAATAGGAACATTATAAATTTGTTTATTCTTGGTCGCAGTAGTGATAGGTAAATCTTCTTAGTCTTCTTTTTTTGGATCGTGTTTTCTCACGGTACAATCGGGTAGCTCATTAGAATAACTGCATTTGAGCAGGCTGTGAGCCTTATGCAATTGTGGTAGGTAGTATTGTATTTTTTGATTGTGTTATAAGAGGAAAATGTACCACTGAATTGAAACAACAGTTTTTATAAAAATACTTGATACTAAGATATTATGTTTCAAATATACAGTCTCATGATAAACCGTGACCACAGAACAGAAACGGTTGTGTCTTGTTCCGTAAATTTTTGTGCGGGATTTTCGTGTTGAATTTAGTATCACTAATTTTTATGGTAAGTATAATAGTATATTTTTACTATTTTTTTTTTACTATTTTCCCATTTACATTGTGAAAATTGTTAAATATAATAACTGAAGGTTGACATTTGCCTCTTCGTTAACTTCTCAAATTTACAATTTCATAATTATAGTTTATTTAGATTCCCTGTAATCATCGTGAGCAATTTTGCTTTTTTTATGAGTATTAAGGCTTACTTACTCATTTGCCGTCAAATTGATCATCGTACTTCCGTTTATGACAAAGAATTTTTGAAATGATGAAATCTTGCGCAAGCGTGTTTATTTGTTATCCAAAAAGATATATCTTACCTCTTAAATGAATTCATAGTGAAACCCAAGACTGTACATAATGTACAGTTTTCATTTTACTATCAGAAAAAAATCTGAGGAATAATAGTCGATCAATTACCACTAGTGAAATTCTTTTAATACCACCATAGTAAGAAACATGTAGAAGAAATAAAGAAATGTTTGTTTTGGAGTATAAAAACGAAACTGTCAATTATGAAATTTCAGTTGGAGAATACTTTCAGAACCTTGAAAAAATTTGAGAAGAAATGTGATACGACCATCTAAACTGCGATTAGCTGAAAGGCTGTTCAAAGGTTTCTTTAATCTAAAAAACGCTGTAGCTTCAACATAATGCTCATTAGTCAAGATGATTTCGATTCTTAAAGAAACAAAAATGCACCAATCAATTACACATAGTGAAATAGCCAGTGGCGCATCCACCGGTATGCCATGAGTGCAAAGTAAAATGTATTCATTATTGATAATGATGACAAAAAAGTTATTTTATTGAGGTACCGGAATATTTTTTAACGGACTCGTTGCTGCATTGTTACACCACTGGCCACGATCTACATTAAAGGAATTTGCCGCACACTAGGCGGTAGCTAAGGACAGAGATAAAAATTTAAAATGGTAAATGAAGATGTATAAACATGTTACGGACAAAGGGTATGTATGGAGACCAACATAGCAAAAATACTAAAAAGATGACCTGTAGCGACTATGGCCCGTAACAGACCCCGTTCAAGGCAGATAAATTCTTTTGTGGTACTTACTTTCCCAAATATCCTTCAGCACATTTGCATGTCATTTAATTTTTTGCTAGATTAGGTTAGAGCTGGCAGGCGTGACAATAATTTCTCTTCTCATTGGTGTAAAATCCATCCCAACTCCGGGAACAGTTTGTTTTATCCCGAGAAATCCAATATACTAACCATATAGTACATATACATAAAAATTAATACAATATAAAAGAATATAGTACACAAAATTTTTTCAATTCTTGCGAATCGCAACAGAAACTGTTCTGAAAAGTTATTGTTGGTTTTTTTCCAACGTAGCCATAGAATTAAAGTTCTAAGTGAGGTGCACAAGACGTCGAAGTCGAATTTAATAAACTACACCCCCTTAGATTCTAAATTACCAATTTTTAATCCAAAACTGTACAACGCTCCAAGGGGCGTGTATAACCTAATCCGAATTTGAGCTGCTTATCGAGCTCATACTTTTAGAAATAGCCGTGGAACTCAGTACACCAGTGAGGTCGACACCAATTTTTGACGAAGACACTAGAAAACATAAAATAAAACATCGGACTATGAAGCCATCGCTAATATTAGGTTTGTATTTGTAGCTATATTTTTTTTTTTCAAAAAACGTGTAAACAAGATTTGAGAGTGAAAGATCATATATGAAGTGATTCGTGGACTTTCGGTTCGTTCTGTAGGAAACTGACTAATTATATATGCATCACTACAAAAAATAAATCAAGGTCATGCAACATTGTCTATGCAATTGTCCAATGGACTGTTCTAATGGTGAGTTGTGTTAATTTTAACGTGAGTGCAGTGGGAGATGTGCGAATTTTAGGTTGTAAATTCAATAATAATGCTACACAATATAGAAAACATGAAGCGGAGTTTTGAAATTACCCCCAAAGAAAAACGCATGCGTGCTCTTGTGGCGGTTCTTTTTAATAGTTTAAAATGTTTGGATTAAACAAATAACTTGGCTTGTTTTAACAAAATTCGTGTATTTGCATGGAGTTTGGGGTAAATTTAACGTGTGGACGTTACATAATTAAAGTCGATAATACATGCATATTCACAATACCAGGATTTTTAGGAATAATTGAATTTATAAGATTTAGGGTATGTCATAGAACCGACGTACTGGATTCTTATGTTTGGAAACCTGTGCATATTTGTATTTTCCTAATGTATGTATTTTGTCGTATCAATTGATCTAATCGTCAACTATGTCCCTGCGAATTCCGAACATATATGAAAATATATTATGAAACTTTGACGTAAATGGCTTATTTGGCAATGCCGCCATTGTTCATCTGGTTTGGCGTTTTTGTATTTTTATTGTCCAGATTGTCAAATGTCATTCGATCGTCAGACGTTCACGTTATTTTTATTTAGAAAAATAGTGTGACGAAAAATAGACAATGCCGATACCGCGAGACAACTAACTAGTTCCATCCACCGTAGTGTTATCCCCGGTCCTTCTTAAATCGCCACCCTGCCTTGTCAGGGCGAGTGTGGCACCCCCAGCATTTCCAGGCCCTGGTAAAAGACAACAGAGGAATATGTCCGACGATAATTCAGACAAAGCCAAACGGATAAAGATCGATAATGGGCCAGATGAAAGATCGGAAGATGGGTTCGAGGAGAACTCCTCGTCCTCCAACAACACTGACCTCGAGAACTTCAACACTGACCTCGAGAACTTCAATACAGATCTGGAGAACTTCAATACAGATATCGAGAATTTTAACACTGATCTCGAAAACTTCAGTACGACCACCAACTCGACCTTCTTTTCAAACGCCACCGAGTTTGAAGCTAGTACGAGCTCCTCCAAGGAGCACACCGAGGTTGAGACTGCCAGCGTGAAAACCCAATCCTCAAGTGACACAGAGGTAGAGAGCGATAAGAGCAATGATACGACCACTTCCACCACCAGCAGTGACAGTGGTGCAGAATTCTTTAGAGTTAGAACCAGAAGGAATCGCAATTACAGAATTAGGTCTAGTGACTCAGAAAATACAAGGTAGGGTTTGTGGTTAGAATCGGCCTACATATCGGAATTTGTAAGGATTGGTACACACATATTCACAAGCCAATGGCTCCAAACTTTCTCCCATCGGGAAATCATTCTTAAGAATAATGTGATATGGCTTCAAGACATATGTATTCGATAGTTTTGGTAAACAAACAAAACCTGGTGGACTCAAAATCTACACAATTTATGTTCATTCATACTAACTTTGATATCCTTATTGAGAACCTTATGGCATAATTAACCGATCATAAAATTTTATGGTATTTAATAACGGTATTCTTATTTCTCTATATATCTTCTGTCGCAATGATTATGGTGTGCTTCTTTAACCTAAAACTGGTAGCCTCTGCATGAAAAAGTGGATTGTTTATTTTGAAATATAAACCACTTTTCAACAGTTGAGGGACTCTGTACTTCAACTTCATCAATATATTTAAAATTACATATAATCATCATCATCAATGTATTTAAAAGTGCATACAATTTTTCACACAAATATCTGTTACCTGTTTTCTCCATTAACATCACTATATGTCACATTAAGCAAACTGTAACATTTTCTTAAGGATGAAGGTGCTGAAGAACAATAAACAATTTGTTAAGAAATAATTTTAGATTGAATCTACTTAAATAATTGAATGTTATTCAAATCTAAACTTCTCTCTCTCAAAATACAGTGTTCAAGGTGAATCTTGATAATACATTTAAAATTCGTTGTTTCAATGCTTACATAAAACATCGTACAGTGATAAAATTAATTTTCAACCTTTGCTTTTAAAGTGACATCGAAAGAGCACTCGAAGAAGATTTCGAAGAACGTTTGACTGGACGAAGACTTGCTGATATGTTCTTCGACTTTGAACCTAACTCATCAGAGGCGCCAGATTCGGAGCAGGAAAATGAATTTCATCCCATATTGAGAAAGACTAAGCCTAAACATAAATGGTTCCTTGTGCCAGATCTTCTGAAGAGAGAAAGAGGTAAGGCACCCTTCTAAAATAATACAGTAAGCAATTTCTTGATCACATTCTATGACAGAAATGAAAGATTGTTGTACATTCCTAGTTTGTCTATTTTATAGAAATAGAAACTTGCAATAAATGTGCTGATGCCCGTAGAAACCTACAGCTTCAAACTTTTCATTCTAGTAGTAGGATGATATCAATCGACCTGAAGATAAAATTGGGTTACACGATTTTAAGGATGATTGTGTATCTTTAAGTTCTCTTAAATCAATGCTTAAAGTCAAATAACAACAGCATCAAAGTAGATTGAATATTCAGTGGAATTGGTGAATTAAAAACATCATTAGAACTTTTAGCCATAAATTTGAACAGTTGGTTGAATTTATTTTTGTATTTCATGCTGTACATAATAAAAGCTGGATCAAGGAAAAAATGAAAGGTGATAGGCCATAGTCTACAACAGT
Source organism: Cryptocephalus primarius (assembly GCA_963576515.1). NCBI lineage: Eukaryota > Metazoa > Arthropoda > Insecta > Coleoptera > Chrysomelidae > Cryptocephalus > Cryptocephalus primarius. The sequence goes on from OY754936.1 coordinate 13,730,776, forward strand.
TTCTATTAGGGCCATGAATTATTTAAATACAATTCTTTATAGCTAAGGCATTAATGCGTACGAGTACATTCAGTTAACAACACTTGCAGTGCTGTCATAATTTTTCATAATATTTAATTGTTTCAGACTTGTTTCTTAAGGGAATTTCATTTCTGCGGGTTGGATTTTTTGTCATTTACGTTTCACACGCTTATATTAGGGCTGAAATTGCTGTAGTTTTGTCAAATTTTAATACAAGCTCTATTCTGATTTTATATTTGAAGTGTTTTTGTACATTTTGGCACTTATTAATTTGTTGTTAATCATTTTATTTTACCAAATGTGAAATCCTTGTCCTATTTGCACTTATCAACATCCTAAGAAGTTCTTAACATGTAGTACTTCATTAAAGTTAAAATACATATATACTTTGTAAATCTTTTCAATAATTAACTCTACTGAAATCTTTTGTGTTCCATCTTTACTAAGTTAATGGTTTTTAGGGTGTAGCTCCAAATACAATGCACCAGAACTGTTCTACCAACACTGCTATGGCTCATTGCACTCCGTTAAAAGACTGGAATTATTACATAAGCTAAAGAAACACTCTGGTTGTGTTAATAGTCTGAACTTCTCCCCGGATGGTACCTTATTGGTCAGCGGCTCTGATGATTTGTTAGTCTGCGTCTGGAACTGGACACAAGGGAAGTGTCTTATTAGTTTTCCGAGCCAGCATGTCAACAACGTATTCCAGACTAGATTTTTACATCTTTCTGGGGATCTCCACATTGCAACCAGTTCGAGAGATGGACAGGTAATTCCAAATAAAACCTTTCGTTCTTGCATAACTCGCTATATTATATTTACACAATTCAGTGAATATTATCTATTTTTGAAAGGTAGAAAGAAAGGTCAGACATGAAGTGCTCCATTAAACTATTTTTTAGATTCGTCTTTCTCAAGTGTCGAAGGAAGGTGATGTAAGGAGCAATAGAAAATTAGGAGAGCACAAGGGCCCCTGTCACAAAATTGCTGTGGTAGCTGATCAGCCACATCTTGTCTTGAGTGCTGGAGAAGATGGTTGTGTTTATAATCATGATGTTAGGGACAAAAAATCTGCCAAGTGAGTAGTCATCTTGAAAAAACCTCAAGGCGAGGGTTTACACAGCAAGGAATAAAAACCAAAGGGGTCTGGGTTCTGAGTGTTTTAGTAGCATTGATTAACTAACATTGTAAAGAAAGATATTACTTGTCCAGAAAAAAAAACCTGAATTGAGTTATTGCAATTTAAGGAGCACTAGACTTCTGTAGGAAAGCCGAACTTTGACGGTTTTATTAAATATGTAACATTTTTATTTATTTTTTCAGATTGGTAACCGTGAGGAATGATAACAGAGAAGTTGCACTGTACAGCGTCAATACTCATCCATTGAACAGTTATCAATTCTGTGTTTGTGGTAGAATGGAAACTGTTCATGTTTATGACCAACGTAAAAGTAATCGTCCCCTCCATTGTTACAATCCTTACAATGAAAACAGTGGGATGCATGTAACAAGCGCTGTTTATAATCATGACGGTTCAGAGATCCTTGCCTCTTACAATGATGGTGACATTTTTTTATTTGAAGAGAACTCGCCCTCAGGGCAGTTCATACATCAGTATCAGGGCCACCGTAACAGTGCGACCATCAAAGGAGTAAATTTCTTTGGGCCTAAATCTGAGTATGTTGTTAGTGGAAGCGATTGTGGGCATTTCTTCTTCTGGGATAAGAATCTTGAGTCAATTGTACGGTGGATACTGGCAGATTACAATGGGGTGGTAAGTACATGTGTGTTCTGTATGTAAGATAATTTAGCATCTCTGGAATATCTGGTCTGTCAGGTTGACTTGGTAGGTCACAAGCAAGTAGTTAATCTATTAAAATTATGGATACTTTGCATATGCCTAATTATAATGCATTTTACTAATCAGTTCAGCTTATTCATAATGCCTAATGTGACATTTATTAAATTATATTAAATGTTTTTACCTGCTTTGTTGCTACTCAACAGCCCAATTTGTTACCTGGATCCCTGATGACTTTAATATTTCTGAGCAATGTATATTTCAGGTTAACTGCTTGGAGCCCCATCCGCAGGTGCCGTTTCTTTGCACTAGTGGCCTCGACTGGGATATCAAGGTTTGGAGTCCGTCTTTTTTTGAGGAGCCTACAATGTCTGGTTTAGCTCATGTTGTCAAAGAAAATGAGAGACTCCGTAATGATATACTCCGCCATAGCGATAGTAGCGGAGTGGATGGAGAACTTTGGATGTTGTGGAGTTCCTCTAGTTCGTCTAATTCTACTCCTAATTACTCTCAAGAGGATAGTGATATGGAAGGACCTCGTGGCTGTTCCCCTTCTTAATTTTCTATCGTTAATAGACGGAACATTTTTTGTTATATGATGATATATATAAATGTAAATCTATGTTTGTTTCTTTTTCCAGATTTAATCCATGTTATTTTTGGTGTATCAAATTGTGTACCTAAGATTATGAAATGTCTTTACTCTTTGCACGGCAGGTTTATCGAATGTATACAACACGTTTATATTAGGTTTATCAATGTTAAGTTTTATTTATTGTTTTTTTTTGTATTTGTCTTTCTAAGTGTTTCATCAGGGCCTCACTATCATCTCGCTAGTATAAATTACTTTTGACAGTTCTAAAGAAGCCTGTAACAGAATATTTTGCTTTATTGGGTATTAAGTATTCCATATTTAGTCATATTCAATTATTTGTCCCTTCATGTTTGAACTTTGCATTCTTTTGCGCCTGAAGGACTAAAATTGTGAAAACTGCGTCATGGCCGAAGCCTTACATATGTATACAGCATTATACTATATAAAATTTGCGTAAGATCGCTGTATAAGATCATACTACATACAATTTAAAACAAAAAAACTTGGTAATAGTGAGCGATATTGTCGCTTTCTTTGTATATTGGACTGGATGATATGACTTTGTTTACATTACAGTTGGTGTTTTGAAACTTTATAGTTTGCATTAAGTGTAATGGTAAAGACAGTTCAGTTTATCAAATGTCCTAAGAATGTATTTGTGAAAGGATTATACTGAATACGTGTGTTCAATATGCCAAAAATAAGGGGGAGGTCATTGACCTTAAGCTAATTTGATCTCATTACCTTTTTGAAAACCTTGACAGAGTGTTGGCCTTTCCGTGAATGACATCATATCAGATTTGTTTTGAATGAACTGTAGGTATATCAGAGGGTGTAAATACACTATATAGGATTATGCTTATACCAGACGTGATGTATATTGTTTATTTCATCACAAGAAAGAGAAAGAGGGAGAAAAATTCATTTTATAATTCAAATTTCATTGATAATTTATAGTATGTTCCACTCCTAGTGTGGGTCTCGCCACACATTGATTTTATGATAGCTCTTTATACTGTTACTGTTGCTTGTTATTAAAGAAATTTAATAACGGTTAAAACTTGACTCATGTTTCTGGGATATTTGGTTGTAGGAAAGCAAAAACATCCTAAAAGGGGGATCTCTAATGGTTCGTGTAGTGCAAAGTATCTTTAATTTCATTCAACTTCATCAATATCTTGAAATTGCTCAAAACATGTTGGAATGAAAATTTGTTAATTATACTGACTAAGTTTGCAATACCATTTTGCTTATATCCTTTAAAGCGGAAGTTCTATATTTTTCTAGTTTATTATAATCGTGTGATGATAGCTTATCTCAAAGGCCTCATTTATATGTTGTATCCCTACATTTGGCAGCTGTGGTTGTGTGACAAGAAGCGAAAGTTTCGAGTCAAGACTGTCACGGTTGTTGTGGGTTCGAGTTCTACCAAATATCATGAATGTTGTGTATGTCGCGGGAAGTGTGTAAAATGTATCCAAAATCCCGTTCCGATTGATGCCAGTTACCAGGCTGGATAGGATCGGATATCCTGTGGGAGGCGGGACTAGGATATACACACCCCAAGTCGGTAGGGCACGGAATGACAACCTGGGGGTGAAACCTTAAGAGGTTACAACCGTGCCTGATGACTATGGTTCGGGACCAACGTTAAACTGTAGGTCCCGGCCAAATAGCCCTGGCAGCAAAAAGAGACGTTAACATAGAAACAAAAAACATTTGGTCTTATGTATTCTTCCCGTAGATCAGTCATTTCAGAGAAATACTTATATTTTTAAATGTAAAATTGTTCATATCATAAACTTGATCGATTTTTCTAATACATGGTTGTTTAACATCCGAGAATATAATTCAAATGTATTAGAAAGAAATTTATGTAAACTTAGATTATGAAATGTGATGTATTAAACCCTTGCATTTGCCAAATAAAGTAATTTTTTCTATCCCTAGCTTTGAAAATAATACCACACACTGACTACTTAAAAATAACTTTTATTGCCTTTGCTATAAGTAAAATATCAACTATCTAGAATGATGATTGTTCAAATTTTCGAGAAAAATATTGTCATTGAGCAAGAGTTATGGAACTAAACGCTTAGAATAAAATTTAAGAGCAATGCGTTCCTTTCTAATCGATTCAAACAATCAAATAGAAAAAATCCCGATAAGAGAAATTAAGGAAATACAGTGATAATTATACATCAATTAATTGTGTCGAGAAAAATATTGTCATTGAGCAAGAGTTATGGAACTAAACGCTTAGAATAAAATTTAAGAGCAATGCGTTCCTTTCTAATCGATTCAAACAATCAAATAGAAAAAATCCCGATAAGAGAAATTAAGGAAATACAGTGATAATTATACATCAATTAATTGTGTGTTTCTGTGTTGCCAGATCTTATGGTTTTGTGTAAACAACCATTATAGTACTTTTAATTACTTTGCTCTTCAAATTTTCATTTTCTCGAACACCATACTTGCTATTACAAGCAGATGCACAATTGATTCGGCAACATAACACCAGTTGTAAAAATATCATTGATATTAAGTCACCTACACATTTCGCGTTTCAGTTTTGACGCCATGACAACGATTCTCTATGGTAGTCATGATTTCACTTCAATAATACAGAGTTCAGAAGCCGTAAACTACACTCAAATGATCCTACAAATCGTTATAAGTTGATTTTGGCCATTTTAAGAGGTGTAAATATATTATTCATTAATACATTCTCAAATCATATCTGAAGCCGTTAACACACTGTTTTACAGTGGGTAAAATCCCTTGCAATATGCCCTCATTTTACTTCAACATTCACAAACTGTTTTCATGAGCAAGCAGAAAATTAATTTTTCATTGCCTTGTTAAATGGTTCTATATGGGTGGTACAGCAACACACAGCACAGAACTACGCCGAATTGACGATAAGACTGGAGCATCTGGTGTAAAAGTGAAATGTAACTAATCAAGTCGACGATCCTTGTTGTTTGTTAGAATGTAAGTGTGTATGCTGCTTTAGAGTTGATTATGACATATGATCAGTGTTGTGTACGCTATGTTTAATATGTTACCAGGAAAAACTGCTATTCAGTCTGACAACAACGTGTCTGTTAGCTGTAAAAAAATGACAATGACACCAATGACACAAGAACCGATTAGAATTTTATTTATTTAATTCTGTGAATTCGACGTCAACTGTAACAACGCCTATTAGTTGTTTCTACCTATTACGCGACGAAAGCTATTTTCATTCGATTTTCAAGGTTTTTCACGCTCGTTACACGAAAGTGTCGGGGACATTTATATTCCCTGGATTCATTCTTAATAAAACTTTCGACAACCTTGAATTAGCGGTTCGTAAATAGCAGCAAAAAATCTTCGGCCAGGACTGCCCTGCCCTACAAGATGTGATTGATTATTTATAGTTTTGAATGTTAAGTTCAAGTGTATGTTGTTCAAAACAAGTAAAGTGTATTATTGCCAAGCACATATATTTTTAAATTGCAGTGAGCATGTGGATTGCAAAGCTGGAAGGGGGCCCAAAGAGGGTCAACCATGCCGCAGTCAGTGTCGGCCACAAGATTTACTCCTTCGGGGGTTACTGCACTGGGGAGAATTCCAGGGAGTACACCTCGATGGATGTGCATGTACTGAATACCACGACGTTCCGCTGGACCCCACACCCTGTCAGCGATTTGCCATATTTTGAAAATGATGACATATTACCATATAAAAGGTATGGTAATACGAATGACCGTAACGATTCATAGCAGTCCTACATTATTCCAGGATTGGATTGGATATAACGTATTATCCAAATTTATTTTCAATTTATTTTGTTCTCAGATTTAACAGACGAAATTTCACTGTTTAGGTTTGCACTAAATATACTAAAAGAATTTAAATTCACTAACCATTGAACTTCCAGGTTATAGAGCATTCCTCTATATTATCCTATAATTGTGTTAGATATAGTATATAACCAAACCTACTTACAATTCATAGTTCGTTCTCAAGGTAGTAAGGCTATGATTTAGATATTTTAATTTACACCTAATATACTGAATGAATTTAAAATTTATCTAAAGTGACTGGATCTATTACAGTAATTGGACATAGTTTATAAATCTCCGAAGTGGTCATATTTTCACTATATAGATATAGTTCACTTTTGATCCACACAAACCATGCCTGGTTTGGCCATGGCCAAAATGGGTATTATTTGTATTGAAGTTCAGATTTGAGTACATTTTCAGAAAAAGTGGCTCAAAAATGAAGTAACAATTCCAAGAAAGAAATATGATTTTATTCCAAGAAAAAGTAAAAATCCTAGTTCTATGCTATATTAACTATATTTCTTAAGCATGGAATGTGTTGTGTTTCTATTAATTTAGTTCTATCTGATATTTCAAACTATATGGCTTTCAAAACATGGTAGCTACTTTTGAGCAATTGAAATTAATATGTTTAGCCTCAGAAGTAGCTTGAAATTAGTGGAAATCGATCCAATTTCCCATAACAAAATTGCACATTTTTACATTTCTGAAAACATTATTCATTACATTTGGAACTAAGTCCATACTTTTTAAACACTTTAGTGATCTTCTGGCATATCAGAGTTGAACTAAACTGCAATCGAAATGTGCGTTATAACTATCACACCATCAGTACTAATTTCTTGCACCAATATCACTGATTCCACCATACCTCAATTGAACTTGGCTGTAGTTTGTATTAAATAACTTTGAAACTTATTTGATATTGTATGCGTTGTCTGATTTGCTTATTTTCATTTCATCTCAAAAATAAGCACAGAAAAAACATTTGATTTTCTCAATCAATACTACTAGCAAAACGGTCGCTCTAACATAGTCTACTACAGTGAGAATACATGGATTGTAGCGCTACTAACAGAATACCATTTCAATCAGAACTGAGAATAATCCTTGAATCAGTTACTTGTACAATATTAACATCTAATGAAATGAAATCGCTTTATATTTTTTATAGCTTGCACTCCTATTGTTCCTTTACTTTGGTGTTGAAATGTTGATCCTTCTCCAAGTCCTTGCTTTTGCCACTTCAGATGCATGGGTTTAGTTCAATCCTCAATCCCTCCGTTGTTTTGGATACTTCTCCACCTGAGCTCCCCAGGTTTGCCATCCTTTTTCCTAGTGGTCTTAAGTTGTATAATAACGTTTTTAAATTTTCTCTAGATATGGTCATACAGCTGTTGTTTATGGAGACAAAGTGTACATATGGGGAGGACGTAATGATAGGGCTTCATGCAGCACTTTGTTCTGTTTTGACACAGTGTGGCACTGCTGGACAGCCCCAAAGACAACTGGTAACATGCCTTCGGCCCGAGATGGTCATACAGCTTGCGTTTGGAAAAATTTTATGATTATTTTTGGTGGTTATGAGGAAGACACTGAGGAGTTCGCCAGTTGTATATACAAGCTGGACTTAGACACCATGAGATGGACACAAGTTCAAACAAATGGTAAAAACTTACTATTATTTCAGCAATATGACATGAATAAATAAATTGTTGGTGAATTGCATATGTAAATTAAACTGTTTTTCAGTACAAAATTTCTTTCTTATTGTCAGAATCTAAAATTTGAATTAAATTATATAGAAGTAGTTGACATTACTGATACATAGTTCTGATGTTAAATTGTTAGGAAATCTATTGTGAAAATTGTTTCATATTTTTTCTAGACCCTGAACCCCCTCTGAGAGATTTTCACACCACAGTCTGCATCGATGACAAAATGTATCTATTTGGCGGAAGAGGTACTACAAGCCATTATGGTTATGATAGGCTACAGGAACTATATTGCAATGTTTTGTGGTATTTGGATTTGAACACATTCTCTTGGCATAGAATTATAGCCACAGGCGAGATTCCTAAAGGGAGACGAAGTCATTCTGCTTGTAAGTATTTTATGGTATACAATTTCCAAACATAAACCAACGGTTTTTTAATAGAAATACTGAAATATTCTTGGCAATACAACTTTCATTGGCAAGCCAAGGGTATAGTGTAAATGTTTCATATATGTCTGCTTTGACGATTGTAGAAGAGTAATTGATTGTATCTGGCATGTATGTTATTACTTTATGGTGAGTCATAGGCATAATATTTAAGTATGTTTTTGAAATATTATTCTCACAATTTTATTAAAAATTGTTCAAGGATATTGAAAATCCTCAACATTCTCTGTGCTCTTACTGCTTTTGCTCCAATTACAGTTAGTATGTATAGTGCATAATATTTCACAAATGAAGTATATTCTGTTTTAAAGAAATTAACATTATCTATAAGTAAACCGAATCAGGCACTATACTCTATTCCACTCTATTAGAAAGAAGAATACACCCATGTGGTGGTGAAACAATGCTGTTTTCTCGCCCATTAAGGTTAAAATAGTGCATAATATTCACGTGACATTTCTCAAGATTCATTGGATAGAGTATAGCTTAGTTACTCCATCAGTTATTTATTGTCCTATTCTTTTTAATGTTCTCTCACAAGTTTATCCCTCCATTCTTTTTTCTTTTTTAGTTGTCTACAAGAAAAAAATGTATGTATTTGGTGGTTATAACTCTTTAGAAGAAGAACATTACAACGACATGTATGAATTTGATCCTAAAACACATGTTTGGAAAAAGCTCCATATTCCTGGAGTCGAACCATGCCGGAGAAGACGCCAAGCCTGCATCCTGGTAGGGGATAAGGTTTTTCTCTTTGGTGGAACAAGGTATGTTAATGAGTTTTCGTTTACTTGTGTTAATGTCTTGTGTTCCAGTCCACAGGCCAAAGTGAACAGTTTTAGGCAAGCTGTTCGAGATGTAGATGATATCTTAATCGATCATAGCGATATGTTTGTGCTTGATTTCAAACCGACGTTAAAAACGCTGGCTATAATAGCAGTTCACAAGCATAACTTGGATCAGTCAGTACTGCCTTATAACCTGAAGTAAGTAATAGTAATTGGCTTTATTTTTGAGAATGATCATTAACTGTCAATTTCATCTCTGTTTCTAGGTTGGATATTGCAAATATGTTTACTCAGAATAAAATAACAGTGAACAGGCCTAATAAGTCTGCAGGTTAGATTATAGCTAACAGTGATATTATTTGTTATTGAGGAATCATACCCATTGTTTTCTATTTCATTGCTATGTGACACGAAAAGACAGGCAGTGTCATAGTGTGCTTTATTAAAAGAATATTTTTTTATAGTGGCAGTATTCATAAGTAACGACTATTGCGTTTACCATGTACACACTTTTGTACTTATTGGTTTTCGACTTTATTAACTATTTTGATACTTTTTTTAAAATGCATTATACTTTATACATTATGGAGTACAACTGAATGTTATTTTTATAGAAATATAAGTTTGTTAATACATTTGTAGTCCTCGAAATAACTACATCTATGTGATCACTTTCTACAGATCGGTACTTAAAAAAATCATGTTAGTCTGTATTCAGCATAGTTTCTCTTTTACACATTTATATGACACATAGTTGTGAGTTTATTCGGGAGAAATGTCTTGAAATAGTTTTTCTGAATATTCTATTACTGTTTACTAATTCAGAAGTGTAAATAGGTTTTTTTTCTCAATTAATATTTTTCATGTATTATACCATAACATTTAGACAAAATTTATTACTCACGAAGGAGTGCTCAATGTTTAGCTTCGACTGTGCTTTATGTACTTAGGCTTACGATTTTTTCTACAACAGCGATTAGGTGTTTTAGATTACCAATAACTTTGTTTCAAACGTGAATTGCCCTCGAAATACTGATTTGATGTGATATGTAAATAGAAAGAATAAATTAATATATACTGTTATATTAGTTAAAAAGTAATGACAAAAAAAAACCCAAAAAAAAAACCAAAATAAGCGCAACACAATTTATACGCTCTGTTAAAGATTTGATATAGTAATCTTAACGGAACTTGTCCTTCAACAAAATTAGACAGTTTTGTAAAACTGTTGTAGAAAAAGTTAAAATTTAAAATTTTTTGATATAAAAATATTAATTAAAATAACTTTTTTATTGGTTAGCTCGAATTTTGTTCAATGAAATTTTTTACTAATCTCACCAATAGCATTATGTATTCATAAAAATTTGATACGAAACAAGTAGAACAAGGGATCGGAAAAATACGTTGTTGATGTAAAAGTAGTGAACAATTCCATGTGTATTATTTGTTTACATAAACTGCATATTGTAAAAATATGAATTTGCTTCTGTTTTTCTTACATGCAGTGTTTACAGATATGGATATAGATAGAACTTTATTGCACCAAGCTCAAACATACTCCAAAGTCAATATGTGACCTATTTCTTTTTCGAAGAAGGAGGTATCAAGGTATTATGTATGAGGTACCAAGGAGGTATTATGTAGGTATCAAGTATTTTTTTCGAAGAATTATATTCGTTTTAAAAACTTTTTTGTATAGTGGATATCAGAGTTAAGATATCGAACTTTTTTTGAAACCTTTATACCAATAAAAATAAGCTTTTCTAAAGAGCTCTTACTTTTTACAAAAATTATCTATTATTGGTAACTGTTCAGTGCCTGTTTTTTTTTTTTTCGTTTTCTTTTGTTCTTAGTGTTTAAATTACACTGATTGCTGCATTGAGCATTTATTATATCATGTACTGATGAGATTGTGAACATTGATACATTTTATACTTGAAGTTTTGTGAAGCGGCTGTTCACCGTAGCCAGTTTTTGTCATTGCAGCTCAAATTTTCATATACGAATTGTGGAAAATTTTCTTCAAAACAATATCAAGACTGATGTGTTAAAAATGACTGAAAACTAGCTCAATATCTAAAGTCGCTTCAATTTTGTCCAGTTACCAAATTTTGAGTTTGTGCAGAACCAGTTTGAATTAGCATTATGTTAGCTTTCTTTTTTGTAATTATAGTAGTTGTTACAAAAAAAAATCATTTGGTTTTACTAACTCCTTCCCATTTCATTATTATGACATTTTTATCTAAATGAAACGAAATATGTACGAATCAATTTCTTTAATGAAAATAATATACAAGTTATTGCCTAGACCACATTGTTGTATTAATACTTCTGAATAGGGTCTCACTTCACCGTTTTCACTTTTTTCCTGTATATAAGTCAATACAAAAAGCTTTAAATTTTATAGTTGCCATTAACATCGAAAACCAACTGATATACTCAAAATAGTGTTTTAGAATTATTAAGATTATTTTGAATAGGTGAATTGATTTTCGAGCAAAATTCCTCTTCTCCATTTGTACACTTATTCTACACACACATATACCTACAAATCTAAAGCTATGTGAAATCGTCTTGTTATAAAATTACAGCGTTTTATTTTTTTTACTAAAACGAAACATTCAACATTGATATGACGTAGATATCCTTGAAAGGTCCTCAGGCCAAAGTAGTCAAATTTTAAAAAACTTACTGTACATGGATAAATTTTAGTACGATATGTATCTCGAAGGGTGTCTTCGGCTCTAGGACGTTTCATTTACACAGTACACAGACAAATCATTAAAAATTGAGGTAAATATATGTGTGTTATAAACTCAAATATGAATTAATGCTAGACCCTATTCTTCTCATAGTTCAGGTCTCTTCAATAATATTAATAAAAACAAAATACTAACTGTGTTCAGTCGGCTAAATTGTGATACATAAACAATAAGGGGTTATTAATAGGAGATTTCACGCCAATCTTTTCATTACTTGAAAATATTTTAAAATAATACAGTTTACCTCCCATTTCATAGACATGCATTATAATTTTGGATAAGCTGCCACAAATTTGGTCCTCATTCTTCAAACTTAGTAAGGGATACGTTACGTTATCCAGATTATAAAATCTACAAAGAAATACTATGGAAAAAATACAAAAACGAAAAAACTAGTCATTCCATTATATGAAATAATGAACTTGCTTCAACATCATGGACTTGTTGCATTATTTTCATAATTTACAGAAAATATTAGATGAGGTATTAATAAAGAACCATTAATATTTGTAGTAGATGATTACTTTGTGATAAACTTATACATTAAATAGTTTTATTGATACCCTACTGAAATATTTTCCGTTTCACAACAAATAAAATTGGCGAGAAGTCATTTCACAAAAAAATATTAAATATTAAATATCAACAATGAGTTTTATTAGGAACTTGAATCATTTCTAATTGGTCCTCATAAAAAAAGAACCACTAAAATTCGATATATACATTCACATATAGATGATGATTAATAAAATTCATATACACCCTAAATGCTAACTATTTCTATAACTAGATAATGTGAATACAGGGCGAGGAAAAACATATATCGCTAGGTGCGTTTTGCCACACCCAGTATTTCATGTTGTATCGTTTAATATGTAACACGTATGACTATCTACAGGGTGTTTATTAAAGTTCGACAGGTGACAGCCGGTCTGAATAGATAAATTATTTTACGAGACCCTGCTTTACTACTGGATGTCATCTGTCAAATTATTAATTTTGTATCTCTCTAACAAATTTTATGTTCCTCGTAATTAAACAAGGAGAGCCAAAATGTATTGATCAAAAATGATTGCAGCACAATTATATACACTGAAAGAAATATCGCATAAGATAAATGAAAATTGTGAAACAAGAATTTTAATAGCTACCTTAGTTTCTATACATAGAAATGTATACGACAAAAAAGATTAATATTTGGCATACAAAAAAGACAGTCGAAACAAGTGCTTAAAACTTGATTTCTCTCTTCCTGCTAACTAATATATGGGGTTAATTGTATCAGAAAGAAAAACCTCAAGTTCCTCAGAGTACAATGGAAGACAATATATCCAATGCTCCTAAATAAATAAAAGCTGAAAGGAAAACTTGTTGATTTAGTATAAAACATCAAAATACTGTCAAAAAGATGTCATCCATTGAAAAATATCTTACGAGTTTGTGTGAAATGTACAAGTCATTCAAAATTGCACAGAAACCCTTCCATCTTCATTTACTCAAGGTAATGGTCAGCAAAAAAATTCACGTGTGGTCATTCCTGTTTCACCATCATGTTAGGATTGAAGTTATGTCCGCTAGAAGTCACCAAAGACAGAGGACTGGCAGCCAAATTATTAGCTATGTGGAACATAGAGTTGTTGGTGTTACCAACTGAACAAGGAGAACCCATTGCAGCAGTAGGCGGGTTTATCCTCTTTTCCTTTTGTCTCCGGTTGCAGAACCACACTCTGACAACTTCCTTTTCCATGCACAGTCCATCAGCTAGCAAAGTGATCTCCTCCGAAGTGGGCTTAGGGTTCTGAACGAAAGCTTTCTCCAAAGCAACTCTTACGCTGGTTTCAATGGACGTTCTCTTTTTCCTCCTCCTTCCAATAGTTTCAGGCGTTGTCAGCGGATTGCTGAGAGCTCCAGGATTCGTCAGAGTACTATCTGCGTCCTCCAACCATTTTTGGAGCAGTGGCTTCAGCTTGCACATGTTCTTGAAGCTTAGGTTCAGGGCCTCGAACCTCGATATTGTCGTTTGCGAGAAGTCATTGCCATACAGCTTTCCCATGGCCAAACCTACGTCACCTTGAGTGAAACCTGCGTGAGGAAATATATCGTTAGTATAACGGAGTTTTTTTTTGGAACATTGAAAGAGATTTTTCCTTACCTAACTTAATTCTTCTCTGTTTGAAAGTTTTAGCGAACTGCTCCAATTCCTCCAAGTCGGTGGTTTCCTCAGGCGATGGTTCAAGAACTCTAGAAGGAGTCTTGAGATGTTGCGGGGTAAGACCGCCAGAGCTCGGAGTGCTTGGAGTAAGCATACTTGCAGGGATGTGAGCATTATTTGGTGGGGTTGTCTGTGTAGTTTGGGGCAGCGGCTGATTTTGTGGGATGCTAGTGTTATGTTGATGGTTAGTATTTTGCTGTTGAGCCTTCTGAAGTTGCTGCAATTGTTGGGCCGCTTGAGCTATTTGATGTTGGACCTGAAAGGATTCCATTTAAAAGGAGTACATGGTGAATTTTCGAGGTAATAGTGTACATTTTGGAATTGTTTAACAAATGAAACTGTTTAGTATTTGGTGTCTTGGTGGGAGTGCTCATTATAACAACCATGCAAATGCCGTTAAGAAATGAAATTAAACTAAAAAAAATATCATTTACACTACATGCTCAGTTTTGATATTTTGAACACACCTGCATCGAATGGGGAGGTCTGCTTGATAAACCAGACCTTGGAAACCCTTGAAGAAAACCCTTTAAGGAAAGAACAATAGTCAGTCTATTGGACGTCTTAAAAATTATTTATTCAATAAAACGCGTCATTGTCTCCCTAGTTGAGTCAGTACTGTCACATTTTATCGTTGGGACGATCAAAACTTACTTGATTTTGAAAAAGGAACTGCGCCTGCGGGTTCATCTGATTTCCTCCGGCCTGCTGTAGCATGGCGAGCTGCTGTAGTTGCTGCAGCCCCTGCGGCCCCTGGAATGCTTGCAGGCTGCCCAACATCTGAAGATGGTTGCCGAACAGTCCGCCCAAACCTCCTAGAGCTGCCAGTGCTGCCCCTACGCTGCCCGATGTTACTGGACTCGAACTCGACACCTGTTGCTGTTGCTGTTGCTGCTGCTGCTGCTGCTGAGATGTCGGAGACGGTATTCGCGGATGATCTGCAGAAGTTGCGGTCACCTGCAGAGAAATAACAGACTGTAATCAGAGCCATTTTGTAGTTAATCAAAGGACTGCGAGGTGGAATTTCGGTCTGAAAATATATTTTTTTTAAATATAGGTAATTTTGTAACTACAATGGTGGCACATAGTTATATTTACGTTTTTGGGTAAAATAAAACACTTCATCCTCAAGAGGCTTAATACAGATACACATGTATGTAAGTAATGTATATATTATTTTTAATAAATACTAAATATTCATGATGATTTCAACTTCGGACGTTTTTAATTAATCTAAGCGTAAAACCATATCTTATCACGTAAACGATCCGATAGGTAACGTTTCATTTGAATGTCTAGATAGTACACTAGTGAATATACAAACGGTTTTCATATTATCGATTTTAAATACGAGGTACTTGTACTAAAATAATTTTTAATTAAAACGGAAAAGTGTATTTTTACAAGTGAATATTAAAAAAAAGTTCTATGTATAAGTACTTTATTAATTTACACGCTGAATAAAAAATAAAACAATCAACGCACATTTACTTACAGTTAATATACGTATTAAAGTAGCAGCCAGTGAATATTAAAAAACCAATGGAGCCGATTAATGAAACGTTATTATTCTTTAAAAAATTACTTTGGAATAAGCTTACACTTTTTTTTCGATAAGTTTAGATAAGATAATCATAAATACACTTGACAAAACCTATCAAAATAAGCACATCGTCATCATCGGCGATCTCTTAAGATGTATTGGGAAGAAAAACATAATGTACTATAGATAATGAATTAAAATAACACTTTAAGTTCGCATAGGAAGAGTTATTGTTCAAACATTTTAATTTATTGTGGTAGTTATTGTATGTTCTGTAAGTTAAAATGTAAAGGGCACGAAGAGAACGTAAAATTTTCTCGAACAAATCCACTTTAAAGAAAAAGGCCCATCGACTCGTTTCAGTATTAAATGAAGAGATAAAACAACGTTTATAATGAAGTGCGAAGTTAGCTACAAGGTGCTTTAATGGAGTGAGCGCTGCCGCGAGCAATCATTAGGAGGATGTGTAATTTTACAGGATAATTGCTTAGATATTACATAAAATACGATGAGGCGCTTAAAGTCGGATACCCAAACGGCGACATTACAATGTAATAGGTTTACTTACATGATTCGTCCGGCCTAAATTAGAAGTTTGTGGGTAAATTTTTATGGGCATTTAATGACGGGCGACTTACCAAATTTAAAGCCCCGTCTCTGTCAGAATCCATGGAATTTTCTTCGTTTTGATCAATGATGTGCTCACTGGGTGTGCTCTGTTCATCTCCACTGATGTCACCATTAGCATCTCCATCTGGAATAAAAAAATTATAAGTATGTAAATGTAAAATACCCAATCGGTACGAGCGCACCGCACTATAGGGGCGATTTTCCGTATTTTCCGTTGTGGATTCCGGTCACGTTCCCGCCGGCTTAAAAATCAAACCCTGTTTTACATATTTTGCGACACTCTTTAAAAAACCCGAATATATGCTCTGCTTGGTATTCAAATCGAACGTTATTTGGACCATGATAGACTTTTTTTGGGAAACACAGATCGAACGGTTGGAAAGGGCATTATTGATGACCATGTATGAAAAAGACTGCTCTTGCAAATGCTTTGACTTTAAATAAAGACGAGGAATAGAAATGACTACAAAAATATTAATCCCCCATGAAAACTTATTTCGAGAAACAGCGATTAATCGCACAGATCGCTTTAATTGGCCACTTTTGGATTTGTAAGTATGTTATCCTTGAGACGTACAAACTTGTAGATCAACAGATTATTGAAATTGATATATTTCCAATTAATAATTTGTCTCGAGATAAACAATGTAATAAATAAAATTAATTGAAGTGTAGTATAAAATTAATAACCATGATTGGTTGCCTAAATTAAGTAATGCAATCAAAAATACATCGCGGTCATTGCAAGTAACATGAACTGAACCGTACGAACTTGTTAATGCTTCTAGAGTGTGAACGTTACATTTTCTTGCAATCAACCAACACTTCCACCCTTACGAGCATCCTCGAACCTTCCCTTCTAATCCCTAAAACGTTTCGATTTAAATTAATCATCCCTTTAAAATGAAGGAAGACGGCATTTGTCGCCTTCGGCCTTTCAAGGAAGAGGAAATGCCCCTGTGTATAAAAAACCGAATTGCCACCTAACCCTTTTTACAATAAAGGAAGCAGTCGTGTGCCAAGGGTTACCAATGCACGTGGCGACGTTTGACAATCGCCTATAAAGAACGATTTAGAGGTTTTACATGCAATAATTTAAAAATGGTGGAACGATGATGATCTCTAGGGTGCGTTATAAGCAATTACACGGTCTAGCGCTTTTTTAAAATAAAGAAACTTTGCCTCCTGGTAATTTGTAATTTCGTAGTTAGTCGACTTTGCAGTGAAAACCGGTAGGCGTAAGTCAATAAAACATTTAGAATATAACTAACTGAAAAATTAAAATCTCCGAATTTATTACTTGGGAAGTACAAAGAATACTACTCAAAGTAATTATTTACGTTGCAATAAGCCTTGAACCTCCGTCGAATCGTATCTCCAAAAATCCACAAACCTTTCAATCCAAAACAATTTTCCATACCACTTCGCCTTAAACTATCGTCGTATGATAGTATTCAATATTCCTAAATAGGTTCAGAATTTCTTTAATTCAATGATTTCTTCGACTGTTATTAGTATCCACGGTATCGTCTCAAAAAATCTTCACCCCTCGAAAGGGGGCAAGGAAAGAGTCAAAGTGTCACAATATACACATGTATTATTACAGAAGTACGATGCTTTTAGTTCCATTTCGATTCAAAATGGCGCGTGCCTGGCTGCAATTCCCTTCACAAAGGGTGTACATCTCGTCAAAGGGTTGACTCCATTGCCCCGATAACAAAGCAGTCACCTCTAACGTATTAGGGTTGCCCTCCTGACAGGGTGTTTATTCAAAAGCATATCATCAATCTTTTTCTTGATGACGTGGCGGTTTTTTCAGAATCAGAGCGCCTACGAGGAGGGTGTCGTAATGCGTGTTTTTGATTGTATTTACATCAGATTAAGAAACGTTTAATACGTGCCAGAATTCGGTGATAGAGAAGAGAAGCGAAATTATTTTAACCGAGAAACAAAAGTCGGCATCGATCGTGACGAGGTAATTTGCGATTTTAATTGAGATGTAGGTACTTGAATTTTTTCGTGGAGAGATTGATGCAAAATAGAACATGAACAAGCAAAAAATCCAACACCGACATCATCATTACTGTTAATTCAACCAATTGCCATTTTTGTTTAACAATGGTTTTCTTTTAAAGATACATTTAGACTTCAAGAAATTCGCTAAAAGCAAAACGAACCAAAATTAACTAGTGCTTTATGGTCGACTAGACTTGAGAGTGTAAACCATTACTTTAAAAAAACGTACTGAGCAGATGGAATAATCATTCGTTCAACAACACACAAAAACCAACTAGTTTTAAGTGAAACAAAATTAGTACCGCGTGAAAATGCTGGAATCAAAAAGAAGTCGAAAGTGTACGCAGAGCTCGGGTTTTGTCTTCGACTATCCTAGTGTATAATTTCGTCATTTTTTTTACTCTCTTTCCACTTTCTTTAATGCGGCCTATAACGAGGTTTTATGGAGATTTTGATTTTTATGACTTTCAATTTAGAAATCAAGGTTGCTCAGCCACCCACTAATTTGTTCTCTGTTGCTCTTTTGTCTTTTTTCTCCAAAACCTACTCATTAGAGACGTGACTTAAGGATCGTTAAAAACATTATTAACTGTTAAGATTGCGGTCGCGACTCATTCATGAAACGAGCATACAAAATTCCCCGACAATGCCCATCCCGAATGAGAATTACAATTATTTTCGTGTTATTTACTTTTTGGAAAACCGAATTTCTAATCTATAATTTTCACATGTTATTGCATCGTTCGACGATTTAAATTTATCAAGAAATAAACCTTCGGCTCTTCGGTCTTCGAAATCTTGTTTAGATAAACTGTTAGAGGAGTCCGGCAAAAGAATCCGGAGCTATTTTTACGCTCCGTGTGCCTTCCGGCGACGGCCCCTAAATGTAAAAATTCATTCGGTGTGAAATTTCTTATGGGGGCAACTACCCTTTTCCTAGCTTATCACATTGTATGCAGGACTTAACAGCACTGACGGAAAATTGCTTCACATATTTTTCTGTTATGCAAGAGATCAGGGCGCATTTCCGAGATCGAGTCGGTTTTTGAACTGCAACGGCGGCATAATTGCGGAAGCAAGATTAGAACGAACATTTTTATATTGCTTTGTTTACTGGTTTGTGACTAACACTTGTATTTTTAATTTTGTTCTTTAGGGCGGTTTTTTTTGTAAATAATAATTTAAAAAAGATTTTCATTCTATAAATATACGTTGGCATTACCCCCTTTAATAAATTTAAATATTCGTTTTTGGTTATCTACTATTCATTTTATTTAGCCACATAACATACATGGCCATTGACCCTATAGTATAATAAATAATCTTATATACATAATTAAATATATCAGAAATGAAGTTTCAATACTTAATTAAAATTAAATAAATACAGGGCGTGAGAAAAGTTAGAAACTTTATTTCCTGTCAACACGTAAGGAATAAATTAATGTTAAGAATCAATTATTGAAATGACGAAGGAATGCCCATTAAAATGCTCCCTTAAATCGTTTCCAAAATCAATTTTTATTTTCAAAATTTTCAGACGACACATTTCGAAGGTATTGGTTGAGCACAAAACCGCGAGACACCCCATAAATAGTAAATACTACACAACGATAAAGACTGCAATAAAGTCCCGCTTTGTAATCTTAAATCTTCCTTGTTCGCAGTGCTGTGAAAATCTCTTGAATCGTGTGATTCACGAGCGCATTAAAAAATAATTGCAGCAGTCACAAAAGCTGAAAGACAGAAACTGTAAAAGAGCTGATTTTCCTGTCATTAATCAAAAAATATGATGGCTCTAATGCCCTTTCGATCAAACGCCCATTCAGGGGGGATCGAAAGGAGGGCGAAGGGTTGGATTGGTGCTCGTTAGTTAACGCGTAAAATATTCCAATAATCGATTATGTCGGCGACGGCAGTCAGATTTTCAGTTTGTTGAAGGAGATTTAATATTTCTACACCCTTTTTTGTGAAATTAATCAAAAAGGGGTGAAATTCTGGCAGATTTAGGTCGAATGAGGGTGAGAGGTTGATCCCTAAATGATATGATAAAATAAGAATACGGAAGGTCAAATCATCGGGGAATGGAACAGTTTAGTAACAAAAAAATTAGATCAATTCTGGAAGAACTTATTTGGATCACTGATATGATCAACCTCGTTTTTATCATGAATTTTACAACTGTTTTCGAAATATAAATTCCAGTCTGCAAATAATAATAGAAATAATAGAAAAAATGCCATTCAAATGTAAAAAATAAGGCTTTCATCTGAATTTCTTAGCAATATAGATGTTTTCAATTTACAGTAAAAACTATAATAGTGTAATGCAATAAGTGCAGTACATGTCTTTCAAAAATAAATACACGAAAGATTGAAACAGTTTTTAACAATGAAATCTAATCGCCTTCGCAGTAGCTATAGCTATAGCAAACACTTACAATCCCGAGAGCGTGATCGATTTTGAAAAGAAATCAAGGTATGGAGGGCAGCATTTCCTGAAAAAGAGATTTTGCTTTAACTTCACCCTATTATAAACCACGGAATGTCAAGTAAGGCTAAACATTGCTCGGAAACCACTAAAAAATCTCTCAGATTTATTCTTCAATTAAATCGCTCAGTTTACAAGTTCATGTATTTGATGATGAGTCAACTTTTCTGAAAAACGATATAACTTCCTTAAATTAAAATTAAATTAAAGTTAAAATCCTCCCAATTATAAGTGAACATTTAAATTTTTAGGTATGTTCCGAAGAAATACGCATAGCAACAAAAAATCCATTCGGGTCATTGAGGATTAAGGAAGGTACTGGAAATCTTTTTACGGAAATTCCAGGAAGTTGTCTCGGTCAGTTCGTACTTTAACGCTGTAACGACGCACGCGTCGTCGCGACGTTATCGAACTCTTCTCATCAGATGTGCGTGGGTTCGCCGGTGAACGCGTGTGTTATCAAAAGTGTTAAATTCTTTCGGGTATTTTGAAACGTCGGGTGGTAAATTCACTTCGAATGTGTTCTTAATCCATAGGGTCAGTCGATCCACGTAAAATCTTCGCTCAGATTTTGTATATTCCGTCGTAAATTGTGTGTGAAGGATTGATCGCCAGTTCGATTTCCACCTGTTGCCCTTCGCTGTTATCGGAAGGTGCAAAGATGGCAGACTGGCTCGCGTGAAAACGGGTGAATTTCCAGAAACATTTCGAACGTTCATGTACAGTGAGGTTTTCGTCGACTGACATGCGGATCCGAGACTCGTCTGATCTTGTACGAATTTCAAGGTTAGTAACGATATAAACATTAGGGGCTGCTCTGTAATCAGACTGTTGCGTTTGCTTTCATTGATGTTCATAATGACTAATACATTCGTTTTGCTTGCCAAAGTCAAATCCCTTGAAGTTTACATATGAAAATACAAATAAAAGAAATAGGAAGTACGTGAAGACATGGCCCGTAGATAGGGAGGGGGTTTAGGGGTTTCAAGCCTCTCTGGCAAGATAACCCCCACGCCAAAAAAGAGAAATTCGTGCGTAGGCCTGAACCCTTCAGCAGTATATTATCGAGCATATAATCAAACAGATGACAGATATCATATATGGCAGACAACAATTGTTACGGACATCAATCATAATGTTAGTTCATTTCAGTAGGTAGTTACAGAGTACAGTTTTACACGCGTAATAATTAGATTACAGAATATGCTTGATGAGATTAACATCCAAACTTCTTCCATTACGATTATCCATATTTGAATATGCTTTAATCAAGTTGTTAGCTCATTTCAATTCAGTTGATGAAAAAATAATAGCTACAAAATGCACTTTTAGGCATTTCAATTGTTGTGGTTGCTAACACAGTTTAAAGAGTTATACAGCTGAACCACTCCTGTGAAATCGCTGAAACACGGTTCAGTTCTTTGCAGGTAAAATTTGTCAATACGAGGATATCATCAGTTTGGTTTACCAGGAACGTTCAGTATCTCTTTAATTTTTTATTGCGCAATGATTTTTACATAAAAAGGAAAATAACAATACCAAGTCGGTAAATAATGAAAGCAATGTTTACCAACAACCTATTTTAAAACAACAGAGACAATATAAGCACTGCTAATTTTCAAATGTTGTAAGATTTATATTTTGGACGCTGTTTAATTTAATTATATGTAAATTTTAACGTATAACTCTAACGTATAATTTTAACTCTATTTTTTAGTGATAGCTTATTAAATCTCCCCAAAAATATTCTAATGGCTTTAAGTAAAAAGTGAAAGAACATGCAGATATCATCAGTCCTCTGAAGAGATTTTTATTATCTTTAAATAGACAAATCTTTACTTTAATTTTGATCTTTGATTTATTTCGATCTATTTTGAATTTTGATTTACAATATTTAAAAAAATAATTTAAACGTCCTGCCCATTACTGAAAGTAATGTTGATCCGGTCACCAGTACATCTACTATTAGACTATTATCAATACATTGAACAATTTTGATGATAAAGTTAGAAGTCCAATCTTTTGTCATCTGAGAAATATCACAATTTTAGTGCGCACCGATGCCCGAATCTCCCTATACAGGACACTAGAAATGAATGTGTGATAGATGTGTTAGACATTCTATAATAACGGTATGGAAATTTAGATCCTTTAATATCTCTAATCTTTCTTGTTTTCTAATCTTGATCACAGCACATGGGTATGTATGGGCATTTCAACTAGGTAATATTGCTTCCACTGCACCACCGTGGAAACGATAAAATTTTCGTCGTTTAACAGATAATGTCATTTCAAACTGTTTATTGCGCGGCAGAGAGAGTTGATTTTGGTTAATTGGTTATTGGAGTGAAACGAAAAGAGAAACACGCGCGCGCCACCTGAAAGGTGCCAAGTGACGTTTGAATATGACATTTTAGATTTGCTTCGATGTTGAGCTGTCATCTACGTAAATCAGTATTTTTATTTTCATTTGTATTTTTAGAATAACAAAACGTTAAGTAGCAAATTTTTTGAATATTTCCATTTGGACTTTGCATCATATATACATTTCCTGGGAATCTCTGCGAAAATGGTTGGATCAGCAGGGAAAGAGCCGGTAAATACGACTTTGTCGTATTTTACAGTGATCTCTGTTTTGTTATTCAAAGAGACCATTGAAATCTAAATATTTGGTCGATTTTCGTAAATACTATTCAAATTTAAGGGCCGGGACTGGATTGTGGAAGGGAAAAATATGCGGGTAGTTTTAAATAAACATATTTTCTCAATTATGGAAAACGTGGTTTTTAAGTCATCGTTGAAAAACTGTGTGAAAATAATTTAAATTAAATTTAACAAATCTGTCTAATTAAATTCAAATTCCATTAGTACCACATTACAAAACATGCAATCTTGTTTTACTTTTGAGAAGAAGGGAATACTTTCATTAAAGTATTTACCCACTTCCCAATCTGTTTCCTATTTAAACAATTTTATTTCCATTTCCATTATTCATTACGTAATTCTCCCTTGTATTTCGTCCAATCTACCCCTTTAAATTAGTGTTGTACTTAAAAAATGTCTTGATGATTATCTTTATTTCGGCAAATGTGTGTCCCTTTTTTGGGTTTTAAACATTCCTCCTATATTAAATATTTCAAGATTATATACATCTCTAGCGAAAAATGAAATGACTTCTCAGGTCTAAAATCGTCACACTACCAGACTTCTTTTAAAGCAGATGAATTCTTTTTTGACACTTACTTATCCAAACATCTTGAACAACATTTGCATAAATCATTTTATTTTTCGCTGAATAAGGTAAAGTGTTAATACTGTGACGCATAAAGCGGACATTGTTTTAAAAAATGCAGAATTTGCAAAACTGCAAAATTTTATGCAAAAGGGTATTTAAAAAAGCAAATATCGAGAAAATTGTTTGGAAAATAGAAACGATTTAAAATAAAAAAGAATCGGCTTTCTTTTTGAAACAACCACAGTGATTATCTAAATTCTAAATAAACATTTATCAAAATTTCTTTCACACGTCGAAATGAGGAAGGAAGCATATTGCAGTTACTGTTCGTCGATTTTGTCTTAAATCCCATAAAAATCGGAGTAAACTCACCGAATTATCGGATTGACACATACATTAACGAGGTAATAATTTTTAATGCATTTTCTTTTCGTTATTAACCATAAGATCGTATCATATTCGTTAAAACGGACAATTTTCACGGGCACCGAATCTTTTTCCGTAAAAGTAATAATGTTCACAAATCGCAAAATAAGCGTAATTTTACAACTCTATTATAAAATGAAGATGTTAAATTATAACATAACACTTACCATCATGGGATGTTGGCGTAGACGGAGTCTTCTCTACTTTTGGCAAAAGTCGAGTGGATTCAGCTGAAAAAGGAAAAAGTAAAATTTGAAGCTCTCAGAACATTCCTACAGTGTTCGAAATTTCCCTATCTAATCTTAATAAATGAAAAGTCACGTTCGAAATTTTTTATCTCGTCAAGTTTAATAAGGTATGTGTATCGACATTAAAATACAAGTGAAAGCATTCGTTATTAATTGAGTTCATTTATTAGGCACTGCTGAAACGATAATTCAGTCAGTAAGTTTCCCCATACATTTTACACAAAGCTGATATTTGCATGTACGCATAATCAAAACCAAAAGTAAATCCAACTTTTATGAGGGTGTTCGCGTGCTCCGAATATGAATATATCGGAAAGCAATTGAATATTTAAAGGGCCATCATCAAGTCGATGGTGCATTCAGTGGGCCGCCAGGATTCCACCTATTCAAAAATTCAAAACTCTATTACCATGCAAGACGTCGGTGACCTTTTCGAAAATTCATATTTCAATTATATGCACGAGCTGGCGAGATGATAGAAGCGGTGGAAAAATATTCTAAACATCTTAAAAGGATTTGTTAAATTACCACTAAAATTTTAGTAGTTGTGTTTAAATTACGAACAAACGATAAACGCCAATCGGACACGCGTAACATTTATTGTCTTGTGGATCGGGTCCTTATAATTTTAAATTGCAATAAACTTAAATTAAACTTCTCTTCGAGTCGTCGCATTGAGGGTTTTGTTCAAGACGAAATGTGTGCATGTCAATTTTGGTAGATTATTTAAAAAAATGTAATAAGCAAGTACCTGAAAAAATGTGATATGATCAAGAACAATCTCACATAATTTCTCATGTTAGGAACAATTCCCGATAGCAACCCCCAATTAGTAGATTATTTAAGCGATGCAATATTTGATGTGGTGTTCGAATAGCCCCACGATGACAGATTATTTATAAATGGCAGCGTTTCTGTGGCTGATTGTCCAGCCAGTTGTAGATGAAAAAGAGCTTTCGATATAAGCAATTATATCACATGTTATTGTTTCCTTCTACCTCGTTAATTTTTTCTCTTAGTCGGCTTATTTTAGAAATTAATAAATTTTCTTAATCGGTGCAATTAATAGAAGAGAATTGCCGGGAAATTGGATCGTTCCCATGGATCGATCTGGAGCAGGAAAATTGATAGTTTCGGTTATTGAATCCGGTGGCTTTTTCACAGCGGAAGAGAGTTCTTATTAAATCAATTCTTTTCTACGTGCGGCAATATTTCAAAGCATTTACATGTCCCCTAAGTGACCAGAGAGGACCATTCACGTCTTCGGCGAGGCTTCGCAAGCAGGATATATGCAAAACCCCGCCGAAAGGGCTCCGAAAATAATAGTGTGGGGCTGTGGAGGTGGTCCCCGGGGAGCTCTAACGGGAAAAGTATCTAGGACGACATCCTCGGATGGACTTTGCGGTCTGCTCACATTTATAAATAAAAGACGTACGGGCATTACCCGAATGCGGTGGTCATGTCAATTTTCATGATGGTCGCATTAGAAGAATGAATATGGAGTTATTACCTGTGCGGCTACCGCCTGGATATCCGTATAATACAAGGGATGAGGCCAGGAAAGTAGTCGGGAATACGTTTTCGTTTAGTGGAAGTCTTGAAAAGATGCCAATTCTATTATCTTACATTCCGTCCTTATAAAAATTTTACTACATGTGGAAAAGTCATTTTTTACTAAAGTATTGAATTACAGTTTATGTACCTACAGTTTTTTGAATTGATATTAATAAATTCAAGATCCACTCTGGAGAAGGCAAAAATTATTTCGTAATTTTACTCATTTATTGCTTCGCCCATAGTTTTTTTAACCAGTGTCCGAGCGGTTTCCACAGACGAAGTTTCCAAAAAATTAAGTTACTTCAGAATATCTGAAAATATTTTTTGTTTATAAACCGGCTTTTGGATTTGCAATTTTGGATTTTTTATTTGTCCGTTGCTTTACGTGGGCACTACACAAATTGGCATACTAACAGCAAAAGCAATTTGCGAATTTCATAACGATGTTCATGGTTTTCTCATATAATGAGACGAATTTGACAAGAATATTAACCTAACTAAAAACAAAAATGTTAGTTTACCCTCGAAAAAAATATACTGGCCAAAAATTTCTTAGCTTTATTTTAAAAATTTTCAATATTTTATAATTACTACGTTATACTGATTAAATAAACTGTTTCCGTGTAGCAAAACTGTGCATGGACATGCTTTATTAGAAAACGAATAATAACACTCTGTTTATGTAGATATCTATAATTTAATAAGATTAATTAAATTATTAACAAAGGGCATAAACCTCTAGTTTATTTTGGCGCAACGGTTTTCTTTTGTAGCATACTAAAGTTCGCCTGGTATATACTCTATACACTATCAAATAAAACCATAATGATGCTATTAATAGTTTAACAGTTCATTAACTAGAATCAACAGTTTAAATAACACATCTCAACTATAGTTAACTCAAGCTGTATTAGAATTTTAGCTGAAAGATACTTCCCTAAGTCAATTATCTAGCCTGTCAATTGAGCTACTTAACTAATTCTATTTTTAACTTTGACACGTTTTGCATATAAAAAAGAAGAGTTAAAACATGTTATAAGTATTTCAACTTCAGGTAAAACACATTTTTATGAGTCTTAGCTGGATAGCTGTTAACCTGTTGGAATTACGATTCGTGAGGCAATCTTGATCTTCTATGAATAATACCTCAAGATAATCCATATTTGGTGCCAACTTGCACATCAACTGTATTTGACTTTGTACAGTAACTTTATAGTAACAGTATTTACTTGAAAGATATAATTGTCTGTATGAGTTTAAAAGTTGTACGAGACATTAAAAGATACATATATTTCCAGTGGAAGGCGTATATTATAAACATGTATAATGTTATCACTGTGGTGTTATTCATTTCTAGCCCAGAACCATTCTATTGACACTAATTGAAACTAAACCGTTTACGGTAGTCAAAGTTCTCGGTGAAGTATTTAAAATACAGCTTTTTTACCCTTAACTGTGAGGTTTTTGTCGTTACCGTTATTAGTATTACCATTTCTTCTTTCCAGTAGTATACTTTTGGCCTGCATACTTCAGTTATCAGTACAATCAGAATTTCCGGAACATGAATCATACTATGCAACGCTTTGCATGTATCGAAGTGCAAGTTGAAAAAATTGAAAAGACGGTAATTTCTGTCTTAGTTGTTTCAATAAAACACAAAATTTGAGAGTAAAACCCCATGCAATCTCGATTTTACCGTTAGGTTCTTTAAGTCTCGTTAATTGACCGTAATCTTGTTGTTTTGCCTTCTCGTCACGTCTACCAATGACACTGTTTTCATAAAGCCGAAATATGTTTTCCTGCTTTTTTCCAAGCCGAATTCATGACATTAATAAAACAATTTTTAATAATTCACGTCGTGATCGGATCCGCTTTTTACCGGACATATTTGCGGTCAACCTATTTTACCTGTTATTTTGAATATTCCGAGTGCACACCAAAAAATTATTTAATTACCGAATAAAATAGATCTTCGACCGGCCTAAACAAATCCAATTTCATGCGTGAAATTAAGATCGGCGGTAAAAACGAGGTAAAAAACGGAAAAAGAGTCGGTCGTTTTGTCGTTTCCCCTTTTACAGTATTTTTGTTTGCGCAAATCACGAAAACAAGACAAAAAATTAGTTTTAAGCAATTAAAAGCGTATCAATTTTAATTTATACCGGGTACACCCGTCAGGTCTTCGATTCTCGATTATAGTAAATGTGTGGAATCCGTTTCGTACAAAATAAATATTTTCACCGCTATTTATTTTCACTTGGCACTTTAATGTGGAGTTTTCACCATTTAGTATGCAGGTATAAAAAGGAACAAATACTGTACGAACTTAGAAAAGGTTGCTGGATTTTAAATTGGACAACTTGTTCGGTTTTGTCACAGAAAAATTAAATGAAAGTTTAAAATCCCTAGTGTAGTGAAGATGAAGGACTCTCTAAATTAATTTAAGCCTCTTCTGAATATCGTTAATCCAGAAACAATATAATTAAGGTTAAAACTATAAAAGCGAAAAACTCTAAAATACATTGAAATTTAAAGTTGCCACTTGTCACCTTGCGCTAAGGCTGTGGTGATTTTCTCGAACCATAATGTGAAATAACAAATATGAATAAATGAACTGAAAATTGTTGCTTATTTCAAAAAATATTACAATAAAATTCACCTAAAAATAGACCTCACCACTTGAAAATAAAATATAAGGGTACTTACTATTAGTATACGGCAAAACTCCTCCAAATTGAGATGAGTTCCCATCAAAGCAATTCAAATAATTAAAATAAGTCCTGTGATGCATGCTAGTGCTTATCGATGATAATACAGATGTCATATTGGTACTACACGGCTTGATGTTAATGTGACTGAATATTTAAAACGCGATGTTTACTATATGTATTGATGATAGAGATAATTATTATTGGTTTTTCTTAAAACGCGATAAGCGCGAGTTTTAAACAAACAATACATGTGTGAAACGTCTAGAATGTTACCTCAGTATCTACACGCATACACACATACACCTGAGTCGGAATTATACGGCGCAAATGTAAAAAAAAAAGTTAAAACGCTGAACTGAGGCTCAGTAATATGTAATATTTGATTCGATAAGTTGGCAACGATTTTTCTCTCTCTAATACTACGTCAATTTATACTATAAACTAGTACCTACCGATCATTCTTTTTCTGGCCGAACTCGAAAAGCTAACTTCTCCATACATGCCAATCCTGGTCATTTCGTTCTGTTCTTTTCAACTTTTCAAATCACAGATATAACGGCGTACATTATAAACAAATATACTACAACACTAACGAGAGCTATAGGAAGAAACATCATCAGCATGTTAGTTAACTTCATGTTTGAAAACACTGGAATAGCTGATTGGCTGTTCTGGCCAAAATTTTTAGCTGGACTTCGTTAAATTACTTTTGCCACCAGAGATATTTTAATAAAGTTTTCGAACAGCCATGGCACGGATCACACGAGGAACTACACGAATTTTCTTTAACTTTCCTCGAGTTTCCCTTGAAATGTGTGGCATGTAAGATCGCGTGAAGATGACTGACATTGGCCAGTGGTCAGACGCTCTGTGTGCGAGTGTGTGTGTGTGTTTGTGTGTAGGAGCGCTTAATGCATTCACCCCCGCAGAGAATTGGTATTTCTACCCCCGAATACTAATGCAATGTCGGAATCGAACGTCTGATAGGGGGTGGTGTGGGAGGGTGGGTTAATTTTTTATAAGAGGGCGCGAAAGGGGAGGGCGGCTGTAATTTCGGAAGGTAATGAATTGTGTTTGGGTGCGAGGTGAAAAGTTGGCGAAATAACGGGGAAGACAAGTACCTATTCAATTTTTTCCGGCCCGAGAGATTTTCTAGGTTTTAGGATCACCTGTAGAGAACGTACCCCGATATTTTCAATTATGTGTAATCTCGGCCTTTCTAAAGTGGATTCTAGTACAGGAAGAAGATAAAGATCTGTCGGGGTCAGATTAAGCGTGTAGAGTGGCTACAGAGTTAAACCGTTGCATTAACCCGATTTAAAAAAATATAAATTACTATTTTAATTCAAAAGCGCCGCGTTTCGCATTTCGAAAAATCGTAAATGAAACTAATGCATTCATTTATTCCGCGTAGACATTTCTCGGCCCCCCGTATACCACATTTATTTTCTAATCGCGTATCGGCGGCACTATTGGCATGTGAGCCGAGATTCTATTCAAAATATCGCGTCTCCATTTGACTGATGCCACTGTGACTTCTATATAACGGTTCAAATGCTTTGAATTCTTTCGGACTTTGCATTATACAAACAATGCCAGAACGGCCGGTTCTTTGACGAGGAAATTTTTTCGAAGGGTGAATTTTAAGCGACCGTCGAGGCGATCGAAAAAAGGAATTGAGACTTTTAGGAATACTTTCGCGAGTATCGGCGAGCACAATGAGGTTTTGATGGAATTCGCAAATTTTTCCATTTGAATTTATATAGTCTATTTTAATCAGAATTGTAGAAACCAATCAAGCGTGGTTAATAATTAAAAAAAATCTGTTCCAATCATATGAAATAACGCCAGATTACATTAGTTTTTAATCGAGAAACTTTTTTCAACGGAATTCTGAGTTCCATATTTCATTTTCATTTAATTAAATAATTATTGATAGGTAAAAAAACTGCTCTGTTACAATCAGGTGGACTAACAAATTTTTTTCCAAGTATTTAACCAAGAAAGTTGTTCAATTGTTAACTGTTTTTTAGTACTTTTTCAATCGATTGGATTATATTTGAAGGATCAACTTTACAACATGTATGAAATTTGATACTTACCAACATTTAAAGGATGGAAGAGCTATTAAAAAACTGGAATAATTTTATAGTAAAGAGTAAAGAGGTATAGTAAAAAATATTTATAAATGTGAAGTGCAATGAAAAAACATATTTCTAAAAAGTAATTTTACTTAGGTGGGAGGCATCAATAAGCATTGAGAAAATCTGCTCTCCTTTTGGCTACAGATTTGTCATATGCGTAAAATACTGATTTTTAGTTTGAAAGGACGTGAATATTGAAGCTGAGAATGTTGAGGGTAGGTTGAATTTTTTTGAAAATCCATTGTGATTGCTGCCAATGTGGCGGAGGTCTCTGAATAAAAACGTTCATCTTTCTTAAACTATAAATCTTATTGTGGTTTTTCCCAGTATGGCTAATAATTATAGCTTGTTTCTATGACTTAAAAGTAATTCTCCCCCAAAATTGAATCACGTGGTGCTAGTTCTCAATGAAAGCTACAAGAGCGCTATCTAGTTTCGAAAAAAATGCGATAAAGTGGTTTTTCCCTGGACCCTTTATTTAGTCCCTTAGTCAATGTTACAGCATAACACATTTCTATCAACAATTAGGATGAAATGTTTCACTCAACATTAATGAACCCTACAGTATATACCGCGTGTTTGAATTTACTATCCCTATATGAAACACAAAAAAGAGCGAAATATGTGTCATAAATAACAGTAATTAGACCTATTCATGATTGTTTTCGATTTGATTATTCCATTTATAATCGTGTAATCAAAAATACAGTAACATCGTTATTACAACGGTTCTAAAATGACAAGAATTTATTATAAAATTTTAAAATCGCTTTTGTTACAAGTTTTGATCGTTTTCTTTTTACTTTTCAAGTTTATCTTTGTGTCGAACAAATGTGGATTTCGAGCTTCGATATTTTCGTCGAAAACTTGTGGGGTGGGTAAATGAAATATTAAGAATTCCTCTGAAATGTAATTAAACAACACGACCCGGAATCATTTAATAATAGCAATTTAATAGGAATTTTCTTGCTTCTAATAAATTGCTGAAACTTTAACAATAAATTGAAAAAGATCTTGTGTGAAATACAACCCCTTGGAACTCATATCAGTATTAATAACTGTCAATTTATCAAAAAGACATTAAAGCGTCTTTCATAAAACTCGAACTTTCAAACATTTATTAATTTAATTATGAAAGTTTTCGACGTTTAGTAGAAGGGCCTCTTTATTTACGGATGCTATATTAGATTACCTTTTTTGCAATTTCGTTAGCAGATATTGTGGATTTGAATTCAGAACATCTAAGTAACGTAATAATCGGAAAAAGTATTTTTCACAATCACATGAGGCGTGGTCACATTCTGTATTATTCTTACAAATTATGGCCATTTCCATATTTCATTCAAAGAAAATCAATTAACACCAATTTCGTGACAATGTTTATTACTTTCATTCTGAAATGATTTCAGTAATTATTTATTACGCATTTTCTTAACGTCAAAACATACATATTCGAGATAAAGATAGTAATTCCCATGACGGTCTTAGTGAAAAAACTTTATTTTAGACGTGTCGCAATTTAATCGATATGGTATTATTAAAATGGTTTTTATGGTAGTGGCGTCAATAATATGTCAATGGGAAATAAAAATGATGTATTATTTGAATAAGTATTAATACATATTTCAAAATAGATAACAGGTGTTTGTAATATATTGAGAGCAAATAAATTTGTTCTGAATAGATAATGTTGTTTACCTTTTCATCTTGGAGACAGGTAAAAAGATCTACTGAAGGACAAAACAAGTATGTTATACGGGATAAGCTGAAAATAATTACTAAGAGAATTATATCAATACACTGCTTTTCTTTAAATAAGTGTTTTTATATTATTACTAAGTAATTTAATGTTTTATAGAACTCTGATGAAATATCTATAAATTATGTGCAATACTGGGGAGGTTAAGATATTATGTGAATAAAACTACACAAATGAACTACATAATAATGTACATTTATGTCAAGGTGCTCAAAATTGACATATTTGTGTGAAAATACACCATAAAACGCAGAACAGTTTGAAACAATCTAAGACGTTAGAGGTATAAATTTATAAGAAAGTAAACCAAGCTAATACGTATGAAGCAAGCCAGCAAGGGCGTTTATCACTGTTTAATGTGACAACTTTTAAACCTGCATATTAAAAGTACTTACTTAAAAGTAGTAGGTACTTCGTAGTAGGTTAAGAAAATTTGAGAGTATGAGAAGCTAATATATATATACAATCATTACGTTTTAAGTAAATTTCTAAGTCAACACCATGTGTAAGTTTGAAGTTATTTTTTAGCTTTAGGGTAATAATTTTTGAG
The DNA here is from genome assembly GCA_963576515.1 of Cryptocephalus primarius. Taxonomy (NCBI): domain Eukaryota; kingdom Metazoa; phylum Arthropoda; class Insecta; order Coleoptera; family Chrysomelidae; genus Cryptocephalus; species Cryptocephalus primarius. Next base: position 13,764,267 of record OY754936.1, read on the forward strand.
CCTGTAGTTACTTGGGTATTAAAAGTGATCTTAATGATAAGTACACTGGTGACTAAATGTTATTTTGCCGGTTCCATAAAATTTAAAATGTAAATAACGATAAATATAGTGTGGTAAGCCGAATGATTATTCATGTTGACACAGCCAATATTAAATTTGCCTTTTATCGCTCTTTAAACTATTCAATATTTTGTAATCCAGATAATGTTATCAATAAATTATTATTTACAAAATTAATCAATAATAAGGTAAAGCGTATTTATTTGTATGTTTTTTACGTTCGTTTCTGGAAAAACAAAATATTCAGAATGGGGAAAGGAGCGATTTCCAAGTACTCAGGAAATATTAATATTCTTATCAGTACCTAAAAATAAAATTAGTAATCAAACGATAAGCGGAAAGATTTTTCTTAAAATTTTAGGAATATGCGACTGATTAATTCAATAAAATTTTATAGCACCTATTTAATATTTCAGATAGAATACATTTTATATCGAAATAATTATGTTTAATATTAGAGATTATTGATAATCAGTACAATTTATAAAACCGACGTATATTGCTTCATTTTTTTTTTTTTGATAAAACTTAATTCTTATATTGTTTCTATTATTAATTTAGGTCTTCAATACATGAAAAATAAAAGTTTATTGCGACTGAAAAGTAAGTCAATATTAACCTCATTTGGTCCGTTGGATGTTTTTACTTTTTGTCGTAATGTCATTACTAAAAACATTTGCCAATTGTACCTACTGTATTGAAATGGTGTACTTTTGGATTACCACTAGGCATCAACATCTATATAAATAAGTAGATATGTTTAAAGTCATCTAAAGATTTCGTTAATCTTTCAGGTTATTAACCGTCTTCAGTCGTTATTTTGCATATGCGTATTGATTAGACATTTTTGTAAATATTGATGTCTTTATTGTCATATTTGTTTTGTTGTTCAAAGGTTTCTGACACGTTTTCCTCGAGAGTATTGATGGTAAAGGACCTCACGTAAATTTTCTGATTTATCAAGTAACTTTATAAAAAACATCGATTTTCATACAATAGAGAGCAGGCTTTTAAAGGAAACCTCTTGTTTTTTAAGCTACTTTCGTTTCTGTTCCAGAGTAAATACGGACGCTTTTTTCTTCAATCAGCATTTTAACTAAAAATTTCTTCATGTATAACAGATAAACCTCAATGTTTGCACAGTATAGTAATAAAGGCAGTTTAAAGGGAAAGCAGCTGACCCTCTTTAGAATTGCAAAATGCAGAAGTAGAAGGAAATATCGAGCACCATTCCAGAGAGTCCACCCACGCAACGTGCTTAAAACTAGTTTCTCTCAGTGAATTGTATATTTGTTCTGGTCCCGTACCTTTTTCCTCAAAATGAACAGGGTAAAGGTCCGGCTTTATTATTGAAATGGGCCTCAGGCAAGGGCTACTTTGATATGTAGTTCAAATACATTTTAGACGAGTTTATATTGAAACAATACGGAGTTTTTGATTAAATTCCTTATTAAATCTAATATTTGATAGGGTACAACGGACCGATCGTGTTTACCCTCTAGGTTGGTAAAATATCAAGAATTTTTTCCTTCAAATTTTGCCGTCACTTTTTCCACCGAAATCTGAAATGATTTAAGTTAATCAGTTGGTTTATTTTCTTCTTTATATCGTCCATCGAAAAACAAAGAGCAATTATTCTACAAGTTGGACTTCTCATGAAATGTTGATTATGGACACGCCTTATTTTTTAAAACTTTTAGGTTGTAATTATCTGCCTTTTAAAAGTTAAAGTGGCAGATTTGGCGCAACATAACTTGCAGGTAGTACTCGCAGGAACTACGTACATTAATATATATTTAGACTCATTTTTAAGAAATTATAAAAATGTCAGAGTATAATAACTTTTTATGGGCAGTTTTTAAATTTATATAAAGATTCATTAATCTATTAAAAATTACGATGTACGGATGATATTGCTATATCCGTCGTATAATTTCAAAGAAAGGCAAATTCAGTAGACAATAGAGTGTAAAATATGCTGTAAATGAGTCACAATAATATTATTCCTATAAAGCGACCTGTTAATTAAACTTTCAAACAAACTTCTGAAAGAGGTTTCTCACCTTTCCAAAGTGGTGAGCATTTTTAATTAATTTAATGAACGACCAGTATGCATTTGTTTCGTCACCGTTTATAAACAGAACACAAAAGAAATATAAACGAAATTATAATTATATTGTCAGTATTTTCCTCTTAAGATTGCAGTACTCGTGACTAACAGGTTGGGGACCCCTGAGGCTGAAGAATACTTTTTAACACCGTGCGCAATGAGATTAGTTAAACACTGTTTATTAACAGAACGTGCGTTAGCCAGTTATTTCATACGCATGGTAAATATGGAAATTATTTAATTAATCGAAAAATCCTGTCAACATTCAATAAAATTGTTTTGATTTCATTAGCCAGCAATGCCATATGATATGGTATTGAACAAACAGTGATAAATTTAATTTTACACACGTACCTATCGATGATTTTACTGTCGAAATATTTAAGGTTTGTGTTACTTTTACTAGTCAATTTCCCAATGCGATATATCTTATCTATTAGTCATTTATTTGACGAATGTATAAATATTTTCCATTTACTTACGGAATCGAAACATGTAGATCGTGTTGGTACTCCACAAACTTGTTAAAAGAAAATCGAGGTAATGTGAAATACTTAAAAATGAACGGTATTATCACCAGTAATCAAATATCAAAGAATTAAACCTTGTGACCACTTTATTTTTTTGGTAGAGAAGAACGTGCTGTCTGAGTCTAACACTCTCTCTATGTCATGGAATTCACATGTTTCATAACCAGGGTAACAAGCTGCGTTGTCGAAAAAATCAGAGTATACTCGACATGAAATTTTACAGACTAACATAATTGTCTCCGAAACGGACAAACCTTGGCTACTAAATGCCTAAGCATATAAAATAGACATTGGAACAAATGAGCGAATCCTCTTCAACGTGTCAATCAGATGCTTGATATTGAAACAAATAATATTCCTCCAAGTACCAATTAATAAATGAATGAACTTTTGGATGCATATATTAACTGGTAAATGAGTAAAAATTAAATTGAATGGAGGAGACCTTACTAATTTTATAGCTGGAACGCCGTTGTGTCATATAGGTAATAACTGCAGTCATCTCCAAATGAATGTTGTTGCACTACTTGGCCTAGTTAAAAACTGTACCCCACATTTGGTTGTCTTTAGAAGTCCATAATTTGACGACTAAATCGCAAAATTGTGTGTTGACATTTAAACCTAAGGAACGCAATTATCCAGAATATGAACTAATTTCAGGTTGTCCGCTTCACCTAAAAGACGAGGTTCTTGTATACCCAAAGCAAAACCGATTTATTATTTAATATGTAAAGTGAAATAAAAGATAAAGTCGCTTAAGTAGAGGTTAATTATACTATTTATTCGAAATAAAAAATATGTATCCAAATCTATGCTAGTGGAATAATAATTTAATTTAAGCAACCTATTAATTAGCGATGCGTTTCACATCACATAAAGGTAGTAACAATTAAGAAGCTATTATAATAACAATTACTTGATTGCCCTTGGATTGCAATAATAATCATCGACAGTTGAGAATATCGATTGTAATCACCCGCCGGTCTTTAAAAAATTGAATTTCACGTCGCCAACGTCCCAATCCATAAATTTTTCCTCTTCCAGCAGCTCTCCCTATTCTGGAAAGAGTCACCCAAGCTATTTTACATCAATTTCCTGCCTAAAAACTTTCCTATCCCGCGTAATATATGGCCATAGTCCTGGCGGCCTTTAGGGATATAGACAGCGAAAGAGAAAGAAAGAGATAGATAAAGTGAGGAAGGAGGAAAGGACTCCTTTTCCAAACCCCTTATAAAGTGACCATCTGGCTACGGCACCTTCTTTCTTGATATACGACTCTAGCAGGTTATATATTCCATAAAACATATATCGAATAGATGAGGCACATGTTAGTGAACGCCAGTTATTCTGAGGATATAAATTTTGTGTGCTGTCCCTTCGAAAGGACACGTCCAAGTACACGGTGTAATGATGCTGTTTTACCCCTCATCATCATCCGCTTTTTTACCCTCTGCTTTAAATTTTTCATATCCTCTAATGTCATAAACTTCGAGGAGTTTTAAAGAAATACCTCTTAATACGTAGAACATTTTTCGCCTTCTTTTCACCGTTTCTTTTTATTTATTAGTAGCTTCAACTACATAATTCGTTAACTATTAAATTAGATATTAATTACTTTTAAATGCTACTCATCAACAATTAAGAATTAGTTACTAAGGTTCGATTCACTAAAAAGGTTATTTTTTTAAAACGCCCTCAAAGATCCTTAATATTGGCGTAATTCCCACCCTAGTTATAACTAACCCTTAACCACCACCCATCGGGACCATCGGGTCACCGACTCCTGCACATATTAAACGTCATCCGATATTTCTCCCATTATTAAATTCGATAAATAACCTATCATAAACGTCATTCTGCGAATGCGTGGACATAAATTCCGCCCGTGGTAGTCCCTATACTTGTTCTATAATTAAAAAGGGCAAGCCCTTCGCAACAACTGTCTTTTTCTCGACAACGCATGAACTATTCAGAATTCGCTAATAATCGACAGCGAAACTCTTCCATTATTTTAGACTATTAATTTGCCTGTTTTTTTTTTTGCAATACATTTAGGGGAAGTCTTACATATTTAACCCCCCTTGCCTCACCCAGCATATACCTACTTTGAAAACAAAGACTATTTTCAAATAAAGTGAAGTTAAGACAAGCGATAAATAAATATATATTAGAACTATTCGAAAGCATTTTTTGATAGCGACGATACAGGAAAACGAAAATTATGGTTAAATATTTTATTGTATGTTTTAATGCTAATTCGTTCATCCGTCACTTTTATCGGACAAGGGAACAGGGGGCCATCATAAAGGACGACGACGTAAAACGTTTTAAGGGCGATTTCATAAAAATCCAATCGAAAATGTTCTTCAAAAGGACCGGAGCAGAAGAAGGGGGTTCGGAGTAAAACAGTCAATCTTTATCGAATTCTCACGTCTGGTGTGCTCCATTTGTCCCTTCCATTTTGGAATTGCCCTCATAGAAAGGTCTGGCTCTCGCTTTTCGGGGACTTTCTCTCATTTAAATTGAATTATTCTCGAGTTGAAAGGTCCCAATCTAGTGACCTAATACACTTTTCGGACAGAACAAGTGCACTTTTGTTTTTAACGACTTTTCGATGTTCCCCACTCTGTTCGAGGTGTACTCGACCGATCACTTCAAGGAATACTTTTAACGGGAACTTGAACAAAAATATAAACATTCAGTTTTTTTATTAAATAAAAAAATCCATCGGTGAACGATTCAACGATTGAGCGATGGCAAATACACGTAATGTATATTGAAAAAAGCACATTACGTCTTTCACAAAATTATGGCTAACTGTATCACATTATTTTGTCGATGGGTTTTTAATGATTCTCTAAAAAAATTCAATACGCGATTTTTGGCTTATGACGATCATCTACTTAAATTTTTTAAATGTCATGCTGCTTGCCGGTTACGAACCAAAGCAAGTTTCAAACTGAAGATATTTTTCATTTCATTCCATTCCAACATCTAACCTTAAGCAGACTTTGAAATCGCTGAGTAATCTGAAACAATATATATTTCCTATCCTTGGTATACCTTAAATGAAATTTATTTGGTCGCGTGGTAGCTGTAAGAACCAATCATGTTAGTAATGATCGACTAACTGACGAAAAGTTATTTGCCAAGTGACTCTTCGTTTCGACATTGAGAAATTGAAAAATGAACTGTGGTAGTATTTGCAGAGAATTCTGGTTACATTTGAGAAGTTGTTTTTCGGAAAAAAAAATCGAAATTTAATAAAGAAGTATCATCAGAAGTTATCGGTTATTAATCTGCTTTAATTATTCATTCGTGACGCTTTACGCAGAGGTGTTCGAATCTATTTTCATTCAAATTATAAAATACTTGCAACTAGCTGACATAAACGTAATAGAAACTATAAAAGAGCGATAAAAATGTTTGCAGTAGGTTGTAAGTAGAGATCGAATTTATAGGCACTAAAAAAGTTTAAAAACAACGCGAGAAAGACGATGGGAATTTTTACAAATCTTTACATAGTTATTTAAACAAAGAAACTTTATTGTTTATTTATTTGGTTAGAGTTGTGAAAAAAACAAATTACTTAATATACTCTTTCATCTAAATATTAAATTATACTATTCTTATATTTACAAATTAAATATTTTCTATTTTTTGGTGTGAAATTTTGTTGCCCATCTGACACAGTATGTTTTAAAAACTATATTTCAACATGGCAAAATATTAAGGAAGCATACTCTGCACTTCTCGTGTTGTAATTTGACAAATACTGTATTTTTTAACTTCAAGTTTGATGTACGCCTATTTTACAATTTCACCTGGTGCTGTTCGAAGTGGTTTCTTTACAAATTCTGTTGTTCCTAATTACGAACAGGGTGTCACTTGATGTTTCCAATTGTTTGAACAAGTACAGTAAAATTAGTCGTTATGCATACCAATTCACTGTGAACCTGTCTTTTATTAAAAATATTTTAAAAATTCTTTACGGCTACGGCAGTTACTGGATCAAAACTACCGATAACCTTAAAATATAATGACATTTTTAATTTACTAGTCTTGAATTAAAAGGGGGTACGATCTTTTTCGAATTAAAATAATTTTTTTTTAGAAACTATAAACACGTATTTATAGGCGAGATATGCAATGCAAAATTTGGCCTTCAGTTGTAGTAATTATTTCAACAAGATTTAGGTCATCGCATTTTATTGTACACCACTGCAGTTTAGAGAAATTTTGAATACCCAATATTTAAACAACACGTCATTAAAAACTCACACTTGCAACATATCCATGGTCACCCACACCAAAATTAATAATCCAATTTTGTGTGATAGCTCCGATATCAGATTGTTTAAATGATAACATTCCGCCATTTCATCGAACATCCTTTAATATGGCGAATGGATATTTTTAATAAATTTATGAATGCACTGATTACTTAAAATTTCCAACACGTCAATAACACATTTTAAAACACCAATTTTGAAATCTACCCTAACCTAGAAACTGTCTCTCTCATGAATAAAAAAGAGGTCACTCAAACGTTGACGACTCAACCACTTGAAGGGTCCATTTTACATCCGATAAATCCCAAATAAGGTCCTGACGCCCTTTTAGTGCCGTAAAAGAATGTAAATTAGGGCTAGAAAAAAGGAATTTAAACTATTTTCTCTTGAGAATTTAAACACTTACTTTTCCCCCTGTCCCGGAGGGTCGACACGCGAACAGGTAAAGAGGTCGAGCCCATTTGAATTTCACCCTTTCGCCGCTTTTCATTAGATCATTATCGGGCGCAGGTACGGTATGAATGTTTAGCAAGTGTTTATTCAAAAAAGGGATGACTTAAGGGGTGACGGAAGAGGTTTTTTATAGGTAGAAGGGTGGCGGTGCGTCGGGGCGTCAAATGGATCGTAAACGTCAAGAGGATATTTTAATCAACAGTGCATTTAATTTTTTAAAACTGCAGCTAATTTTTCGACCCACCGTCGACATTTGGCTGTGGTATGGATTATTTTAAATAAGTTTTTTTCATCTACTGCTCCGCGTTAAACTTTTAAATGGTTTACAATAACATAGGGTAACTGTACTACAGTTTCGTCAATAATTGCAATAGAAATACAATAGAAATGTATTTGCTTAAAAAATATTCCTCATATACCTCAAAGAAAGAAATGAATTACTAGACGAAGAAATGAAAAGCTCTTCCAACCGTGAAATTTGAACATCTATTTTATTTCATTTGATGGTAAAATACCAAATTGAAATATATCGAATTACGTATCAATAAATGTATTGTTGTGTTACAACGTATTAATTCTGCTTTAGTTATGATAATCGTAATTATCGCAAAGTGATAATTCTAAAAAAATAATTTTAATCTGAAAATATTGCATCATTTAGTATTTTTTACAAACATAATAACAGTATATTCAACAATCAACGAGTAAATTTCCAGGGCGAGTGATAAAAAAATATCTGCGTATTTCAACCAATATGGCGTTACACCGTTTTTGAGCGGTTAATTCATTTTTTTTACTTACTTGGAGAAAGCCCCAGCCGTGCTTGTAGAGCGATTTTGGATTCCTCAGAGGACGGCAGCGAAGGGGGATGAATTGGTACTTCCTGTTTCCAAGTCATGTCTGCCTCATTCAACCATAATTTTCCTGAAATAAATAAAGGAGGAATGTTATAATTTTTATAATTGGTTCGCATCCAGTCTCCTTTCGATAAATAACGTACCTCAAGTACCTTTTGGGCAACGGGTGCTAATTGACCCAAATTCTGTGGTAGATTTCTTAAAAATTTACATACGCATGACCTAAAGTCAAATACCTTAAAAGCTAAACCACAAAATAATTGTTCTAAGGAAAAATTCTCCTCATCACGGTAGCCAAAAGCTGCACATATCATTTCGGTAATTACACGTTACCAGTAAATTTTTTTGAATTTTTCTTTGTAAGGAGGTTTTTTTAACAGTTTTATATGTACATGTATTTATAACGAGTTGTGTATATATAAAAATATCGTAATTATTTCTCACTTAAGGAGTTTAGAAATGTTAGTTGAATAAATTAAAGATTCTCACAACGTACGTGAACTGCGTGCGTGACGTGTTCTTTTTTGTCATAAGAAGAACTGTTACATAAATGTAAACGAACTACTGGTATTTAGACTTTGACGAATTAGAAGCCGGCATTAAAAAAACGTAAGTTTTACTGTTTACTCGCTGTAGTGAAAACGCGATTTAGTTGTAATTACTGCAAATAATTAATTTAACAACGTAACAGTTAGATTTGGTGTATGTTTAGTAAATAATTATAAAAATTATTATAATATCTATCCACCGTGTCCGTCAAGAGTTAAACGTGAAATTAAAAAATATGAGGCATGCAACGAACAACAGTTGTACATAAACAATGATATGTTCATCAGACGTCACCTTTTAAACCATGTACCACGGAGTCGAGGCCAATGGCTGAGTTTTACGTCTTCCAATGAGACTGGACTCGATCCAACGTCAATCTGATCGTCAATCTAGACCCATAAATTAGGGTGTTATCACAATGTCCTGGGGAGGTGTTATATGTGCAACCAGAGAACGTCACTAATTTCTATTCCGGGAGCCGTGACTGGCGAAATCTACATTGATTCAATGTTGAATCCAGTCGTTAACTTTGTATGAGTGAACGACCATGTCATTTCTCACAGGGACGGGGTTGTTCTCAAATACCCCGAGTTTACAGTGGCTTGCGAAACCTGCTGACATGAACCCAAGTGATACGTCCTAAATTGTCAAGCAAAGTGAGGAGCACCATCATACCACCACATTTTTACTTTCTCATATGAGATTTCTAGACGTTTTGAGGTCCCCGTGTTTTTGAAAAAATGTCTGTGTGTATAAATGTGGTCGACGTTTTTTTAGAAACTAACTAGTGAAAAGCTGAAACATTGTATTTGAGCTTGATCCCCTGAAAACTCAAATTCATTCCATTTTTCTCTGAAAATCGGCTAAGGGCAGAGGATAATGCTTTCAAAGGGCCAAAAATGTACTGTTTTCATATTCGTGTTATCGGGAAAACGGGTCAAACGTTTCTTTTTTAAATTATGTATATTTAATCTTTCGTTTAATCCATTCTGAATGTCATAATCGTTATTTTGACTGATCTTTCCTGAAAAGCGCTTTGCGCTTGTGAATTTTCAGGTTTCCTCAGTTTTCTTCAAAATAGTTTCACATATTATACAAATACTTGCATCTGAACTACCACATTTTCTTTTAAATTCGCCTTAGGACACTTCACTCAGGAGAATTTCTAAAGAGCATGTAAAGTTATATGGAGCACGTGCGTCATATGAGAAAGTAGTATAATACAATGAACATATTTTTTCTCTCTCGTTTAACTAAGAGAAAATCTAAATAGAAATATGTCACCATTCAACGTACACAAACGTGGCTAATCGTTACTATAGTACCGAAAAAACCCGAAAACATGGCGAGGTATACAAAATAGCAGTAATGCACGGATATCCAATTTAATACTTTCAAGTTGATGTGAAACAGGAGTAATGGTTTAGATAAGTAGCAAAGAAGACTTCATTGTCTAAAGTCACCCATTTACAGAATCGTTCTTCAAACAATTTTTGAAATATCAACTGACCAAACTCTTGGGCTATCATATATAATCATGTAGTTTTCTATGGAAATCCGACAGAATCAGATTACTGTGACAATGACAAAACAAACTAAGGTAAGGAGACGTTTTTCGTTTATAGTTTTCATAAAAAACAAGTTTAAAAATTTTCATCACAATTAACTACAAATCTGAAACCAACAATGCCGGTAGGGATAAAAGCCCAGAAGTGATTGTTTCTATTGGTTCCTTCACAAATGAATAATAAATCTATCTGTTCAAAATTCCTACGTTTACCTGAAGAGATTCAACCAAATCGAAAGACGTGGTGGACGTATGAAGCGTATCCATTGATTTGGCGTGTCGTGTTTCCAGGGATATGATTCGCATTTCTGAATCTCGTTGTCGAAGTGACAAAGCACGTTTTCAACTCACATTTTGCGTAATTGTTTTACGAAACACCTTACGTTATAACGCGGCATGCCAATATAATTTTTATGTGATTATTCCACGTTTCTCTCATCAGCAATGCGAAATTCCAAAATGATCCTCCTTCCTTCAAATTTAAGCTAATGCAACGTAAAAATAAGCTAGGGTGACCGATACTGATACATACGACCGGCATCCATTCTGGACATAGTAAACTTTCTCTCCATTCGAGCCTCTTCTCATTATTCCAAGACAAGGAATGAGGGTGTAGAGCGCTAACTAGGGTCACACTAATCAATATCCCGCCCTTTCCTCCCCCGGCCGCCCTTCCGGAAACTCGCAGCTTCAATTCACCGGCGGACGATAGTATTTCTCAGGGTCTATAACCTTTGCACTCTCAGCTGGGTGCGTAGTACGTTTTTGGGGGTAATCTGGAACTTTGGAGACACGAAAGGAGACGGGCGTCGCGTTAATCGGGGCCGGATTAATATTTCGGACGGCCCCCGTACGATGACGGGCATATGTCCGTCTCCCCCATGTCTCCCCCGGAGGAAAAACGTGCGTCGGCCCGCTCGAGCGTGAACTGTAAACACACCGCTTCCATGCGGGGGAATTTTTACTCCTTGTCCTCCTGATTTGTGTCCGACAGTGGAGAATGTAATGCAAAGAAAGGACGCCGCAATTTACTTAAAGCAAGAGAGAGAGAGGAAAGGAGAAAGAGACAGGGCCCCTCTGAATCAAATTGCGAATCTTCAAAAGAAACGTTCGAAAATGTCCACACAACCACCATCGCTGCCGCCGTCCCACCCCCTTCGCTTCAAACGTTTTATTTCCGGTCAAAGCGGCGGGGAGAATCCGAAAGGAAAGGAGGGCACGGCCAAAGGAGAGTGAACTCCTTAAATATTTATTAAATACGGAAAAAATGATTAATGCTAATTAGTTTCCGGATCCAGGAAATACGTTCAAAGAACAGGACAGACTCTTTTAGATTCAATCTGAGGATACACGATCTTCTTATCGCCCTATCTCTGGTGTACAATACTTCTCATACAGGGTGTTGAAAAAGTAGCACATAACGCTGAAAGGAGATAATATGGCCCGAAACAGGCAAAACATTCATGAATGAACAAGTGTTCGCACATAGACGGTTTCAGAAATACCACTGTTTAGCAATGGCAATGTAATTTATGGGTCACTAACAAAGGCAAAAGTTAAATGAAATATTCAGTGTCCTCCCTCTAATTACCCGAGATGAACCGTCATCATAAAGATGTAGCGCTTCTTTGGCATTCCCATTAGCATTAGGCTTCACGAGACCGATACGATACCACCTAGACTAAATTTTTCCACTCTCGCCTCGTCTTGCCGAGAAGGAAAAAAGCTTTCGTCTCGGTCTCAGTACTCGCCCATTTATGTTAATTATTTAACACCAATTAATGACCAATTAATTACCATTAGTTTGTGTTACTTTATTAATTAGATAATTAATTTCACTAAATGGACCCTCCACTGTAAACTTAATCAGTTTAAAAAGTTATTCAAAAAGTGTAGTTACACAAAAAGTTCTAAATAAGTCTTTTTAACATTTTCCAGGGTTTCACGAATGGGATTGAAGCAAAGAAAACATTATTACTGATTTTTTCTAGAAAGTTATTCTACGTTAAGAAAAATTTTTGCAAATAAATCCCACTACCATATAAAAATTCAAGACCAAATTTACAGGATGTTAATAAATGAGAAAACACACGAAAATATTAGTAAAGATTGATATTATTATTGTTGAATTAGAGAAAATGGTTATAAAACAAAATTGTGTATTATTTGAAATATAGCACAAAGCAAAATTTTAAATGAAAGAAATGAAAAGAAATAAAATTTATTCCACATGCCTAAAGGACATTTTCTGAAAAGATATTTTGTTGACGTCTAGTAACTGTAAAGCAAATTTTATTGATTAGCAATAGTTTATTTGATGAATAAGAATTAAATTAAGTGCAGGCAGCTCTATATTTTACGTTTAATTGTAATTCACATATCACTGTAATTAAAAATAGGTATAAAAGTTTCTATGACACAAGTCACATTTTTAAACAATAATGTTATTGTAAATTTACTCTTACTGACATGTATGCTTCAAATTTTCATCCGAATCGGAAGTTTCTCGGGAGTCTTCATGAGGACTTCACTTTAACATGAATTGTCTTCAATGCCACTTTCATCTGGTATTTTTAAACTTTTAAAGAGATTCAAATCTTATAAAAACGGCTCGAATTTTTTTTCTCGAATACCTCTTACTTCAGTTAAAAGAGAGGTTAATGTCAACAGAAGTATATTCAGCATTCTGCATGACTGTGGCAAATTTTCCAGAGTAGGATAAATGGTAGGACCGAAAGTGTTTGTTCCGTGCTTTAACCGTTTCTTTCGAAAGTTGCCCAGTTGGCAAGAGGCAGTTTTTACTGCAGTCGTCCCATGAATTTTTGACGTGCAATTTTGCCGTCTCCATGACAAACTTCCTCGAGGTAATTTGATTTTCAGAAGCTATCGTTTCTGATATAACTTTTACTCTATTAATAAATTGAATGTGTAGATTCATACTGTCGGCTGCGAGGTCAGGGTCTGCAAAAAAATCTTATTCGTATATTTCCATCATTTGCATTGACGAAGCCAGCCTTTGGAACGTTTACAAATAAACCAAATTTTTTCTCAAAGATTTCTTGAATAATGGACTTTCTTCTTTTCACCAGACTTTTATTATCATCCTGAGTTACTACTTGAAAATCTCACTTACAAGTAACAAGCTCTTGAAAAAACTTATACCAGCATACAGCTTTGAAAGACCAAACTGAAATGTCTTTGGATCAGTTTTCCTTCCTTTGGTGAAAATTTTAATCGTTTTACGTATACATATACAGATTTCATTATTGATGTTACGTTTGTTACAGCATTACACACTTTGGGGTCTACCCTGGTCAGCACACTGGTCATAGTGTGCTTTACCGTTCTGATTTGATCTCTCTTAATCCTGGTTTCCATTAAATTATTTACTTGATATTATATCAGCATTTAATAAATATTGCCTGGGAACATTGGACTTAAATTAAGCATGTTTTGTTAAATCGAATTTTTGCTAACAATTTTAGGTAAATACCCCGTAGTACCTCAGCTAATTTAGTCCCGTCTCGGTCTAGGAAATTTTTGAGGATTTTCACCTCGGTATCGTTACGCCCTAATCAGCATGATGTTGGAGTATAATGGGAATTTGTGAAATTGTGCTACTACCGAATGTCAGCTACAAACTATGTAAACATATGTTAACTGTGTTGAAACATGATAACCAAATGCTGCCAAAAATTTATTAACTATACCTTAAAAACCTTCCATTTGCCCACACACCTTCCTTAGGTCTTTTTTACATATTGTTGGTCAACTTTTCAAACTTTGCGACACCTTTAGTTAGCATCCCGTTTTACGAATAATTCCATCATTTGCCTAGATTGGACGATCTACGGCAGAACGTCAGTTAAATATCACATTGGAACATCAATTAATTCTTTGTTATTGGTTCATGGAGCAATTATGACTAGTTAGGAACACTTTCGCTGTTAATTTTTAAAACCAAATAAATTTTAATCAAACAAGTAATATCTTAAGCAGGTTGCTGTAAATATGTCATCAGCTCATTTTCAACATTAAAATCGTGTAAGTAACTAATGTTCGTATTTGCGTTTTAATATTTTTTTTCCGGTACGTTGCTACATTGTTCAATTATGTTTAACGGACACCCTCATTAACATAGTATTAGTGTTTCTCGCAAAGATCTTTATATTTTTCATGAATTTCGTTACTTTAGTATTAACCAAATTAAAGATGTTCGCCGTTTTTAATAATGGAAATTTTCAAAAAAAAAATTCAAATATTACTAGTATTGCAATAAGCTCTTTAGAACATTGCAAATTTCTGCTAAAAGTTAATTGTTACTAATTAATTTCATTATTTTAAAAGTAATTTCAGAGTAATAAAATTTATAGCGAAGATAAAGTATAATTAGTATATATTTTTGGTTAGAAATTTACGTGGTGAAAAATCTGTACCACTGAGCTTTCAAAACTTTTCAAATCTGATTTTTATGACGGATGGTAGGAAATGCGGTAACTCTGTAGGTATAAAATTTTAATGTCCGCAAACTTTCGATAACATCGTCGTAAAGTGACATTTAAATATCAGGTAAACTTTAGACAAAAATTACTCTTTTGCAATGGCTGAAGTCATTATTTGTGTCGTTCCGCTAGAAATGTTTATGGTTTATTCCTGTAACTGTACCGTATTAGTGGAGTTACTATGTAAAACATATATCCTCTTAGCTTCAAATTAAACATTTTGTGATCAGATTGCAAAAAGTCTTCGACGATCCACAATACCAATAAAAATCCCAGCATAGAATTTTTTCTACGCTGCGATAACTATCTTAAACCGAAGATTCTCGATAAATCTGTACTTCGTTCCGTTTATGAATTCAATCCATGGCTTTACTGATAAATCAGATAATTCATTTCTTTGAGGAAACAATCGAGCATTCGAAATTCGCAAATCACGTAATTCGTTAAATATTCATGGTAGAAAGGAACTTTAATTAAACCTAAATTACAATAACCTTCATAATTTTGATGGATTGTTCGTTTAAACGTCGGGGGCTTTATCGCTAAAATTATAAGTAAGTGAACACGTTTATCTGAAAATTGGATCCTACATTGACCAGTTTTGGGGAATTATCGACGGTTAAATTGAAAGTACTTTACAGTCGATGCAAATTGTTATACAATTACCGTAAAATGTTTTTATACTCGGACATTTCATCAATTTGTATGCACTATTTCTACAAACGTGTTTGTGTCTTGTAAATAGAAATAATTGAAAAAATACTGATACTATACTAATGAAATTAATTGGTAGAAGGTGCATTTTCGGGATTAATGTTGTAAATAAATTTACAGATAATGAAAATCGTTTATGGAAAGTTGAAGATTGTTAAGAATATCTACATGCTATAAAATGTTCCTTCTCATGACAAATAACTGAGATTTCAGTGGTATTCAAAGTTCTTCTACATTATTGTTTGTGGTTCGGAAAATCATATTTTTAATTAGGAGAGTAAAAATAAGTCTAGTTGATTTTCAAACACTATCTAAAATGTTACGCCCGGTAGTACTATCGCAGTTAGGAACAACTATTTTTTTTATAATTTCAATTAAGTTAGTCCACAAATGGTCTCAATAATTTTACTTCTGATATATTTAATTCTGTAGAAGATATTATAAAATTTAGAGGATCAATACATCCATGCGATAAATGGAACCATGACAGAGTTGGCAGATAAAACAATGGTCAGAATTACAAGAATGCCAGTTTGAATTTAGGGGGTGTAGTCATGATGTAACTGACAGAACTGAGCATCACTATCTAAGAAACTTAAATGTTAAGGCAGGATATATTTTGAAATATTTTATCAGAACACAATTCAGTGCTGTATCCAAATTGTATTTGTATTGTATTGTACTGTATTTGTTAGATATCCAGGAATAATGTAAGAATAAGGACCTTCGAGTATCTCCAGGATACCCCACTATATCCTAAAATGTACAGAAGTATGTATGTAATGTTTTAAAAGGTACATACATGCTTCAAAATTTGATAATACCAATATTTTGGCAATTGTCAGTCTTTCGAAACGTATAAATTTGGAGGAAATTGCCATATTGTATAGAGACTAACTAAAAGTTGTGAAGCAAACTATTTATGTTGCATTATACAAAACTGTCAAAATTTAGCCGTTCGCCGAGTAATAAAATTCTAATTTGAAATCGTTTGACAACGATAATTCACAGCGCAATGTTCAAAAGGTTGACATAAGTTCACGTTTTGAAAACCAATAATAGGTTTGCCGAAACATGAAAATTTGGAACACGACTAAGCTCCGAGAATTGAATATAAGTGTTTTCGATGATTTAATAGTGTTATTTTGTTTCCGTGCGGCAGTAAAAATTTCAGACGGGGCGTCGCGGCGCTCGTCGCGTCGCCCCTCCAGGACGTCCGCCACCACCCCAGCTACCAAAACACCAGCACATCGAGAAGGAAGAGGATCCCACCTCCAAAAAGGGGGATGATTTGCATGCGCGCGGGGCAGAACCCTTTCCACCTCTCGCCGTTTTTGATCGTATGCAGATACGGCGACGGCATGAAGGGGTGGTCCTGTAGGGCGCAAGCGTATCCCGCCCATATCTCTATCGATATTATGTAAAAAGGGGAACGCAAGCGCAACTTCGCGCTTTTTACATGTACATTTTTATCAGCGTTATCCTTTTTCGCACTTTCCAGCTTCTGGAAGGGCATTCTGGGATAAAGGAGGCCGGGAGGGTGGGGGCGTTGGAGAGTCCGCGCTGCAGAATGTCCCGGAATGTCCGGAAAGGCGTGTGCATGCATAAAAATACCTCGGATTTGATTCCGGGGAGCAAATAGAAAAATATCAATGGTACGTTTTCAGTGGTTGTTGTAACATCCTTGCAAGCCTTTCAACCATGGCTATTAAATGCAACTGTAAATATTTTAGTGGTGACAGGGAGTAGAGTTAAAAACAAATCGAAAATTTTATTCAACACAGTTTCTAAAATGATCCCTACTATGAAATTACCGATTGCCTATCTTTGTTCCAGATGTAAAAATTCTTTGTATGTCCACAAGTAATTTAGTTGAACTCTATTTGACTGATGTTAACATGATGTTCTACACTAATTCAGAAATGCCAGACATGCATGTGACCATTTCAGCTAAAGGGTGTAGGGGCTGTTATGTGCTTCCATTACAATGTCGTACAACCATATTTTGGGATAATTGTGAAAGATTATTTGATCCTCATTTTACCATAGTATGTGGATTGAAAGTGGTGGTTAGATTTCAGGGTCCACAAGGTCTCTTGATTTGAAGCCCTTGAATTACTGTCAATATTGGACATTTAAGGCATTTTCAACATATCCCTTGAACAGGCAATGAGTAGTATATTTGGGAAACATGTGGTGAGCAGTACTGCAGTAAAGAAACCTATCATATCTCTGAAAATGCTCATTGTACCAACCAGTTTTTATCTCTGAATAATCGTGTAAGATTGTTAATTTCGTTGGACTTTGCAATGTTTGCAACAGTTTGTAACAGAGGTAGTGTAAAATGATCCAAGATAGAATTTTATTCAAAACAAAGTAGGCTCTCCTTTTCTACATAAGTATATGCATACAGTGCAAGAAACGTTGTAATAATACCTATATTACATTCAAAGATCGGTAGTAAATTGTTAGTAAATAATTTAATTTAAATTTTTTAGATTATAGATCAAGCGTTATCTCTTTAAGCATGTTAAATTATATTTTATTCTATGTTGTATAAGAGACGCACTGTTACATTTAACCTTAAATGTAATTGTTGATAAGTTCAACATTTTACATTTTGAAAATGAAGCTTTTATGTTAGGAAATTCAATATGGAAAATTATTAGAAACATAATATCTGTTTGTGTGCTTGCTTCAATGTGCAGGAAATTGGCCATCTACCTCCAACTAAATCATCGAGTTACCCGTAATATGTTAAGACGAAATCCACTTTATTCAGCTTCTTGTTTTTCAAGAGCACTTCCGCGTAAAATTTGCGAGAACGGGGTGCTCCTCTAACCCTTGTCACTTTTTCAGCACGTGTTTGGCCAACACTCGGGGATAGGACCGTCAGCGGCACAACTACCCCCCTTGCACAATAATTGTCAAACCGGAAATTCTACAAAAAAAAAGAAGACAAATAAAGGAAAAGCCAAGATCGAATTTCGAGAAAACGTGCGTTGTCAATGGTTACCTGCTAGTTTTTCGACAAGGGTTGAATTGCCGGGATTAATTTCGTAAATAGTAGGGTTGCGCCGGGTAAGGAACACCATTACATTTAGAAATAGCCCGATTAATACTATGCGCAATGGATGCAGTGAAAAATGTGTTGTCGTACGTGTACGTAACCGACGTATTAATTGACTTAAATCAAGAACAAACGATGCAATGCAGAAAAACGTTATTCGTTAAATATCTGCTTTTTTTATCTCACAAAAGGTCGAAGAACAATAGAAACATGCATTTTACACTCAACCAAATAAAAAAGTAACAATAAAATTACTAGAGATTGAAAAACAGTAAATTTACGATAAATAAAAGTGGTGTACGTTCAGTCAGTCAATCTTGCTAATTTTCTCTCTTAATTACGATGATGAGTATGGTATAACCGGGTAATTGTTTGCAATTGTAAGTGCTCGACTTTTGAATATTTCTTTCGTTTCCCTTTTAGCACAAAATTATGGCTTTCCCTTGGTATACAAAGTATTGCTTCTGGGAAAAAACAGTCCTTCGCATTTACTGTAAATTAGACCCTCCGACACTTCAAAACAGTAGCCTGACAAAAGATAGTTGACATATTTCCACAAAAGCAGAAGAAACACATCGTGAAGGGACAGATCTAAAAGTGTTTAATTGAAGTGGTCGACATAAATACTGTTTGCACTTGTAAAAGATCGACAATTTTCTAGAATGTATTTCAGAAATAAGAGTGGAAAAGTATGTACATGTGTGTGTTTGCGATAAAGTGCAGATTTAAACCAGACTCCAAAAATTCAGAGGCTAGTATCGATAACGATCACATCTTCTCCTACTTGGTCGTCTGGTAGCACTCGACATAATTTATGTACTACTAGACTGTACGTTTGTTTACTTTATTTCAAAAGTGGCGACAGGATTTTTTGTCCAGACAATCGGGACGAAAAATATTGTAATTAACACGGATAATTAATTTTTTTCTCACTTTCACCCCCACTAGATCACAACCGCCTCTGGTATTTTTCAGATTTAATGTTTCGATATTAGACTAACCGCCCGACCATTAAAAAACCGCATTACCATCACAATCGCTCAAAATACCAACCGTTTCCAATCGTAATGCCTTCTAGGAAGCCATTGTAAATTTTTTTTATCGAAAGGGATCGTTAGAAAAATCAACCATTGAAAATGTTTTTATTTACAGACGTGTGCTGAGCTCGTGTTGCAATTTCAAACATACGGTCTTGTTTGTCCCGCAACCCCTTCCTTTTAAAATGGTGGAAAGGGTTGCATGGCAGACGTTTTTTTTTTAAATTCGATTGGGGGGTTGGTTGTGCTGGAACTGAATTGGTTTGCATAAAATAAATTCGAAAGGGGATTGGCGGATGCTCTTTTAAGGGTACAGCGAGCAACAATTATTTGTTTAAATGCTTTAAATTAATAAATTGCTAATAGTAACTGAAAAATTATCACATGAGGGATTAATACCGTTTTCGTTCTTACGATATTAAGCTTTGTTCAAAGAAATCAAAATTAGTGCCACTTCTAGACAGAACTCGTAAATTTCCTCGCACAATTTCAATAAAGGAAGACTAATAAAAAATAAATTACCTAGACTACGTACAGGGTATAGAAAAGGAAGGATTGGATATAAACTGAGGATATAAATCCAGCATGTAGTTTACTTACATAAATACCAACTGGGGAGGAAAACGCAAGAAAATAAAAAATAACGTAATATTTATGAATACAAACAAAGCATATGACACGGTTTCTACAAATACGTCATAGACGAAATGGGAAAAAATAAAACCTACACCAAACCATCTAAATTCAGTGCTTTGCGACAAACATAGAACAAAGAAAAGAAATATAAGAATTCATAAATCAATAATAGAGAGTATATGACCTATGAAGCAGAAACGGGATAAAAGGAATAAGACTGATACGAACGCGGCAGAAATAGGATGTCGAGATTGTAGCGGTCATGCTTTTAATGTATCTCACTGCGATCTTTAAAAAATTAAATTGACCTTTACGTACGATTTCGTACTCATGAAGAATCACTTAGTACATTTTATTACATGGAAATAAATCTTGCAGTATAGTTGACAAGTATCGAAATTTTCATATTATTCTTTTTAACTTAAAATACCAAGTTTGGTATTTGACTATTGAAATTCGAACAATTTCAAATAGACGTTTTCTTGGGAATAACCAACATTGTTATTTATATCATATATATAAACATATTTGTATATATTCATGTCATTCCTGCATCACATTTATATTTTGTACGATTGTTTCAATTCCTCTACACACTTGCCTAAAGTAACTTACATAAAAAGCTCAATCTTCAATTAAATAAAACAACGAAAGGAAGACAAGGAAGCAAAGCAAACAATGCACCCAGATCCTATCTAGATAGTGTGTAGTTACTGATGGAATATTAAAATGCGTTTTAATTAAGTTAATTTGACAAGTTTGACAAAATACTGTTACAAACCCTAGTCATGTGATCAAGGGCAGATAAACTATGGTTGTAATTTGAGTTTTAGCGCCTTAAATTTAATGTAATTAATTATATCACAGCCAGCATAATTCATGTTATTAATATATTGTAGATAAATATTACAGCCTAAATTTTCCTCAGGATGTCGTTATGAGATCATAAATGGATCTGTGCCATTCTTTTTGACATATGGATAACGTAAGAATCTTGTCTAAACCGTTTCAATTTTATTGCCTAAGTGCAACCTTTAGGTGACCAGATATTGGCAGCATATTCCATGTGTGGTCTCACAACAGAAGTCTTATATACTCCATATATTCCATGTGTGGTCTTATAGTTGCTTGAAAATTTAGATTTCTGCTATTACGTATCACAAATCCAAGTATCTATATACCTTATGTATAATTTCGTAAGAGTAACTGTTAGACTTAAAGTTATGTTAAAGTAATGCAGATAGGTTCCTAATTTGTTCGCAATTCGCACTATAGTTTACGGTTTTCCGTGTATAATTGTTTTTGACAACGACGTTTGACAGTGGTAATACACCGTTTATTAACATCTATAAATATCTTACCATCTTTAAATCACGCAGTCTTTAATCCAGTGTAAGTCGTTTTGAAGTCTAAATTATTTTCACCATACACTGAAATTAGAGTATATATCTAAACGCAGTGCTGACGTATTCAAATGAACGAAAACGTACAGAATTCAGTACTATCGTAATGAAATGCCAGCACTGAATCTGTCTACTGCTGTCATACGGGCTTATGTAGTCCCGCAGCTAGCTAAAAATTTGTGTGTTCGAACTATCACAAACTAGTTTATGTTAGAATGGACAAGTTTCAGAGTAAATGTAGAGTTATTGAACTTTTCATTTTTATAGTTTGTACGACCTAACAAAACGAAATGAAAGCAATTATCAGCCGAGTAAATGTTGAAAACGCAAAGAAGAAGCGTTGAAAGTGCTGAAAAACTGTTAAAATTATAAGTATCTCGTTTTTTCTGATACAGATTTTAGAACGATACCCTAAAAATGCAATACAAAGGGTTTGTTCCTTTGTATTACCAAATATTGTTATAAAAATTTGTGATTACCTGACTTTCGAAATAAGCTCTGATGATTACAAAAGTTCCTATGTTTATTAAAATCATTAAATTACCAAATGTCCAAATCATAAAAGCGTTTATTAAAATATTAATTACGCGAGACGAAGGCCTGGAGAAGGGACCTCGTCGAGCGTTCCCTTTCATATAAAAAAGACGTTAAAAATATTGCCCTTACCCATTTTTTCTACCTCGAAGATGTTACATAATACATCAAAATCCTTTTC
The DNA here is from genome assembly GCA_963576515.1 of Cryptocephalus primarius. Classification (NCBI taxonomy): domain Eukaryota; kingdom Metazoa; phylum Arthropoda; class Insecta; order Coleoptera; family Chrysomelidae; genus Cryptocephalus; species Cryptocephalus primarius. Next base: position 13,786,762 of record OY754936.1, read on the forward strand.
TTAATCCTGATGTATCAGATTCTGCGGCCCCGAAGATGTCCGGGACATCATCATGACAATAAAAAATATTATTTCAGACCGCTCCAAGAAAAGAATTCGCCGAAAGAAATAAAAATAAAAAAATACCTTTAAATCTTCGCTTTTAGCGGGTATATTTGTACAAAGCACAGCTGATGATGCAGTGCGTGCAAAATCCAGAAGGGGTGGGAGGGTTGGAGTTAGGGGATGCCACCCCAGGTAAAGAGAAACAGAGAAGCGTGTATGACAATGGGTACGCCGCGCCATCGTCAATGGGGTGAAGGAAAAAATGGTGAATGGGCCTGAAAAGCATGCCGTTGGTGTGGCAGTCGTTCTGCGGATCTGGCCCTTTGCAACCACAAACTTAATACTTTAATGCGTAGTTCGTACTAATTTCAATGAACAAACAATGTATCATTAAAATGTATCATTAAAACAGGTATCTACTGCAAAACAAAAGTTATAACCAATTGACGTTTCAGTTCATTTCACTGGTTAAAATAATCTATAAAATTATCAGAAGATCATTGCGTTGTGTTGTGTGCCTGTGAACATACTCGTGTTTTTGTAGTAACGAAATTGTACAAAATGGAATCTGTGGTTAATGAGGACATATTCAAACATTCTAACTTTGTAACACCCTGTATAAGGCAGATATACTGTAACAATATTAATTATCTCCAAATAATACTTACGTGATTTTAACTAAATTTTTAATGAAGCATATTTTCTTATAGATCATAACTATTCATTTTTCTCAAAACTCGTTTTTAAATTATCGAATGTAAATAGGTACGACGTCGCAGAATATACATTCCGTCGTTATTATAATTATTACAAAGATTGCAAAAGCAGTAATAAAGTAACACTATTGACATTTTAATTTAAGCAGTAATAATCAAGTCTCTTCCTTTTCAACATTTCTCAAAGAACAAGTCCTATAACCTGAAGTACATATAGCATTAATATTAATAGAACACATTGTATTGTTTGGACCCGTAGAGAGGCTGAAGTTAGTTCCCACGGCGAATATTTTATTTCAGCAGAAAACGCTAAAAACTTAAAATTCCAGCCTTAGGGAGGCTCCTCTCTCTCTCTCTCTCTCTCTCTCTCTCTCTCTCTCTCTCTCTCTCTCTCTCTCTCTCTCTCTCTCTCTTTTCTCTTTCTCTCGCACCCCATTTTTTAGTGTGTAGGTAAAAAATAGGCCGGTTTTTGAATACACATTACCCCTCTGTGACCCAAAAAACGATGCACTTTTTTCAACCGACTTTCTCAAGGGTTTACCTAAAATCCTGGAAACAGCAAGCGCAGCTTTCTAAAAAAGGAACTTTTTTAACGGAAATCTGATACAATGGGATTGTCTGAAAGGGCAAGGGTAAAAAATTAGCAGTAAAGTGTCTTGACAGGGTCTTTACAGATTGTTATGGGGTAAAAAAAATCGTTGCAAAGCTACATTTAAATATCAAAAAACCCGAAGAGGAACTAATCGATGCTTGCGGGGCCTTCGTAACGATTTTTTCTGCGCTTCTGTTAAAAAACCCGCTATTACTAGACGGTAGAAGTAAAAAAAAACCGTTAAAAGCAACGAATCTCAGTCGAAAGTAAAGGAAACTTTTTTAACGACTTTTACCCTCATTTTTTAGAAACATATATATCTATTCAAGGCATGATGAAGCAGCCATATCAAAACGGTTAGAGAAAAAACGTTACAGGGCAAATTGTAAAACTTCTTGCAAACCAATGAAACACTAGGCAGTCAGGGGAGAGGTTCACCTTTCACCAATAGGAAAGGAGCTTGGTAACGAAGTTAAGACGGTTTAAAAAACTGAAAGCTGAAATAGATGTAAAATTTTAGACATAAGAAAGGGAATGGAAAGGACATAAGTATTTATCAACCATATCAAAACGGCTGCAAAAAAACGTTAGGGAAAGATTCAGGAGTGACGTAATTCTTGTAGACCAATGAAACGGTAGCACTCAGTCATGACACCAATAGGGAAGGTTAAAATATGATTAAAAAGGAGTAACGTGAATTTTACATACAAAATGAAAGGGTATGTACATAGTAGGCAGGTTCATCAAAACGGTTGACAGGAAAAATCGTTAAAGGGTAGGTATGGATTAGAAAGAGTGAGTTACATTTCGTAAATCAAGGACACACTTATTCATGAGGTTCGTTCTCTACCAATACGGATAGTTCCTAACGAACTTTAAGGTCCAAGAATTTTAGAGGTAAGGTACGTGTAAAACACATTTGAAACATAAAGGAATAAAATTATCCAGGTATTAGGCAGCCATATCAGAATTGTTGAGAAAAACGTTACAAGACAAATTTTGTATAGAAAGGGTGAGAAAATTTACAAACTACCAAGGTTCCAAATTATATTATACTTACTGAATAAAAAATAACTTATTTTTCCTGTAGACGAATAAATATATTTGTATAAAAGCAGTCAATAAGTAAGTAATAAAAATAACGGCACTGAATACAATACTGGTCACAATAGTGAACAGCAAACAAATGAATTCAGCTATTTAGTTAAACAAGGAACATACTAACTTGTTAGATACTGATCCACCTAATAACACACATTTCTGGTAGATACTGCTTTAACAAGTTATATTATGCTTTAGGTTTTTTAAGATAGGGCCATTCAAATATCTCAGAAGCAATTAACGGCACCGTAACAGGTCAATAATTAGGCAGTTTCCTCCTTTCGATCACCACCTCAGAACACTGGAACAACTTTGTTTATTTTTAAATATTCTGATAAAATACCATTAGAAAAATTGTAAATTTATAAGATAAGCAATGCTTTTCAGTAGAAATGGGGGAACTTCATTGAAACCACATGATTTTTTATTTTTCATTTCTTTCTGCACAAGGGAATTTAGTTTTAATCGAGTCAGTGGATAAAGAAAAAGTGTTTTATGCCTTATCTGAAGTCATTACTATTTCCATATTTGATATTGGTGGGCATTTTTGGAACTAGGTCTATGGTAGATATGGACTTTTGAAACTACGAGTGTTAAGGCTTATAGCAAATAGTAAAGGAATATTCAAATCCATGAATTTGGTTTTGATACTGATTCATTTCATCACAACGTTCAGTAGGAATATGTAAATTCATTCATTTGCTTTTGATAAACCACCGACGTTTCCGAATGAGATAATAAATACTAAAACGTTTTTGGTTGTTAATATAATCTTCCATCACAGCTAAAACTATTCGAAAACATGACTAAACATAATGAACTCCTATAGAGATAAAATATTTGAAAAAAATCTATTAACTAATGGCCACCCCAAGGCCTTTCAGATAAGCACCCTCGCACTGCACCCTTCTTAACAAAACCATTTTAATAACAAATGTCCGGTTTTAAAAACAGGTAGTATAGAAAAATTTTCGTAATTTCCGATGATTGACATATTAAAAGAAGCCAAGTAGAAGAAGAAGCACAATGCCATTGTGAGAAATATGAAATATAATAAATCGATTTCTACTACCGCTACCTCTCGGTTTTCATCCATCACCGTGAAGTGGCAGGTTAATTTTTCGGGTTGTCTAAGGTTAATTTTCATTAATTAGATATTAGTATAGACGAAAACCGGTTCGATTTGTTTGCACTAACGGCTCCCTTATTATATTTTTTCTCATTTTCATTAAGTTATTATAATTCGATTAGAAATTTAATACATCTGGACTCTATAACGAAGTAGCATGAAGATTAATCAAAAAATAAAACCATTTCAGATTGGATCAATGATTAAAATATTGGAAAAGAGAATTTTATACCACGTTTGTTGATTGCAGCATTCTCTCACGAGTACATATACTCTGTAAAATATAAACACTAACTAAAAATTCACAGTGTTACTAAAAAACAGAAAATTCAGTACAAATGTAAAAATAATAATACGTTTAAAGTGCTATTTTGACACTTTTCCTACTTGTTAGACAAGTGCCTAAGTTGCTCTGCCAAGTATAGCTAGTGATAATTAAAAACAAATTACACACCTCGATAAAGCGATGAGATATAAGAAAATGAAAAGAGCTCAACATTAGTACATTGATAGTAATAGATGGTTAAACGGACAGTTACTATAGGCCATAAAATTATTTCCATAGCATTTGCCCTTAAGGTAAGGTTAAAAGATTTATTAAGAAGACTAAAACTAAGAAATTACACAAAATTTTCAATTTTTTGGAGTTTATGTGTAAACTTTGATGTCATTATAAATGCATTCGTTTTAATGGAAGCATCTAATGACGGAGTCATCTCAAATCCGTGATTCTTAGGGATGCTGTGTTCGTATTGTTATTTTTCACCAAACCAATAATTTTCTTTTACAAAGGTGTTTTTTAATAGGGTCCAAGGTTTCTCTTACCGTCTACAAACTTTTTGCTAATTGACACCAGCAACTAAAAATCAAGGTTTGCGCTTTATCTGCCTTTTTTATCGACAATCATCCTTTGTGGCACCAGAGTCAGCTGCCCTAGGTATATACAACTTAATGCATTTTAAAATATGTGGCCTGCTCGGTAGAAACAGGTAAAAAGCTCCTTTTCTAAATGCGTTTCGCTACCGACGTTACGAAATTAATATCATTTTCATAAAATGGTGTTTTTTGAGGCCATTACGTTTGTTTTTGCTAAAGTTATTAAATATTTTTATTTTTGAAAAAGAATAAACCAGCGGTCGACGTCAACGTCATAAAATATAATGGAATGTACCACTCTATTATTAAGCGAAGGAATTCAGAAGCGCCTTCATACTTTTGAATTATTTGGTCACGAGGATAAAAGAAGAGTTATTATGTCGAGATAAATCATTTTTTTCTTAATGAAATTCCTATAGTTTTTATTGTGTAAACATGTTGACGTAGCATCCGACACACTGTTTAAATCATATTATAATCGCATTGTCTACACAGTACCCACCCAGTATATCCTCACGAAGAACAATCGACGGCTATAACAGGACACGTACTTATGATTTACTGCCTTCTTCTTCAAAATATTTTCGAATTCCGCAAATTTTATAATTTTGGCCTTTAAAGCGCGAAAGTTCGACGTTTATAATTTGTTACCTTCATTATAGCCTCCCTATTAGTTTGAACTTAAAACAGAATGTTATGTTTGTTTTATTGTGTAAACTTTTATATTTGAAACCTTTAAATTTTGTTATCCTTAAGCTTCAGACGTTTTATTCAAGTTCTGACTGATGCTTTTATGCTAGTTACTGTTATAACAATTTTCAATGATTTTAACCCAAAAAGACAATTAATTGTAACGAATACATTTAAATCGACGTTCATGCTTCAACACAGTATATTTGCTACTTCTTTTGATGCTGAAATTTCTCAAATTTGTAGATTACAAACCTAGTTCGTAAATTCATTTCTGGGTTGGAACAGTTCACTATTATCCACGTTTTAAATTGGGAAAGTGAATTTAGGAATAATTTTAAATTGAACTTTTATGTGTCGTTCCATATAACATTGTGGACGTTTGTATAACTTTACGATTCTTTTGTTAGTTAAGACCCTCGAAATTCTCTAAACTATCAATCTACAGTCGTAAAAAAGTTCCTTTTGATTTCGCATGCCGTCAGATATGGCAACACTCTAACCTGTGGTCGCCTTTTTTGCCTTTTTACCTGCCCTTAATGAGAAAAATCCTAACAAACGTCTACCTGTACGTCAGGAGGATGCGAAAACGCGTCAAACTTTTACTCACAAGCCAGGTTTTATGTTTTTGTATTTTTCGTAGGTAGATGAAACAATGTACCATAAAAGTTTTATGTCTGATATTTTTGGCAAAATTCCCAGTGGTGACATAAAATATGATTTAACCGTTTATGCGTACATGTGTAAAAATTGTATTTAGGCGTAAAACGAAAGTGAAATTTAATTGAGAAAATTCAATTTTGCGGAAAAAATTAAACAAAACGAATACGAGACGAGAAGTATGGTTTTGATGTTCGAGGGAATACTGAATTAAAGCTATTACAACATGAGTAAACATCCATTAAACATGATTTTGCCATATTCACATTTAACTTAGATGACAGGTACTAATAATGGCTGGTTTTAAAATAATCGGACCGCAATGTGAAGCATAATAATGGATTTGGCGATTATCACATAGAAAACTTTATTTTTGTTATTTTTCGGTTAAGCATGCATTTAAACTTCCTCGCTTTGTTTTGCTATTTTTTGTTCTCATGTCAGTATCCTCGAGTCCATCGAACTTAGTATCACCCTCTCTCCCATCAAACGACTTGTATAATTTAAACTATCGCTTCGAGTTGCAAATTAAATTATTCATATTTTAATGCCGAGAATTATACTTTTATGAAGATTTGCATGGGCAAAAAACCATAACGAATATTTATTATTATTAATATCGACGCTGCTACAATGTGAATCCACTATGAATATGCAAGGAATGAGTAAAAAACTGCGAATAAAGCTTGCACATGGTTGCTTGAAAAACAACGAAGGAAATTGATTACAATCTTAAAAGGTTTTGTTTGGATTATTTCCTCAGTGATCTGGATTGTTCGGAGAGAAAGAGAGAGAATCCGTATATGAATCTCAAGCGTTCCCCCTGATTTTCAATAAAATTTCCCGTTCAAAGGATTCTCCAGAAGTAATCGAAAATAAAATTAAAATAAGCGAGGCTCGCATCGACAAAGCTCTTACAACACGAGAGAATTTTCAAATTTCTCTCGGAATCAGGACCCTATCGAGAGAGCCAATCATCTCAAAGGGCTCTGCCAGAGGAAGATAGCGATCTCCCCGCACGGTAAAAAAGCAAAGAACCGCCGGTTTCAATGATTTTCATTTATATCGGGGAATGAATATCCATTTGCAGATAATAGGAAGGCTATCGTCACTTTGACCCCGTATTATTCGGATTGGATTGGGTTTCGGGGCATTTTTTCTCGATTGCATCTAGCGGTCGGAGTTATCACAATAATTTGACGAGAACTTCGCGTTCGTGCAATACGATATATAGGATTATATTCGCTGCAATGGGTCCCTGAATAGGAGAGACAGACAGGGAACAAAAAAGGACTCGTCAATTTATAAAGTTTTTACGCCCCTTAAAAACGACAACTTAACTCGTGTGCTCCATATGAAAATAATTTGCAGTATTTTTAAGTTAAACGATTTAAAATAGCGTGTTTGTATATATTAATAAAATTAGCCACTAAACGACTTATGGTAACGTCCCCTAATATGTAAAAATACCGTAGATTATTCACATTCCCGTCTTATTTATCACATTTTACTGTATTAACGTATTTTGGATACCTCATGTGCGTTAATGCTCTCTACGCTTCAAAAATCCATCTTTACGCAATTATTTCTGACAGTAATTAGCTCGTTATTTAGAGCAAATTAGAAGAATGTCGTTATAATACTAATTTCTTTCTTTATCGAATCCATTCTGTATATTAATCGTTAATATCCTTACGCTTAACAGTTATCACAAAATTCAATTTAGTCCATATACGAAGTGATTTAACCACATTTTCTACGTTCCATCAATGTTTTTTTGCCGTCATAAAGAGAGCGCAAACCATACCGAATGCATAATTCTCGTTGTATGTTAATTTTGATTGACATTCGCAGTATTACGGGTATAATTTTGAATTTTCGCCCTTTTGCGGATGATCCCGATGTTCTTTTGTTCTCCGATGAATGCCGGTGCCGCTAACAAACGACTGTCGACTTGGGGAACGCAGAGGCGGTACGCAAAACGTTAATACTGAAATGATGTCGGAAAAATACATTTAAAACATAAATTTTAACGCCCTACGAACTAATAACCTTGCTATTTGGAATGTTCACTGGTTAACTGGTTTCGTAATAGATCTATTAAAAAGCTGTAAAGTGTAGACGATTAATTGGTACTTTTAATGTTACACGTATCTCCAAAAAGATGCCTTTCCCGGCAAACATTGAAGATACCGCGTTACTAGTATGTAAAACATTATTCATTTATTGCCACAATAACGTGAACGGTATGACTCATGTCTCAAAAATGGCCAAGAACAATACAAAAGAGAAAAATCACTGAAAGGTTATTTCAATTAGTTCCTAAAAAAGATTGTAAATATGGTTAAATTCGTCTTTAAGACGCATAAATGTCAAGATGAATTTTCTTTCTACTACAACAGAAGCATTAAAAATGTCAAAACTACACATTTTTAACGCGTTTCGTGATTGTTGTATGGTTTATGGTGTTTATAATGATCAGGTTCGGCTGCTTAAACGATAACTTCAAACTTGGCCTTTTATAAATCATATATTGTATAAAAATTGATGACTATTTTTTTCGAAGATACCTAATCCTGTATTACTTAAAATTATTACAATTTTTGATCAATATATTACCAGATTACAGGTTTCGACTCTCTGGTCTTTGTCGGATTTAAAAATCATGTTAGATGCTAAGTAAGACATACAAACACCTTAATTACTTTGTAACGAGAACGTTACACTATTCTTTTACCAAAAACCATACCGAAAATATTTTCCCAAAAAAACCATATATATGCAACAATTATAGGAAAGTTAGAAAACCAAAATATCTTGCAATATTTTTTTCTTACCATGATTGACCTGAACAAAAATAGCAGTCAATGGCATGCTTTGGTGAATACCTATTTCGAAATTGGCTAAGACCAATATGTGCTCAAAAGTTATCCTATGTGCGCTTTTTGATTTGTGAGAAAGTACAACAAAAACCAATGGTAAGTACCTGTCATTTTTAGTATGAGTGGTAAGTATTCGATGGAAATATTTTGAAAGGTTTGTAAGGTTCCATCAACACATATACCTTCAAACTCATTTAGAAATATAACATTTGTTTTTCAAGAAAACATAACTATTAGATGAGTCGTACCTTACTAAAGGCTTCAGTTTTGTTGATTTACATGGTACTCATCCAAAGCTATGTGGACTCTAGTTAAAATTTTCGATAGGGCTGTAAGCACAGTTAGTCCTTAAAACACAATACACCTTTTATGCATTCCATACCGATGATACTCAATGTTTCTACATCACTCTTTTTCAGTTAATTTTGAGTTATTTTGGAAACCGTTGACTTACGACATCGACGGCTTTTCTTTTTAACTTTTAATTTGAAAAATGTTTAATTCGCATGCAAAATTTGCAGTATTATTAAAAGATTTAAAAGTGTATGTGAAACCGCGAATATCGAACTTTTAATCTCGTAAATCTAATTCTGTAGATGAATTATTCTCCGATTTCAATTATTAATTATTGCGGAATTTCCTTATTGCGTTACTATCGAAATTCTATAAAATTTAACACATATGGATAAAGTATTAAATGTAATACCAATTAACTTTACTTCATATATGTTATAACACAAATTTATGAAGAGGAGGTCTACAAACTCGTAGCTAATTAATTTATATTAACCATGTGGAAATCTGTTCAGTGAGTGTACAAGATACTCTGAAATTTCTTTCTGAATTTGTGCTCATATTAAGATTCAACTGCAATTATTATTTATTTTAAGTCAATCATGCGATGCAAAAAAGAGGAAAGTGATATTGTATGCGAATGGTATTCTACAATATACGGAGTGATTTCTTTATGTGGTGTGAACATATATCGACAAAGTCGTGCAGTTTTATGTTCTATTTGATATTCCGCATTGAAAACGAACGGAGTTTAACAAAATTTCAAGCTATTGATAAAAAATGATAATGTTCTTGTTTTATATTTCGTTGTAACTCTTTTAATTTTGTGTTTTTTAAAAATTTGATACAGTTAATCTCTGTTTACTGATTTTAGTACTTTCGAAAGCAGCAAACCTTATTTTTTGATGTATTCACCTCCGAAAAAAGTATACCAACTTCGGTTCTTCAATGACATATTGAATTTGAAATGTTAAAAATGAACACATTATTTGAATCATTTGACGTTTATCATATACCAAGTTTAAAATTAATACAACTAACTCAATTGATTAATAATGATATCAGGTTACAGTTGTCATGAAATGAAAAGGTGAATTAGCTAGTCACAATTGCTGTGAAGGCAAATATTTTATTTCTCAAATCTCCATAAATTTCTTGCATCAGTTTGACAATACATTTTCTATATCCAGTTCCATATTTTCGCAAACTGGAACAAAACTTTAGGGATTATGGTAAATGTGAGAAAGCCTAAAAACTTCACAGCCTTACCACAGGAACATTAAGTCATAATAGAATGACAGAGCAGAACATTCTGGCATTTGTTAAATTATGGATTATTGACGACTCAGAGGTCTTTGAGAAGTAAACAGTGTTCGTCTTATTCGTTTATAAGAACAATTTTCAAACGCCAAAGTTGGGAAAATTCATCATTTGTGACGGAGGACTTTGGTAGACGAATTTTATCTTGTAAATTGCTAGCTGCTGAGACAGAATTGTATCACCTGTATGTCACAAAATTTTGTGGACAGATGAAAACCGTTTTACAAACAATGTTAGTTTAATAGAAATGTTCATGAACATTACGATAAGAAAATGGTTATTTACTTCGGAAGACCAATTTTCAAGAACGATTGTCTGTCAGTGTTTGGATAGGGATGGCTACCTTATCAGTCCATACTTTTTTAATGGAATTCTAACAGGAAAAACATACCTACAATATTCAATCATTTCCAAAATTTTTTAGGTGGCCTTTCGTTGAGATACAATAACAATTTTTGTATATTTAATAAGTCGTCTTTCTAAAGGTTGAGTATAGCACTTATACCCTTAGATTCTTTTGTGTCAAGGTACTTAAAAGGCAAGATTTATCTTAAACAGTTGCTATAATAACATTATTATCAGGTAATCATTAATCATTATTAAGGTAATCATTATTACACGTATGTATTTGAATTAGAAGATGAAGGTGTATTGAGTTATTTTATTTTTGAATTGTGTTGTTTCCACGTTTCTTTAAAATAAAAAGTGACGAAAAATATAGTAAAATTTTGACAATGACGAGTTTCATATTTTTTTGAGATAACTAGGGATCCTATTAGTTTTGTTTTTTTTTTATTTTCAAAGACGAATGATATATAAAAGAAAACTGATTGTGGTCTACTTAACTCACATTATACCTAACAAAGATAACGGTCAACACTACATGAAAAATCACTCTGTATTCATAATTTTATTTAGTGGATCGGCTAAGATTTCAATTGAACACACTCGGCGCAGCCTATGCTAATTTCTATGGTTGAACAATTTTATTATTATATTAATTTCATAAATATTTTTTACTTAATAACCATATCATATATCCTACAAATTATTTTAATATATATTCTTCCCGATACAACGTACGTACGTATGAAAAACAACGTTTCTATTTTTAAAACGTTTAACATTCCAATTTTACATTTTTTGTCTCCTTTCCCTCTCCATCCGGACATCAACGATGTCAATCAAACATGTTAACGCAGATGAACGCTATACTTAAACTGTACCTTTTATGACAAATTTGTTTTAACTGGCAACATTGTCTTCTTAGCTCGCCCGTATCGGCATGGAGAGAGCCAAAAAAAAGCCGACACATTTTTTTGTCGCGATGAAAACTAAAACGTAAACAAGAAAGATTCGAGTCGAAATCATTATCGAGTAGGTGAGTTGACCGGGAAGACGCTTATTTAGGGAGAAAATCGCGTTTAAAAATTAAGACTTTTGATCTCATTAAATCAATCCCTAAAAGATAGTGTTGTGATGGTGATGTGTATCTGACGATGAGGGACTATGTGGTGAGTAATGCATTAAAAAAAAATCGTAATTAATCACCATTCAATCATTAGAAATTTTTATCGAATTCTCTCACGAACTCGCAGTCATTATGAATCATTTATAATCTAGTTATGAGCAATATGTAGGTACATTATGTTGATACTTACACGATATCAAATATTTTTCGTAATTAATAATTTATAGTTCGCATCGGCGAGATTTAATAATGAATATTCATGACAAAATGACTGCCAATGCATTTCTTATTCTCAAATATTATATAATGGAAACTTTTATGAAAATGTTTCAATGTAAAATTAATAAATGATTATTTGCTACACCTGCCAGAGTGGGAAACGTCGAGTTCTGCCACATTCTCGCCAAATGGTAAGTTTTCTCAACAGTGAGTTCCGCCGTAGAGGAACAAGTTGAGTCAGGTTTTTTCGGCGGCTCGTGTTAGGTTTTTTATGAGTTTAATCTTTCTCCTCAAATGATAAGTTATATACATCCAATTCGTGGCGTGTAACTATTCGTTACACCTGCCGGAGTGAGAAGCATCGAATTGTGCCACATACTCGCCAGTCAATTTTCTGACCAATGAATTCCGCCACGGAGGGAACTTGAAAACGAGTTAGGTCAGGTTTTTTCGACGGTTCGTGTTAGTTTGTTGATCTATTTTATTTCTTATTTATTTAATGTCCCTCCTCTCAAATGGTGGCACAATTAAACTTCCTAGAGATTTTTACTGAGTTTTCCGGAACCCACCGTTCTTCAAAAATTATTACTAATATAAGTTGTGTGTGGGGAGTTGTTTAAATAAAAAAATTTTTAATGGATAAATCGGCAAACTGACTTTGAACCTTAAAATTCTGTATTTCGAGCATTCATGACACTTGAGAAAGACTTTTTTAATTCTTCATGCTTTGCTTGGTGATTGGTGGTCCTTCATTTCCTATGCAAAGTCCCACTTTTCTGAAGTTCTTCTAGTCTTTTCAAGTGGATTCTGTGTGTATACGAGGCAAAATCCATGTTTCCGTTAAGAGAAATACAGGTGTGCCTCCTTAATTTTTCGTTGTTTCATTCGTTCTTTTCTGTTCAAAGTTGTCGTGGTTTTTCATTGATTTTATTAAAGCTTTAGTAGCCTCCCCTCTTCAAATTTCTGCCTTCTTGAAGATCTTGGAGTACTAAAAATTTTCTGCAGTCATTCCAAAGGGGAAAATATGCTAGATGATGTTCATGTTTCTATTAAGACGAATTTTATTTGCTCTCCCCAAGTTTTGGCGTTTCGATGTCTTGCTTACGTATGTTAGATTTGTGCTTTGATGCGTGTTTTTGAAAGTGTGGAAGTGCAAGCCCACGAAAAATATTTTGAATTTCCTCTTTGAAGTATTGTTTTCTCCTATTAACATTCCTTTTATTTATCACCAGTGGTGAAAGTAATTAGGTTCAGTATGGATTGAGTATGATTCAGATCTTAGTACTTTTGTAGCTTTATTTTCTTTGCATAATTTTTGGAATAAGAGATGAGTACTGATTTTACACACTTTCTTCTACAAATCGTTTTAGCTGTGTCGTAGTGTTGCGGTTGCTTTAATTAATTTGTTGTGGTGACTGGTAGTGTGAATTAAAATTCAGTCTCTAGTGTTGATATGTTTAAAAATATATTTAAATCATTAGTGTTGTAAGCTCACACTCAAGGGTATGTACATATGGTACCATGGTTTTACCTTTCAAGCTTTTGAGTATGTGAATATTTAATTGGTATGTCTTTTACGAGTCCTGACGAGGGAATGCTATTGGATCTAAATTTGTTGGGGAAAAATTTAATAAGGTGATTGAATTAAATGCACCAATAAAAAATCAAAAAGTGGTCATCATGAAATAAATAAATTTTTTTCAAAATTTTCGCACAACACAACTATACGAATTTTTTTTGACCTTATATGCTATTAAGTTATTTATGCTTTTAAGTCTTTGATGATTTGTATTTTTACTTTGCCTTATGTATTTTGTGTAACCCGTAACCCGTTCTAACTCAATTTAGGGATACTTAATATCCTAGAGCATGACAATATTATAAAACCATGGCCGCCTTCTTTCTTTTTTATTTGAATTGAAATTCTTTGAATCGCACGCGTTCAGGCAATTTTCATTCTTTATCAACTCCCTGCTACTTATGTTTTTTTGCGGTATTGCTTGTAGGGATGTGATTATTTCCCCCATTCGGGATTTTTCATACGTAGTTTCCTGAAAAATGAAACACCACAAAAGAAAACCAGCAAGAGGTTACGTTCAGTAGAATCACACTTTGAAATCACAGCAACGACTTTGCTTTAATAGCCTATTGTTGACGTCAGAAGTCTTGTCGATACAAATATTTTTCACCGTTGAATACTTGTCGGAACATTTCCCATTCATGAAAATTTAAAAGTTTTTATTTATTAGAAATATTAACTGGTTTTAGCGTAGATGTGGATGATAATTTTTGGTACCCGGGATAAGCACCGCTACCTCCTCCAATGGTCCTCGCGGTAATTTTTTTCGATATTGTTATGGGTTATTTGTTATTCAATCGGTATATTGGAGCGGTACAAAGGCCTTTCTGATCAATTAAACCAAAGATAGTGGTCTTCTACCTGCTGTTGCACAAGGCAGCTCGACTGCTTAATGATGGGACTGCCCCCCCGTGGACTCGTCTGTAATAAAATCATCTTCTGATATAAATATTAGCTTACGCTTGTGTATATACACGTGTTTTATCGCGATCCGACAAGACCGCGGATCCCGAAAGAGTAATGGGCGCGTTTCCTTTAAATTTTCGAAGTTGGCCCGCGAACTTTTCCCCCTATTCGCGGAAAAAGCTCATCCTCCATAAGTCACCTTCCGAGGGCGGTCGGGGGGTGGCCAAGCCCCTCCGGGGGTGCCACTAACTAACCCGCAGAAATAGAGCTAGTAATTGAATTGTCTTGTCGTCGCCGGTACAAGTGGCGAAAGTAGAAAGAGACGGGGACAGGGCTAGGAGGCACACGCCTAGCGATTTTAACAACCCCTCTTACTTATAGAAGCCTCTAATTGAATTCCACCCTTAGATATATATTTACAAGTCGATAAATTTTATTTCAATACTGTCCCGGGCAATTACAATTGGCTAACGGCTTCGGAGTAAAGGAAAAATGTCGGGGAAGGGGGTCGAGATTTAAAGGTTCGACGCCGGCGAAGGGAAAATTGCCCCAGGAATTTATTTCTATTTGAATTGTTATTGCGATGGCCGTTCCAGTTTCTAATTTATCTAAAAATTCAACACACACAGCATTAAAATATCATAAAACAAATTAACAAATTTTTGTATTTTCTTTCTTAAATTTTTCAAAGGATCATGTCCCATCGCAAATCATTCCAGACGTGTATTCTCAGCGTCAGTTTTGAAATTTCAGTATTAGTGTAATCACATACTAAACAATTATTGTTTTTCAATTTAATTACTTTAATTAATTAACAACTACAAAAAACAGTTAAACTAATTTACCTGTACCTTCCGATTTGTTCTCAAATTTTTAAGAATTAAACCCATCCAGGACATTAAAAATTATTTTAAGATATGTATTCAAGCGTCTCGTTTCAGTATTACACATATTTTCGTTTACCAAGATGCCAAGTATAGTACAAATAAATATGTTACGATTTTACTCGACACCCACGACGTACCTCATTTTAATGACTAATTGGAGTGCAAAAAGTGGTAAAATAGATTAAATGATCATACTGGATAGACAGAGTCAGAAAAGGCACAGACAATAAACACACTTCAACTGAGTTTGTACTTTCTGTTATGTGTTTTAAATGAAAGTTTCTTTTTCAATTCAAAATGAGCTAAAAAGATTATATTTAATGAAAGAAGTTCATAACACGAAGCTGAAAGGCCATTCGATTGAAGAAAAACTTGAAACTTTTCCTCATCCTAAATACGGTCCTTGGGCGGAACTACTTTGTTTTTAACAATCAATCTTTTACATAAAAACTAGGTTTGGCTATGGATTTCAATATTTATCCTCTATTAGCTAAGGTTTTCATGTACAACCTAGAATCGTATCGCTATAAACCACATCTGTATATCCATCCAAAAATCTGTATAGGCACATCCATCTAATACATCCAAAAAAGCATTTTTTGGAGCCGTTATGTTGATGACATTTTTGTTTATTTTGAGGGAAATAAACAGGATGTAGAGGACTTTCAAGCATTTCTAAATAACATCCATCACGCTATCAGTTTCACGTTGGAAGTAGAAACTGAAGGTTTGATTGCTTATTTAGACCTAGAGAATTAGAAAATGGTGAAATATCCTCAAATTCATTATTTTCATTATTAAAAGAACAACGATTTTATTTTTCGGACAATGTCTGGATGTGTTTGCAAATAGATCATATTTGAAGCTCCTGTAGGATAATTTGAAGTAAAGAAAAATCTAACTAGAGAGCTCTAAGTGTTGTGGCAAATTTCAGAATCGAAAATATCAAATGGTGATGGATCTGAAGTCGAAACAAATAAATAAATGACAAAGTATGATAAACTCAAAAATATCTACTTTTTGTTTATTCATTGATCACTGAAGTAGCATTTGAAACATATTCAATGAGGTCAATAAACTAGACAGACACATAAAATCGACGAATGCGAGCTTTTTGTCAAAATTCATTATTCTAAATATGACTTATTTCTTCCACAAGGTTTCATAATGTATGTATACATAATTACGTGTATTCAAATATTATGCTAATGTAATTACTAATTAGTTTTCAAACTACCACTCTTTTCTAAATAATTGCTAGTTTTGTCGTTAAGCGCGTTCTTATTAAATTTCCATTTTTGTATCTTTCGCTAATTTTAATAATCCATTTCGCCCAACAATCCAGACTTGACTAACATCGTTTAAGTTTCTGTTTCATTTCAAAGTCAGAGACGTGAAATTTTAAACTTTTTTATACATTTCAGTTACAGGGTTGATTAATTTTAATCTCCGTTTCCATGTCGAATGAGAAAATTCGAAGAAATGTGATACGCTTACAGATCCGAATAGGTGCATATTAAGATAGGGTTTTGCTTTGGACTCGGAAACGCGAATTAAAATTTATTATCTCCGTGACCAAAAACTACAAAGAGTGGTCGTGGTGGACGACCAGGGTCAAAGAAGATACATATTTTCATAATGATGTTCCGACATCCGAGTGATAGAGCCGAAAACACGGATCCCGAGAGATAAGCTAGTTTGGCAATTTGTTAAATTACGAAAGCCCCATCAGTTTAAGTGACTCACTGAAACGACAACTGTCAATTTTTAACGTTTGGCGCCACCACAGTCAATCTTTTAAAAAAAACTAGCGTTCACCTTCCCAGAATTTATTACCATTTCGGCCGTTCCAAGGCGGAACCATCGTAAACCACCAAAATTACAAGTTACGTGTGTCTTTGTGGAGAAGAAAAAATTACATGCCTCCAAACCTTTGCCCGTTAATGAGATGCGACCTCATGTTCAAACAAAAGCGGGATTTAATGACGACGTCTGCCATTGGTTCCAGGACCGGTAGCAATTCAGTGTTTTTAACATCAACGCCATCTACACGCTATCCACGAGCTTTTGTTGCGGTTCAATTGTTGTTCCATTTATTAAAATTACTGCAATCAAATTTTCCGGGATAAAAGAACGAGATATATATAGAGAGAAAGAAAGAGAGAGAGAGAGAGAGAGAGAGAGAGAAATGGGCTTACCGTGAGAAAAACAGTGGTTATAGACGAAGAAAACTTTCGATTTTCTAGCGAATGCATTCGGTTTTATATCGCGTTGATCACTTTCCCATTTTTAGAATGTTGTCGAAGATGACTTTATACAACTGGAACTTATTAAATGTCGTAAACATGTTATAACATTTTTACAAGAGACACCAAAGAATGCATTTTATCTGCTTATCGAGACAGACACTCCATTTACCTAACAAATCAGTTATATTCCATACAACAATAAAATGAATACCAAAAAAATCCATAAACATGCAGGGAGGTTGAAGACACTTTCGCCTCGTTGTACTTTATTAATTGACAATAAAGGTGTACCCTTAAAAGGCACAGAAGCGTTGTTGCGTGACAAATCCCTTTTTATTTATTAAAAAATAATTCGATACACTTCCTTCATTAATTAAGTAGAAACTCAAAAAAGTGTATAACAAGAAAAGACTAACGTGTCTGTGTGTAACCGAGCATTAAATATACATAATGTGAATTTGAATAATGAAAAAGAAATAATAATGATTACACAAATACACATTTTTATATCTCCTTTAGTTCATTTAAATTTCCTTCCATAGTAAAATGTAAATGTGCATACAATTAAAATAATGCAACTTTATAAATGTTATTAAATATCATACCTGCGAGTTGGTATTGCCTTAAATAACAGAAAATGAGAACATGAATTCATTAAAATAGCTGCTTTGTTGTCGTGGGAACACTACAAATCTGCACTCTTGTTAGCAATTATATTCTGTATAAAAGATTTAAATTAACTCAATGAGTTGTTGGTAGTAAAAGTGTCAGTATTTAGTTTTTACAACCTCCTTCTAGCTTTAAACAGCATTAATCCTTACCTAGCGATGAATGAAGTTAAGTTTTTTTTTTCGGGAAACGCATACAGGAAATGTATGCTATATCGTATAAAATTAAAGCTTTCAGACTTCGCATGAAATAATAATTTAAGAGCTAAGTATATTCATTAGACGAATTAGACAATTCGCTTGGATTTGTGAGGAAATACTTTTAAATAATGGATTACTTAATGGAAATTGCGGAATGGCAAATTTTCGACTGATGTAAAGAATGTCTATATTAGCTCCGCTGTATTAACTGAGTAACAGTAAGTTCTCGTCGTTTCATTGGGTAGTAAGCAAAAGTTTCCAGTTAAAAACTAGAAATTATTCTGAGATTAGAGAATGCTAGAGAAACTTGTTTAAATTGAATTGGTGTAAAATCTGCTTGGGTGCCGGGTGGAATCTGTCGTCTTCAAACTTCAAATGTTCTTCCGACGCTTTCCAACCTAGTCTAACTTAAGCACTTTTACCCTGTATTGCACGTTCACGCCCTATTCGTCTTTTTTACTAACGTTTTAGAGCTTATGGTACATTTGTTCTTCTTTAGTCGATTTTAGTCGACTTTAGGCTTGTCAGTTTTCATGAATATTTTTTACAAATGGAAAGGGACATAACGAGTGCATCTTCTAATGTCGACTCTAGAATCTCTCGCGGATTTCGCGCTCTACTAATTACATTTACTGTACGAAGATCCCGAGCCCGTACTCATCTCATACAATAAACTTCGTTTTTTAGCATAAAAAAACTGTAATCTTGGACAAGAACAGTACCGGTTTCTTCGTTGCGGGATGTGTTGTGACAACAATCACCACGGATTGTTACCCGACGTAATTCGTTGTGTTTAAATTTTAATATACAGTTAAATGTTTGAAATTACGTGCGAGATTCTTAAAAATTTAATATAATGGACTCGTGAAGTCAAAGACACTCGCTCATGTAATGGTTGAGGAATTTTCTACCGAGGGGTGCCACGAAGATCATATCTGAGGGGCTGATGTCGAACGAAAAGACATTCCCAAGGTAACACAAAATTGACCACTTTGCCAAATGTACAAAAAGTACTACATTTCACTACTAAATTTTAAAGACAACTTTAATTTGTGTCAGTAATATTTATGCAATAACGGAACAAGCGATATTAAAATAATATGATACTATCGCGATAAGTGTATTTAATGAATTGTGATTGATGGGTCAAATTTCGCAAAACGATACATCGGATGGAGATGTTAATTGTCATAATTGTTGATCTCATGTTGTGAACTCGAATGTTTAGGATCGAAAAATATTAATGTTTTTGTGAAATAGTGGTTGCTCGTTACCTGTTCCACAGGCATCGTTGAAAATGCATTTATGAATGAGCAGCACCGGCAAGTGTGTAGTGTCTGCATTAATTGCACCGGCGGAATAATAAAATTAAAGAATCACAGGTGCATTTCCGGTTTCCGAGTCATGCAACTCGACCGAAAGCTCATTACCGGACGAAGCATGTGCTTACCTCTGTTCTATCCAGGGTCCGTTGATGCATATTCGTTGAGGATTCATGTCGTTATTTTTATATTCTTTCGATTGTTTCCGTGGATTTTTCGACAGAGAATCGACATCTGCCAACTGACAACTCGATAATGACATGTGATTTTCTCGATTAAACTCTCACAGTTTTACGTCATGTGTTGTTGTTTTGTGCTTCGCTAAATTTGCTAATGCCCTAACAAGAAACCGAACGGAAATATTTTTAAACTGAAGACATTCATTATGCGGTGGCTTTATAATACACATAAATGTATGTTATTCAAATTTACAGTGTGTAAGTTTCAAATATTTTTCAAACGTTAAATTACAGTGTTAAAGTTTAGTTCGCTTGGTAACGCCTGGTTTGTTAATCGTAGTTGGTCTACGGTGAAGGTCTAGCCTGGAATCGCCAGGATATCTTCGAGTAAAGCTAACATCAACTTACGTTTTGAACGCAGGTTTTATTATTGGTTTCATACCGTGTGTTTCTTTAAATTTCGTTTATGTACTGAGGCACCGTCTACCTCGAGAGGACTCAAAATTTAATTTTAATATTGTACACTCTCTATCATTCCTGTGCCGTGATATAACCATCTTGGTTAGTTTGTAGGAATGTTAGGTCTAAAATTTTTCAATATATGGATAGTTTAATTCTGATTTTTATCCAGCATACTTGAGCTATTATATTTCCTATTACTTCTTATTTTGCCGTTTAGATACAATTTATCCTAAATCGTAAGAGTTTCTTAGAAATCTTCATTTGTATGGGTGAAATCGGCTTCACCCCGGTATATTCAAATTTCTTCGCCGGCGATGTCGTTTACGTGTTTGCTTTCAGAAGTTAATTTGCGTATCTGATGTAATAAAAATAACAAAAAGAAAAGTTTCCGAGTCGAAATTAAAGCTAATTCGATTTTAATGCCGCGAGATGTGACAATCATGGCGTAACACCTACGACCAGAACGATATAATTTAATAATTTTTGTTTGTATTTATGTCAAAAGAAAGGTATAGTTACGATGAGTGATCTTTTTCGAGAAAAGAAGTGACCGAAAAACGTGGTTTTTGTCGCAGCGTCGCGTTTTCACGTTGCGAGTGTGAAAACGAGTATGATTTTTAACAGCCTGTGAAATTGTCATTTGGGCAAAAAGTGTGGTTGATAATTTATGGGACAGATAAATTGGAAATCGACCATGATTGATTCATCACACGTTAACAATTAACTTGGTGTTGATACTATTAAAAATGAGCCAAATATACTATTATGCCGAAATTTGGTGCGTTTCTTACAACGCGAAACGAATTTGATTTTACAGGACCCTTTTGTTCGCTCGACTTCTTATAGTTTTACCGAGAACATATATCGATATAAATATCTGATAAACATGCATACGGATATGCGATTTACTTGTCTGTTTGCTCAGAATTGGCCGTGATCTTGCATTGATTAAAATTATTCATTCATAGATTATTTTTACAAAAATTATTTCAATATTCAGCCTGTCGTGTGTATATATATATATATATATATATATATATTCTACACGCTACAAAAAGAATTAACTAGTCATAAATTTTAACATAACCATTACGTACCATAAAAATTATAAAAAAGTACATGCTCAAGCATAAAATTTTGTATAAATGATAATTGCACTTCGACACTATTCATATTCATACATATTCATTAAAAGTTACCTAACCTTTTTTAATATTTAAATTCCAATAAATTTTACGACTTCCAACAAGTTACGCTGAAGAGCAATGGACTCTTTTCTGCTTATAATACGCATACTGTTTAGCTGAGTGCACTTACAAAAATTAATTGTCAAGATACATTAGGTACTTTAAATATTCACTAGCAAGTAATTCCAAATTTCCCAGACTCTGTTCTACCTTTTATTTATCGTTTATGCTTCTTTGATTTCGATTTAATTTAAAATTCGCGCCTAATTAACTTAAATTTGTGTGGTGTTCCTTTTTGATATGTGAAAACAACTTGTGGTGATAATTATAAAAGGTCACTTACTGCAATTTGAAAACGAAATTGATGTGGGGAAAATATTTTCTATCTATTATTAAATATATCTACCTATTCATTATTTAATGTGATTTATTCTCGCAACATGCAACGTGTTATTCACAAATCACATTTTTTTTATATAATATATCATAAGCATAACTGAAACGAACAAGCAGGAGTTTTTGTTAACAATAATTTAAAAAGAAAGACATCGGTTAATGAATTAAAATTCCGTTCTACATAAATCTGCATATATTAGAATAATAATACACCTTTTAAAAGAATTTCTGTTGAAAACCATTTTAACAACTGTAATTTTTAATTGCTAAAGTTTGCTTTTAAGATCGGTCGGTAATTTCAAATTTTTATGTAATTTGAGAATGTAAAATGAAAAATACCGCATCTACGATCATAGGGGAAAAATATGAACAATAAAGAACTAATTTATTCACCATCGAAGACAATTGACTGACAAGTTATTGAGTGAATAAAATCGTTTCATAAATCAGGCGTGGAAAATAAATTGCGAATTTAAATAAATTATATTCGTTGACTTTAATAGCAGAGCAAAAGTTAAAAATATTATTGAAAACATGTACGATTTTCAACCTTAATTATCGACAGTATGCAGAAGCGAGACTTACGATTATTTCGTCTTATAAGTGCTCTATCGAATGCAACTAATTTGCAGTATATCAAGATGCTACGTGGTGTTTACACAAATAAAAATGCGACCGAGTATAAATCTAAAATCTGCATTCTGAGCGGTATTTTTATATTTCTTCACTCTCAACCTCTATATAGTGTATCGTGTCGGCTGGCTATAAAACCAGAGCAAGTATTTATCAAAGTCCGATATTTAATCATGCTTTTGTAATTTTGTCTGCGCTAATGAAATATGTTGGTTTTTCGAGTGAAATCTGCTTGGTCTATGAGCGAGGAATTTAACAGGGAATTTTGTAATAATGGCACGTTTGGTAACGTTAAGAGGTCAGAGGAAAAAGGCTAATTTCGATATCCAGCTAAACCGACTATGGATTGTTCGATTTCAGCTAGTAGTGACTTTCTTTGGGCGCGGAAAATTCGAAACTAAAAAAGATATTTTTTTAAGCGATATCGTTTAACGTAAATTAAAGCGGAAAACTATTAATAATTCGCCGATTATCAACAGCATAAAGTCAAAAAATGTCAGCATACACTTTCACCAAAACGTATTTCTTTTCGCTTTATATAACCACCAGCACAATGAAGTCTTTTTGTACATTATTTGTAACGGTAGAATTATTACAGTAAAATTACACACATACGTCGTCTTAATTTTAGCTTCATCTGACGATAAACGATGTGTTTTAATTGCCTAACTTAATATCCACAATTACTATTTAGTAGCTTACGTGTAGAAATCGCAGATTACTAGGGAATCGTAGAATGAAATGAAGAGAAAACAGAAGCTTATTATAAGGAAACTATCGGCTATTTAAAAATGTTACGAATTTACAAGTTGATCTCATTAATTTTACACATCCAATGAGGAGTTCTACGTAAATAACATAAATAAAGTTTACGCACTATAATTGAGACGTGTCTTCTTAGAACAGACACAAACTTCAAAATTAATCATTACGAATTCTTCATGTCAAAAACTAAATGAAAAAAAAACTACCGCGAAAGATTTCAAAGGTTACATTTACCCCGGCTAACCCGAGCATATTAAATTTCCTTACGAAATATGATTAATCAAATAAATATGCTAATTACCGAATCGGTATACGAAGACAAAGAAGATATAGGTAGGTATAATTCTTTCTCGCATGCGATATGATTAATAAATAACTTGGTTCTAGATGGTACCGACGATCTATTTTATATTATACGTACCATTCAAGGTGTTTATGACCTTTACGGTCGACCATTTGAGGTAGTACGATAGCCGTTCAAGAATCTAATTAATTTATCTAACTCGGATGAGCGATGGATACGTAATTTTGTTTCCCATGGGCACTTTTTATGTTTGCGGCTTGAATAATCCGTTACGGTTTTTCGTCAACGGCAGGAATACATAGGATATTAAAATTATCGAATTATATCGTGTGATAACATTCTTTTACAGTTTCTATAATGAATAATAAGGATGGTTCATATTTATACGAAGGTGATGGTTTCCATGCAAAATTCTCTCTACAACTTCATCTAGTGAACTCTTTAAGTTCTTCAAGGATAAGAATGTATTTACATGTAAAGGATATATTTAACAGACGGTAACTCTGGTTATCTAATTAACTTTTCATTCTGTTAAAACGTGTATGCAAATTCATCCATAATTATAAAAGTAAAGAGCAAAAAATCATTTTTGTTATGTAAATCGACACGTATTGTTTCTGAATAATTTGCATTCATTGCTAACCCATAAAGAACGTAGAGAAAACAGTGAGCATCTCAACTGTAAGTCTCGATGAAACGGTCGATTTTAGGGTGAAACGGAGTTTGTTTTGAATAAAATTTAAGTACTCCCTCCATCAAAATATATTGCTTTTTAAGTAGTTTAAACATCTTTAGACACATTATATCGTCCTTACGGCCCTATATATCAAAATCTCACATCTCTACAAACCCCTTGACACGAGTCTTGTAAAGGGGTGTCTTCCCCCCGAGATAAGCCCTTACGATATGAAAACCGTGTTTTAACCTGTTGCAAACTGCGGGCAAAGCGATCTCCCTTTTTTTTCAATATCAACCCCCGAGGTTATGACATTCTTTTGGCTCGAACAAATTTATTCCTAGTAAGAATCCAAACACTTGTTAAAAATTACCCCTTGAAAGAACCCCGGAGATATACTGGGGTTGTAAAAATACAGAGGGTTGATTAGCATAAGGATTTTTTATGACACTTAAAAAAGTGAAAATAGGGGTTAATTGCAGAGAAAGTTTTTAAGGGTTTCTTCTTTCCGAGAATAAGGGTCACTTACCATATTTTACGTCTGCCGATGGTGTACTTTGAGAACTCGGCAGATCTGCAATAAAAAAAAAAGGAATTTAAAAAAATTGTTAAGGGACACTTAATAGCAGGTTTAGAAAGTTTTAAAACCCAATGGAATTAATAGTGATAAGGGTAGAAATGAATGGAAAGGAAAAAAATCGGTAACAAAAGTTGTCGGGGAACAAGATAGAAAATGTGGACCAAGTAAAATACGTTAGAAAAATTCTTAAAAACAGTTGCAGTGTCTGCTAAATTGCATAACCTACATACAAGGGACACTCGGTTGGGCCATCTCAGCGCAGAAAAGACAAGATCAGTGAAAGCATTTACGATTTTTAGTACTGGATCTCATTATATTAATCGATATTCATACGGCGTACCGTTCAAATCTGGGCCCGATCGAAACAAGCGCATCCTCTTCCCATGAGAGACGCACATGCAAATATCTTCGAGGTACCATAATGGTCAGATAATAATGACCATTATCATCACTCACCAAAAACTAATAATAACCTATTAATAGTGGGCAATTTATTCCATTATTATAATTTAACGGCCTCGAAGAGCATCGAGATGACTAAGCGAGATCGACGATATATCAATATTTTTCTTCGGTGGTCGGCTGAGATGGTTCTGGTTCAAGTGAGACGATGCGATCGATGGTACCGATCGAGTGGTACTACATGGGTAACGTGGAAAGGTCATGCACTATAAAGAGGAAGAGGAGGAGAAGAGGTTTTTGGCTACAATATTGTGAAATATCGGTCCAATTTATATAACATAATTTTCTTATAATTCAAACGGAGAAAGGAGAAAGTTAATATTTCGAAAGACTACGGGTAATGAAAGGCTTCGGTAGGTACTCGTCAAAACGAAGGAAAAATCATATGTAAAACATTGCTACTATTTGTAAATTCCATCCAAACTCAAATTAAGAAGCTTGAGCTAAGAAGAAAATTTGTGGCATCTACGCAAGCAAAGAATTACGCAGGATTATGCGTTCGATCAGATGTAGTTCTCGGAATGTCCACGGCCTAGCAAACAAGGCACGATCCCAATCTCGTGTTGTGAGATAGTAATTTCTCGTCATAGGGATATGGATCACAATACAATTTTATGATTAACGATATTTTGCTGTAACTAAGACATCCGTGAAACGCATTTAATTCACATTTTACAACTGCGGCCTTCCCTTATAAAAATTAACTCATAATCATTCAGCTTCTAGACCCGAACCATTTGGTAGCTTTGTTTTCACTTTTATGAGTATCCTGTCGTTCCGCAATTTATTATTGCCTTACTATTGAGTGGTTAATTTATAGCTGTTACTACTTACGAACAGTTATTGCTCCTTCATTGTTTGAAACAGCTACGATGTTCAAATTTGTCACAGTATGACATCGTTTAAATATTAGAACAGTACACTGACATCGTAATAAGAGAAATGTAATGTAGCGCCCGTTTGGCATTGCCTTGAAGACATTTATGTACATAACTTCCACCGTACAAAAGGGAAAACAATGAAAAATCGAAAGTTACTAACAACATAGATTCTAAATAAAAAGCGTACCTAAATGGTGAAGCGAGCAAAAACCTAATCGTTTCTCTCGTTGATCCTTTTTTTTTCGGAACGAAATTACAGATATCGATATCAATCTAAAACCCATCGAACACCTCCTCCTCTCTTTCTATTTCTTCTTCCTTGAGCTGGGCCACGACCTACTATAAATCACCAGGGCAATAGTTAGGAATATGCAAAATACTAATTTTAATTTCTTTTGGGTAGGCGTTACAAACAAATTAGATTCGACCTTTCTAGCAGAGATAAAAAAAACGTGTCTGAGTCGTTCTATATGCCTTCCTTCTAGTTCTTTTTTCTTCTTCTTGTTTTTTTTTTTTCTCGCCCTAATTACATTATAATTGGTGATACCATTATAGAAAATTACATAAGTGCTGAGGATATGGGAGCTAATATATTTGCTTTGAGATGGGCTGTGTGAAGAAATGCTTTTAGCTGAGGCGTATACAGAGTGTTTAGGTTATTAGAAACGATGTAAGAAATTACGAGAAAATTGGTTAAGATAGAATAATTAGAGTAAAGGTGGCGTTTCTGTACAGTGATAAAATATTTTTACAAACGGACCGAATCGATAATAGCTTAATTATCGTCAGAGCTTTTTTCACATTCGTGATTTAAGCGCAGTATTTTATGTAGCTGAGTAAGTGGATCGCCGTTATAATTACTGTTTTGATTTTGGAGCGCTCCTGCTTAAGAAATTGCCAAAATTGGCGTAATTATCTTAGTTCCTGCATATCGCGGCATAAAATATTCGCCCAGTAATTTTTTCTCAGAAAATGTGTCCGATTACGGACGCATTTCTAACGAAATAGTTTGAAAAACCACAAATATAGTCGAGACAGGCAATTGCACCTGTGGATAATTAGCTGCAACGGTCCTTTCGACAAGACAAGAACAGACGAAGGAATCGGTTCTTACCTCAAGCTAAAGGCATTCCGATGGAATTTTTTTTCCAACGGCAAACGGCAAATATCATCGTTAAACTATTTTGGCAAACAAAGCTACTGTTTTTATTATCAAATATTTCGCAAGTAATACTCGTGATAATCATACATACCGCTTTGAGTAACGCGAAATATCTATGTGTGAAATATTATTAATTGCTGTTCAATTCAGACTATTCGTTCGGTATTTCCAATGATGGAAAGATTTGTCTACAAGCTATTACTTTTGCAAAAAGTCCAATTAGTGACGTATTACATCATTATCAGCTTTTGAACGTAAACATTTGAAATATTGTTTTTTAGATAAGACAAAATTTGCACGGTTATTGAAATGATTTAAACCATGGGATACTATTATTTTGATTAAATGCATGTCGATTTCTGATATTAGCTGTGTGATAAGTGCCAGATTAAAGTTGTATCACACAAGTAAGAGAAAAAATTTACAAAAAGAAACAATATTGTGCATATTTTTGTGTTTCATTTCAAATGTTGTAGTTAAATATTTCGTAGTGCAACGCCTAATGGTGCGTACGGTTAAGTAATTAATGGCGATTTACTTGTAAACCCCGTGCGTTGGTAACGTCGGCAATATAGAAACAATTGTCAACTTCGAAGTTAATTTTTTGACTCAACCACAGCATCACAGAGGCCGGTGTTTTTACCCCAAGCGCCTAAGTAAATAGTGATTTACCACAATGTCTTTGAAACTTCGAACTGAAAAAAGGTAATAAGGCATATCTGGAGCTGGATTTCTTCGATTTCGCGTTAAATTCAACAAAAAGCTGAGCTTTCTCGCTAAAACGCCGAAAAACATTTATGGTTAACAAGAATATCATTTTTAAATTGTTTGATTTCCAATAAATGTCAAAAAAGTTACCGCTTCCATAATTCAACCGTTTTGCGGGTGGTTTCTTTTTGCAGGGAATTTAATAATCGATCTTCCTGCGTTGAATGAAATCTATTTAAATCAAATTATTGTTTGAAAAAAGGAGACTTCGTATATTGTTACGGACGAAGCAAGAAGCCACAGAAAATGTTTTATTGTTAGCGGAATAATAAGTGTAAAAATATGATTCCTTGAATTGTCATACAGCGCTGATGTTATATCTTAAAAAGATGCTATTATCTTCAACGGAAGAATGGTGAGTTTTTTCATTAAACGCATTGAAGAAGGAGAATTGCAATAACTGAATTGACGATTTATTCGTACAAAATATAATAGTGAAGAATTTTTATAGTCGCAATAAATGTTGCAAATGTGATGGGGCAACAATAAATATTTTTTTATTTATTATTTCTTCGACGTATCGAATTTATAATTTTTATTGAGGTGACTCTCACATGGTTTTGATTAAAATACTATGAACTTTCTAGTTAAAAATGGGTTAAACCATATTTCCAAGCAACCCCTG
This sequence comes from Cryptocephalus primarius, assembly GCA_963576515.1. Taxonomy (NCBI): domain Eukaryota; kingdom Metazoa; phylum Arthropoda; class Insecta; order Coleoptera; family Chrysomelidae; genus Cryptocephalus; species Cryptocephalus primarius. The sequence goes on from OY754936.1 coordinate 13,815,649, forward strand.
TAAAATCCTTCATTAATTTTCAGGACAATCAATTCAGAACCAATTTTCATAAAATCATTTAACAGCTACAAAGTAACTAGTTCTTTGTAGTATCGTAAATTTATAAGTTCTTTTAACAGAAATACGTCTGAGAAATTAATGCCAATAATTATAAAAGTACTAATCCGATCCCAGAAAAGGAAACACCTCCTTTATTAAATCCAATTCGTAATAAGCGATAAAAAAGATTTTTTTCAATTCGAAATTTATCGAGGAGTTTCTCCAAAGATACTTTAGAAAGGAAGCAGGCAATACAGGAGCATATTAACCATATACCTCAGCTGTCGAAATTGTTAAATCATCTTTGAAAGGATAATTGGTTTCGGATCTGTGTTATGAAAGGAAGCCGGGTTGCTTGGCATGCAAATTTATGCGAAAGCGTGTGCTTTCTGTTATAATGGAGAGGTTTGATGGATGATAATCATATCACGGAGGTTATATTGAATATAGTTCTTAGAAACAGAAATTTTAAAACTATTAATAATCATTCCATTTTCATTTATTGAACATAACGCACATTCTGCAAAAATTTGATCACTTGCGAGCAATAAAATGCAATCTTCTAATAAAAGTAAAAACAAAAAGGAAAAGAAGAAATGGATATAGCTGTGATAAGAAGAACTTTACTGGCTTTAACGACAGATTTTTACGATAGGTAGTAACTAAGGTGCCAATCGCAACTTAGATTTCTTTGATAAGTAATTGAAATTACTTCACGAAACCGGGATGCGGTTCTTTTTGTCTTCAAAGAATGGTTTAAATCGAGGGAGGAAAAAATGAATTTTAAACAAACGCTTCGTATCATAGCGAGAGAGGGTGGGTGAATGTTAATAGAGGTAGTTGGTCGTGGATTTTTTTGGCTGGTTTAGCGATTGATAAAAAACTGGCAACTTCGACTATTCCCTCAAATTTTCTAAACTTTATATTCAAAATTCCACCCTGTACATTGTCCACAGCCACCACCTACTACACATGCCCTCTTCTCACCTGCGCCTTTTTGCCGAAACGGAAGATTCAACATTTCGGGCAGGTAGACGAATGATTCTTGCAATATCTTCACTACCAGCGAGGCACGTTTCCCTTCTTTTGAAATATGCATCGGACGGTATTCAAATTTACAAAATTCACATGTTTTTGTTAAAAGCGTACAGAGTGCGGCATATATCAAATCAATGAATGGGACGGCCTGGCAGCTAGGCTTTGTAGGCTCTTAGGGAGGCCCGAAGGTACATAATATATATAATGATAGGTTTTTTTTATGCGGCTTAATGGACGGTTTTGCATACAGGAATAGAAATCTGAATGCACCAGTGTATTTGGATTTTGAAAGGTTTTTCATGGTTTTTGTGTAAATTCGTTGTAAATCACGGCCCCCTGATTTTTTCAAAGAATTTTTTAAATACTAGGTAGTAGTTTACTTGAAATTATAAACAGAAATCGGTTAACTTCAGGCTTTTTCAAAAATATTTATTAAAAAATCATCAGAAAAAGTGGACTCGTCCACAATTTATAATCTCAATGGTTTAAATAAACATGTAATTAGATAATTTATTTTCATATGAACATAATTTACGTAAATCATATATTTTGTCCCTTAATAACTGTGAAGAAACTCATAAACATAATAAATAAGCCACTTATTATCTTAGGATCTATCCGATAATATCAGAGCAGACCGTATCTTCTAAAATGTAAAGTTTTTCTTTGCTTTAATGTAAGCTTATGTACCACAAAAAACGAGATAATTTTTTAATCGCGAACAGAAATCAGTAAACTGTTGTTCAAAAAATTTTCTAACAATATTTCTTTAAAAATCATTACCAAATTTACTAAATTACTTAATTTATAATATTGATTCTTTACATAAACAAATATGCAGTTAATCAATTCATGTTCATGTGTACAAAATTTACCTACAACGTAATTTATTATTCCTCAATGTTTGTTATTATCGTTATATTTTATCGTTTAAAATGTCAATAATTTCAGAGTTAAACGTATCTTCTAAAATTTTTTATTTACATTAATGTGAGCTTTATGCACCGGAAAACAAAGATTATTAAAAAAACTGCTGAAAATATTGGGAAATGCACAACATGCAGATGGTGGAATTTAAAAAATGTAATATCGGATTTAAAAAATTTGCATTAATGATATATTCATATATTTTTTAAAGATAATATAATAAAAACTTGGTTATTAACTGTTAAAATTATTTTGGAATATTTTAAAAATGAAAACCAAATTACTCGCTTAATACCTGAATTTCAATAAAAATTGTGTTGTTACTTCATTGGTAATGTCATGCACCTGATTTTCTTTAAAAGGTATATTTTTAAATATCAATTAGTGGTTTACCTAAAGACATAAACAGAATCTCTTATTTGCAGAGATCGCCCAACAAACTATGTACGAAATTCCTGTTTTCGTCAAAAAATTAATTTTTTGAATATTAAGTAACACATTTTGTTTAAAATTGCAAATAGACACCTTGCAAAATATTCAACGATAAATTACTCCTATACCAATTGGTGTCACATGCAAAAAATAATTTTAGACTTTTAAACTTACAGATAGTTGCTTAGTATGACTATTTATTTCAAGAATATAAAGTTGCATTAATATATCTTCTTTCCTTCATTTATAGTAATTTATATAAAATCTGCAATCGATTTTTTGTTCTTTAATAACTTTGAAAACATTAAATATTTTGGGTTGGCCCAATTTTTTCTATCCCTTTAAATCTGCCAATTTATTTATGTGTATAATGTAAGTTCTAAAAATTTAATTACATTTTGAATCACTATGTAAGCTTTATGTATTGGAATAGATATTATTTTTAAAAAGGATTTTATACACTAAAAATATTGAGTATTTTTTGGTTTAAAAAAATATGCACCGGTAATTATTCATAGCATCAAAAAAAAACATAAGGACATTTTTATTTAATTGAAATGGAATTAATCATGAATACTTTTAATAAATTAATATAATAAAATCCAAACATACTTTTTACTTTAATATGTACTTCTGTTATATGTGAATCCTGATAGATTTTTTCCATTGTATTCGAATTTTAAACGAAACGAACAATTACTGCACGCGAATGTTTAAATAATGAACGTGACAATATATAACGAAGTAACACTGAATTTCGAGGTATGTTTATGCGTGTTTTCCTATTATTTAAAAATACATCACATATGTTTACTTATACCAAAGGGCAATAAATTAAAATTTAGTTGATTGATTATTTCTGAAGCTTAACTTATCCCGTTTTTTACTTACTTAGAACATAAGCTTTTGAAGAAACAGTTTATGGTATTTTCACCCTTATTAAAAAATTGTTTCATTAATTTAAACGAAAAAATAATGTAAGAACAAAAATTTTATTTCTTTCAAGTTTGAATTTTGATTTAATATAAAAACGAGATCTGAATTAAACAAATTACATGTTCATAACTTGCGTTTCGTTTTGGACATAAAATTCCATATTTCGTCATTCGACGGTATTAAAAGACAATACGAAACTTTTTACTGTATTAAAATTTTATCATACAAAAATTAAATAGCGACCAGCCAGGTGGGAATGGTTCCCAGTAAATAATGAAATTAAGCAATGTGCTCTTCGATAAGAGGTTTCTATTATAGATTAAATTTTTTGGAATATTAACAACGTCATCAAATGGATATTGTTAATGTTAATCTCCGTTTACCTCCCTAGTATTAATTTAAGTCTAGAGGAATAAGTGTGTTATAAAAGTTTTTTAGCTAAAATGAAATTTAATTCATGCCATACGAATATAATAAATTTCAGTAAAGTTTGCCAAACAAATATTATATTTCAGTTTTGAGTAGACAATGATTCTTTCGAGGAAGTGCTCGGGTTAATAACTGTGAAATAACGTTTACGTAAATATTATAACCGCGAATCTGACATGAATTAACGGGAAACTTTAAAATTTAGCAGTAAACGTGGGTAAAGCAGTACCAAGTGTTATAATAAGATTACAAGTATTTACTGCTTTAATAAATTGATTATTATAGTTGGAAGTGAAATATATCTTACCATCGTGCTTGAATCGCTGGGGACTCTCAGGAGGCGACTTGGGGCTCTCTCCCGGAGGTCCCACCCCCTCTTCCTCGGAACTACTCGAAGGACTGCTTGTACCACGTGCGAAGCTCTTATTGTTGTTGCTCCTGTTGAAGTACAGGCCGTTGTTCTGCAGCAGCATCATCTGCTGCATGTTGCTGAACTGCTTAAGCTGCGATGAGGAGGATTTCGCTTTGAATTTGGACATGGTGAAGTCCAAGGGCTGATCGGTCTCGTGAGTCGAGAGCAGCATGTGCCCCTGTGGTTGGTGCAACAACATGGGCATTTCTTCCTTCGCCTTCCAGTAGTCGATGTTATTGTTGTTGAATGTTTTACTTGTTGTTGTCTCTTGGAGGGTGGGCAAGGGGTTAGATTCCACCCACCTCCGCACTGGATCACTGTTAAAATCCGCCAGACTGTCAACTGTTCACTGCTCACTGATATGTTAGGGATAGTTCGAGGGAGATTTAAAAAAAAAAACAAAAACACTATATCGCGCGTTATAAGGTGTCCGTCAGAGTGTAATGTGTGAGGTGTTGTGTTATGTGTGTATAGTGTATGTGTGTGTGGGTCTTCAGCAACCCGGGAAGTTGCTGTTGCCACCGACTATGGACGTTTAAACGACGAAGTGCGATCGCCTATTTTGCATCGGCAAATGGGAGGGGATTGTGTGCCGGTGGTGGGGAGACCTCTCCGGCCAATGGGAGCGCGACCGTATCCGATATACAATAGTATATAAATTGTATGGATTATTTATTTATTCTACATGTTATGTATGTATTTATGTGAATATATGTATGGAGGATGAAAGGCTTACTGCGTTTTTCGTTTTTCTCTTTTTTTCGCAGTCTTCTTGTGTTCCCTCGTCGTCGTGTGCTGCCGCTCTCTCTCCTGGTCGATGATGATTTTAACCGGCTACTAAATCAATATATGAGATCGCAATTTAGATTATTGTTGTTGCTCTCCTCTCTTTTCCTCTTTTGCTCCAACTTGCATGCTCTTAGCTAAAGCAAGCGCGATCATTCCGTTGTTAATAATCCGAGATTTAACAGGAGGCTAAAAGGCACCTCTGGACGACCAACTTCAAATTTATTCGACCCATTCCAAAGTCGGAAATTCACAATTTTTTACCTGTAGGTTTTTAGATTTTCAACCCGGAAATGGGTCTCTGCAATAATAATCATCGTTGAATTTTTACGATAATGCCTTCGAAGAATTTGCCTCGAAATCCATCCTCAAATGCGACATGTGCTAAATAACTATAGAAAAGCTCTACAGATTTTTTTACACATTTATAGATATTTTAATATGCATTGATGAAAATGTTATAAATCTAATCTATCAACGAGAGCTATAGTGAAGTATAGAAACATTTCAACATTCAAGTACGAAATTAAAAGGCTTTATATATTGAGCGTTTCTTGATCTATGCTTATCAAATCTCACTATGATTGTTCTGTTTTTTATTATGTACATTTTCTATTATTGAAACGATTTTATACGTTTTTGAAGTACAAGCCTAATTTTCAACAATTGTTACATTTTCATAAAGTTGCGCTACATTTTCAACAAATTTTTTCTCACTTCTGTTTGTATCAGTTATGTTTTTTAAGATTCTTGTTACTTTAAATAAATAAAAAATAGCTTATCCAATGTTAGTTACCTTTCAATATCATGAAGGTAAGTTTTATTCACTATTTTGGTTGTTTAGGTTTTTAATGTATATTTCAACTCTGATCACAAGCGCTCTTCACAGGTGCTTAGGAAGTCATTAAATAATCTCACGTCATAAGATGATTTAATATTTAGCAATAACAATTAATACCCGTTACTAATTTATTACCAATAAATAATAATGCCTGTTACATCAAAGGATATTGAAATGTGTTTGAAATGTATCACTAATTTCCAATTTCATTAACAATACCATATTGTTTCACACGTTGATGTTTGATAAAATTTTCTATTATTTAGTTACTAGTTCATTTAAATATTTTCAATGATCAGTTTACTTTAAATCCACAAACAACTTAGAAAATCCGGTACTTATGTCATTTATGCGTACCGATACCATAAAATGATAGTTACTTGTAATAATTTGGACGAAGAAACCTATCCATCTCAAAGTGGTGTGGTTGATTAAAATCAGACAGGAAGAGTAAACACAAATGTAAATATGGTGTTCAGTTCGGTCTCTCTTTGTATGATTTGAAATAATTTGGAGTTAAATTTTATTTAAAATTTTGTTTTCAATATCTAATCATGTTAGGAATTGTTCAATAGTGTCTATGGTACTGGTTACATTAAAGAATGGAAAAAATAATACCATTTGTTAATGCAAATGTAGTCACTTGTTAATGTTATGGCAATGTTAAACTTAATTTATTATTTAGTCTTTCCTAATCATTCTGAGATTGGTTGTAGGTGTAATGTAAGTAACACAAAAAATTATGAAATCTTCAAAATGTTACAATACCCTACAATATAAATTAGAATTATTTTAAAGCATCCAACGTTCAACAGAAATATATTTTGGAGCTGATATAGTTACTAAAAACCAAACTGACACATTACATGCTTTCGACTTATCGATTTATCCAAAGCTCATTTTCTAATTAATAATAAAGTGTGAAAATATGTTTGCCTTTAGGGCAAAAAAAATAAGTTTTAATGATAGCAAAGCAATGTTTGAGGTAAAATTTCTTATTTTGTCCTAAAGGGGTGATATTATTAATTTGACTGTTGATATTTGTTTGACATTTTGTTCCAATAATATTTTAAATTATCTGTAAACAAATCATATACTTACATTAATAGTTTTTAATGCTAAATCCGGCTTACAAGCGATTTTAACACTGCACTATATGTATCTGTTAAAAACTTTTGTTTGTAAAAAGTTTTTAATGCAGAAAACGGAATATGGTCATTTGATAATTATCTCAATACTAAGATCTGTTTATTTTTTATAAATAAAGCAGCTAGTGTAATAGCCTGAAATACACTAATTAAAAAATAATCAATTGAAAAACTTGTCTTGTTGGGCCTTCAGAATTTCTGAACAGTAATAAACATGTTTATCCACAAAATTAACTGACAGATATACGCAACTAGATAGCTTTTTCAGTTAAATACATCATGAAAATTACTCACGTTGTGAACTAATATGTACTAAATAAATATCAAAATGTAAAAAATATAAAAATATAAAAATACACACAAATATAATTTACATAAATATGGGATATACACAAGTTATGGGCAAATATAATGATAATATAATGCATAAAAAAGTTCATAAATACTGAAATATGCATTGATCAAACGCATGAAAACCTTATATTTGTTTTTAGATATTATACAAACGAAATTACGATTCACACTCCTTAAGTTTCTTGTTATCTAAATGAATAATACAACAAAAAATTAGATAAAAGGTAGTTGCAACTCACTTTCTGAAAATAATTCATCAGGTAAAGACGTTACGAATCTTATAAATAGGAATCCCTACACGGGTTTTCTCTTAATTTTAGCGACTGTTATGTCACTCTCGTCCCTTGACATTTCAAAGGTCTGGTAAATATATACATAGGTATTATATACATACCTATCCTTAGGTCCAAAAGACAAGTTTCTTATTACCTAATTATTAAATAACGAACACCACGTGGTGGGCGATATTCTCCCTTTATTTTTCTTTAAGGATAAGACTCACATTAATCCATGGAACAACGAGATTCGTAGCATCTGAAACCCCTAAAAGGTTCTCAATAATACAGCGTATTTAAAAATACTGTGATGTAGAGAAATTATCTTAGATTCTATTTTTACATCTTTTTAATGAGGTGTATTGAAAAGTAATTATAATGTATCAGTTATGTTGCTCATAAAGATATTTCGTGCCATTATTACATTATGCTTACATATATTTCGCTGTGATATAACATAATCATGTATATTTACAGGTGGAACGTGCCGTGCTGTCCTAGAAGCTTCTTTCAAGTACTACATCAGAGTAAGTACCTAAAATAATTCCTAAATAGATTGTAGTGCCTACTCGTTTTACATTTTGATATAGTAAATTAGGGAAAGCGTCATTTCAATTACGTCACTCCATTTATCAAAATAGAAGTGATCACAATAAAAGTCTGTTTATCATTTATCATGCTGCTGTACATTGTCTCAAAGTCTTTTATATAATGTTATATATTATTCTCTCGCGGGGATATATTCCGACTTCTCCCCGTGGCAGAAAAAGGGCCAATGGAAGCGCGTTTTAAAATAAAACATATACGGCTATCATCCCCATCGCGGTATTGGTGCATACCTAATGGGGTTGAGGAGACTGCGCCATGTGAAAATCTTATAACAAATCTGAATGTGCGTACATCAAGTGATCTATAAGGGCTGAAAGGGCCCGGGAGAGCTGCGAACGACTGGGAAAGGGTGACGAGGGTGGCGGAGGAGCGCTGGATGGAAAATATAAATTTTAGGTGGGCGTCGATAGTCGGATGACAGATCAATGAGTACATTGTATAACGTAGGTGACAGGATAATTGGATATTCTCATTATCTACCTGCATATCCCTGGGATTTAACGTTATATGAATAGATAAGGATTGAATGTTTCAATTTCGCTTGAAACTACAGGTAAACACCAGTTGAACTCGATACTGAAATATTTATTTACTTTTAGACATTTTAGATGCTTTTGTTCTAAGGCACTCGGGGTTTAACTTGTTATAACTTTTGCAGAATAATATGTATACGGCTCTAAATCTTCACAGCTATTTCATAAAAGATTAAATATATTATATAGGTTACAAGCGGTATTTGTGCAAACATGATGTGATAGTTCATCTAAAATCAATACCTAGTCTTCTTTGACTTTCACCTAAAGTTCTTAGTTCAAATCAAAATGAATCTGTAAAATAAATGTGGTAAATTTTGGAATGTGGAGCCGAATTTGGCATTTAAAGTGTATTGACAATAATAAGTTTAATGATTGATGAGTTAATTACGATAAAACACTACACATTTAAAACTCCAATCATTATGAATACATTTTTCATTTTAAACATTCACTGTGAAGCTTTATTTCTTTGCAATTAGACTATCCTATGTAGACTCTTTGTTATGAATATTTTTTACTTCACTTAAGCAGTGGTGACTAGCCACTCTAGTTGAATCATTTATACCCCCTACTGTGCACATGATAATAAGCTTTAAGAATGCTACAACTTCTTTTTATGTACAAATTTTATTACTGATTACCATTTTACAATATTTTCCTATAATATTTAAAGGTATCTTTAACCTCAATACTCAATATTGCACCCTTTGTTACCTTAAAAGGATTAGGGGTAGGTAAATAGTGAACCTTTTATTGTTCCTTTACTTCAAACCGCCACTTTTGTCACTTTAACTATCCCTGCAGGTCATTTTTGAAACGGAAATGAAGCATTGTAGTATACTAAAAACATAGAAAGTGCAATGCTCCAAACTAGTCGATATTATTTAATGAAACCCTATGTGTCGTGAACCTTGGACTGATAAAATTGTATAGTAACTCGTAAAAATGGTATTTACTGTCATGACTTTTTTATTTCGCTCTTAGAATTCCCATAATAAGTTATAAAACTTTGCCCTTCGTGTTGACTTTCTGCATCATCAAGTATATCTGTTTCTGAAATAAGTCTTAAATTTAAGAAAATAATGCCAACATTAGTTCAGAAATAATATTTTTACGGCCACATGGACGTTAATGTTAATTAAAACATGTAGACTGACGATATGTTTCAAAGGAATTCAAGCGATTTCAGGGTTTACATTTTTATAAGTACAAAGAGATTAAAAATATGTTATGAAAACATTACACTAAATTAATATTGTTGTATTCTGCAGAGCAGAAAAAAGCCATTTTTAATTAAACACATGTTTGAGATAACAAGACTTATTATATTTCTTATTTAAGTATTACGCGTCATGAAAATGCTAATAACAATTATCCAGATTACGGTGTAATTTATAAAGTTGAAATGATGAGTGTGGGTTTTAAAATCTCCAGCGCTTAACAAATGTTTGTTCTAACTTATGAATAGCATGACTTGAGGTTTAATTTTTACTGTTTTGAGACCTCATAGTTAAACTGAAAATTAAAGCAAGAAGAACCTTAACACTTGAAAACAATTATTTTCAGCGTCGGTTTATCTTCCCCTTTGTATAGATATCTCTGAAAATATTCCAGTTTTCCCTTTAACCAATGATACCGCACAGCAGATACAGTATGACATACACTTCTATATCGATTATAATGCTGCAGCTCAAACTCCGCTCTTTTCCTGTCCGTATTATATGCGGGCTAACGTCACACTGCTATTCAATAATAAACACTGTTTCTACCAGTTTCTCTTCCTTCTTCGTTTTGTTCCTTTTTGGTCACTTCGTCTCAGCGTTTTCGTGTATTCCTTGGCAATTATCTCGTCAAGAGTAAATTATTCAAGTTGTATTGTGTTGCAGAATTGCTTCGCTAGCGCCGGGGACGACTTTATTTTCATCTGGATAAGGGCGAATGAGACGCCAAGTTTCTGGATGACATTTCTAAGATATACGAATAGACAATGGATTTTCTAAACAAAAGGGAATTCAAAACATGCGTTGAAATATTTTTGCAAGGTAAATTAGTGGTTTCAGTGTTAGGTTTGTTGTACTTCGTTGATTGATGGTTTTATCTCCATCTGGATAATACTGGATAAATCGTCAGATTTTATTTATTAGTTATTCTGTAAATGCCAGAAGCGACTTTAGATTTTATAAAAAAAAAAAAATCAGTCACAAATATCTCTCGTTTGCAATGGAAGTTATTAAACGTTGATTTGAAATTTAGTAATTTGGTGGATACTTTGTTAATATTCTGTGCAGGTAAGTGAGGTAAAATTTCTAGTTGAAAAAAGGACAGTAGATTTTACTAACACTCCTAATGGAAATATTGAGTATCGGTGTTTAATTTTATTGGTTTAAAGTTGGTCTCGTAGTATTAAAGACAAGTAAATTAAAAGAGATAAAAATTTTGACATTTCCTTTTAAAATATCATCTTAACAACCTCTTTAATAAAGTCGTTAAATCTGCATGAGTTAAATTTGTCAAATAGTTGTCGTACTTTGAAATTTTTCGTCCCATATGTAAATATATATTATGTAGCTATGTATTTATCTCTATCTTGTCATTTTTTCCGTGGTAGAAATCATTCTAAAGTTTTTATATAGGTATCTTATTTTTAGTTAATAAGAATTAACAAACAGATAGTAAATTGCATTTTAGCTATTCCATAGTCGCCTGGGTTAAAGTAGAAAAATATTTGCCTTCACAAGTAAATTAAAACTGATAAGGTATCTGTTGATACATACTACGATAGTTGATTTTATTGTTAAAGGAAGTCTTTATGCCTTTTATGATTTATTGACTTTTATGACTTTTCATTCCTCTTATCAAATTCAATCAGATGTTCGTTTAATTTATAACTTTATACAGATGTATTTGTACAAGTAAAACTATCTCATTTTGTTTCTGAAAATAGAATCAATGAAAGCATACCTAACAAATTTTTATTTAAAGAGGTACATATTTAGAGCAAGCTTAAAATATGCGTAGCAAATTTCCATAACTAAAATATAATTACTAGCTACCTCCTGATGTAGTAAAAGCTCTCTATTTATATTAGTAGATTTTTTAGGCGCAGGTATAATATTCTAATTTCTCTGAAAATTGACTAACATGGGTGTGAATCAATGGATACACTTAGGTGAATAAAACTGGCTGTATTTTTAGTAAAAAAGGCGTTTTGGTTTAACCTATCTGAAATGAGCTAATTCTGAGTTGACAACTAATAAAATCGGCTAATTTTTAACCAATAAATTTTCTGAGCTTATACCAAGGTCGATATTGAGTTATTGCGTCCGCTAATTTTCTGACATCATCGTCCATTAGTAGGGGTACTCATAGCCATTTATACCTACGTATCCAACGTATCTCCAAAAATATTCAGATACAATATCTGAATGGATAGCTTTAAATTTTTCTTATAAAGTATAAATAATATAGGTATAACATTTGTGAAAATAGTAACAATATTTCATGAGATTTGATCTCGTCTCGACGAGACTGTGTGTTGATTTATTCTCGTCTCAGTCTTGGAAATTTTTGAGGACCCTCGCCTCGGTCTCGACCCCCGGCCTCGTTACGACATCGAGACGAGATCAATGTTTCTTCTTGGTATCATAAAGCTCTATTTTTGCTAAGTAAAGTAAATATTTTTGTAAAGAAAACATCTTGTGTTTAACTGTATTGTTTTTGATTTCATTTGATTAATTCACAATTTTAATTTGCCCGAATAAATCTGGAGTAACGCATTTTGAAATTACACGAAAAGATGATTCGGTTTCACTCACCAGAATTTCAAAAATATCACTTTCAAACTGTAATTGTATCCTAATGTAAATCTCGATTAAAATTCTCACAGCCCATCCCTCTCAACTAACAAACAACACCGGAGGGGCACAAAATCCTTCGCTTCACATAAAAAAATCTAATCCTACGTTTCCTAAAAAAAGAGAGAGATGCAAACTTTGGCTCGGATAAAAGAAATCCCTCCTAGGCTTCAAAACACAAGGGGTGGCGTTTTTTTTCACTATACACTTTGCGACCTATTTTGAAGTTTTTTACCTAAAAAACGTCGTATCGATGAATTTTTTTTTCGAAGACTTTTGTGTGAATTTCTCACAGAAACTGTCCCGAATTAGGTCAGGATGATTGAAGATTTCTGTACCTGGGAAAAGGGTCATGAATATAACGGGTTTTTTAGGGAGGTTTTGCCGAAAGTACGAAAAAGGTTGTCGGGGGATGTGGCGGCGTGAATACATAAAATTTAGGTATAAAAGATATAATTAGATGCAAGTAGAGCCTCAAGATACATTTTTCGATTACCACGTATAAGGTGTTACGTAAGCGTTTCGCCGATAGAACCTTTATGTGTCTCGGGTTATTTTTTTACTCTCACCTCACCCGCAGACAAAACCTGATAGAATGTGATTTGCCCGATGCAAATATAATTTGGCGGACCATGAACGCAGGGATGGATGAAATTTTTTTCGATTATGTTGCTGAAATACCTGAACTAATCCACCGTGATTTTATGGTTAGACAATAAGCGTGTTGTATTCTCTGGCACTATCGGACAGAATTTTACGATTTCAGACACGTTGAGATTTCTATGGCGATATATTAAAATTGTCCAAAAATTCCATCACTACTTTTGTTCTTTAATTTTCCACGACAAAGGTTAGAAGTTTTATTACCTACGAATATTTCGGTCTTTTTTAAACTTATTAATATAGTTTAGCGTGGGAAGAATTTACCAAGTAAAAGCTAATAGTAAAATTTAGTTATTTAAAAACTTGCATATAATCCAAGAAATTGTATTTAATTACACAATTCTGATTATAATTTTGTTAAATATACCTGTTAATTAAACGACAACCACTCGACCACACCCACATGGCCCCACGCTGATCGGTGATTCTACGTTTATATCTGATACTAGATCATATGAAATTCGTATTTGTTGACAGGATCATGTGATCTACTTTGATGCAAATATGTTTGGCAATATAACCAAACCAAGCTACCTAAGTCAAAAAGCATTTTGAATACTTATCTGACATTAGTTATTGGAACTAACCAAACCTAGTCTAACCTTTGGTCCTTCATTTAGCCTGCGCATGACATTTAATCGAGTTTATGAATACAAAAATGGTTTTCATTTACGACCTTACTTTGCTAGGTAGTAGAGAAAAGTATCACTTTGTTCTCGGCTTCCATAAACAGCTTTCCCAATATTGTATGTGGTATATAATGCTGTTATATTTTGGTGCGAGAGGTTCACCAACCTTTGTGATACATAGAAGACACTGATTTTTTTATTTCCGTTTTTATTGCGATTTCCTGGGTTTTGTGTTTCTATTCTTATAGTAGCCGTATCGTATTGTTGGACATATCTCTCTCTCTCTCTCTCTCTCTCTCTCTGCAATAAACTGGACGATGTCCACTATCGCAGGCATAAAGGAAAATTTATTGTTAATATTATTTATCATCATTCTAAGAACAAATCACTTTAATGACTCGTATTAGATATATATTTAGAAAAAAGTGTTAATTGAACTAATGGTTTTTACACCGAGTATTAAACGGAAGAACCAGTAGGACCTCCTACTACTTCCACCCACATTAATGTCAACTTATGTGTCTCCTGTTACCAGGTATTCCCCTTTCCAATATTTATTACTAACTCCCGGTCTTATCATTGTTTTAGAAGTATCCGTGTCATATAAATGATCATACCTCAGCTAGCAATAACTGTGTCATCGGTGCACAAGAGGTCACTTATGATCTCTAAACGTTTTTCTTGGAACGTACCAATTCTTCCCGTAGTAGAATACACGGATGGTAAAAACACATTCTAATTCCGAAAGTTTAGTGTTAAAATGTCACATATTTCACTTCAATTAATTTGCTGGGCACATAAAGCAAACAATTTACTGTTTCATAAACCGTAAATGACCTTTATTAATTTCAGTACCATTTAGAGTGAATTACCAATAGGGTTTGAGATTTTTGGTTCTTGTTTAAAATGAGGATGTGCATCGTTTTTTGCATTTCCGTGACCTGATATTTATCAATGCCAAGGTAATGTCAAAAAATGAAAACAATTGCCTAACGAGCAGTGCGTGTTTTATCTTATTGAGCAAATGATTCAGAGGCGGTTAGATAAAAGTGAAAATTGTAAACGATGTAAATTAGACGCTTTTTAAAATTAGCATGTTCGGCATTAACCCCAAGTATCGCGTTTGATATGCCGCCAGCTTCACACTCGAAAACCACATTAATTCAAATTATTCATCTGTTTATGAGATTGCTTTAAATTGGACTGGATTAAGACGGTCTTAATTGGAAGCCAAGTGTGACAGCTGTTGGAATATTGCGCATTTTGCAATGTATTTCGCTATAAGACGGGTTCTGCGTTTTCTCTTGATCCGATAAAGTGGTAATTATTCAAACTAGGAAATACGAGACCATTCCTACTCTTCGAGCGGCCTCCATTCTACCCTCGCGCAACAGTCGCTTTTTAAACTTCAAACTTCAACTCGCTATAAATCACACAACGGCACAATACCATTTCAGAGGCTGCCATTCTAAAAAGGATTTAAACTTGTTTAATTCAATCCACACGCGTTCACTGAACAACCCTTTCGTTACGCAAAGGGCTACAATGCCCGGGTCGCGTGGATTTTAAACCCCAAAAGCTCCTCATGGTTGCTGATATGGTGGTAGGATTTAAGGAATTAAATTAACCTTTAACATTTTCCGAGGAAATTCCCACTGCTATTAAATATTAATAACGGCTATGAAATAATGGACGAATAATTCAAGTCATTATCAATTTGAGCCTTAATTTCAGTCTTAGTAAATACTTCATTTTGCTAGTGTGAAATTGTAGTACCGGACTGGCGCTAGATAATAGAAAATTTACGAACATGTTTCTAGAAATATTAATATTTTAGGGCCTGAAATATAGGTTTCGCAATATTTCAACCTATTATTAAATCGTGTCTATCGTTCACCTAATTTAGAATATTACCTTCGGTATTCCAGCTCTTCGTTATTATTTTCACTGCACCAAAGTACTTTGTGTTCATTACTTACAATTTGCTTCCTATTGGGTTTGTCAGAATGTCATATTGCCATAATTTATTATTATTATGATGGGTAACTTTTACGTTTGTCGAAAGAAAAAAATGACATGGGTGTTACCAAAGGCATGACAAAGTTTTGTTGCATTTTCTAACTTTTCTTTTACTTCGTCGTCGTTGTCGCTTGTTTTGCGTTTCGATCCTAAATAATTAATAAACTCCGTTTGTTAAATGTTTGATATGATGGTATATTCTATTTCTGTGACCATAACTTATGGATTTCCTTGGATTTCTAGCGGGCAGTGAATGTTTTCGTAGGTTGTTTCGGGGATCCTCTTTATTCTTCCCATTTCCAGGATTTTATATCCTAATTTAAGTGTTCTGATGTTGTTTTTATATTTTTTATAAAATCGTCCATCACTAAGCACAGTTTGGTGCTTAGAATGCTCCTTCTTTCAATTCCTTGTTGAACACTTCGGGCTACAAATCAGCTGTTGTGGCGTAGTTTAAAGTACATGCACTCTATGGAGTTTATACGGCCACGTGTACTATAATTTTAATCCTCACTTTTAATAGTTAGTTGCCTCAGTCAAACATGTCCTGACCTAACGTAAGTTTACGTATTTAAATAATCGAGTGTGCATTATTCAAGTTCTGTGCATTGAAATAGTACCGTACATTTAAAATCACTTTCCTTATAAACATTTTAAGTTCGAAAATATCATTTAATCTTTGTCCTCCCTCCCTCCCTGTAAAATGAGTCCCAATCGGGGTTTCCTGTCCATTAATAATTCCTCGTGATGAATATTTAACAACGTATAATTAAAGTTTTGTTTTGAATATTGAATAAATCTCTATGATCGACCAAAATTGTGGCACAGGTGTCACGACAGGTGTCCATCAATATTCATGAACAAATTGTGTACCTTGCTTCGCTAAATTTTTAATAAGGATGAATACAGGACCGTTATTCATAAAAATTAACTAGACATGTTGAAGCCGACTGATACTTGTTTAAAGGGAAAATAAAACGAATTCAAAGATGACAAACGATGCGATATTAAGACCGCATTTCCGTCTCTGGGTTTTAATTTAAAGAAAATTCCCGGACCGCGAGTGACATTGAGTTAAATTACCACAGGATATTTTGCTTAAATTAGCAGAAAACTCAGTAACGATCTCAAATGTTCGGAATACTTGTCGACAATTATTATAATAATGCCACCACCGTGAATAAAATTTCCATGTTAATTTTAAGTGGTTTTCGTCAGGAGAGCTATTAGAAACCCATCTTTTATTTATTAATTAAAATTATTTTGAATAATGACGATAATGACTGCACTTTTTCTTATCTCGCGACATTCGAACGTCTTAAAGTTAATTGTGCAACGATTACCTTTGGAATGTTGCAAATTATTGGCATTATGATGTTAAATATCTGGAAATGTATTAAAATAACTACAAGTTATTTCATTTGCAGAGTGCAAAATGATTTGTGCGATTTGAAATGTATTTCATATTGCACTATATAATTATTACAATTTGCAGCTTGTAATATTCAATAACAATTAAATTCTATACACTTTTTACACTCACAACAAGACGTGAATTCCACCCTTGTTAAAACTGTAATTCTGTGATTATTATTAACATCGGCCTTGCTACGGCACTGAACAAAAGTAATAAATATTTCAAACGTGATTGGTATTCACTAAACGTGATCTTTGAATTAAGCCGTACCTAACGTCTTAGGGTTTTAAAAACATATTCCGTTCAAAAAGTTTTTGAGAATTTATTCCAGTATGAGTCATATCTTTCTATGGATATTCTAGTAAAATAGGTGTCGATTTAAAATTTTAAACTAAAAAACAAATTTTCTATTTATTTCTTGAAATAAGTATTTGGAAAGGTTTTCAATGCAGACAGATTTCTCCCACATTTAGGGCGAGCGCAGCAGATGCATGACTTTAAGATACGGGCGTTCCTTTAAATTTGTCAACGATATAGTGGTCAATTCTAAAATATCTGCAGCTACAATTCATTTAGGTCACACCTTGTACTTCATCTAAGAAAGTAAAAAGGGCGGAATAACTACCATTGTGTTTGTAGGGACTATTTAACGATTCCCTTTGAATGCGTGGGTGAGAATACCGTAGACATTGGCGTAGAAATTTGCAACTGTTTACAGCACTTTGTAAAATAAACGTTGTGTACTTTTAACGGTCTCATCAAATTTATCTTGCACTTAATTGACGCCGAGGAACAAAAAGGGTTGTGATGTCGTCTCTCTCTCCCTGTGATCGGGGCATTAACTAATGTGCGTCGTTCTGATCCGTCATATTAAATATAAACATTGAGACAGTTCCTGCGGGATATCCATCTTCTAATAAAGACGGTGACAAGTGTAATGCGATGAATAACGACTGGCCACGGCTGAGGGCTTAGTGCCTTTATAACTGAGGTGAACGGCCATGCGGTCGTAAATACGTTTTTTTAAATTTTTATTCAATCCTCACCTGTCTGTCCATCAAATTTCATATTTACTCCGAAAGACTATTTTCAAATCGAAATTCACACGAAGATTTCGAGAGGCGCTGCGCCGAATATGTGCAAAAATTCATCTACCTGCCTAATTGAATGGGGATGTTTTAAAGGGGATTATTTTTTTATAGAATCGTCGAACATATGTGTAGGTGTTCATAGGAAATCAACTACTGGAAGTAATGCGGGAGTGGAATCAAAAAAGCTCACGATGAACATGTGAATGGAATTAATGAAAGTATGGTTTTTTTTTAAATGCTTGGGGTATAAGATTGTACCCTATTCCAAAATAATCGCAGATTAGTAGACATAAATAACATTTATGGAGTTTCATAATAAATACAGCAGCAAAACAAAAGGGGACACTATAGCCAATGTTTATTATTAGAAAACGTGAAGATAAATGAAGAAAAGCTGAATTTGGATTCTTTTCTCGACTTCTTCCCTTATTTGTCCCCTCAATCTTCGTTGTAGTGTTTCCATTTCTTTCTATTTCTTGTTTTTCCTTACATCCATTGTCAACTTTACATTACTATTTCTTGAAAGTATTGTCTCTATACTGATGCTTTTAATCTGTGACTTCTTATATTTTTCTTTATTATTTGTCACCTTTTATATGTTCTCTTTTCTTTACGTATTTTCAACTGTAGTTTTAAAAGATAGTGGTCACTTCCAGTTTCCCGTTATCTTGTTGTACGTGTTGTTCGTCTGTTGTACGTCCTGTACAATTTTCAATTTATTGTTACTTGTTAAAAAGCAATTAATTTTTGTTTCATATTTGATACCTTATGAAGTTACAAATATTGATGTTTGAATTAATTACTACTTCTAATTATGTTATTTTTCACGATCAGATCAGTAATCGGTCGTCATTATTATTTCTAAAAATTTCGTTAAATTAAAATACATTTTGTCAGTACATCTGCAACTATAGGTATTTATTCAAATCTTTAAAGAGGCTTTAAAATACTCAGATTTATGTACATGTGATACCTATTTCAAACGTATTGTTTAAAATTTTTCGAAAATTTTAATTCATAACGTAATTACTGCTAAACTATAAAGTGCCCTTGGCGATTTCATTCAACTCATGATGAAGTACGGTCTCAATAATTTTCGTTGAATTTTCCGCACCATTTTATCAGCTGATAAAGAAATGCGTCATTTTTGATCTCCTGGCAATTATCAAGCCTCCTGAAAGGATAAAACTTTTCGTAATAGCTTACCCTTATGTAAAATCGTATGAGAACTAAGGAACCACAAGAAATTCTTTTTAATCCAATTTTGCTATGCTCTGATCTGTTTCATACAATATGTTGATTTCACCACACTAATCGTCTAATAAACAACTTAGTTTTTACATTAAAGGACAAAAGGTATTCTTATTATACGTTATATTTGACGTACGTAATAGATAATATAGCTTTCTACAGGCAACGTCTCTTTTTAAACATTTTGGGGCTATCTCACCTACATTATATTCAAATATTTCAAATGCATTCTATAACTCGCCATCAGGTAACTTGAATAGAAATTGTTTACTCACGCATAGGCATTCTCTGGCAATTTTATCCTTGTTCATTAAATTCAGCCCCAATTTCAATTTTAACAGCTATTATGGGCCTTTCCCCTTTTCTGTAATTTCTATCATAAGCAATTTGCCCCCAAAACGCCCTAAAAATCGTGAGAAATCGCAGCTAGGGGTTTTTTATGGACTTGCAGGAATTGCGAATTACGATGTCACACTGAGAAAATTAGATGAATTCTGATATCAGAAGGGGTGAATGAAAGCGTGTATACATGTGAACGTTAAAATGCATTGGAATGTGTATAAGTAGTAAGGGCATTATAGTAAAAGGAATATGTGGAATAAAAATTGTCGATAGCTTTGAAAGTAACAATTGAATTAGGGGTTAAATCAGTTAAATTTCGCCGAAACTTCACCCTCAAACGATTTATGACGTGTAGTTGTAACTTGGAATTATATCGTGTTTAACCACGAGACTATCTTCAGAAAAATTTTCATACACATTACCCACCCTTTAAATCCCTATAAATATCACATACCTATCCCTTTTTGCCAAGAAGGATTTCCACCCTAATAAAATACCAATAACTCCTGTAACCATCTGGTACGCCACCGTCGAGGCCTCAAGAATAAGAAAGAACCAAAAGTTAAATTAACTGTAGCTAAGATGGAGGTTGAAATCTTTATTTTTTTTTAAGACATCTGTCGCAGACCTAAAACGGTGACACTCTACGGGGGTGACTGATCAGTCACAATGCCTCGAATTAAGAAAGATTTCTCGAGAAGAAGAATCGGAAGGAGTTTTGTGCGAAGGTGAATTTTGCCGGGGTTGCGAAAAGACCAGAGGTGGAGGTCACGGCGATTTTAAAGGAATAGGTATTTTAGGTTTTATATCAGAGGTTACCACATAAATGCGTTATCGGATAGTTTAAACCAGTAGCAAATCTCACAACCTCGTATCGTTATTAAGAAACAATTCAGGATACCATGTATATTAATTTTAAGGTAGTAACTGATAGATGTGACTGTGTGAGATAGGTGTGAGATGTGATAGAATGTGATAGGTGTGAGATGAATTCAATAAACTTTAAAAGGAAAACGAGAGTTACACCTTTATATTTAATATCTAGATTCAGTGACATGGCATACAGGTATTGTGCAAAGCTAATTAACTTAGTAAGGAAATGAGAATATCGTTAGGGTTGCAATAATTTGTTCCATTTTGCAACAACAGGAAGTGTTACCATTTACAAATAATTAATCTCCAATTTGTTGAAAGAAATTTTTTGGTATTCTAAAATGCATCAAAAGTACAGTAAAATTTAAAATTATATGAGGTTTTTAAAATGTTTTATCAACCTCTAATAATAGAGGAGATCTTTGAACAAATCACCGTTTAGAATACTTTAAATCCTCCTAAAAATAACACAGTTACGTTTTTATTTATTTTATTTGTTACTACAGTTTTATAATTTTTCATTTAAAAATGCTATCAAGCCATTTAATGTTGTAAAAAGAGTTTTCATCCCTTAATTATATTGAGAGATTTTTGTAGAACTAAGCGATATGCCTTACACTAGTTAACTATTGTTTATTCGAAAATTCGAACACACACGGTGTTTACGGGTTCACATGGAGATGTCCATATTGTAATTTTGATAGAGAGACAGTTTCTAATAATTTTGTAACAGTGCACGTGTGATCGTTTTATTTTGGGCATTCTAATTCTTAAATTCATAATTTATAGTAAAATAAGGCACATCAATAATGGATAAAAAAATTACGAGTTCTCAAAAGATAAGTCATTCCACTTATGATTTCCAAGAGATTGTTGAGAGCAACTGCCGTATTAATTTTCTGCAGCAGTTAACAACTAAACAGTTTACGTCACCTAACAGCTTCCTATACTAAACTGTACTAGTATAACGGTGGTGCGTAAATGTTGGATAACTCATCTCAAGTCTTCTTTGAATCAAACTGATCACCACTGATCACGTGGGTACCTCGTTTTCATGTTATTTTAAGTTAATTTCTTTAGCTCGTGGACACACTGCTTGAAAGTAATTAATTCGTTGTTTCGATTACAACCGACTAGTACATCCGATTGTCATTTTTAATTTAGTACCAATGCAGGTAGTAAAATTTTTTTCCAATAAGTGAACGTCATTAAGTATGAAGTCTTCAAATCGACATCAAGTTAATCCTATGAGATGTACACTAAGAATATCTTCATAAAACGCTAACACCGTCAGCTTATCCATCACAACGTAGAGAAAAAAACATCTTCCACGCGAATAACCGATCACAAAGTGAAGAAAAAGAAAACGACGATGGACTCTCACACTGACCATAAGATAATTCCGAGAAAGCTGATCTTTACGAGCTTAGTTTACAAGAAATGAAATAAATCGCAGTCACGATTAATATAAGTTAATTTGCATTACGTATTGCCCTTCACAATGCAATTAATAATATAAATTAAATAACAAAAAATAGTAGGCCGTAAAAATTGACAACGTTAAAATTTTCTCATGAAGATAAGTTTAATGGAATGTTTTCTTTTTTCGGGCGGCGCTTCTCTTACTTCGCGCACTTCCAATTTGAGGTACGTGATTGATATTTGACTGCGGAAAAAATGGAAATCACAAATTTTTTTTAAATCTTAATTTACACATAATTATTATTTAAAAATATGTAGTATTCACCCTTTACTACAAATTAATATTACTTACTCTATACAACACCATATCATTTTGAAAATTTTTGAAGGCTAACGACTTGTCAATGTAATTTTTAAATACCCACCCAAAGAAAATAGGAGCTGATGATGCAGGCTAAGGATACTATGTTGTTTCTGGTGTTTCTACACACAAATTTCTACAAATCTACCGAATTTATTCTGAGGAGATCCAACTAGAGGAGTATGGTACTCCGGGATTTACTGAATAGTGTTTTAAAAAAGTAAATTCGTTTATATTCCAGAATTGTATTGATGGAAATTAAAAAAAAACTCATTTACACTTCTACAATGATTTGCATGTGAACTCGTTAATGCCAGCTTTATATTTTGGAAAAATCGTTCATTATTCATTCCCAAACGACGCAGGCCTCTTTATCATCATTTTTCATGAACTTTTTACTTACGATGAAAAATTACTTCGTTTGATTTTAAAACTCATCCCATCAAAACTTTCGTTTCGGTAATCTCGTAACAATTCAACGAACGCTTTTCAAGAAATTTAATATCATTTATATTCATTACAAAAATACTATAAACGTTTACAGTAATAAAATAACGTAATATTTATTTTGTGCTTTAAAACTGCTTTACGGCATTCCTGTACGTAACAATAAAACTCAAAAGTGTAACGCAGATATGACGGACGTGTACCCCTGATATGGTCTGTCATATCCGGATTGATGTCCCTCCCTCGATATATATGCAAGTGTTGTACATTATTTGAAAATGTTAAAGTTGAAGTTGTGGCAAAGAATAACGAAACAAAACGAAAAACGAGAATAATCATCAAGTAAAAGTTTATAAAGCGATTCAGTCATTATCCATCAGGCGTACCCTGAAATGAAAAATAAAATTATATACTAATAAGAAAAACGTATTAAGTGATACTTTCTCTTTTTAAAATTTATTAAAGTAAAGACGTGTTATTTATAAAAAATGAAACGTTAGCAGTTCTGCAGCTATCTGCAGTTCTCCACATGTTTCAGGAGAAAAATGATGTTAATGGTAGACTAAGAGTTATTTGTCTGGACCTTCTACCCTCATTAAAGTTATACCTCTTGAAAAAACGACTCCAATAGAGATCTAGGGTTTAAAAACTTTTAAAAAATCCGCCAGTTCAACCAAAATAAAAATCCATACTAATTATCAAAATTATAATCGATCTACTCTCAAAATTCCATACCTTATAATCATTTCGCCATCCTCATTTAACAAACAAAACTTCTATTCTAATTCGAGAAAATCCAAAAACTGTCACTAAAAATACATATTACGCTTTGATTGATTACACCCATTAAGCGCTTCCTTACCAACATTCAAACGCAGTTGATATTACATCGAAAAAGCAACGTGCCGGCCGGTCTTTAGGGTGAAATCTCTTTGTGGTTCTGTGGACTACAGGTAAAAACAAAAAGGCGCCTAATGAAAACCACGACCCGAATTGGCGCTACTTGATCGTTAGATTTTTTGGGAGTCTGCCCACAAATTACAGGGCAGTGTGACGCATTTTTGATTGATGACGTTTCGAGATTTTAAATTTCGTTTTAATTCCCCGACGCCCGGTTTCAGGGAAACGGTTTTTTCCAGTGCATGAAATTTGCAATATAATTTATTCAATATGGATATGGATAATTAATTTAGTTTCACCTTATTGTAAAGGGAAAAGTCATTAAGCGGGGTTTGAAATTTGGAGGGAAAAGTTCAGAACTTGACAGATGACGGTTCTATTGAGCTTTCTCGTCAATCTCTTCATTCGTTCATTCGAAACGTAACGTATGTCTCAACTAGCACGATGCCCTATTCAATTGAACACCCGTTGCTTAACCTAGGACTTATTTGTCGAGTTGATTGTGCATATTAGTCTACAAACGTGTGTATTTTAAATGAAGGGATTGTAGATAATTTTTAGTTCGACAAAACTTCAGTCACAATCACATACGGATTATTGCCAATTATTATGGACAATTTTTGCCTGTTTTTTATGTGTCGAAGTTCCGGTTATTTGCTTAAAGTTTAGAACTTAAGTGCTTAGACAATTTGACTACAAATTATTTAACGTTGTACTTTGGTAAATACAGGGTGTTTCCTAGATGTTTCAAAATAAAAAAAAAACTGATGCGAAATGAGACCAATTTAACAATATTTAATTTAATTGAAATGTAGAAATACATGGAATTTTCTTTGTATAGAATGGAACGAGAACTTTGGTTCGTGACGCACCAACATATAGTTGACGACATACGAATAGTTGAAGTTTTTGAGAAAAGTTAAACGCAATGTAACAAAAAATTTTCAGTAAATTTTCGAATTTTAAATTCCCATTTCCACTTGTTCTATTGTCTACGGATTAAAGGCTTTAATTTTATTAAGCCGTTGTTAAACGTTTAATATCAGACATACATAAACCTAAAACGTACAATTTTCTTGATGAAAATGTGAAGTGGAAAGTGTAATACTACTTTACTCGTCATATCGATAGTCGGTGATTATCACAAACTTTGTTTCATAACACTTCAATAGTTCGCTCACGAGATATTTAAAGTTAAAGTTTTTAGCAGAATTTGAAATTTGTCAATACTAAAATAAGAGGTCAAAAGTGGCGTTAAAATTTCACCAATTTAAGGTTATAGTCGAAATGATTGTAATTATTATCAAGTTATACCGTGTGATCATTTAAATTTTTTGATAGACGTCAGTAGTTTTAAGATTCATAAGTGAGTATTTCCTTCACGTTATCATTTCAATCAGGTATTAAGTATGGTGAGAACACAGTTAATATAATTAATCACACTGTTTGATTATGAATTGTACAGTATGGAATGCTTTTTACCTAATCGCCTTTACTTAAATTTGGTGCTAGGTGCAAACTTCACTTTATCAGCGATTTGAATCATTCATTGTTTTGCTGTGTCTGTGAATCAGATGTAAACAATATATTTATTCCGTTCAGAAAATAGAATTCTGTGATAGAAAAACAAATGGGTTGACTCCTCGCTCATCCCCTAAGAGGAAAGAGACGCCTAACGACTCAACACGTCTAGTAGACACGCGTTTTCGATTTGGCAGGGTGGATTGTGCATTCGTATTCCGGAGACGTCCTCAAACGTCAGTCGCAGGAATTTTACTATCAAATGTTCCTGACCGTCGCAAACAGACCGTATGATTGCCTAAAATTCCCTTTTTGTGTTCCGCCCAAATAAACCCTCTAGGAATCCTTTGATATCACCTATTCACGTGAAGCACGGTACGGAAGCTGGGCAAAAAATGTAAATTTTCTTATTTTTATGTGTCATTGGGTATTTTGCAACTTTCCGTTGACCCTCGGGATCTCGACAATAAATATTGTTAGTAGCAATTTTTCCTAAGAAGTCTGTGACGTTTTCCCAGCCACCACAGCTATTTTTTATCGATTGAATCAAAAGAAATATCGGTTTCCTTGATTGTATGCAAATCCGACCATATTACGTATTGATATCGATAAAATATAAATTTCCTTATTCGAAAGGAAAACGTGTAAGTCTTCAAGATTTGCATTCGGATTTGCATATACTCGTAAGGTCGTTTTATTCTTGGAAAAACGTGACCTTGCTAATGCACAACAATTAACCAGGCGCAGCTATAAATCTTCGAAAGCGTGGAAGACTCAATAAAATATACCGATCGTTAAAATGATATATAATGCAAAAATGTAAATGATTCGGATTAAACCGTATACTAATAAATTAGTTACTCGAAGATAGTTCAATTGACACGTCAGACTCGTGGCGTGCGCGATTGTAGCGCCAAACGTCACTGGGATATCTCAGCTCCTGTGCTATAACGAATAACCTGACTTCGCACACTTAAAATCGGTAAATAGTACCATTTTAAAAGATTGTCCGTACGTGCAATAGCACAAAATTAAAATATTTCATCGATGAGCAATTTCATAGCACTCGTGTACGTGCATGTATTGTGTATGTGTATACATATACATCTCAGTGTGTTTGATTGTTTAAGAAACCTATCGAGAACAGGTTCTTTTTTTCGACCATCCATGACCTAGGCCAAGGAAAGTAAAAACACCGATCTCCGATGCTCCTGAGGACCATAGGATCATTCGAGAAAGGAATTTTGCTCTCGACTACGTGTGGAAGAAAAAATTAATATTGCCGTTTATTTCTGGAAACGGCAAATGGCAATTGTAATTGGCTCCCTCTAGGCGAGAGTTATTTCGCTAATTTTTATTGTTAAGGAGAAGTTGCTTTATATTTCCCATAACTTAAAAAATTTACGAACGTCGTTCCGGTTATTTAATAGTGTAGGAGACACTATATTCTACACTTATACATTGAAAACAATAAATGTAATTTGTCACAAGTCGTACAAGCTGTTTTAAATTCAATATTTACTAGATTCCATAGTATTGAAGCATTTTTATTGAGCTCTGCAATAAAACAGCTCACAATACACAACTATCACTATTTTCACATTAATTTCTGCGAACATTTACATTTTACGCGTTATATTAATTTCATTTAATTTTTTAATTGATACGCGCGTTTTAATTTAAACTGATTTTTGCTGGTATCCCTATAAATCTTCGTATTGATTAATACTAACCCAGTAAACTTTACAAACAATGGAAGAAGTTAGTCGTACAAGTTGTTATTAATTCACTATAAACTATTAAAATATATATACGCGGCTTGACAGCACTACGTAATTATTATTACCATGTTTAATAAGCCTAATAACGGATAAGTTGGAAGATGTTCGCCATAAATCGCAAAATTAGTCTGTAGCTGGAAGTCCTAACCACTATTTCCTTAAAATATATTATTTTATTTTGTACAACTATTTTTATATTCAATTCGTTATATATAGCCAATTTGCACATATTTAAAAATTCTGTTAGCTTTTGCTCATTAAATATGGGCTTCCTGGCAGAAAAAAAAGGTGTTGCATACGTTCTTGCCCTTCTGGGGCATTGTGGCAAAAAGGTGTATTAAATGTCGTCATTCATTTTCCAATATTGACGTCATTGTATAATCTTAAGTGTAAACTGACGTGTTTTCCCTAATTTAGATACCATTAAACTGTCTACATGACCACTAACAATTTCTGAATAGTTGTTTGTTTGTTCATATTTTCAATAAATGTGTTTGGTTAACATTCAAATATATACTTTCCGAAAAAGGAATTTTTGAAATTAGTTACGTTCCTTATGCAGTAGCATTTCGAAATTGGTAATGGCCAAAGACACAATTCGATGGTAATTTTAAACTGTAGGTAAAAATGGCAGGTTAAATTAAAAAAACATACGATGACGCCACTACTCTAAAACCAATAACATCACTTATTGATTTTTCAACAAGAAAAATGTAATTTTCAAAAATAACTAGAGTAAATTATATGCCATATCCATCTAGAACCGGCGTGGACAATTTTAATTCTATTAATTTCAATTTTAAAATGACCTGTACGCCATTTTAATAAAAAAAATGTTATAATATACTTTCCTTAATATAGTTTGCCTGCTATTAAGAGATTTTGAGTTACTTTAAACTCGACCTGTATTTCACTAAAATATAGTATTGTAGAATAACTTTGGGTCATCGTGTAATACTAAATAGGCAGAAACGGTAATGTTGATAACAATTGGCTCAAATATTTACGGTTAATATGGCATACTTAAATAGCAGATTTTAAGTAACTTTTATTTTTTGGACAACCTGAAATTAAGATCTTGCAGCAGATATCAATGACAATTTTTCAATGTTGGCGGTAAGTTCTCCTTATTTGTTTCATTGACTGCCTGTCACCCTATCAAACGACTTGTTTGGCCTCAACAAATGTTTTCCTAGACAAAACTCGTCTGTAAAAATTATAAATGAGCGATATTCCACTTATTTAGGCATATGTAGAAAGGTACTTCAGAGAGGAACATTTTTTTAAGCTGCGGTCGGATTGTATCCTATACCTATACCTCCTGTACTATAAAATCTCAATATCGCTCATTAGATGTCGCAAACTTTATCAGTAGATTTTTCTGCAACAAATGACCATCATAAAAATGTTATTACTCTTAATTACCGAGAACCCAGTCTCATATAAATAATGAAAAACATCCTCGCGCATAACTCTGCTAGAATGCTCTGCGAGGGGAGGCGAAGAAGAACAATCCGAGAAAAAGATAACGAAGTAAGAAGAAAAAGAAGAACAAACATTCTTTCACTTTTGTAACAACCGCGACGCGTTTGAATAATTGCAAAGGTATCCTGATGTGATGCAACTGTTTGTGTGCTGATTTGTTGTTTATGCTAATTTTACAAGTTCGGTTGAAACCATCAAGGTTGGTCGTTTAAGCGACATTACATAATGGGTTTGATTCTCAGAATGTTGATAGTAGCTACATGATAAACATCGATAAATTTTTATCTACATACATTTGTACATGTTTTATTACATTATCATTGAGGCCTATTTTAGAAAGAAAACGTTACTTACTAAGTAATTTTATATATACCATTCGTGTTGTTCAACAGTATCTAGAACGTTAGAAACAGTTTGTATTAATATGTTCCACTAAGGATAAATATTACGTTTACTTTTAATGATTCTTCAGGAAAATTACACTCTAACATGATATATGTACAAATGTATTGTAATCATACCTGTATAAAAACTTACACATATTCATGGTTTTAATTGAATACAAACAATTTCCTACATCAATTACTGAATGGTTATTTTGTCATTCGTCAAACGCACACGCTTAAGGGTACTTCCGGTAGCTGTAAAATCAGCATAAAAAGTCAATTTTCCCAAATTACATTAACCACTGAAAGATTTATTTACATACGAAATTACCTGCTATAAAATTGCTAATTTTTAAATAAGACGGTTGAGTGTTTGCGTATGCACACAACCGGGTTGTAATTCCAGTACATTAAGAGTTGTTAAGACACTTTATTTTAACATTAAGAGGTTAACGACACGGGAAAATTTCAATGTAAACTGTCACAGAGTTGAAGGGTTGAAAACATGAGCGTTCTAATACAGCTGCCTTAAACTTAATTACTCTAGTCGAGTCGGAATAATGTTATTGACTTACGAGTGCAAAGCTAATTTATGCTAAATATTTATCCATAAACCGAAAGTAAATGTGTATGGTTTTTTTAAAAAAAGAAACAACGGCGTGAAAGAAATCGGGTTCTAAAATATTTTCTTCTATAATTAATATATAATATAAAATCACTAAAAAATTTCGTATAAACATTTTGTGAAGTTATGAAATTAAAGACAAAGTTTACAGAATTAAGGTAATACAATACCAATATAAAACATTTGTTAAAGTTGTTCAGAGCCAGAGGAATAAAAAGGCAGCCTTCACTTCAATGGTACGCATATATCACATCACAATTGAATTTGCAAGGTTTTCGTTCAAAATTGACATCATAATGATCTTTTTCCAGTTCTGAGTTAAATCGATTTATCTGCACAAACCTATCGAAACGAATCATAATTTACTACCCTTCAATCGAAATAAATTATATATCTTATTATACCGGTGTAGTAGCAAGTTTAAATAATTAATGCTGGTGGTAATAAAACATTTTGACTTCTGACGCCTTGAAATAATGCAGTATATTACAGATTTCACAATGAAATAATTAAACTTGCTAAATTATTTAAAGTTGGCTATATGTCAGGGAATTTACCTCTATCTACTAAGAGAAATAAGTTGAAGGTACAATGTAAATTCAATTTGAGTATTGGAAATCTTGGATATGGGAGTATATGGAAATTTTATCGATTTTCGATAGAGCCAGAATTTTTTGAAAATTTCGTGTCATAGAAAATTTTTTGCACTTTCCAATGGTACATGTGCGGAAAGGCTGCGTCCAGCCCTCTTTCTGCTATGGCGTTTCAAAGCGAGAAATGGGCTGAATTTGGAAGATCGAATTTTGAAAACTTCGTCTAATTGAACTTTGAAGCACATTTTCGTAGTTTTATCGACCCCTCTGATCACGGAAAAAATAAGGAAATAATTCCCCGAAGCCTAATTAAAAAAATACCTCCTAGGTATTTGAAATAGGTGCAATTCGGTGACACGGTCTGGTCTCGGAACCCGTATCTCCGGTAAAAACGTTGTTAGCGCCCCAAAAGTGATAATTCCTATAGAAAAATGTTTGCTCTTTCCAACATTTCATACGCGGAAAGGCTGCGCTAAGCCCTCTTTCTGCTACAGCCTTTCAAACCGAGAGAAAGGTGGATTTTGAAAGATCGAATTTTCAAAATTTCGTCTAATTGAACTTTGAAGCACATTTTCGTAATTTTATCGACCCCTCTGATCACGGGAGAAATAAGGAAATAATTCCCCGAAGCCTAATTAAAAAAAATACCTCCTAAGTATTTGAAATAGGTCCAATTCGGTGACACGGTCTGGTCTCGGAACCCGTATCTCCGGTAAAAACGTTGTTAGCGCCCCAAAAGTGATAATTCCTATAGAAAAATGTTTGCTCTTTCCAACATTTCATGCGCGGAAAGGCTGCGCTAAGCCCTCTTTCTGCTACGGCCTTTCAAACCGAGAGAAAGGTGGATTTTGAAAGATCGAATTTTCAAAATTTCGTCTAATTGAACTTTGAAGCACATTTTCGTAGTTTTATCGACCCCTCTGATCACGGAAAAAATAAGGAAATAATTCCCCGAAGCCTAATTAAAAAAATACCTCCTAGGTATTTGAAATAGGTGCAATTCGGTGACACGGTCTGGTCTCGGAACCCGTATCTCCGGTAAAAACGTTGTTAGCGCCCCAAAAGTGATAATTCCGATAGAAAAATGTTTGCTCTTTCCAATATTTCATGCGCGGAAAGGCTGCGCTAAGCGCTCTTTCTGCTACGGCCTTTCAAACCGAGAGAAAGGTGGATTTTGAAAGATCGAATTTTCAAAATTTCGTCTAATTGAACTTTGAAGCACATTTTCGTAGTTTTATCGACCCCTCTGATCACGGAAAAAATAAGGAAATAATTCCCCGAAGCCTAATTAAAAAAATACCTCCTAGGTATTTGAAATAGGTGCAATTCGGTGACACGGTCTGGTCTCGGAACCCGTATCTCCGGTAAAAACGTTGTTAGCGCCCCAAAAGTGATAATTCCTATAGAAAAATGTTTGCTCTTTCCAACATTTCATGCGCGGAAAGGCTGCGCTAAGCCCTCTTTCTGCTACGGTCTTTCAAACCGAGAGAAAGGTGGATTTTGGAAGATCGAATTTTCAAAATTTTGTCTAATTGAACTTTGAAGCACATTTTCGTTGTTTTATCGACCCCTCTGATCACGGGAAAAATAAGTAAATAATTCCCCGAAGCCTAATTAAAAAAATACCTCCTAGGTATTTGAAATAGGTGCAATTCGGTGACACGGTCTGGTCTCGGAACCCGTATCTCCGGTAAAAACGTTGTTAGCGCCCCAAAAGTGATAATTCCGCTAGAAAAATGTTTGCTCTTTCCAACATTTCATGCGCGGAAAGGCTGCGCTAAGCCGTCTTTCTGCTACGGCCTTTCAAACCGAGAGAAAGGTGGATTTTGAAAGACCGAATTTTCAAAATTTCGTCTAATTGAACTTTGAAGCACATTTTCGTAGTTTTATCGACCCCTTTGATCACGGAAAAAATAAGGAAATAATTCCCCGAAGCCTAATTAAAAAAATACCTCCTAGGTATTTGAAATAGGTGCAATTCGGTGACACGGTCTGATCTCGGAACCCGTATCTCCGGTAAAAACGTTGTTAGCGCCCCAAAAGTGATAATTCCGATAGAAAAATGTTTGCTCTTTCCAATATTTCATACGCGGAAAGGCTGCGCTAAGCCCTCTTTCTGCTACAGCCTTTCAAACCGAGAGAAAGGTGGATTTTGAAGGATCGAATTTTCAAAATTTCGTCTAATTGAACTTTGAAGCACATTTTCGTAATTTTATCGACCCCTCTGATCACGGGAGAAATAAGGAAATAATTCCCCGAAGCCTAATTAAAAAAAATACCTCCTAAGTATTTGAAATAGGTGCAATTCGGTGACACGGTCTGGTCTCGGAACCCGTATCTCCGGTAAAAACGTTGTTAGCGCCCCAAAAGTGATAATTCCGCTAGAAAAATGTTTGCTCTTTCCAACATTTCATGCGCGGAAAGGCTGCGCTAAGCCCTCTTTCTGCTACGGCCTTTCAAACCGAGAGAATGATGGATTTTGAAAGATCGAATTTTCAAAATTTCGTCTAATTGAACTTTGAAGCACATTTTCATAGTTTTATCGACCCCTCTGATTACGGAAAAAATAAGGAAATAATTCCCCGAGGCCTAATTAAAAAAATAACTCTGAATTTTGGACCGTATCTCAGATAATCAGCTATAATTTCTTAACTAATCCTTGTTTAAATGAACTTTGAGGGGCACTTTCATAGTTCGTTCATCGTTTTATCGACTTTTGGTAAGGTTTCATTATTGGGTAACAATTTTTTTAAACAAATTTTATTTTTAAACAATTAAGGTTTTTACACTTCAATTATACGTCAATTTTTCACGTGTACCTGCGATAAAGTGTGCCTGTATCGAATTAGACAGATGTTGGATTAACGCTCTTAAGATCAACAGTACCGATATCTGGTGGATAGAAACGTTTTGATATTGGCCATTGAGAGATGGTTGAATTCTGCCACGAGTGTGAATAGTAATGATTTATTTTAGATTAGGTTGTATATTTCTTTTTTGAGTTGTATCCTCCAAAGGTAATTTATATAAATAAGATTCATGGCAGAATTCAACGATGTTCATTCTGCCGGAATACTTGTC
The DNA here is from genome assembly GCA_963576515.1 of Cryptocephalus primarius. Classification (NCBI taxonomy): domain Eukaryota; kingdom Metazoa; phylum Arthropoda; class Insecta; order Coleoptera; family Chrysomelidae; genus Cryptocephalus; species Cryptocephalus primarius. The sequence goes on from OY754936.1 coordinate 13,849,152, forward strand.
TAATTAGAAAAGGGCGAACGATCAAAGAACGTTTGCATAATTTTTTTCACCATGAGCGTAGTAAAAACGTTGAATACCTAAATCATTTATAATTTTCCATTTACTTGCGTATTATTAGATTCGAATTAACGCGTCTGCTAGCCGGGGCATTTCGCCTTTCCCTTTACTTCCCCCTCCGCATTATGATTGGCGACTCGGGGCGGAAAAACTCGGAGGAGATAAATTATGACAGCGCCGACTTTCCTTGACGAAATGAGTTCTATGGAAAGTACGCGCGACGTTTCCTTGCAAATCCCTCTTCCAGATTAATCAGTATGCTGCACTGCTCTCACCGGCGACTTATATCTTCGTCGTGGAGATGAAATGAAATGAGGAAAACTTAGCAATTCCCCACTCCCTTTCGTGAAGGGGTAGTTCTAGCGGCTCGCTCTGAGATGCGGCAAAACCAGGGGCGAAGCCTTCATAGTCTGGAAAGCGTTGTAGTAATATGGAAACGCAATAGTGGAATCAAAATTAATGGTTTATTCTCGCATATTTGACAAAGTTACTCGTGCGGTATTGATTTAAGAACTCCAAGCACTCGGTATAGGTTTAATGCCTCAGATCGGTTAGGCAAGTTTCTTTTTGGAGGGGTGCAGGGTGCCAGGTTAATTTGGTGTACTTGCGGTCTACAAGTGTGGATGCAAGGCTAATTTAAATTTAAAGGAACTTTGTAATAACAGCATCATTCAATTCATAAACTTTTTGACTTCAATCCTCAATAACAAATAAATGTTCACAACAGATATTTGATTTTTAGAAAAACAACTTTGAAAGTTTTCTGTAAGTGGATGAAATGGTTATGAGAAAATTTTAGAGAAATGTTGTCTATGCAACAATAGCATTTATTTCATAAAAGGTGCAGTCAAACAATATTTTATAGATGTAAAAGGTACAATAAAGAAATACTTATTACTCAGAAATTAAATTTTCGTAGGAAACTCATTCAGGGGCTCATCATTAATCGTTCACCAAACATCATATGGTCTTTTTTTGGCTAAGACTCGCCGTATGTATAAGAAGCTGATTTGGAATTTGAAAGGATCGGAATGTGGAAGTTGAGAAAACTCAGCGACGATAATAAAAGTTAGTTGTGGTGTTGAAGTTAAGTAAATTTTTAGGAAACTCATTGTGTTTGCTGTGTGAGTCGAACCCATAGATGATTCACGTGGTGATAATCTTCAATGGAAACTCCATGATGGCACCATTATGTCATTTTCGACAGAAATGCTGTAAAATGGCTTTACCCCTGAAAAATATCAAGTTTTCTCCCAACTACTAAATATTCTGAAGAATCCGTTATGACAACTCAGTTCTAGAATTACCTCGATACTTCTTAAAAAATAATCTAACAAATTTTAATTTACATGAGATCTGGATAAGCTGAACGTCCCAATATAATGTGTTAGTATTGTAGAATTCATCAGACTTTAGACAGCTGCTCCTTTCCCTCACTAACTTTGTTGCGATTAGGAAATTAACCGTAATGAAGGTAAAGCTTATGGTTAAGAAGTAATTTTAACAAGCACAACTTATAAATAATTGATGAGGCAGGGACAAGGAATCAGCGTAAACAACATTACATGTTATTACTTTTATCTCAATTTGGCATTCCACTTTTACACCTGGATAAATTTACTAAAGATCTCCGTCCCCTTGTGGAAAGTGTGCACCGCTTTTCATCAAAATATATGTGGTTAGTAAGCAGGCACTAAAATATACCAACTGAATATCGTGTTGCACATGTCACACTTATCCAAAATATTTGACAACTTTCCAGCTAATAAATGTTATTTTGTCAGAAAAAATACGATTTTAGCAAATTTTTATTACTCAAAAATTTTTAGTTTACTGAGTTTAACTAATTTCTGCGAGAGCATTAGGATGGATGCAAAATTAAATAACCCGATTCATTCCATTCAAAGTTTGCATTGATCTTCATTTTACGCAGGTCGGTGCGGAATATCTTCACAACCGTTTTATAAAACTAAGAGCAAACTGTATTCACTTGCTCTAGAGGTACCAGCATGAATGCCCCGGTCTGTAAGCTATCGCTCGAGTTTTAGTATTCCAATCCCTTTATCACCAATCGCTATCGCCTATAATTAGGGTGACTTGATAATATATTATGTATAACAATGCGGTGCACTGGTGTAAATTGCACCGCTTCGTTGAGAGCTCGCTCTGAACTCCACGGCCTTATGATAGATCAGTTCAGCGCCAACCTAATGAAAAGATATATAGTGTATATGTTACGGGTGTAGAGCGAAGCGGTCCAAGAACCGTATTAACAAAGCAAAACGAGAAATGTCTGACCGTAATGGTGCTATTCGAAGGCGTTTCCATCTGATTACGCATATATCCCGAATAATTAACGCGCCATTGTAATTTGAAATCAGGAACGGACTGGCACGGAAAATGGTCCGGCAACCGAGAAAAGTTGCACTCTGCAAATCACTGAATTTTAGTCGCAGTCACTTGTCGAATCTGCTAGGACATATTTTAAAAGTGCCCTAGTTTTGTTATTCTTTCCTGAAAAGTTTGGAACTCTCTTGGGCTTTCCTCAACCTGCATTTACCAAAGGTGTCAGATCGGGAAACTGCTCTCCCCTACAGCAGTTCTATCGATCATTTTGATCGATAAATAAACCAGAGTTTATAGATTCTCTCAGTTACGAGTAATGGAAAAATATACCGCGTGAAATAACTTTATTCCCGTTCTGTCCGTTTCGGATAAATATAACACCAGGTTAATCAGTGACGTCTCTCCCTCTCTCTCTTTCGAAATTGCTTTCTTTTCGGTTGTTCTTCACGAGGACATAAATCACGACCGTGAGGTGGATATTATTCAGAAAATACGACCGTAATTAGTAATTAAGGTGGTATAGCAATTAGCCATTGATATCTGCATACGATTGTGTTACCTGTGATATACTGAGCTCTCGATTTCGTTTTCTGCTCAATTTATTCCATGAAAAATTGCAGGAGAATCGGATCGGATTTAAATAGTCAAGATATCGATATGTAGGTATGGTAAGCAAGGTGGTGTTTCCTTTTGTTTCTTTCGTAATGTTGCAGTGCTACTTTAAGGCTATAAATACGTGGCTGTTGTAGGGTATGTGGTGTTTATCACGTCTTCTTGTGGACGGGAAATTTTTTTTGTTTATTAGAAATAAAGGTTATAAAGCTTTGCTTGTTGTTAAAGTCCTCTAATATTTTGTATGAAATTTTTTGGGTATTGATTGTTCGGCTTATACCAATAAAATGAAAAATTTATCACAAAATATTACGAATTCAAATTAATATATATTTAATCTACGCTTTCGGAGAATACAATTTCATTTCAAAACGTGTATTGGGCAACAAATTTTACTCAGACTTGCAGAGAATGACGCCACATGTAATAAATAATCTTCTATTCGAGTTTATTGACTTTCATATTATTCTCGGTCAGACATTTCAAATTTATAAAGCTCATAATAAGAGACAATGTGGGAAATTTGTTCTGCGAAAAGAAAGTGCCATTAGTAATGTAACTGGCAACTGTAGGAGGTTTAAACTTATCAACGTGACGAAGAAACTTTGGGTCACCATAGGTGTAATAGAGAACAGGAATCTTGTAGTAAATATTTTAAATAAAATTACTGACAAACTGGATAAGGCTAATATAATATTTGCTATAATAAGTAATATTTGTTTATGAAAATTTCCATTAGAGAATAGGATTTGATCCGATTGCTTTTGTTTTGTAGCTTTCAAAATTGAATGATGATGGTAGGTTGTCGAGGCGCACTTGTGGATAATTAATAATGTACTACCAAGCTTCTGGGACAGTTTTTATGCACCTAGAATATTTATTCCAGTTTGCCCTAACCTAACTAAATAGGAACAATGATAGTCTTCATACAAATCACCTATTTTATTTGGGTTTCAATACCGTGGGTTGTAATATTCGTATGCTGTAATATGCTGCCAGTTAGCCATATGGACAGATATTCTGCATAATGTTCTGATTTAACTAATAGGTAGAGGTAATCATTTTGCTAAACTTGAGGAAACTGACCTGGACTAAATTAGTATCAATAACGGTAACGGATTACAAGCGAAACCTCGATGCATTCTTTGGGAAGCATTTTCCGCTTTTGAGCTTTTCCAGTTTCCTGCCGCGTCTACAACAATGCGATTAATTTTCATATTTTCGAAAAAAAGGGAAGAATTAACGACGGTTAATCGGCACCTGAATACGATTTTAATACCGCTTTCGACGGCCATCTGTCGGACTTATGCAAATCCAAGGCCTTCTTGATTCCGCGAACCTGCGGTACATCGCAGCAGGTCAGGCGTACGATCGAGGAAGTGACGTACGAGCAATTAGAGGAGCGATCAACAACACACACGGAATGCAAAAATGACGGACGACACTATAATCTTGTTATCGGTCGTTTCCATCTCGAAACCGCAGCACCCACGTCAATTTTTGGCCGGCGATTAAATATTCCTGCGGTAATTTCGACGGTCTTCCTCGAAATTGTTTCCTTGGGTCGTTTGGGAACTTCCTAGTTGTATAAATAACGTGAGATCAAAGGAAAAAGGTGTCGAAGTGGGTCAGGACTTTGGGGCCTTGAAGTTAGCAACATAATCATGGCCTTGGGCGCATCATTCAAAATGTACGTTACTTATTTTTTAAGGGCAACTGCACAATTAAAACGGTTGATTAAACTCATTTTAAAAATTTGGAAATTAAATTCAAAATTATGCCCAATTTCGACACACTTCTCCTTCGATCAAATGCGACTATTAAATTAAGTCATCTAAAACAAATCTGATCATACGTGACTCGGTGACTTCATATATGTATCAGGGGTAGCTGGGGATAGGCATGCATGTGGTATATGGAGTTTCCAATTCCAACGCGTTCTTCCATATAACATAATGAAATTGTTTTTAGCCAATCTTTAGTAGTAATTCGTACACCATTAGACTGACTTAAATTTACCACTTTAACGCTTAAAATTTATTTGCCAGATATTCCTCTATTTGCACCAGGAACATAAGTAATTAATTTTACTAGACAATATTAACGTTTCCAACATTATCTTCTGCGACACCAGCGCCGGAAAACAGGCGCAGAGCGTCGTCCTCCACGCACGGCAATTTCGAGCGATTTTCGAGATCCATATTAGTCGAAGCAATAAATAAAATTGCATGGTTGAAAGTTTTGTTGTGGAAAAACTTGAGTTGTGAATATCGACTGTATTAAATTTGTATTATCTTCGATCTTGTCTTATCTCATTAGAGAAGACACATCATTAAAGAAGTGCAAGAACAAGCGATCACAGCGGCGGCACAAAATGGGGTTGTAAATGGAAAACATTATTTGATAATGGGTTGTGTTAGTTCTTAATTCGGGAATATATGGGATTATTAGTGACGTTTCTGAATAATAATTGTTTGATTCGCTTTTGTTACAGCTGATGTGTTGGTTACCAAATTGGTTTGTAAATGAACGAATTATAAGAATTAAAATTATTAACTAAATAGACGACAATTTGATAAGTTTTCTCATCTCCTATTTTTTTGTATTTTTAAGAGACGTACTTCTGTAACAAAACTTATGAGAATGTACGTATACCATTTAACAAATAGAATATAGTGTTAGAGTTTTCATCATTTGTGCTGGTCGTACTATTTTAAAGACATAATGTATTAAAGTTTTTGAAGCCTTTTACGTGAAAATTGTTTTATAAGTATTTTAAGAAAACAACGATAAGGAAAATGGAAAGTTCTCAATAAATAATTAATGCGGTTTAAACGTAGGCATTTACAATTTTTGTTCAACTGACAGATCATAAATGTAGGCGACAAATAACAAAAAATAATAAAAATAACTTTCAATCTTGCCGAATTTCGGATATTTTCTGTTCTATTCATTTCTATTCGAATATATTCAGCTTACGCTGAACATAATTAAAACGTCCATAAACAAAATTATCACTTTGCACCACTTCTCATTTTCTGCGACCTATTATTTATACCTGCACGTCACTGTTTTCCACAAGCCAAGCGTTCACGCGGATGCAGATTCTTGTGTGCGGAAGAAGAACCAGCAGCTCTTCTTCTTTTCCTTTTCTTTCTCCTTCTTCTTTGGCTTCTCGGTAACATATGAGCGTATTCAAATGAAGGTCGTGCACCGGCTAACCAAGGCAATGGACCACCCGCAAGATCGAAGTTATCAGAAGCATCTGCGCAGGCATAGCTTGAGGGCTTTCAAAAGGACTCTGCTCGCTATCTGGTGACAAAATCTCAGATCTAGATCATCCGCGGACACCTCTAGAATGTGGGTGGAAGGAGATTGGGTGTTCTAGGCTCGTTTGCGATTATTGCTAAATAAAATAGTACCTACGTTATTTTACGAGATCGTTTCCGTAGATTGGCTTCAGGAGGGAAAGTGATTGTGATAAACATAATTATCTGCGGCGGAGGTAAAGCTCCAGCATAAGCCCACTGGTTCAGTTCCAAATGGAGATTTTAATCATCTTTTAATCACCTCCGAAAACCGGTATTTTTGAATTTTCCTGTCACGTTTTGTGTTGAATAATACTGACACACACCTACTTACTTCATGCTGGTTACTGCTTTGAAGAAAATACCATTTCGAAGGAAAAATATTAAAAGCTCAATTCCATAGTAGCAAATTGCTCAGATATAACGAATAGATTGACAGGTGTGGTACGCCATGAACTTCACATTATCAACCTTTAATTATCTTTATTATTATTAAATAACGTGCCGATGGAAATTTGCTTGCAAAGTAATAGAAAGCTCAGAGCGTTGTTGCGTTGTTATTGATCTGAATTCGAGAGGAATTTTCGATTTTTATTGGAAAAGGGAAGGGAACGGTAAGGGAAGTGGTCTTTGTTAATTATAGGTCACGAGTTCATGAATTGTTTCTCAAAACAATACGAATACGAATTATTGATTATAATTTGGAATATAATTTTATTCATGATTGATATGGTCCAAGTTCAAAGATTAGATCGAATTTGATTTTAATTTTATGAATGAATCGCTTGTCTTGTAATAAATAAACCACCGAAATTCATAATTAGGAGCACAAAGTAAAAACAGGAGTACCGTCACGCAATCCCATAAACTTTGAGATACATTATCATTTATTTTTTAACTCCTTTCTACGTATGGTTATTAATCATGGTGTATGTTTTTTATAATTTAACTATAAATCACAAAAGAATGAACACAATTAAAATAATCTGATTATTAAGTACCTTTTGCTATCATTATAACCCTTGTGTGTGCGTTTTTTCTTGTGTGCATACCTAATTTAGATTAATTAAATTAAAATTACAATATCCTGCCTCTGCCTGATGACTATTCATATAATTATGATCTCTTCGACTCCGTTATGCTGTGTGCATTCTTTCCGTTTAATTTAAATGACATATATACGCCTAAATTATATGTGTCTCGAGTAATTTTCGATGTGGATTGCCCCTGAGAACTTCACTCATTATATATTTAAAAACGACCAAAATAAAGGCAATTTTTTTATTTAATCAGAGTCATTCATACTCTAATGAATTCTAATGTTACATCGGTATTAATTATCCGCAATCTGCTTAAACATTTTTACCTTGTAATTGATTGGTAGCATTATTTGAGCAAAATTAAATGACTTCATTCATGTTTAAATTTAACTACATTACGTTTAGAATACAAGTAGGTGAAGTAGGTAAAACACGATATCAAAATATATAATTAATGTCGTAACACGACAGAAAGGTGTCCTGAAGAGTTCTCAATACATTTACTTGTCTACATTGTCATTATCGTTATTTGCCGCTCTCGTGAAACGCTGCATGGCAATTGTTAATTAAACGCCGATTTGGTTGATTGGATGCAAAGCGAATTTAATTTTTTTCCCATCCAGAAAATACGTGGTAGGCCGTGCATTATCCATTTTCTACATAATGAGCCATTCTCATATCGAGAGGTCGAGTGCATAAACGATTTTACCTTATTATAATCTTATAAAATGATGTTAATCGTGATCGAGAGGCTTTAGATTTCATCTTTTCTTTCAGGGCACTCGTTAAAGGAAAATGAGCAAAAATGCAAATACGGACTTTTTTCTCGTCCCTGGTGAACATACTTATGCTTTTTATTTGGTGATTTATTAACCAAATTTTCTCTTGCAATTAAAGACTGTTTTTCCAATTTGAATAATGAAACCCAGGAAACAAAACCACTTAATGAACAAAATATACAATAACAAATTAGTATTGAATCCGGAGCAACATCAATAAAAATATTAAATTGGATTCAGAATTATAGAATCGACTTGAAGCATCAATTTTCTGACTTAGACAGTAGTCGTTAACAGTAACTATTCTGGGATGATTTAAGCTTAAAAGACTTAAGCTGGTGTAACAGTGAGCAACAATTGTAATAAGTAGCAACTCCAATCTTCAGCTTCAGAAAAAATATTTTTGAAAACAATCACGACAGGTAGTTGGTGTTTAATTAAAAACGCACTACATTTACGAAATAGTTATTGTTATTTTAACCGCTTTAGATTTGTCGAATTGATTTATATGACCCATTGTCGGTACACACTACTACATAATGCAATCAGATATGGTGTGATCTGAAGAGGAATTACCTTGGACACCCTAACAGACTAAGCTGAAATGTGAAAGGGCTACTTCCTAAAAAAGCATCTTATATCGTCTCAAATTGTTTGCTATTGCAAAATAATGCATTCCTTCGAAACTACATTGACCTGATAACTAGAAATTGTCCCAAATTCAACGCTGAAACCCACCAATAAGATGGTAGAAGTGAGAAAACATCTCGTTGAATTGGTCTACTCTAACGTACTTCCCTTTGGTCGTTCGTGAACTGCCGTGAACTTTGTTCGTTTAATAATTGTCTTTTTGCTCTGATCACCCCCTAGAACGGTTAATGGGTCGCGGGTCGCATTAAACGCGGGCAGTGCACATTATCGCAGGCGAAAGGAGAGTTGATCCTCCACCCGCTCGATTTGAGCCGTGCGATCAAAAACCGTGCCTGTAATTATAAGCGACTTTAATAATAACGCAGCCGCATAGCGGGGCGGTTGACAGGTCGTTGGGGGCGAGAGGGGCTTTCGAAAGCATTGGACATCCTGAAATATAACATGAGTCCCATAAAAATACTGTAACAGAAGATGTGGGTATGGCTTATCTTCATTATGTTCATGCTTATTGGGATTCTCTCGTTACGTTCTCACACTCATGAGCATCCTGAATTATAACGAGCGTTCACAATAAATTTGATATAAGTAAAATACGGCAAAACCAAATCGTAAGATTGTAGTGATTTTTTTGTGCTATGATCTTAATTCCACAAATATCCTCGATGTATCCCATAAAAAACTATATATGAACAAGGAATGGCAAAAGGGGTATTCTTTGAAACCTGTTCAGATCTTTGAAATAATTCTTCACAATATAATATATTCATCTGTTAAGTATCAATTTTCACACTATAAGCATGGATTTGTATCGAAACGCTCAACCATAATAAACTTGTTGATTGTAACACAATACATTCCAAAAGCTTCAAACAATAGAAATTGATTTTACGTGGTCTATAGGTCTACACTGATTTTTCGAAAGCTTTTGACAAGGTACAACATGATACTCTGCTCAGTAAGTTAGGTACATTCGGTATCGCATAGAAAACTACATTTTACTCAATCGTACCTATCAAATAAGGTACAGTAAAATGAATATAAAATGGATAGATACTCTGTTTCAGGTGTACCTCAGGGTCCCAGACTTGGCCCATTATTGCTTCTGTTATTTATTAACGACCCATGTGATACAATTAATATTCATCATTTGTGTTATGCTGACTATCTAAGGTTATTTTCATTGACACATCAAATGATTGCCACAGACTAAAAATCAACTCAAACTTATTAGTAGGTAGTGTGATAATAATCAGCTATGTCTCAATACCAATGAATGCAAATGAAAAAAATGCTATTGAGCATCTTTGAGAATTGAGAATCTATTGAGAATAGGTCAAGGCTGAAGCATGTCAAGCAGTTGAAGGATTTGGGGGTAGTTTTTCATAAGAAACTTACTTTTAGGGGGTATGTGCGCTTAACAGTTTCAGAGGCACTTAAATCTTATGGATTCATCATTGGAAATAGCAGTAATCTTGACAAAATACAAGTCAATATGTTATTGTATTTCTCGTACGTCAGAGACAGAATATGCCAGCATATGGTCTTCATTTTGTACAGTCCATATTCAAGCCCTTGAAAGAGTGCAGCGTAAATTTTTGAAAGATTTATTATTTTAAATTAATGGTGTTTATCCCCAAAGAGGAACAAATTTTTGGAGTTAAGGAGGGGCTGTGCTTCACTTGTATTTCTGTATAAACTTTTACATAATTCGATAGCCTGTATTGAAACAGCTGGACTTTAATGTACCTGCTTATCCAATTTGCAATGCAGTTAGGTACGTTTAGAAACAAACTAACTAATATAAATGCCATGCTAAAATTACCAATATATCTTATGTGCAATAACTAACTGCATTACTGTGAACTGTGACATTTTCAATTGTAGCATGAATTATTTGATGGAACTCTCTAAGAACTATACTGGAGTCATGATTTCTCTTTTTAAATATATACAGCTTTGTTATTACAGTACTCGTGGCCATTTACCTCATCCTAAATGTCAGATCTTCTTATTTTCCCAGTCATTGTCAATTAAGTCTTCTGTTTATATCTTTCTTGATCCCGTCTTTCAATCTGAATCTGGGCCTACCTCTGTTTCTTCTACTTTTGTGGAACTATTTGAAACATCTTTTGGGTACTTTCTAGCTTTCCATTATTTGCATGTGACTGTGCCAAGATAGAGAGACTGTTTCTTTTCTATTCTGTCCACTAAGGTTTTCTCTACAGTCTTTCCCTTATAATTTCTGTCCTAATGTGATCGTAAAGTGTAACTCCATAGTATTTTCCTAAAAAATTATTCTCTAATGCACTGAACCTTCCTGCAAGGTTTTTGTCCTATGTCCAAATTTTCGCATTTTCAGTGACTCTGGTCCTGCATATACAATTTATTTTGTTAAAACAACTAATACTTGTGAGTAAGTAAGTGAGTAGGACTTTGCCACCAAAAATAAGTCTTTTACAATGACAATGATTCTCTTCACAATGACAATTCTACAACAGTTTTTAAATAATAACGAGACATCTGTGTCTGTGATTAATGGCTTACTGATAGCGAATTCTTGCGGAACACACGTTATATTTGTTTCCTAACAGAAAAGAAATTTTACTTTTGTTGTATTCGACGGTTTCCACTTTTGTTCTGTGAATTCCAAGCTTTCAAAGTTATGTTTTTACTGACGATTCAAGTGAAATATAATTTAATTTTAAATATAATTTGTACTCATTAGCGGAGAGAGAAATGAACCATAAATCAATAACGATTCAAGCATAAAAATCACGCGAGGGAATCCCGGCTTTATTTGAGGTTTACCACACATGGGTAAATGCAGTCACAAATAGACAAATATAATATGGGAAATCTCAAAGAGTTTCAGAGGGGTTTTCACAATTATTGCGTTTCGAATCGGGGATTTAATGTTCGTTAAATGCTTGTATTGTTTGTTAACGAAATGTAAACCGTAGATATTTTTAACAATAGTCGGCAAGGAGAAATTCTATCAATAAATCTAAAAAGTCGTAAAATGCTATGTCTCATTGGATGTCTTTTAGGAAGGTCCTCTTAATTGAATACAATAATACTAAAGTATTGCCAAGTAGGTATCTAAAAGGTTACTTGGTTACTTGTAATCTCATGCAACATTCAACAATTTTAAATTATAGAATCTGTTAAATGACCATTTTCATTTTTAAACAAAGGAAAGTGTCAACATTTAAAAGGCCAAAACAATAAAACATAATTTTGAATTGAGTCAAGGTATATTCATCGTATCGCCAATGAAACCAATATTTATTTAATCTGCAACGTCAATTCTACTGGTAAAGTGTATACTTAAAATTATACCAATTTATTACAGAGTGTAAATGCCAGTATGACACCTTCATAATTCTGCGTTAATCGGTTAATAGAAACTTTCAATAATAAATCATTTAAGATCCAATGCCGTATATTGCAAATAAAAATTGAATCGCTAATATACTCGAACCTTGGTTTGTGTTGGATTTTAGTGGTGGTTGCTTGAATTCATTTTCTGTACATCAGTGTAATAGATAAGTGTTATGTGTAGTATAGGTAGAAAACTTTGGAGAATTGAGGAAATTCATGTTTTATTTTACAAAGAAAATTAATGAACCATCGTGGCGTCAATTAGTTTGGTTTAATTAATTTGACCATTTTAATTTATGATTAAATATTTTGGTAATAATTTAAAGCATAGTTTTTATTTATTATTTTCAAATAACCTTTGATCTTTCAATAAAATAAAAAAACTCATTTGTCATTATGTCAAAATAAGATTTGATGATAAATTGTTTACGTACAATCGTTGACTGATAATAATAATAATAATAATCGTCCTTATTGGTACCACATTTATAAAGTAGGTTACAATTGAGGGGGCGAAGTCCAGCTCAAGCTGTTTACACCTAACCCCCATGAAATATATATAATAAGGAAATAACATGATATTTACATAATTATTTACACAGGTATTTAAACAAAAATGAAATGTAACATAAAAAATATTTTTAAATTTAAAATATATAACGGGCCAAATTTAGAGATATCTGGTGGTAAAATAAAAGTTAATGAAAAGATTGATAACTCAATTTACATCCTTTCAAAATTATACTGACAGTTCGATTACTGAGCTTGCATGTATTTCTTGTGAGAATTGATGAGGTAGGCCTTATAATGAACTTTAAAATACTGTAGTGATCTCATCTTAAGTCAAAGGGTACTGAATTGAAAATTGTAGCAGCATTGTATGAAAAACTTTTTCGAAACTGGTATCAGTATGCCTAATATTTAATTCATGATTATCACTTCTGAATATCAATTTTTCTTTTAGATATAGAGGGCAGATGTGGACAGGATTCGAAAAATGGCAGTACTGATCTGGGGTTTAAAAAGGTTGTCCAACTTAAGTCATTTTAGCTCATTAATTTTGACTGAGACTCTACCTTATTTACATAGTTTGCAGATAAATCTGCAGTAGTAATTTTGAATTTTAATGGGCCGAGCATGGTGATTAGCCTTAAGTGAAGTAAAGCAGTTATTTTGTAAAAAAATGCATTTATTTAAATCCCCCTTAATTCATATAGCAATTAACACAATTCTATTAGCGAAATACAAGCACTGCAACTCAAAGATTAATTAAAATAACTACACACGTATTCTCGCTGCGAAAGGCCATCAAGTGTATAACAATTCTACTTGGGTATCTGTAGATTATTATCATACCATTAAAGCATTCTGAAACCATTCATTTGGATTCGTATCTAAAACGGAAATCAGTAGTTTTGATATTATGTTAAAAGGAGACGTTATAGTTGCAATAAACAAAAGAACTAAATAAACGGGTAAAAATTATATAACGAACAACGTCTCAGTAATCTGCCTGTCCTGGTCGATTTACTTTGCAAATCCGCACCGAAAAAACCAAATAAAATAAACAAAAGAAACTGGCTCCCGCGTCGACTGTCACTTATCCGTTCGCAAAGCCTACTCAGCAATATTAAATTTGAATTTTTATTATACTTAACCAATCGTCTGTGGCAAACGGAATGCCATCAGCGAGTCGAGATCGACCAATAGTCGCGTTCTGGGGGCGTGGCCGACAGTATTTTGTTACTGCATATGCCATCCACGTAGGCTTTGCTTAGCATTACACATATCTTAAGATATCTTCGATCGCAGTGACCTTGCTGACAGTATTCCTGCCGAGTGCCCCTTGCAGGCGATGCATATTGAGATTAACCGCAAAAGTGGGATTTTCATAAAATTTAACTCGATTAAATATTGCAGTCTTTTTTCTTTATTCATCCTGACACGTGAATCGAGGATTCGCCTTCCAGACGTGTACAATTACGTATGGGAATGGTCAAGAAATAAATAATTACCAAATAGGATATACACACTTTATATCCAATTCGGAATCAAGTTCCACGTCGTAAAAGTTTAAGTACCGAAGTAGCTACTAGAGCTTTTTTATTAAATGTAAAATTAGTTGTCAGTTATGGTTAGTGTACGTACGAATTTTATTGCGGCACGTAAAGTATTGCGGCGACGCAAAGAATTTTATCGAAATTCTAAATCAGACCACTCGGCTGCATTCGTTGAAAATTACCCGGCGTAGCATCTCGATTCGACTAAAATAATTACCACTTCTAATTAAACATCTTTACCTTCATTTAAACGATCGCATTAATGGTAAATATCAGCTAGGATCTCTTTCAATTTCAATGTTATTGTCACTAATCGAATTCTTTAAATAGAGAGCACCTTGTAGTCCAGGAAAAGAGAAACGGCGATCGTACAGCTTCTGGGAAAAATCGGACATTACTTTTTTTCTTCAATTGTTTCCCATACATACAGTAATTTACCAGTTCTATATGTATCGGTGAGATTGCGACAATCACTTGACAAACTGATGATTCAACAGGATGTCGAAAGATGGGTTAGGTATAGATTTACGATATTAACCGCAGCTCTGATTTCCTAATGGAGATTGAAATTGTGGCAAAATTTTTCACGTTTTCTAGGCCAACTAGATTCAATTACTGCACGTCTTCAGGTGGATTATTTACACTAACGTATAAAAAACGCGTCTGGTAGAAGAATTTCTGCAATATGAAGAATGAGTGACAGCACCAACAGAGTATTAATTTATATCACCAACAAGAAACCGAAGAAATCCTGTGTAGTCACATTCCGGTCTTCTTGTAATTGTGCCTTCCACCACTGACAATCGAGCTTGTCATTTCTCTACAACAATATAATAATTCTAGTTTGGAATAGCTAAGCACTAATGTTCACGTTGCGACAACGGAAACTGGTTGGCAAATGAGCTTTAGCAGACGTTGATTTTTAATTCATAGTTAGTAGCAAAAACCAGAAAAGTTATCGCGTAATTAGACGGTTTTTCAAACAACTGCAAAACTCGAAAATTTGTTTCACTTCCTTCGGACTATCATTCTTTTGAGAAAATAATAATTTAAGAATACTTTAGTTAAACGAGAAATTTTAATATTACTAAATCCCTTACAATAACCACAAAGTGTTTACCAGTAGTACAAAAAAGTGTGAATACAGACTATGATGAACTTTTCTACGTTTCACTTGATTACTATGTGATCGTTCTGTACCAGTGGTTGCTTGATATATCCTCAAATCTATAGTTTTTCTTTTAAGTAAAAATTTGGTTTTGTACCATGTGCATTTTTAAATTTCATGTCGACATTGGAAACTTTACCTCTTTTGACACCCCAAAATGCAGGCAAAAGCTTAAGTTTAATTACTAACCAAGTATATATGTATATCGTTACTATGAAGTTGTGTGGTGACGAGCTAAGTCGTATGTGGGCAAAAATTATGACACCTTTGCCATTATTAAATCATATGGAATGGAAAATAATAGAGATAGATAATAGAGAAAAGGTTTAAACAAATGGAAGATGCGTCAGAAGTAATGAATCTTACTGTTAGTGGCTTCAGTAGATAACTTTATACACAATACGATACAGAACCTTTGCTTGTCTCATATATATAGTTAAAGAAACTGGAAGAGCTAAAATTTTTTAAGTGGGTTTGTAATGTAACGACGAGGATATATAAAAATGACCTTATTTAAACACACTATATAATATTTTTCAAATCTTTCAAATACAATTCACTCTTAGGAGCCATTGCAAGTTTGCAAATCGAGAACTGAAATAAGGAATTAGGAAATCCAAAATGTTATAAGACACTTAATTAATTTTATTTGCTTTAAAATGCAAATATGTTTGTTCAGAACGATGATGTAGATGTGTTGAAAAGCTTTGTTTAATTCATGAGCAACATCTACTTCGGTAAATCTCGCTAAGTTTAGAATATATCCATAACACTTGAAGCGAATAAAACTTCAATTGATGAAAGTGAGAAACGGCCGTATTAGCACGTCGTGTAAGAATCTTAATTTTTCTACTAATTTCAGTAATGAGTTGAAGGGTTTAAGTTTGGAAGTAATTAATTGAATATATTATTTAAGTAGACAAGTAAAATTTGGACGTAGATATATGCGAGGTTTCTAATTGAGGCGAATTAAAATTTAAACCGAGAGCAAATGATGAAATAAAATAATGAGAAGAAAATGATCAGCTACAATGTTGTGTGTTGGTATTCGCAAAGAGCAAAACTAGCTCGGCAACGAAGTCTCAGGACACATTCGATGACGAAGAAGCAGTGGCCAACGACAACGGCCACGACGAGTGGACAGTCGACTGACAACCACTTGATTTATTTCAATTAATGGAAATATTCACCTGCGTTTATGCTGACTAGTTTTTGCTGCGGAGGCATTAAACCAGAAAAATGCTAGTTTGCTATGAATGCGGAGCAAATGTGATCCAGCTCCTGTATAATCGGCTGCTTTGTATGCTGTCGCCCGATTTGAATATAAAAATAGTGCCGCTTTTTTCCCGAGAAATTCACGTACGAACGATTTTCGAAATCTCTCGCATTTCCTTAAAAAATCACTCCGGCAATTAACACAACTCATTTATAGCCAGAAAAACTCTTTACATATTTCAAATCGAACGGCAAGAGCGATAAAAATCGACTTGAGAACTAACAACATTAATTCAACGGAAAGATACTCTCATTCACATCTTACAAAATCAACGTTAATTAATTCTAAAGCGAAGCAACGAGAAATCCTCATTATCAATCACTAGTAAATTTGTAATAACGAAACAACGCCGAATTCCAATTATTTTTTCTCATAGGAAAGTTATTTTCTGATCAAATTTTTTAATCCGAAATTAATTGTTCTTTTGAATAAAATAGTTTTGCACTTCCATTTAATTTTCTGACAAAATTAACCTTGCACTTGACTTGCAAACCAAAAAATTATCTCCATTCATAATTCACACTTAAAGATTTTATTGTCCGTTGAATTCTATTTGCAGTATTAATTTCAGATTGCGCGTTAATGGATTAAGCATTGTATACTCGATAACTTTAAACGATTGAAATCAAACGTATAAATAGGCAAAAAACTCTGTTGCCATTTTAGAAACCATTCTTCGAACGTTCCTTAACAAATTCCCACGTGCCACGATACCGATCTACGCGACGAGCCCACGCCATATTTTAAAATAAATTACTGCGTATATCACTTTTACAGACAAATTTGGTGCAATTAAAATTACAATTAATTTAATAGTCGTAGATATTAATGATTATTTATAACCGCGAGAATTGATCGCATTAGGCTTCGATGGTATTGTCGATAACATTTATTCGTTCCGAGCGAGGCATGTGGGTGGGTGGAGGTGATGGCGGAAGAAACAAGGGAGAACGCCAAGGATTGTTGAACGAGTGTTAAGAAGCAAAGTTGGTTTTGAAACCTTTACATATGCTAACGCTTGATCATCCAAAACTACATTGCAAGTACCTGTTACAGACGCCATTTGGACCCAAAGCGACAACTAATTGGCGTAAAACCATATATGAACATGAGCTTATGAAATATTATTGATCAGTAAGCTCGATATTAATGGTCTGAATCTGATATTACAAACAGTACATTATTTTGAAATTTTTACCGTAATAACAAAGACGACTAAAACTAACGAATGAAGCGTTATTTTAACTAAATCGAATACAATTTTTGTATTGTAAATTGTGATAAATGTACATACAAATATTTTTATAAATCTACATGCAATTCCCGTTAGATCAACAGCTGTACCGCCCTTAGTAATCTCTAAAATAACGATAAGCCTTGCAGTTCTAGATAATTACTAACTTCCCTGTTATTAAACGTCCAAGGACCCCCTGAGATTTTAGTGTCCCATTCCAGCATCGAAATTGTTTATTTTTTCTTATGTTCGCGACTCAGTAAAAGCAACTAAAAGTAATCAATCAACATATAGAGGCATATCTCGGCTCCCCTTATACAGGGTATTACCAAATAGGTAAGCCAGAGGAAAAACTTTTAAGGAAAAAACCTCCTACGTTTTCAACCGTTAGTTGCGTTTGGTAAAGGAAGTCCAGCGTTATTTATGTTCTGTTTGAACACGTCATAGGCGCAACAATCACGTAAAATATTACGTAAATTGAAAATGCTAAAAGAGTCGATATCTAGGAGCATATCATTAAATGTTATGTAATAGGTCGTTTGATTATTTTCAAGAGTTCAATACTACATTAGCTGTCAAGATTTTTAAACTCTTCAGCAACTGAGTACATTCAGAGCAGTTCAAAGGAAAGGTCCATAAAATGTTTTTAGTAATCTCTTGAACATTACTTACAAAAAAAGTAATCTGGTGAGAACATTGTATCATTGGGGTAGTAGCAGAGGTTGCTAGAAACGTGTTTGTTTTATTCTAAATCAATAAATGTCATTATTTCATTTAAGTCATTTTTTAGGGATTAGTTAGAAATCTAGAAAGTTTTGTATTAAAATTTGAAGTACGATATATAAAATAATCGTTATATAAATTACATATTCCATAGTTTGTACATCTTCTGCAAATCGGTGCTTTAATCAAGCTATGGGCGATAAGTTTGCTCGAAAAACGGAATGTTTCAAATTTAGATTTTTGATATGGAATATCCTCATTTGAATTAAATATTAGAAATCTCAAAATACCATTTTCTCATGATTCCAAGGACAAATATAAGTCGCTGGAAACATGTTTTTTGAAACCAGTATCAATTTTTAAATAGAGTAATTTTTTGAAGAATCAATAAATCAAATTTTAAATTAAAAACACTTTCCAAATCCTAATAAAGCTTTCCACGTTCCAACTCATAACATTGATCAAGTTAGAAATTTGTCTTAGCATTATGTGGTAAATTGTAAAATAATTGACCTTATTGTTAATGCAAACTAAACTAAGTCCAATACCGTGTTTCATATTTAAAGTATGGAGCTTGCCGTCCTAATTTCTACTGTAGTATATATTTTTTCTGCTTTTATCTCTGGGTAACCCGCCAATGATCTTGGCGATCTATGCTCACACAAACCTTCCTATATGGCAAAAGTGTTCGAAAAAAACGCCTTCGTCTATGGTAAATAGGCATGATACGTGTTGTTTGTAAATGAGAAACGATTCTTTGGAAAATTACGGTGTTCATACCCGGTGGAAAGGAAGCGGGAGATTAGATGGCGCATTCTGACTGAACAAGTAGAAAAAAAATCTAACAGATGGATGCGAAACCGTAGCTATGAAACGGTATGTGGAAGTTATTAGGGTGGGGGTGTAGAAAATGGTAAAACTATAGGGAATGGATCGAATTAAAACGGTAAAATTTTGGTTAAATTGAGATTTTTCGTGTTTCATTTGTGAATAAATTGGTTCTTCATTTTATCGTTCCATCCAGATACTCCTTTTGTATACGTTAGTTATATTATTTGGAATTTAATTTCATGAGTTGGAACGCTAGTAACAAAAAGTCGCATTTTATGAGCTTCTAATGGCTATGAATTCCGTGCATTTTCTCTCGACAAGTAATGTTTGCATTTTATTGCAGTTAAAATTGCATTTTGCTCCTATATATACTCCCGTTTCAATTCTAATACGTTTAATAATGGCGCCATTTTATTGTTATTTTTATTACGGCGACATATGTATATTGTTATTGAGAAATATAAGCTTTAACAACATACTTATATAAACCAGTTTCGTTAGGTATTTTTCAATTTCTTTCCGTCTCGCAGCTCTTTTATCTAAATTAAACGTTTTCTTACTCAAATGTAATTAATAGAAGTTAATGGAGGTGGGAATGTTTCGAACTAATTATCTAATTACCAAATTAGACTGTCATATTATAGTTATTAATCCATTTATTTGCTATTTAAACTGCCTTTGAACAATTTAAAGCTTAATGACTACTATTTGAACAAATTGTTAATCAACTTTTTTTTGTTTACATTCCCACCAAAATTAGAATTCTAGTTTAGTGAACACCTGCGGCGCTCTACAAATTACTCGTTTGATTAGACACACTTCATTTAATTATAGAGTGTGATTTGAGTAGCACTCATCGAATTAAGGGCAATTATAATTATGAAAAAATTAATTCTCAGGAAAATTAATGACATTTAAATGTCTGTGTCAATAGATTGTCCACATTGATAGCGATAATAATTTAATTTTCGAAATATGGGCAAACGAGTTTATTTAAACCTTTTCAAATGAGATATCGATAGATAACAAGGATGATATAGGCTTATAAATATATTTTTTTTTAAATACAGCAACTAAAATTGTTCATCTCATAAAGAAGAAAGATATTCTTGAAACTAATTCAAAATAATATTGCAAATAAATATAAATATTTCTCTAGCGTCTTTTAAAATTTAAAGAAATTATTTGTAAAAACAGGACTAACGAATCATCTTACTGTAGAGGAATTAAAATATTACCTGGCTTAAATAAATAAACCGTCTTCGATAATGATAATATATCAATAGAAAATAGGTCAGTAGTAATTAGGTATCAATAGGTAATCAGTAGATATTAATGTTAATAGGAAGACAGTTTAGCGCGTCATATAAGACATGCTTTAAAGGGAATACTTTTGATACTTTTCGCATGCTGAAAATTGGTAAAATTAAAACCATGTTTGAAAGTATAAATAAATATGATATAAATAATTACAAAATAATAATAATATCCTCTATTGACGATTTATTGAATTAGATAAATACCAATACGGGTTTGTAAAAAATAGAAGTATTCCAAGCACTATAACTGATAAATGAAGTATCAGGAATATATAAAGATTATCTTGCATGGTATTCACTGCTTTAAATAAGGCTTTTGACATAGTCCCTATTGATATTCTTCTAGAAAAATTCCAACAAATATGGTTTCAAAGGAAAGTTTATAAATTAGTGAAAACCGACATTTATCCAAACAATATTAAATGTTTACGACCGAAGCGCCGACGTTAAATCACCACAAAAGCTAAGTAAAACCGTCAAGAAAACCTGCGTTACGAAGCTGTCATAAAATTCCCAACGGCTCTTGATGATCAGCTACCAGAAAATGTTACAACTTGTAACTTTACAACAATACTTGAAAGCGTGTAAATGTGTTTATCTACTTTATAAACACAGTAACTAATGTTAAGCGTATTAACTGGTGTAAAACTGTAAAAATGTGAAACTATGACTAAGAACACATGCTAATACAATTGTTATTCCCGTCAGCGATGCTTGAAGCATTGAATAGAGAAGTTTCTGTTGTATTTTTAGTTATTTTAAGTGTAAATAAAGGAAAAAAATTCTGCTGTTAAGCATCCACGCTTGAAGAAAAACTTCGAAAAACGAGATTGAAAACTTAAGATTAGACTAGGAGTTAAGTATAGACTTAACACTTATATTAAGCAATTTACAGAAAAAAACTACTGGATTGAAATCAAATTACACAATAACTATAGTCATATCGAAAAATCATTTCTTTAGCAGAAGCACTTCACATTTCAAAAGGGTCTGAGGGAAACATTTTTTAATTTTCCTCTAAGGTGAAATACTAAATTACACACCGATAAAACGCAGGCAAGGAAGTTTTAAACGAAATAATTAACAATTTTACATTTTGTTATATTAAATCTTTTTCCACTTCAATTGAAATTCTCATTTAGTCACTTTGCTCTCGAATAAAACCGAACTGTTTACGGAGTAATTTCCAAATTAACCAAATTAAGCTTAATTAGCTGAAAATACCTACTCACAAGCAAGATAATTAAGGACCTCGTTTATTGATTGCCCATAATTTCGAAGACCAATTGCGGTGTCATTTCTAATTGCGACATTTGACATTGTTAGGCCTCGGCCAGGCATATGCCATGTGTGGATAAGGGCAAAAGATAATTATTGATTCTATCTCTGAAAGTAGGATACAGGCCCTTATAACCACGAGCGGAGGTAGACGATTATTACGATTAATAAAAAGGAAACAAAATCCATAACAAATTGTTCGTAAATCCGTGTCACAAAGAGAAATCTATCGAAGAGTATTAATTTAATTACGATTGAATGATTCATTTAACGGTGAATTTTGTGCGCACATGTCTAATATCTTCAAGTGCGTGCAACTGATATTTAGGAACATGATCTCATAGGCGATCAGAATGGGTTGGGAGTAGCGGTGTAGTTCCTGTTTAAATTGTCCCAGGGTATCCAACAGGAACTCCAGGATATGGAGAAGGTAGTGCAAAGGGTAGATGGAATTGAGTAACAGCGGTTTTTATTAAATTTTTATTGAACAAAAGCGAACTATCCTAAATTTTACAATAACTTATTTCCAATGTAAAAAAATTTCTCAATGAAGACATTTATGATAATTTTTTATTACGAATTATTAAATATAATGTGCCGTCCCTGCACTCGCGTATTTGTGGAAACAAACCTTCGGAGGGTATCCCTTTCAGTTTTAATTAAATTAATCGGGTATGCCTACGGGGTATGTTAATGCCGAAAATTGGAATGGGGGCCTTATCTTTGCATCTAATTTAAACGTGGCACTTAGTCAAATATTCTGGGAATTCACTAAATATGTTGGCGTTTAAGTTTAAAAGGAAATAAAGAAGGTGTTTGGTCATGCATGGTTTGAAATCAAAATTGAACGTATAATTAAGCAGGGGAAGTTAATAGTTCGTTTAGGGTTTTGAATATCATTTTTAAACATTCGGTTTTCGCGTAACGTAAGTAATGAAATCATAGCAGACATGTTTAATGCTACATAAAAAACAATTTTTAATGGCCAGTTGGTTTCGACCTATATAACCAGCTCATGTTGAATCATCAATTAAAATTGTATACGAGATCAGCAGAATGATATCAGTTTTTGCATAAAACATGGTCATTAAAACGATCTTTAAATCAAATTTACGAGTATCTCAACAATAAATTTTACACACGAGTAATGTCACCCCTAAACAATAGCTACATTATTAAAATAGGAAACCTTTACCTCAGCAATATGTAATCATATAAATAGAAGCCGAGTGTTAGTAGAAGCAGTTGAGCCTAGACCATTGTATAGTCGAGTCGTAATATTGTAGTTGAGTAGAATCACAACGTATACTGTATTTAATAAGTTTATTTTAATAAAAAAGTTTTTAAAAACACCTCTCGGTCCTCGACGGACGTAATTGGCGCAGTCAGTAGGATATCCGTACGGTTTTCGGAAGTGATCTCGCATCGTGACAGACTCTTTCGAATCCAAGTGTCTCAACGCTGAAGCACGGATACCACCCCAGACGGAATTTGGGACTACATCGCCCGGATTCGCAAGGCATCGAGCAACGAGGACAAGCATCGCCTCACCTGCCGTACCTTATAGAAGATAAGAAGAAAAAAGGAGAAGACGGAATTTGGGACCACATCGCCCGGATTCGCAAGGTGACGACACACGAGGACAAGCATCGCCTCACCCACCGTCGTACCTTATAGAAGAAGAATGATCAACGTCGTACTGCTAATGTAAGTCACAAAACGAACATAAAACAATTATTTTTATGTCTTACATAGATTTATCTACCTTAATTGATAATCTCGAAAATTTGAATTTTTCCGACTCGACTCCTCAACTCACAACAAACCCAAATTTAGTAAAACCATCAACCTTTAACCCACAACACCAACTATCTGATACAATGGTCAATTTAAAACCTGAATATTTAAACTGTGTCCCAGAATTTAACGGTGACCCAAATGATCTTAATCGGTTCATAAGTGTAAGTGAATCGTTAATCAATCAATTCTACGATCATGCAAACCCAACAAATTTTCAAAATATTTATCTATTAAATTCCATCATTTCAAAATTAAAAGGAAACGCAAAAACAATAGTAAATATTCAAGGCACTACCGACTGGGAAGGCTTAAAAAAATTGCTACTATCAAATTTCTCTGACCAACGCGATGAAATTTGTTTGAATAGAGATTTAATAATGTTGAAACAATTACCGAATGAGACGGCACAGAATTTTTACGACAGAGTTCTACACATCTTAAACTTACTCTGCTGTTACATAACTGCTCACGAAACAACAGCAGAAGCACAAACATTAAAACGGGAACTTTATCAGAATCTAGCGTTAAAAACATTTTTATCTGGACTTAAGGAACCTTTAGCCACCACCCTAAGATGCATGAAACCTACTACATTAAGCGAAGCAATGCAACTTGTCGTTCAAGAGGAAAACGTACAGTATTTTCAAAATTTTACACAAAGAAATTCCACAAAACCTCACATACCCTTCAAGGTGAACCATCACCCACAAAACAATCAACATCCTCATTTTAACCCTCGTTTCCAGCCGAGAAACCAAAATTCGTTCAACCACCAAACTCCAAACGACTTCTTCAGAAACCAAAATAGATTTCCCACGCAACCAATTAATATTCAACCAAGAAACTTACCACCCCAAAGATTTCTTACAAATTCACAAGTTTTCAAGCAACCACCTAAAAATGTAAATGTCTTTAAACCAAACCCAAATATTCAAAAAAATCTACCACCACCAACTCCTATGAGTATTTCCACCCGAAATACCTACCAACAAAGACCTTCAACATCAAATCAAAATTTCCAACGAAGACCTTTTAATGCATTCCAAAATACCTACAAATCTCAAAATCAAAGACCACCCTTCATTTCGGAAGAAATATATAACACAGAAACGGAAACTTACGAAGATAATCAATACACTGAATACGTGGATGAAAACAATTTCGAAAAGGAATATCAAGAACCGAGACAACATCCTAAAAATTCCAATACTAACCAAAATTTTCAATCAACTCTTCAAAACAGCAACACGACACCAATCACTATCGACTTTTCAGCACCCATACCTGTAGAAAAATTCGACAGGAAGGAAATCCAAAACTTTGATCTAAACCATATCGATACTTCACGATATCAAAAATTTGATTCATCAAAAATAAGAACCGATCATTTAAATCAAGTTACAATTGCACCCCGGTCCGAACAAGTAATAAATAGTAATACAAATGCCGACGCGTTATCTCGTGTAGAAATCCACACAAAAGAAGTAGACACATATTGGAAACAATTCGATGATTTAATTGGAAACCAGTTTGAATCAATAACGTTTGATGAGAATCCCTCAAATCCTAATTTACCAGAATCAGAAATAAACAAACCTGACCTAGATAATATGTCCATGATCGTACATCCTGACGACGATGAACAATCTCAACAAAATGCAGATCAGCAAAATGAAAGCGAGAGTGTCACGATACACTCAAACGCCGACCAATATCCCGTAGTAAATATACCCATTGTTGAACACGCCTTAAATTACGGACAGAATCAAATAGTAATAAGTTCTGTGTTACACTCACCAGCAGATCCAAAAATAACTAAATTATTTGACAAAAAACAACGTATTCATGTTCAAATCTCTCAAAACAACTTTGAAAATGATATTGTAAATTTTGTTAAAAATTATATCGTACCCGATGTAAACTACTTTTTGTATTTTGAAGATCAAGAGATATACGAACCATTCTCATTAGTTTTGCAAAGAAATTTCAAATGGCCCTCTCTAAAATTTAAACGTTGTAAAAAGAAACTAATC
This sequence comes from Cryptocephalus primarius, assembly GCA_963576515.1. Taxonomy (NCBI): domain Eukaryota; kingdom Metazoa; phylum Arthropoda; class Insecta; order Coleoptera; family Chrysomelidae; genus Cryptocephalus; species Cryptocephalus primarius. Next base: position 13,875,048 of record OY754936.1, read on the forward strand.
GACATAACGGAAAAGGATGAAATCAAAAATACTATTCAAAACTATCATGAAGGCAAAAGTAACCATAGAGGTATACAAGAAACTTTAGACAAGATAAAAGATAAATATTATTGGCCCAAGATGAAAGAATCCATCCAAACTTTCATTAATCAATGCGAAATTTGTCAGCAGGCTAAATATGATAGAAATCCCGTAAAAATGCAAATGAACCAAACGCCTACACCTATAAGACCATTCGAAATAATCCACGTAGACACGTTCACATTCGAACAATCAAAATTTTTGACAATTATTGATAGCTTTTCGAAATACGCGCAAGCATATTATGTCACCTCGCTAAACAGTACAGAGATCGCAGATAACTTAATCAACTTCTTTTCTCATCATGGCATTCCAAAGATAATTATTGCAGACAACGGCACCGAATTTAAAAATTCAGTAATTACAGAACTCCTATCGCTACATAAGATTCAAATTCATTTCTGTTCCCCAAACCATCCACAATCCAATGGGATAATCGAAAGATTCCATTCAACATTAATTGAACATTTAAGAATTCTAAATACTCAAGGATACTCTAAAACTCCTGCAAAAATGAAAATAATATACGCAATTTTAGCTTACAATTATTCCATTCACTCTGTAACAAAACATAAACCCATTGATATAATTAACGGACACATTTCAAACAATGACCCATTTAATGTAGAGATAGATAAAATTTTGCTGAATGATTACGTGCAGCAGCACAAAGAGAAAACTAAAGTATTATATTCGAAGATAAATGCAGATTTAATCGAAAACAAAGAACACGTTCTAGAAAAGGTAAACAAGAATCGCGATGAACCAAACATTTTCCAACCAGAACAATTAGCTTTTGTAAAGAAAAGTACGCGACAGAAAAACGCCAATAAATTCGAAAAACCAAAAATAATATCCGATATTAATATTGAAAGAAAGGTAATTTCAACAAATTCCCAGAATAAAATACACATGGACAATGTAAAACGTCCACTAAGACAAACATATTCATTTGATTAAATTAAAAATTTTTTATTTTCAGATTACCATGCATTCTCGCCAAAAGCGAAATAACCTACCGAAATCTGAAAGACAACCCAGGTATAATACCATTAAAAATTGGAACATCAAAAATTAAAGAATACTCACATACTCTCATTTATTATTATGATTTAAATCCAATAATCAATGAAATTAATAAATTAAAAATTCAATCACAAAATATAACTAGACATTTATCACATAATGAACAATATTATAATGAAACGCCAAATTATATTAAAATACTAAACTTTATAGAAGATAAGGTAGAAAATAGAATTGTAGAATTATTACCACACCCACGTAGACTTAAGAGAGGTCTAATTAATGGACTAGGTTCTATATTCAAAACTATTAGTGGAAATTTAGACGCTAGCGACGGGGAAAGGTACGAAAATCTAATTAAGAATTTACAAAATAACCAAAACCAACTAGCCAACTCTGTGAAAAACCAAAATTCACTCGCGGTATCACTAATCAATAAATTTAATGAAACTGTCTGTAAAATTCTGCATAATGAGGAAATATTAAGTACACGTATCAAACAAATTTCGGGAATTGTCCAGGGAAGTACTAACAGAGACTATATAAGATTTATCAAAGATACACTAATTCAATTAATTAATATGTTTGAAATTATAAACTCAATCTTACAAGATGTAGAAACAGCGATAACCTTCACTATATCGGGCACTGTCCATTCAAGTATAATAAAAACAAAAGACTTATATGAAGAGTTAAATATATTAAAAACTAAATTTAAACCAGATCAATTACCTTTGAACGTGACCTTAGAAAATCTAATATATTTCAAAAAATTAATCACGATCGATTGTTTTACACTAAATAACAAAATCACTTACCTTTTCCATTTACCTATAACCCATCCGTATACATTTGAAATGTACCACTTATACTCCACACCCATCCTTTCGAGAGGAAAATTCAAGGCAATAATACCAAAATCGAAATTTGTTGCAAGAAACGCATTGTTTTATGTTCCTATAAGTGACCCCTGCATGGAAGCAGCTCCAAGATTCTACGTTTGTGAAAAACACACACTTCAACGCATCAATAAAGAAAACCCTTGCGAAATTCAACTTTTAGACATCAACACCCCGAATCAATGTTTACAAACAGAAATTAAAATCGACGACGGCGTTTATCAAGAAACTGAAAATTCGAATCAATGGATCATCATTTTACCTCAAGAAGAAATTATTCGACTTCACTGCCATGAACAGATGGAAGTCATCAAACTCCGAGGATCATACCTCTTTGAAATACCGTTAGGATGCCAACTTTCTACTAGAAAGAAACTAATAACCAACGAAGAAGACGCCACGTCAGGACAAATCATCCTTTTTCCAAATCTACTCCCAGAAGACGATAGACCACTTCGAGTAAACTATACTCTCAACCTGGAAGGAAACAACTTAGACGAACTCCAAGATATCAAACAAGCTTTCATCAAGAATGACCCCATACTCGATGGACCGATGGTGTCATACACCCCAAGTGCCTGGACTATCTTCATATATGGAATCATCGCTATCATCATAGTAGTACTTATCAAGAAGAAACTAAGTCGCAGAAGACTTCGAGAGCAGCCGCAAGAAGAAGCCATTGCAGCCCTAGAGTTGGACAACGTTCGACTTCCGCTATAAGAATCCCGGAACTCGAATCTTCGGGGGGAGGAGTAATGTCACCCCTAAACAATAGCTACATTATTAAAATAGGAAACCTTTACCTCAGCAATATGTAATCATATAAATAGAAGCCGAGTGTTAGTAGAAGCAGTTGAGCCTAGACCATTGTATAGTCGAGTCGTAATATTGTAGTTGAGTAGAATCACAACGTATACTGTATTTAATAAGTTTATTTTAATAAAAAAGTTTTTAAAAACACCTCTCGGTCCTCGACGGACGTAATTCACGCTATTTATTAAACGAAATGAGAAAAATGTTACACGTTATTAGAATAATTTAGTTAAAATTGTTCCAATGGGTAGACCTTCGAATCGATCCGTATGCCAGGAGAATATGAGGATTTAAATTCCCTAAATGTAGTTGAAGGATTCATTAAAGAACTTGGAATTTTTTTCATTCTTTATGACTGTATGAAAACGTTCTTGAATCGATCGATTAAAGCAAGAAGTAAGTATGGGAAGATTTCATTGATTACGGACGTTCTTAGTACCTACCAAGCTACTCATACCAACGGATCCTTTTCAATATAATTAATTTATAGTAAGAAAAAGTTTATATCTCGTTGAAGTTTATAACTATTATAAAGCACGTCGATTTTTATTAATATGTCTTCCGAGAAATAAAAATCAACGCGTTTTATCGCGTTCTAGGTAGAAATAACAGTTTTTCGCATTTTAAATTTAAATCGAAACTGCTTCTGTGAACGATAGCGAGGCAAGGGAAAAAAATAAGTAATGAGCTCGATTTCGAAATGATTAGAGCGACTTTTTGCTCGGAAATGAAAATAAACAGATGACAGGGCATTTGCAAATCTAACTGTGCTTTGGAGAATGGATAACGAGCAAAAACGAAATGTATACCTACCTGCTATGTATGTAGCCAATTGAAGGCATGGGCGCTGAAGAATGGAGGTGTAATTGCACATTTGGTTAAACGCGATTTTATAATTTAGCGAATTATGCAGCATTCATGTATATTCTCATTTATTTAGGTATCTTAATTGGTGATATTTTCAAACATGAGAGAACTTACGGTGGTCGCTAATTATTAGGAAAAATTTCACCAAGAAATATATACAGAATTAATCCTAAAATTGTTTTATTCGGTAATTATATGTTACTATTTATAATTATTATTAAATATTACATTATTAATAATTAATATATTATTAATTAATATTTAATGTTATTATCGCTGCATTTGAAAGTTCGATACATGTCTTAAAGTAACTATATTGTGCTCAAGAGTCGTCCTAAATACTAGACAGAACTGTTCCCTTTAAAAATCATCGTAAGACTATAATACAACAATTATAAAATTGAAAACTGTTTTGGAAAGCTTGAAGGACTGATTCAGCAATGCCTGTACAGGTTGTCTCTAAAGAGAATTTACAAGTTTCCTTGAGAACTTGAATGCCTTGAATGTTCCTAAATTACTGTATTTTGTTTTCAGATTTTTTTTATCCTTAAAATTGCCAAAGACTATTTAAAAATATTAAAGCCTTAATATAAATTAACAATAATGTAACTTACTTTCGGTGTATTAGAGATGGGCCATAAAGCTCAACTGTACCAGATAAAGTTGAAAACTTCTAGGTTTAAACCAGAGATTGTATACCTTCATAGCAACAGAATAAAATAATTTTCTATAATTCAATGTGAAACATTATATTCTTAACCACTTTTAATAAATTAAGTTATTTTATCATTCTAAGAAAAATAAAAAACACTTCAACTAATCCACTTTCCCATCTTGTCATAGTTTCCAAAATTCAGAAATAAATTTTTTTTAATATTAAAATACTACAACACCTTTACAAATTATAGTATTCTTGCAAACATCTACATTGTTACGTATTTCTGTTGCCTTAAGAAAAATTATTTTAATCATTCCACGCTCCCTTCTAGTGTAGTTTCCAACCCCAAGAATTTAATGCTCTCATTCCAGACTTTAATTTTCAAAATAAAAGCCGAGAGGGATGATTAGTAGTCGCGGCGTCCAGCGCTGATATTAAGGGGGCAACTTCAAAATAATGAGTTCCGTACGTGACGTCATTATAACCGGAAGAAGTTATTTATGTCTTCTTATTTTCATCCAGCTCCGGGAAAGAAATTAACACCCAGCTCGTGTTCATACTCATTCACTATATATGGTATATAGTTTCGGGTGATTCTGAGATAAACTTGTAAAAGTGGCAAGAGTAAATAACGCTCATTTACAAAGGCCAACGTTAGCGTTAAAATTTTATTGAACAACCTGGAATATACAGAAGCGGTGACTTAATATATGAACATTCATGTTAAGCACATAAAACAGTGGGATACAAAAAATATTCACAGACCCCTCTCATTTAAAAATGTAAATTTTTTTCGCCTCTTTTGTCGGTATTTTACTATCAGAGTTAATGACAGTAACAATGTGATATTTTATTAATATAAAACGCCGCGATTTGGAAAGAATACGTAATAGAGCTATAAAGTAGTATTTACATCTTTGGATAATAAAGTAGTAAACTCGAAAAATAACCAATTCATATTAGGCCGCCAGCAACCAAAGTGAAATTACTTATTAACATTTACAAGTTGTTCCTTTTTTAGTTAAAACAATCCTCTCGAAAAACAATTAATAATCCGCTCGGAGTGCACGCCTTGTTTACCATTAATTAAGCATTACAAGAAGAAATGTATTATTATTTTTTTAATTTTAATAATTTCGTATTCTCCATTACAAATTCGATATGTACCGAAGATAAGATTGTTATCTATGAAGTTTTAGGCAGCGAAAATGAATATGCATATTACCGCGTAATGCTCTAGTTAAGCTATAACACTAATGAATGCCCCTATATGTCGTTTGATAGCCGTTTTTTAGCGGAAATGTATACAAATCAAGCGTGATTACTTGAAATCTCTATGATTTCAGAGTTTTTCCAGAATATTTTATAATCAAGTATAATTAAATATTTTCAACAGAACGTCAATACTTTAAGTTTCCAATAGACTGTCTACGTTATACACTTCATAATGATTTATTTCGAGGAGATTGCAAAATTCAATTGGCGCCCTTTTCTTTATCAGTTTTGTAAATCTTGAATTCCAAAACCAGATATCAGATTGATTGATAATTATAATGAGTTTACAGGTCGTTAAAATTTTCTCTTCAGTAAACTATTATGCACCCTTAGACCTCTTGCAGAAGGAGAAAATAGTTTCGGAATAGGGGTTTCAGTTGTCACAACTTTTACGTTAGAATATCTTAAGAAGTTAGCAAACACTGCTAAACATCATAACTAATTACACATATTTAAAACTACGATATATATATCAACATAACCATTAATGTGTCAAGTTGAATTTAACCTATCGTCCACTGTTACTTGATCATAGTACCTACCTGTGTTCGTCATTAATATTTAATGAATATTAATTTAATTTGTGACCTGTGTACACCTGTTGTTACCAGGACTGTTACTGTGATATTTAGATAAGTATAATTTTCGTAGTTACTCGAATATTCCCTTATAGAGCCCTGCTTGTAAGGCTTTATGGTTTATCACTAGATTCATTTCAAGTTTATAGTGTTGATATCTCGAATATCTATTGATAATATAAACTGGAGGTTTCAATAGTGCATGGTCTTATAATCCATATCTGACGTAAGTTTTTGCAGTCTACTGATACCTCGATAGTTTCCATATAACAACCTCTTATCACCCTTTTGGTATATTAAGATGATACAAGCTACATTCCAGTTCGGAATACTGTTACCTTTTAACAAGCATTTATTGAATGTTTGCTGTTATTTCCAGTAATGATTTCGGGCCATATTGATCTAATTTCATAGGGATGGAATTGGCCCTACTGATTTTCAGTTCCTTGAGTGTTTTGAGGCTTTTTGAATTTCATCTTTTACTATGTCATGCATTTCTTTAATATTGTCTATTCGCACGTTGCTACACTATAGTTCAAAATGTATAATATTATACCTTTCGTAAATAGTGTTCAGTTATAGTCTTCCCATTATTTTCCATTGGTTAGATTTAGATTATTCTGTTTTCTCATATTTTTTATTGTTTTTCACGACTTTACCAGCTTTGTTCCTAACCTAACCTATCGATCTCTTCGCATTTCTGCTCTCATGTTTCATTTTTAATTTTTCCAGTGTATATACACTTTCCTGTCTTCTCCTGTCAGTGATCTAAGCCAAATATTGTACGCTGTTGTTTTCTTTTCCACGAAGTGGTCTATTATTCCTGAATACAATTCTGGGTTTTTTAATTTGTTTCATTTGATACCCTAGGGCTTCTTTGGCTGATTCATGTACATATTCCATTATTTGTTCGTTAGCTGTACTGCATTTGCATTGTTATTTTCCATGTTTTCTAGCTTGGTAAACAATTTTAACTTGTAAATAAATTGTGTTGATTCCATTTTTAGACTTTCCAGGTTATATTTACACTGGTCGATATTAATATACTGATATTGGTAGTTTCCATCATCTATCGTTCTAAGATCCAGAAAACTTTCGCCATAGATATAAGATTATGGCACCTATCTTCTAATCCACGGTATACTCTTACCTTCGTTGTCTTAATTTATGAATGCTGCTTCTGTATGATGTATTCAATGATCCAGACGCAAGTTTCGTTAAACACTTGTAAATTTATGAACATCCTCGAGTGGGAAATGTCCATTTATTATTGTCAGCGTTGTACATTCGTAAATGCCTTTTTGATATTGGCTTACTATGAAACGTTTATTTTCACCAACAGTCCTTAGGTTACATCTCGTAAGACGAATATGTATTTCTTATTTTTGATGCTTGACACTGTAATTGGACGTTTAATATAAAATTGATTTTTCTTAATGAAGCCACATTCACGCTGGGTGTGTATACGCCAGTTATCACATTATGGCGACTGATTTATGCCCATGTCCATGGTTATTTGTTTTTATATTTCTCTTCAGATTTTAATGCAATTTTTTAGCTTTTCTAAATGGCTATCAGACCACTCTCATGGCTCCACCACCCGTTCTTACACCACTGTAGAAATGTATATAATCTCCAATGTTTTCATTTCCTTTTTCTTTTTTCCTTCATTTTTTCCGGACGCAAATATACTGTTCATTTTGTTAATCTAATGAAAGCTGTTTGTTTTGTTCTCAGACCATGGATATTCTAAATTGCCCATCTCTAAGTTGCTAGCAAGCCAGTTTTAAGTTCAGACCTGAAACACTAATATTTTGCTTTAGGGGTTTTCTTCAGCCGATTTGTTGGTTTTAAGGCACCAGGGTCGCGCCTTTGCTCATATGCATTAGCGACATTACTCACTTCCTAGTGTGAGTACTGCATTGCCCAGGGTATATGAATGGGGACGGATTTGCTGGTACGTTATGAATAGACTGCGGGCATCTCTCAGGGTTTTAGTACAGGTTGGAGATCGAGCCCCGACCCTCTTACCAACCATTTGAACGCCTCTAAATTTTCTTGTACTTACATGAAATATGAAAATGTAACGCTACTACATCCATAGGTGTCTCATTTTATTGTTCAAAATTAGAAAACTCTGGAATTGTTGCTCCAGTTATTCATATTTGTAATTATTGTTTGATCGTATCACTCTTAACACTTTATATTTTGTTGTTTTGCTTCAGTGTACCCTGTTGTAAAACATATTAGTCCCCAATACCTATTGCGAAATTCTGGGCACATTTATCCAAAGAAAAGTCAGTGCTGTTTATTCCGGCAGCAGTAGAAGCTGTGTTTCTGTTAACTTTTCCTAAATTGTAAAACCCTTGTGAGATAAGAATAATTTATGCTTTCCCTATGTAAAAAGGCTCAGCTGGCATCGCAAGATCGTAAGGGCGGCACACCACATAGGCGCGTCATTTGACACCACATAAGCACATTGATTATGCACGTCTTCCCCCACCATTAGGTGTCATCTAGCGTGGCGCCCAATAATAAAAAAGCTCTCCCATTTATTAAAGCTATATCGATAAGAAAGAGTGAATGAAAGCTACACGCCCACTTTGCATATCGACCGCCAATTGGCCATCGCACCGTGGCCTCCTACGCTCTCCTGCTCTCTCAAAAGTTAAGTTAGCGCCACCGTCGCGATCTAACGCGCTGATGATATCATCCAACCTCTCTCTCGCTCGTTGGCACACTCGCTCGTACACACACACACTCATACACGCACACGCACACACACACACACACACACCGCCAGATCGAAAAAAAAAATGAACGGAAACTGTGATAGGCGTTTGATCCAAGACGCGAGCGCCCCCTCGACAAAAAATCCAGTACCGTCTGATAGGGAAATACGTGAAATTGGCTTTTCCGAAGCGTCGATTTGCACGGGGTCAATCATGTCCGTTCGGTGAGGAGTTGAGACGAAATTACTGTAATTCGTTACACTTTAACTCATATTCGTCGAAAAACAAGATCAAATTTTCTTACAAGGAAACTGAAAAGATGCAATCGTCGAAGAAAACTTGATATAAAATTTTCGTTCGTTGCAAAATTTCATGTTATATGATGAAAATTGTTCAACTACTGGATCACCATCCTTTTAGATAAGCATGTATCAAGTTTTACCGAAAACTTTTTGAGTAATAATCATTTTGTACCAAAAAAGAAAAAAAAGTTATCCATGAAATATATTAAAATGAAATTAAACACTGCAACTTGGTGTTAGTTAATTACCAAAAATGACAAATTGGAATGTAAGAAAGTTATCACATATTCCAATGGAAGTCCATTCCTCCAAGATAGGGGTAGATATAGGCAAATAGATGAGTAACTCAAATTCCACGTCACATCGTATTGAAACAAGTTTAAAGTCGATAATTTTTATTTTCACCGACTCTACCCAATGATCTATCTTACAGATCTATTTTCATCCCCTTTCTAAAAATTTTTCTTTGCCTCTACTTCGCATACTTTTACGCCTTTCAAATCAATTTGTTTTTATACAAACTTGGTCTTTTATTGTAATTTTTGATTACATTAATTGCTTACAAAAATTGTTCATGTGAACATTTTTGATCTATTTTTGCTTGCATTTATAAATTTTCTTTCGGCAGGGTACGACTGATGATGGGTCCCAGAAGATTGAAACATGTTTAAAAAATAAAAATTATCGATGTTTAACTTAGCCAGGTGAGGAAGCTCGATGTCAAGCATCCTGTCCAATAAGACATGTTTCGGCTCTACTTGTACCCATCCTCAGTTACCTATACCTATGTATCCGCTAGAGGTAAATCTATATGAAGGACATAAAATATAATATAAATATTGTAATAACATTACTTAAATAAAATTAAATAAAAATAATAAATTTAAAGTTCTTTAGGAAATTGATGTTAAATTTGTTGGCAGGCGACTTTGAATTACATACTCACCTATCTACTTAAAGTTTATAGTTTATCTAGTGTTGATAATGGAATATCTAACTACGAGAGACAAAATAGAATTTGTACCTTTTGTTGGCGAGAATTTTGAAATATTTCAACAGCCCCTGAACTAAACTTAGAACGATTAGTATTAATTTTGATATCCTAAATCATTAGTAGCGATGGGCATAATCGCTACAATTTACCAAACAGATACTGATGATTGGAGTATTTTCATAATCGAATGAATTGCTAAAATCCAATCTCTGCGCTGTAGTCTCGAAATCGACCCGAATATGGATACACTCAGAATTAATACCTAATCGAAATGAACTGAGGATTTTAAGTTCGAATTATGCCATCATTGGATATAACCAGTCGATTTCGATTCCGAGTGTATTCGGAATTCATAATCAGATTAAACGGGGGGTTTTTAATTCGAATTATCCCATCACTAATCACTAGAGAAAGTACTATAAGCAAGGTGGAGTGGTAAAAGTGACGAGAATATTGCAAATTTTGTAACGATTTTCTCAAATTTTTTGTTCCAAAAGTAGAAGAATAATGATTATTCATTTTTTATAGGGCCACAAAATCGTTATTACTCAAAATTTTTTGAGAAAATTGGGTATGTTGAGTGGTGGTGGATCTGATACTATAGACTTTTTTCAAAATTTGATAAAATCTTCGAGTTTTACTTCTAAAAATTTCTGTACCAATATGGAATTATTTGCTTAGAGAATAAAGTTCATTAGGTTCTACATTCGGAAGAAAAATCGGTGAAAGTAACGCAATTAGTAACAATTTTATCAGGTTACTCAATTATCTATACCGTAACCGTAATATTTCAAATAACTAGTTGATGAATTTTTTGGGGACTAAGTTCTTGGAGTATTTGAGGAACATGTGAGTGTGTGTGTTTCTCTTCTTGGACCGTAACAACTATTCTTTTGTTGTATTTTGAAAAATTACATTACCCCGTAAAAATTTCTCAAACGATTTTAAACAATTTTGATGGTATATTTAATAACAATGACTGGGGAAATGGCACAGACAACAGCACGGGAGCTTCAAATACCAGAAATGTCCAAAGTAGTTTGGCTTCTGAACTTGAACTTAAACTTTTCGATAGCAACAATGAAGATTAAAGTAAGTTAAATATGACATCCCAAGGTACCTGTAAAATAAAATTTAGTGCACTAAAGAAGTTTCACTGCTGATGTTGAGATGATTTTATTATTAATAATATTATTAAATATGGGGCGAAATTTGATGGTAACGAAAGTGTATTCAGTTAATTTTAAGTGTTGACAAAGATATCGCATTGAATAATATTTAGGATAATATGAATGTTAAGTACCAAAGAAAATGAAAATTTTCTAAAAATGACTTGGCATCTGAACCTGAAGAGTAAGGTCAATGTTCTCAAGGGTTATGACGAAAAAATAGCACTGGTGTGAAATTTTAGTATGGATAAATCTCTTCGTCTTAGTCTCCAATTCAAATTCTAATGCTGGTATCACTTTAATTATTGCTGTATTAATTTAATCTAGTTATTTAATGAAGAGTCGAAGAGCGTTTTGAAAAACGTGGTGTCGATTTCCACAGTTGTTCTAATTTTGCTATCATTTTGTGATCGAACGGTAGTGAAGTTCATTGAAAGGGTTATAAAATTTCCATACACATGCACGTATCATTCAATATCATCTCATTAGAAGCCGTATCCAAACTCTATAAGCAGCACACACAAAAAGTAAAATCTATCTCGGCACGATACCAAAACAGGTCTAGGTAGTGTAAATAAATGTTTTCCCTTGTCAATTAGATATGCTCGATTCCTATACATCACGCGTTTTTCCTAGTTCTAACTGTTCCTCCGGATACAAATACGCGCATGTGTAGCTTATTTCCCAGCTACTTGTTGCAATTTTTTTCTTAGTCGTAAAACGCATTGTTACCTTTACGACGACAACGTTATTTATCAGCGACGGTTATCGACGTCCACTGTCCCCGCCGGACACTTCTTGCATCTTAAGTGGATTGATTAACGTTAAATTAAATAGAACATGGCTGCTACTGCGATTGGAATTCGAAAAGTACACGCAGTGAATAACATAGACAGGCTAGGTGTAACGAGAAAATGTGACGGTTCTATACCAAAAATATAAACCTCCTAAACTGGTGCCCAATTGGAAACTATCGATGATTATAGTAGATGCACAAATCAAGAACGTTTAGTTCGCGTGAAAAATTCTCAAATCCAATTAAATACCTCAGCTTGATCATACGATCGGTATGCTGATCGATTTACTGGCATCTTATTGGCTAAGGCCTAGTTTCGTGTGACCAACTCACGCTTGTCTAATTTCCTAACTTTCGACTCGACCCTGTATGCGAGCTCGTCGGGCGCGCAGTGGCGGCTTGGAACAATTGAAAAAGCGTACATACATATAAATTATTTAAATGTTGGTAGATATGTATGCAAGTCGATCAAAGGAGACCGCGACAGAGACAAAAACTCGGCGTACACTCCGCGGCAGCAGTCACTTATTCCAACGTCCACCATTCACGGTAGAACGTGTGTGTATACTTTTCATAAAGAATTTTTTCTGAGCCACATCGAAGCCGGCCGATGACATTCCGCGGCACAAATGCATATCAAATGGATTTCGAGGACTTCTGCCGATCCCCCTTCAAATTCTAGCCAAAAGTTTAATAATTCGCAAAAAGAAGACCATCGGCTCTTTATATGTGACGAGTCGACAGTAATTGCCTCGTTAAAAATACCAGAAATTTATGACTTATGCAAAAGTGACGTAATTACCGTTTTTCGGCAAGGGCATCAAACACACTCTTAGCGGTTTCCCCGAGCAAGCCACGGTCCAAATTCAAGACTTACTCGAAATAAAGGATATTTTGAAATATGTACAAATACGACGGATCATAACTAAAGGTAAAATACCTAAAATTGAGTTGGATCCCTATGTGTATTTTTTTTTTATTTAAAGACACTAATTCAACATTTTCTTGGTGACCATTGTTGTCTGCTGACCTTTCGGGAAGATTATTTAGTTTTAATTTCTCGGATTTGGCCGCAAAGTTATAAAAAGAAATTAATACATTCCTCTCCCCGGAGTCACAATACTCGTAATTCTTGAAAAATAAAACATAATGTCGGTAGCGGTACTAATTAAATAATTGAAATGGTCGGAATATCAAAAGGCCTTCTCTCCATTAAAGTACAATTTAATTCCACCTAATCTATCAATGTTAATTGAAAAGTAATGGCGTGAGTATCATGGCGTATTTTGAGTGCATTATTACTATTTAAGGTTTAGGTATATTAACTTGGCTTACGACTTCCAGACAACGACTATTTTAATCATAAGTTTTTATTGCACTGAGGATATATATGTAAGAATTTTACTGCTTTAGTTAACAAAGCTCCGCAATTCATTACGACCTTTATCATTTCATTTTTAATTACCTACGTTTTGCGGCCACTCCGGCAAGAATTAGCTCAACAATAAAAAACTGAATTAAATTAAACATCCGCCCAATTTTAACAAAATATACGTAATTTCAAAAATAAATTCCCCCTTCAACAAGATCATTACCCAATCAGACCAAAATTCCAGAGTTGATGTTTTTTGCGCCGCAAAAAATTCAAGACCCGTTTCTTCTTATTCTTCTCCTCATTCTTATTCCTCTTCTTCTTCTGTTTGAAGTTTTTTCGCCGCTGCTGCAGAGACGTTTATGATCTGGTTGAGTTTTTTTTTGTCGAGCCGAGACAAAGAAAGTAACAAAGAGGGACAGATTTTATAATTGCATTCGATTTGAAACAAAAATGAAATGCAGTTCAGAAAACGCCGCTCCGTTGTTATGAAATAAATCAGGTGAACGGAGGAATGAGGGAGAGTACCTACCACGAGGTGACGCAACGGTTAAACCTGAAGGGCAATGTGTATAGGTTTTAGCGTAAACTCCATTGCCTACATACATACCTATAATGTATCATTTGTCTGAAAGATTGCTTCAACTTTAAATAGGATGTGACAAATACCGTGGGCTACCTGAAGAGAGCCAAATAAATAATACAGAATATGATATAAATGTTTCCTACGTTCCTTCAAGCTGAGTTATATTCACTTGAAATATCAATCTGCGTGAGATTTGTTGTACTAATTTTATCGAGTAGTCGTTTACTGTCACAGATGCAATGGAACCCGTATTGTAATTTAAATCGATGGTACATTGCTTATACTTCATACTAATGAAAAACACTAGAGAATACTAATGCTTAGGCAAATACTAAATTAGTCACGATAACTCAGAAGTTACCAAACTGCGCCTTACAACAAATATTGCTATATATGTGTTCAAAACGCCCTATATTCTTCGCCTTACTAGCAGAATACAAAATCTAATTTGAGACCTTACACCATTGGGTCATGGTCAAGACAGAGATAGGTTTTTCAAGACTATATCTACTATGATATACTTGAACCAAAAATTCACAAGCTGTGCACCTCAAATGGGCCAGTGGGCATGCGTGATCTAACATCAGGAGAAATATCCTGGAAAAATTTGGAAAATCGTTTTCTGAAAAAATATATAATTATTTCCAATAAGTCGTTTGGAAAGTGTAAAAGGGTATACTAAAACTCCTTTTGTTTGCATGGTATGAAGGCTTGGTTTCTGTTGGCCTTTGTTTTATTACCACTGTTTTCTCTCCCACTGTAGGAATCGACACTCGTAAGGCATTTCTTTGCTTGGTCTTTGTTATCCATTCACGAATAGATATTTAGCGAGGATACGTTAATAAAATTTGGACAAAACCGATGTATGTAACATTGGACATAACTTGAAAAGGAAGCACTGCGGAGCACATCAGCTTCTCTCCCATTTTTTAAAGTAAAAACAGCGAATTTTTGTTACCACCTGTATGTGTACCTATAATAATTGTATCCTATGTCTTGTCAACTTACCTATTTATTTTCTGTTGCAGGGTACTTGATCGCCCAGAATTCGGTAAGTGTCGTAGACGTAGTGGTTGTGGACATGCGCATTTATGGTGGTTCTTTTTTATTTTCGAAACACAGTGAAACTTCTCTATAACAAATATGCAAAATGTACCGCAATGTTCGTTAGGTGCATGAAAAATTTCTCCTTTAGTGCAATACTTGTCTACCTTCTTATATGAGAAAAATGAAATGGTTTCATATTGATACATTTGCATATGTAGTGTATTTTTGAGGAAAGTTAGTCGTAGTCACCCTCACGACTAAATTGAAATAGTACATTTCACTATTTTTCACATCATTTAATCACGAGTTTAATGAATTTCCCAGTTTTTCAAACTTTCAAAGTAATTTCACGTTACAGTATTACGACAATTGTTGTTATACTGCATCTTTTTTGATCAGAAAGATAGGTACAAAATCCCATTACATTTTTATTTACCTCTTGTACAAATTGATTACTTATAACAGTTTGTGGTTTTAAAGGTATTTTATTGGATCATTGCTGACGCATTTTCAATTACACTGTGAACCGATCTCTCAATTAATTTATTTGAAAGTAATAATGAAATAATATAACAAGTACAGTACGTTTCTGATTCTATAATGCCTGGGATAATAACAAATACGTTCTAGAATATGTACCAGGTGAGGTCCTCTCCGTAATAATTATTTGAATGTAAAAAGGACAAAAACATTTTTGCTGGTACGTTATGCAATTTTAGTAAATAAAATAAAAGTGAATATAATGCTACTTCAATAATAATGCTAATAATAGTATTACTAGTAGTATTTGATATTGAGTTTTTTGAAAGTCTACAATTTCTCTTTATTACTATTGTGGTTTTTGTCCGCAATCAAAAGTAAAAACGCAGAAAGAAAGAGAATCGGAAAATATGTGTTGCTTGGGCACAGCTTTTTCATTCATCCAACTGTTAAAATACTGTATAAGCGTTATTATACCACAGCAGGTAGGTACTTCGTACTACCATGGGGGATTTTTTTAAATTCTTTTTTTTGTACTGAAAGATGCGTTAAATGCATGTTCCTAATTGAGAGAAATCGTTATTAGGAGAATTTCACTGTGGTCGATTGTTTTTTAAATTTCAAATGTATTTTATTGATCGTTACAATTCGGAGTGATAGTTCTTGTGATGTGCAACGCAACCTGGTGGTGAGTAGCAAAATTTATTCGCATTAAATAAAATAGATTCATAATTAATAAGCCTCGAGTTTTGCAAGAATTAATTACGAAGTTCCTACTGAACCTGTTCTGTGCGAACGGACTCGCGCTTGACCGAATTTTCATTAGCAACGTTAACATTTCCAAAATTCCAAATATCCCAAGCTCATTACTGTTAATTATTCCCATAACGGCATAAGGAATTCGCAATTGGTACTTTAAATGAAGGGATATCCATCTAATATCTTCCCAAAAAAAAACCTAACAATTAGAAGCCGTATAATAACAGTAATACCGGCGCAACACTAGACGGCCGTATAATTTAAATATAACGTCAATATTGGATTAATAAATATTGCGGTTTCGTGCACACGATTTACATACTGATTACACTAGGATGTCGCGTACAGGGTGATCGTTATAGGAAAGGCATTGTATCGAAAGGCTAGGCATGAGGTCGAAAGACGTGCAGGCGCTCCTGGATCGCTCTGTAAAGGCGAGAGGCCGGTCCGTAAACATAGTATCGACTTTTAATTACACAGGGCACTGGGGTGGTCCAGTTCGTGCTCTTAACCGTAGTTCCATTCACTAAAAGCATCTGATACCGTGTTCTACAGTGTCTTAATAATATAGCGACTGTAGCCGTGGCCTTATTATAATAATGTTCAATATGCATTTTTTCCGTAAACATCGCGATCAAAATAATGAAACTTTACCCGTGATTGGAAGGGGACTTTTATTCCTTTTGCATATTTTTAAGGCGGGGAAATTGCAATTTAGATGGCTCGAAGGTAGCGAGGCCTTATCGGTAAATTAATGAATAGATATACCTGCATTTCGTCTCGTTTTACTATTATTGCATCTTAATTAAGGCTCCCATACCAGCGTATCGATTGGCGACCGGGGACCATCGACAATTGAGCAATGAGACTGTTTAATATTCGCCATTCGACTCACTTAATTAAAGAAGTTTCCCAACAGGTTTACCAATCATTATTTTGACAGTATTATGATAAATGTCCTTCACCCGTCCAAGCATTTTCTTTAATCCGACCGTACCGCGTGTGCCAAATTATCACCCACGATTCGTTGTCCTTTAAAAAATTGAAGAAACTCGTTTTATTTGCTGTTTTTCTAATAGTCTTTTCGATGATCAGGGACCAATAGTATTGGCGAAAGTTAAAGTATGCCTGAAACAGAGCCATGCGACTTCTGGAGGATTTTTATATTTTCATGATGAGGTCTCTCCTTAGTTCTTGTTCTTTTCTTCTAGTCACCTGACCATTTCCTTTTCCTTCTTCTATCGATAGTGTGTTTGAGTAGGGCACAGTTATATTAAACGAAGACCCATATTACTTTTTCCTATAAAATCATAATTATATTACATTTTATGGTTTAATGCAATCTAAATCACTTTTACAATTCTTAAGTTGTCCTATTTAAATTCTTCTTTTAATCTGCACTTTAATTAAAAACGTAATAAAACACCAAAATAAATCCGAGTGTCCCCATTTTATACAACTAATAAAGTGTGTACGCACGATAAATAATATAAAATATACATTTTACCAAGATTTTTCGATAATTATAAAGTAAAAAATCTCTGAAAAATCATTATATCTACTAAGTAATTTTTAAATAGATTTTACATTTACACAGAAGTCACAAATAAAGGTATCGTTTTCTTTTTATCCTTGAAGTTCAGCATGTGGAAAATTGAATAAATTCTTTTGTCAGCTGCTGATGAAATTGAAAGAGGGTGGTTTTCAGTGGTTATGGATGGTTCAAAAAGGTGGTCAGGAAAAATGTTTTCCTTACTTAAGTAAAAGGACTTATTCCGATTTTTTCAAACCGCTTCATTGCAGTTTGCATCGCATCGCCATTTCTCCATTTACAATTGCCTAAATTGCTCTCACCATACTCTGCCTGTCAGTTTTTCTCACGCATCTGTGTAATCAGTATCTAAAAACAAAAGAAATAGCCTAAACTTTTTGACATTATTTTATGCGAGGGATTAGAATAGATGTGTTTCCTTTGGAAAATTGCAAATAAATACTAATTTTTAAACATCAGTACGTTGTACAAGATGGACATGTCCCCATTTTATCACACAGTGCATTTTACCATTAAAAGTGGCGTTTCTCAAGTTGTCTATTAGATAGCGCTACAACTAAAACATTAATATGCTACTGTAGTAGTATTAAATAAAGCTGCAAACTGGTCAAGTATCCTTCAACGCCTGGTGCAATCTTAATTACAATTATGTAGCAAAATTGTAGAAAGGAAAAAGCCGAAACACTGGAGGAGGGAAGGGTTAGTGGCTTGCTACTAGTAGCAGCACTAGTCTGTTAGATACAAACTGTTTCCAGTTGAGCTAGCTGTCCATGTGCACATCTAAATATCTAGTGCATGCAGCTTAAAATTTCTGCATTACTCAACTTATTGATTGGCAACTGGTCTTTTTTCAGAGTGAAAAATCTATCGTCGTATTTTTTAAATTTTGAAGTTTCTTTCTTCACTAGTACTGTATCCGCTAGTTGCAAAAAATTATTCTAGTACTTGCTAGACGTGACTAATACAATAAGAGAAGTGCGTTACAAAGAAAATGCACCGGACTTAATGAAACCGCCAGTTGATACAATTTTAGTTGAAACTAGAACTATCATTACAGTGATGACTACATTAAACTCTATCCCGAAAATAAATACCCGTTTGTAACTTTCTAACGACGCGAAAAGTTCCGCATAGGAAAAATCGTGCACTTCGCAGCGAATCGTAAAAATTCTAACTAAACACTCTTTGGGCATCTTAAGGTTGTTAAGATCAGAGGTTATTATTAAGGAGGTGGACTTGTTTAATAAACTCAAAAGAGCAACAAAAAACCGGTCAAGTGCGAGTCGTTACACGTCGAATGTTCACAACCTTTATTAAACGATTAAAAGTGGTTTATGGTCGGTAAATTGAATCGTGAAAATATGCTAAAACCAAAGTGAAAGTGTCGTTAGGAGATGTTGTCGTGTCCTAACTTGAGGAGATGCTTGTGGAAAAAACCGTGTGACTTTTTGACTAAACGTAGGGACTTCACATGATGATGTTTCATCTAAATTTCGAAGTGCAAATGAGCTTTAGGGCAGGCACGTTTCTTAAATTTAATCTCTTTGATTTAGAATTAGTTACTTGTAGAGGGTCGTCACGTTGCAACATGTCTTTGGTACACTCTGTAAATCGTATTTTCTCATGGCTCATCACATCACCCGTCCAACAATTTTAATGAATACGAAATTCACATTTTAATACAATTAAGCGGCAAAAAGATACACATAATTAATATTTTATATCCCAGTGTTCCATCGAGAGCGAGAAAGAGATGACCGTATGGCGTCCTGAAAAAACTTTATTCGGAATTCGCCGTACGTTTGTTCTGTTGTATATTTAATTGTATAATTTTCTTCATTATAATGACAAGTCCGAGTCGTTGCGTTGTGCTGCAAAAACTTGCTGAATTGCAAGCAGATAAGGTTGCGGATTCAATGAACTTATTTTCATAAATATTTAAGGCTGTTGTTTATGTAACTTCTTGTTGGAAAAAAACGGCGATAGCTTGGAACTCTCGTATCAATTTAGAAAATAATGAAACTTTAAATCCAACGAGGTATACAAATAGATGATTTGCTTGAAAAATCACAATGTAGCTGAAAAAAGTTAATTATTTAAACAGTGTAATATGAAAACAGTGTATGCTCATTTTATTAGCAAGCCATGAAAGAAAGCGGCAGTTCTGAAAATTGTTTATTCATTTTTGATAAATGCGCTAGCGTGTCGTATAAAATTTATGAAAGGAAAATGTGGTATTTGTAATAAAGTTTTAGGTCAAATGATATGAATTACTTAAAATACCTTAATGCAAATCTGATTAGTGAAAATTGATAATTGAGAGATTAAGTAACAAGCAGTTGGGCAATGACCCATCTGAAATTATGGATCCCGCCAATCATCACCAAACGAGTGAAAGAATTAACCGTTTTGGCACTTTTACACGCCTTTTGATCTTTCATGAAGTTTATGAATTCAAACTAGTAAGTAATATAAGTTACAGTATAATTTATACATTAACATAACTGATAGAAAATAATGTAATATTAAACCACAAAATCGCTTAATTAAATATATTAGACACTAATTCACATGAATTTGAATAAAATACATACATACATTAAAACAAACCGGTATGCGAAGCCTATTTTCAGGAGATTAGTTCCAGCCTTTATTTATATATGTATTTTTAATTTAAGCAGAACCGCCCATTTCTAACGCATGAACGAAACTTGAAAACTATTATAATACAAAAGGTTTAAAAAATTGGTATTTTCTATTGGGTATTGGTAGGTAGGAAACTAATACGTAAAGTGTTTCATGAAAGTAAATATATTGAACTATTTAATTGTAATATACCGTCATACTAGTGCTTTGAACAGGACGTAAAATTTACCTACACAATGTTTAAATAACGCAGCAGATATCACAAGTTAAATGTCCCAACAATTACCAGAGACTAGTCATTGGAAGTATATTGCGATACATAAGTATGCATACATACGTACATCTGTAGCATGGTTAAGATCGATTAAATATTACCCTTTCAATCCCTAAGAGAAGTAATAATTATAACTAAATTATTAGCATTGAATGTTATTGGTTGTTTGGAGGAACATTAAGTACTTTCTGTCATTTTGTGTCCTTATAAGGCGATTAATTTTTTTCTCTGTTATAAAGCTATATTCATTAAATTGCGTTCCAGGAAGTACACCAAATAGGCACTTTTATCATTATCAGTACAAAATCTGGTTAGTCAGAGGAGCTCGATTACTCTTTTTGGGATTTGGCAACTTTTATGGGATTTACCACTCATATTCAATTTTTAAAAAAAATATATATGTAACGAATTAGATATATTGTGAACATTTCGCCTGGTGATCAGAACTAGTCGTCAGCGATTCATTTTAAAACCTAAAAATATTTAATATTTTTATTATGGTGGTAAGTGGGTATTATGGTGGTAAGTGGGTGTTAGCAGAAAAGATGGGCTAAGAAAAAGGAAACTAAACATTTGATCTTAAAACTTAAAAGCCACAATGAGAAACTTGTACAGGAGGATATAATAGGTTTTGTTTTGTGGATAAAAATAGTTTCTAGTTTTGTGAAGCGCTCAAACATCATAATTGAAAACTGATAGGAAAAGTAGGGTCTAAGGTACATTCATTAATTGTAATAATTTTTTTGTCAAAATTATTGAAAACTTGCATACTTCTAGTTAGGATTGACTGGTGATTAATCGAAAGCATATTCTTTTCATTGGTCAAAACTTACTTAACAAGGCAATACGTGGTGTAGATTTTACCGAAAATTGTACTTTTTTGTCAATTCAGTCAAAATTCCAAATTTTATTTCTTTTAAGATCCTTGGTACCATTATGAGCCATACTCACCTACTAACAGAAAATTTTAAATAACAATTTAGTAAAGATAATTGTTGCTCGTTTATACACTTAAAAGCTTAAACAACATCATTTCTAAGCAAATATGCTTTTTCTGCCCGTTGAAACCCGTGAAACCTCTGATACATCCAATTTGACATAAATTGCATTGCGTTGAGTTTTAGGCCCCAATTTTTTTGAGGAAACATAGATTTCTGTGTTATCCTGTTTCCTATTAACGATCACTCTGTACGCTATATTAATTAAATCGAAAAACAAATTCTCCGAAGATGCATCTGTCTAGAGCCGGACAACAATTTGCAAACGCAAAGTTGATGCAATAAATCGATGCGGAGTCACAATAAATTTGATCAGAACAGTTCCTAGTCGAAGAAATCGACAATTATCCAATTATAACCGAGGTGGATAATTGTACCCGCATGAGAATGTTGTCGTATGCAAATTGGGCGCAGGTTGAAGAATGACGACGGGCCGAAGTAGCGCATCGACTACTGGGAGGGCTCTCCTACTAAACAAATCGGAATTTTGGAGACAAAAAGAAGTGAAACGATCAATGAAGTTGTACTTGTCATAAGTTTAATATTCCAACTCATTAAATTTTAAGTACTTGAGTAATATTACTACTTAGCGTCGAATAAGTAGATACTTGTCGTCGCAACACATCCACGGGTTATTTCCGGTAGGCAGTGCTACCACCTGTAAATAACAAAGCGAGTTAAAATTAATATTTCGGAAAGTACCTGTCTCGGTAATACCATACGATAAGTGTCATTAATCGTAATTACCATTTATAATAATCTTAATGTGGTAATGACAAAATTACAAATTCTCGTTAATACCCGACGTCAAATAAAGCGAAGCAATCCCGCTTCTCAAACGAGTCTACTTACCGCAAATACTTCGAAACCTCCATTCTCCACCTATTATGGTCACATTTCCACCTTTGGTATGCAAACGAGGCATGTCAGCACGTATGTAAAAATCTCTTTTTGGCCATCGGAGCCGCTCTATGGGCCACCGGGGACCCAGGGCGAGGGGAAGGGGACTCGCGGGGGGATAATTGAGTTTTTGCCGATGTTGTTGAAGCTCCACATGGCCAATTAACCAGGTAGGATCACCACGTTGAATGGAAATTAGCGATTATGAGCTCGAGGTGATACCCACTTTGAGCAACGCTGAATTCGAATGGGAAGGCGGGCAGTGGCGGCGAATTTAATCTAAAACATAAAAAAACACATTGCTAAACGTACATGCTGTATAGGCATTTAACAAGATTCGATCAGGTCAAGTGAGGAAAAACAATGCCGATGCTTTCTAAGACGGCAATAAAGTGAAAATTTATGAGCGAAAGTGCATTTGAGAAGTAAAAACTGATTTGACGTGCATTGCGCCAACTTTTCCACGTGTTTCTTTTTACAAATATTGGAATTATATGAATTAGTGGAAGAGATACACGCGGCGACACTTCTTGTAGAATTCCAAGTTGATACTTTCATACCCACATGCCACACTATGCTTCCAGAATCCTCAAAGTTTAAATTTATATCTTTTAAATAATTTTTCTTGTTTAATATCCTTGTAATTAACAATTCCTATCAACGCCAAAACGTATATGTTATTTTTCAACCTTAAAAGTACGTTTTGATGTTTCATCTTTGACGTATTTTCTTTGTATACTTGTAAGAATTACCTACTGGGACCAACATAGTAGAAACAATAGCTTTTCTATTGCCGCCATCGCCACATTTTCTAAATTTTCACAATTGTCACTTTTCAGAATCGACCTATTGATTAAATTGATTGAATTTTTGTCTCTAGACATCATTAACTTGATACCTGTTAAATTTAATGTTGGCAAATGTATCCTTCGTTTATCTTTACAGAGACTAATACATAATTGTTTCAGTAATGTGAATTGAGTTTCAAATGAGACAAACACTCAGTCTCGACCAATTAAGGTTTGATAAGCTACTAAAATCTGTTTATAAAAAGCTGAATATAAAAAATAAACAAAAAAGTTATGGAAAATCAGTCATTTAGTACGATTTTATTACAGTACTGATGAAATTTCCGACTATTATATGACTCTGCTTTCCTAATATTAAGTAGAATTTAAAATGTTGCAAAAATATTAAAATTTCACGAAAAAAAGCATAGAAACTACAAATTCTATGAAACTCCTCATAATTGTACAGTATGGGCTCATTAAAGTTGTGACAACATTTGAGCCCACCATTTGAATTCATTTCAGTAATATCAATTTAGTTTGAAATGTTATTAAGATCTGCTTATATAATGTTATACTTTAGAATTTCACAAAAATTTTATCGAAATTCTAATTTTGATGAATTTTCCCAAAATTATATAGTACGATTTTGTTAAGATTCTAAAGAAGTTTGAAGCTAATATCTAATTGTTTTTCAGTAATATGTGCTTTGGTTTGAAACGTTACGAAATTCAACGAAATTATTATTTAGATAACTTAAAAAAAGCTACTTAGTATGCTTTCATTAAAGTACATGTTGAAGTTCCAGGTTTCTATCTGAATTTGTTTTAATAATAGGGACTTGGGCTTGAAATATTACAAACGTACACTGACAAGACTCAATTTTAAAAATTCATAAAAAAAATTTGAGATTTCAATTTTTATGAAACTTGTCAAAGCTATTTCGTGCAGTTTTATTGAAGTACTGACAAGTTTTAAGGTTGCTTTTCGAATTCATTTCAATATTATGAATTCCAGTTCGAAATGTTTAAATCTATTTATATACACAGAATTTCAAAAACTCACAAAAACTGACTGAATCTCCAATTTTGATGAAACTTCTCATGATCATTTTGTACGGATTCATTTAAGTACTGATAAGCATCAAGCCTTCTAACTAAATTTGTTTCGTGGTATTAATTGAAAAACAATGACCTATCGCATGACCTACCATGTGCTAAAACGCTTGTTCTACATCCAAAGGAATCACGAAAAAAGCGTTGTCCGTTTAAGTAATGAAACAAAAGGTAACAAATACGAAATATTCGTCATTTCCACACTTATCATATGTGATATCATACATATGTGATTCACATATGTGATATCATATGATATAAATGATATGATTCATATGCATCAAATATTAATACCGTTAAAAACAGCACAACTGTAGATCGGTGCAGTACTTTAATTTCGTAAATATAGGTACGCTTTTCATCAATTACATCAATCGCTGCTTGCTATTTTGAATGTCACTTTGCTGGTCCTCCAGTCTATTCAGATATGTGAAATGTTCTGATTGGAACTTCACTGAACGTTATACTAAATCGTTTAGAAGTAAAATTTTTCATACGTTTACCAAACTCCAGAGGGAGATAAGATGTTCTTGCAGGTTTTAAGTTGGTTGATGGTATGTACTATGAATATTACCAAGCATTTGTGCCTACAAATACATTTAGTGGTGTCAAATTTCAAAGATTTTGAATTTGAGGAGTGGTTTGTTCAAAACGTACTTTGGTGTCTTTGTATTGCATAGAAGAAGTTTTTCATTGCTGTATGTAAACGTTAGCATAAATAAAGCATATTTTATTGCAAATAAGTGAAATTTATTGCAAACATCTAGGTAAGTGCTTGCCTACATTGGATATTTTTAAAGCCTGAATACTTTAGTACATTTTGGTTTTTGGTCTGTTTACGGAATTGCCCTTTATGGATTCATTTGTAGTTAAACAGTTGTATTTTGTGCGAAAGCTTATATTACACCAAAATTTGAAAGTAAGATATGGTCCCACTTGGTTTTTCACGCCGTCATTCAATTTTTCAACAGTGATTTAAGGGAATTATCCACGTCACTGAGTTAAACTTTTGAGCGCCTTTTTTGCCCGCCGTCTAGTGGAACTGTCACCTATCAATCAGTAGCGGTGCGACCACTTTTTGTCAATCCTTCATACAGGACGTTAGTTCGGTTTTGGGACGCGACTCCCTTTTGACTCGCCGAATATTTAAAATAGCTACGGCAGTCCTGCTGCAGAGTTTGCATGTGAAGAGATTTTTTTGGTGTTTAAATAAACAATGAAATGATTCTTCGAAGTATAGAGCGGACACAAAAATAAAACAATATGCCGAAGTCTACGACCAGGTCGCTTAAAGAAATTTCCCAAAGTTTCTCGTCACTATAACCCGTTTGAATATTTAAAATAGCGGTAGCACCTCAAAGCTTCTCCTCGGAGCTTTCCTCGCCCTCGAACGAAACTCCGATGTAAACTTAATTAGCTCGTAAACGTAATGGGAGTGAATTAACAAACGTTATAAAGTATTTATCCACGTGAAATATTCGTCTCCTCCAAGAATCCTTTGCGAAACAATCCAAAGAACTGTTACAAATTCACATGAGCACGATCGTTCATCCATCTTTCTTTGTGAGTAAAAAAAATTTCCTAGAACTATCTCATCGTCGAATGCAGATAAATAGGAAAATAATGTGCATAAAGATATGGAGAGAATGCCCATAGAACGACTAGCATCAGTACTCGTAGAACCGTAATGTATCGTAACATAACTATAAACAATCATTGAGCTGAGCTATTATCAACAATTAACATTGAAGACAATTTCAACAGGAATAAATGTTAAATAAATAACTAGCGATTGCTAGTTCCATCCTACTCTTGTCGTTTGCTTCGACAGTATGTAGTGTTACGAGGTATACATATACAGTGTGGTTTATCAAATCAATCAGTTCATTTTACGAACCGACTGCTCTTGCAGGCATTAAACTTGATGAGCCTTTATATCGTATGCCGCAATAAAAATGTTATTGCCGTTAATTGCATTAATAACTATTTCTATAGAATATTAGGAATATTGAATGCATTAAAATCCGTAATGGAAACATAAAACAGAAAATAATATGTTTATTGTAAATTTAAAGCTCTATTACAATCCGAAAGACCCTTGGAAGTTATGAAGTATAAATGTAAAGGTATGGCGAATCTGTCTGACGACCTTGCAAGCCCTAGAAGTATCAACGATATTTTTATTGATTTTATTTTTGTTTCCTTCCCATAAATGAAGGAGCGAAACTAATTACTTCATTTATAAAGCTTGTAATTGGACCCAGTTAGTGAGAAAAGCTGTTTTCTCAGAAAAATCGAATTAGGACTGTAGCCTACTCTAATTATAAAAATGTTCAACTTACGTTCTCTAATATTTGACATACATGTACTAGGCCATTTTCGGTGAATATATTACTACACTAATCGATATAACATCGATTGAATTTAAAAATATGTGTTGGGAGAACTGTATGAGCAAATGATTTATATAAATAGTATGATCAATATATAACCTGCCAGCGATCAAAATCATTCAATTAAATCTTTAGTTATATATGCTTCATTAAGCATAGAGCAGTTATGCTGCGGTTTCTGAGTTAAAAATTAGTGGTATTATCACTATCATACAACAGTATTTTTCTGTCCCTACGTATATTTCGTTAATGTGACAACAATTGAAATTTGAGATAAAAAAGTGATTCGCGTACTGATAAATCGGATAGAAAAATCCGTGTTTCTATGAGAAAATTCCCGTCCCAAATCCTCTCCCATACACCTGCTACCGGGAGGAGATCTAATCTAAGCCACTTTAAAAGCAGATCATGTAAAGTGCTCGTGTCTTCCTAAACGCTGCTCGACTTTGAATCTCTCAAGTTGAGGTTAAATATTCAAAAGATGGGACGAGATGTCACGTAACTGGTGCAAAGAACAGCCAGTTTCTGGGCAATCAGTTGATCCATCGTGTCGCTTTTGATGTTTACCGACCACAACTTGAAAGGATTTTATCTTTTCGGGGTTTCGTATTTTAGTAAAATTACTTCGTAAGACTCTGAGTTTCGGCACCTTCACTATTAGTTCGTGTACAGTTCACAAAGGGGAAAAGTATGGATGATTAATATTTAATGCAAGAATACGCAACACGCATGCAATCGTATTTCTCTATCCATAAGATGGAGATAGAGTAATACACAGGTACATAAATGTTACCGTAGATAAAGTCATTAACGAGTGACGATGATGATGGTAAGAGTAGTAATAAAAGTTGCCTCGTATATTATAAGTTGGTGCGGTTTTATGATCGGAATGAATTAAAATGTATCTAAAAAGGTGACCTCGCCTTTGCATATACACAGACATAAACGTAGGTTTTAATCGTAAAATTTTAATTTATTGTGAAAATCTAGCCTTTGTTTTAAAAATCGTCTGGCTGATTCCAATGACCCTAGCTCCATTTCAAAAACTGTCTCATTATAGTTTTACGCTCCAAAAAATGCCATTCTTAAAGGCAATCTAAAACGCAAGTATTGGCCTAGACAATTAAGAGCACGGGACGTAATGATACTCAAGCCTGGGAAAAATCCAATTCGTTGCATCCTACCGTCCGATAAGCCTTTTACTAACAATTTCAAAGCTCTTCGGGAAGGATATAGGATTATACTTAAAAGGTTTTTACTTAGAAGAATAAACAAAGACATGTGAGATATCCTAGAAGTTGTATCAGGATGCAATAGTGCATATCGTTCATAATTAAACAGATCGATTGAATTATTAACAAATTGAGGAGAATTTTGAGATTTAGACAAAGATTTATACGACAGGATAACAAATTTGAATCCATTACATTGTTGAATGAGAATTACTTCATTTCTACCACGTTCGATTGAGAACGATCAAAATATTTTATGTACAAGGTATATTGATTCATAGAACTTTATGGATTTGCAACAAGGTTTTTTTGCTAGTTTCTCGCTTGTATTTAATTCAGTACATTATATCGTAGTTGTTACGAGCAAATCGCAACAATCCTTTCTAAGAATGAAAATGTGAATGACATGAATCATCTCTACATAAATTTCCTATCTAATACGACAACTAACCCTGTATGCGCGCGATCTATGCACACACACACACACGTCAGTGCGGGACTCTTTTATTTATATTCAGCCATATTTCCACGTTACCATGGCGACGTTTCCGCTATTTGTCATTTTTCCGATGCGAACTTTTTGTCGCGCATATTTTCCTACATTTTCCGGATTTTCCGGGCGCACAAAGCATAACTTTTCTCTCTTGCCAAAGAAAAGTTTAAGTGGAGAATCTTCTGCCGACTATAAATCTTCTATTAACATAATAGTTGGTGTTTTATTTAACATGTATGATAGAAAGCTCCAAAGGGGGCTAATGGAGTTTTTCAAAAACTTTTCGAAAGGGGGTGGGGCGTACGACATATCGCCGAAAGTGAGCAACAAACAAATAAATAACGATATATCGCTCTATTTTGACGCGAGCTTTACTATCATAGGTTTACCAGAATAATTACGATATACATATATTAATTACGACATATGAGTTTTTATTTTTCAGGAATAGTCAGTTAATCAACCACTCCAGCTTTAAATTTTTACCTTTAACTATTCATTTAATGTCACAGTTATATAGAGTTATATATAGCTATTATAGCAGTAAATCACGGACATTTCAGTAGACACTCGATCAAATATTAATAAAAACAGGAAATTTCGCATCGGATACGCACTAGAAATACTGATTGTCATACTTAAATCAATCGGAAATGGATTTTACACGCATGATATGTTTTTTAATTAATTTCAATTTGAATAATAAAAACGTTGTGGAATATTCAGATTAGAAAAACCAAACTACTGTTACGGTCGTGGATTAATCGTGGTCTATCTGTTATTTCGATTTAATGCAAATTTTCGATCGTGAAATTTTCAATTTGTTTTTTTTTTGCGTTACGAAATTTTAATACTTCGTATAAAAGTTCGTGCGGAAAATGTGGAAATAATCGAAACAGGGACCTACTTTGGGTGCATCGTTTAATAATTTATCGACTCTATAAAAATTTTGAAATGTATTAATTATCACTACCAGAATTAACCACATTTTCAAAAATATGTTGTTTTAGTGAAGGCCTAGATATTTCAATGTTTCTAAGTGTCTCTCTCATTATACAGGTATGTAAAAGGCTAAAAGCATTTCAAACTTATAAAATATTAATATTTTTAATCAAAACCTAATTATATTTCTGTAGTGAAGTATGGAGCTACTTTGAGGTTAGTTACTTACATTTAAGTACTAATAATTAGTTTTAACTCTGAGGTTAATCTTAACTAATGAGATTTAAAATTACACAGATGTCCACTCTGTTACTTATTTCTAATGGATTACATGTTTTTGAACGACGGATATCACTATTATTGCCAAACAAGTTAACAGTTAGTGTATTTACGTGGTTGGCGAGTCGTAAAAGCATTTTTCACTCGCGCACTCTGCCTCTAGTAACTTTGTCATAATGTTTAATCATCGTGTAGAGTTTGATTACCAACATACTATGGCGCATTTATAATTGTTCTTAAGACCTTTTGCTTGGAACTGTTGTAATATTACAAAATCTGAACGCGGTACGGAATCCCATAGTTAAATTTTGTAGCTCTACACAGGTGACAGGGACTTTTAACCGAATTACATATGAGGCAATGTCTTTGTTATTATCTAGAGGATTTTCGATTCTTTCCGATAGTTATCGATTTTTCAAACAGGGGGATTTTATTCATGTGAATTACTAATTTTTGTTATTCCCTTTCGTAGCAAGTATTTTATGGATTTTCGCGGGGAAAGGTTTTCTTAAGTATTCTTAGTTAGATTATCCTCTTAGAATGCAGTTCTTTTAGATTTCGCCTAGCTCTATTCACTCTTTAAATATTTGTTTAGTGAAGATGTACTGATATACAGATGTGATGCTATTAAAAAAAATAGCAAAAGTGTGTAATATAAAACAGAATTATCAAAAGGAAACGGCTGTTACTTTTCATTCATTACCAATTTCTTGTCATTAATGTTTCTTGCACTTGTTTTTACCAACTGTTTTTCACCTTGATAAAGGTGAAATGACGACCTACTGCTGTTCTATTTGTTGAAGGAAAATATTTATGTATTTTTCTCATCTTATCTGGTCATTCCAGTGTAATCATTCGACCGATTGTGGGTGAAATTTCAAGCATTTAAAATATTTCGTCCAGTTACCTCACTTAGTTTAATCGACTTGTAGGTAAAAGCGCGAGGGAATTGACCAACTGAGAGGAGAAAAATGGGTATATTGAAATTATTAACTGTGGACTATCACCGGCAAACGAGAAAGAACTGGATTCCGTTCATAATATGACCAATAGTAAAAGTTCTTTCCAATAGAATTTGGGCTTATTATTTTTATGTTTCTGGTTGTAGTACCCATGAATCGAATTTCATGAATAAAAATGTATATCTGTAGTTCCTCATATCCAAAGTTCTAAGTGGGGCCTATATATTTTCGTTCGAATTTTAAAGGGACAGTTAAAAACTCGTATTTTTTGAAACTAGTAGTCAGTCCCTATGAATAACTTTTGCGATAAAATTTGGCATTATCTCCGAAAATAATATATTCTGAAGACCAAGTTACCAAATAAGTTCCTCTAAAGCAGTACCTTGCTACTGTCGGCGCGTCTTAAAAGAAGCGGAGGTCGGAGTTTATCGTAAATTTCATGCGTGAATACAAGTGTTATGTAAATACCTAACATCCTTCTATCAAAATTTCGATCACAGGTACGCTTTCATGTGTACAGAAATTACATAAACACTTAAACATCTCGAGTAGAAATAGACCTATGGGAAGTTTTTTCGGTGACAGGACGACGCGACCACGTCGACAAAAACCGCCGAAGATCCGGTCGATCATCTCGAAAATTGAATAATTTGTGACAATTAAAAAATTTGCCGCCTTTCGTGAGAAACCACAAACGTTTTGATGCTTAAACGCCGTGAATAAATGATTTTCGGTTAATGGAAAACTGAATGAAGAAACCACCGAAATGACTTTAAACCAAACGCTCGATGTATTTTTGTAAATGAACTTTTTACTACTATTCGTTTAGAATTGCTTTTTTGTTTCTAGCATGAACGGTTCCAACTCTAATAAAAGCTCAGAGACGTGAATTGATTAACTTTTTGTATCGGCCGTGTATTAGAAACTTGCTTTATCTGCGAAACTAATGAATGCGAGAGGTTATTCGTCGATGATTATTGCAGTAGGATTTTAAATTGGCCAATTTAACATCTGTTGCAATGCTGTATTGCAGATACATTTAAATATGAGGAAACGACTGTGATACCATCATTTTAATAAATAATCGAAGGTAGAACTATAGTGATATACATGTACAATAGAAGTTGCCCTGGATAGTAACGGTGAATTCCGTATGTATGTCAAATTATTAAATATTACTGTTTACTTCAAGAGTTAGTAGTGAAAAATAAATTTTTTCACTTCGATGGTGGTCATCCTATAAAATTTAGATTATTTCATCACAAAACCAGTTTGAGACTGGTAATTGAGGGTATTCAAATTAAGAACAGATTGATTTCAAACTATAATACATAATTAATTGTATACTTCTAATTTCAACTGTTTTACTCACGTCCAAATCTTAATATTCCGATGAAGAAATTCTATCCCACCCTGTATTTAATCGAAAATACTGGTAATTCCCCTTTTAAATAAGACTAAAACAAATTGTGATTCGCCAAGTTGTTCAGTGTTTTCAGCAGTTTGTTATTTCAGAACTTGTTCCGCTCTAATTCAAATAAATCCACTGAAATTCTTTCCAATTCAGATAAAACCTGCAACCTCTCACATAAAAATATACAAAAGAACAAATTCCCATTCGGGACGGGTCGATTTCCATTTTCTAGCTATCGAATCAAACGTAATTGCTGTAAATTTTTCCGTTTGCCTCGCGTTGGCGCAATTTAATTTAAAATTACAAAGAAAAGATAAGGTAAAATGTAAATGGAAGCCATTGAAGGAAGAATACGCGGATGCGGTATTTTAATGAATAATTGTCGATTTTTTAGAAGAGGTTTTTTTATTTAGAGAATAATTCTGCCGTTTGATAATTATGTATGCTATTGTTTTTTATTTTAGCTGAGTGAAGTTTTCATTAATTTCCCATGTGTCTTACCTTAAGAGAACCCGTAATTTTCAATTTTCTCTGTTTCTATACATTCCACGGACCCAAAGCCGGACCTTTTCTTTGTAGAACACCACGGGATTTAAAATTCCTATCGTCGCTCCTTCTAAAGTAAACTAAAAGACAAAGTTCATCCGTCCAATCAAATAGTTCCATCGAATTGTGTCCTCTCCCGTACGTCGTGTGTTTCTCTGTGTGTTGACATTGTTGAAGACTTTCAATTCATTAGGAAGAACAAGGGGGACGTCCCCGCGGCTCTCCCGTCTACCCCCTCGTCCGACCAACGCCACGACAGGACAATCAGGATAACCTGAAATATACGAGTATATTTACATTAGAAGCTCCAGGTATTGAATTTCAATTTCGAGGAAGGGAGAGACACAGTGTGTGTACGTGTAGGTGGAGGAGTGGGAGAACTAGGGGTTGTGTGGAGGGAGTGGAAATTGTGGAGAATGATCTAACTTCGATGGAAGTGAAAACCTTAAATATATGAATTCAATACGGTATGATACGACTCTGGTCGAAATGGAGGTGTTAAGCGTTGGAAAACTAACGGTAAACAGTGGAGGCATCCGATTGTCAGTTTCAAAATTTTAATTTAAAAAGATGGAATTTTATGGCATTAGAGGGGTTCGATCTCAGTGCTTGAATCCCTTTTTTGACAGAAATCATAAGTATAAACTAAGTGATTTTAGTGAGTGAATTCCTCAAGGCTATATTATGCTTTATTTTCATTATTGATATAGCATTTCTTAACATCCACGGATGGTTTTTGCTGGTGAGCAGCCTCAATGCTATGAATTTGTCATGTGGTATCTCATAATTTAACTTGTGGTGAAGTCTGGGGTGGTTTAACCAGATTTTGTCTAAATAACGATAAAACCACATTCATGTGCTTCAAATGCAACTCATCCCTCATACCCCTTGACACCCTTGAATACATTGTTTTATAATTTTTGGTTTTGTCCACAATGCTTTTGTTTTAGTGACAATAGAACGCCTGTTTATTTATTTATTTATTTATAACGTAATGAACTTTTATGGGGTCACACAAGTTAAAGAGTGATGATTAAAATTTTTACGATAATTTGATGGAATTATGTGCTCAATAAAAGTGTTATTTGTCATAATATATTATGGTGATGTAATTCCAGCTGCACTTGGTGCACACTTCACGGGTTTTATTTTGCAAAATTAGTTTCTTACGCAAATTGTGATAACAACAGTTCTTTGATATAAAACCCTTGCTGGTTGAAATTGGCTTTAGTAATTTATATAAATCGGGATTACTTCCTGTCGGAGTTAAAAAGGGTTAACCCAACAGTTATATTTCATTAAAACTTTAATGGCATCTCATCGACTTACTTACATTTTCCAATACCATCTAATAATTCAAAAAAAAGTGCCCATCCAAGCAAAAGAATTCCTTTTCCTCTCTCCTCATTGACTTGGAAACGAGTCTTCCTTCTTTTGCTTCGTAGCCACTGTTTCAAATACGATTTCGTAAATCCCGCCATCTCCTCCACCGTTATCCTTCGCTGGGATAAAACTGAATAATGTAAGTGTTTTTATGTATTATGGCATTTTCTCGAGTATATATTAATATAAATTCACCAAGGTGGGTAGAGAAATTATTCAGGAGTGATACGTTGTCCGGTACAAGGGATTTTTCTAAAATTTCAATGGGATACAGATTAAGCGATCAAACTTTTATTGCGCCCTCGTATTCCAAAATTCTTTCCACGTCCATAAAACACAAAGCAAGCGTTTTAAAAGCTGTGAAAATAAACCTGATGGGGTATTAAACATAATTTCATATTTTTAACATATCTAGATACCTAGTTATGGTGACCTGCGGCGGAAAGCTCGCCTTTATTTATTTACTTATTACTGTTTCCATTATTTATTAATTATATTACATAAATCCGGTTTCTTATTGTATCTTCAATTAAACAAAAACAAATTAAACCAAATAGAAACCCAATGAAGTTTCATTATTTATAAGGATCAAGATTACAGTTTATATTTCAAGATTCCTTTTCGAAGCAGACCATCGATGATATTGTTTAATAACAATATACCGTTGTTTTGTTATTAAAACATAACAAATACAATAAGGAGTTTATAATTAATTTGATTTAACCACTAGTCTTCTAAATTAAAGCGATGGTAACAAAAACGAAAAGGAGAGATGAAGTTGTAGTCTTCGAATGTAGTCCGATAAAAATCGGTATATGCTCGTACATAAACTTTGAGAAATATTTGTAAGATCAGTTTAATAAAAAAGTGAGCTTGCTTTAAGAATTAAATCGTGTATTTTGTTTAAGATTTAACATTAAGTAATTAACTAACATGAATTATACTGAACACCTTTTCCAAAAACAAGGCGTATTTTATACCAGAAATGTTGATGTAAATGGGCAATGTAAATTTCAGTCGTTATTTGTTGCAGATTATTTCTGTAACATGTTCATTAATGATTAATGAAAACAATTTTCGACTTAAACTGATCAAAACTTAATATACGCTACTTTTTTTCTTATATGGACGGTACTAAATAAATAAACAAAAAAAATAAGTAAAAAGTTCTCTCTACTGGTTGTCCTGTTAATAAATCATCATATCAGCGTCCGTCAAATGGTAAGCACATTATAATTACAAATGTTGGAAGTTTAACTGTGTCATTATATATCTCGAACTTTTTCTGCACCTTATTAATATTTCTAAAAACTTAAATATTTATGAACATCTTGATTTTACCATAAATTATCGGATTTTTTACGAAACTGGCATAATAAATCTACAAGTTGTTTATGCAGTTCGTGATGGGAGCTTTCTTTCAAATTCCTTGACTGTAGAAACGAAGAATATTCATAGACTGGTTATTGAAGTGATCTTGGGCGCGGCAACGAAAAAAATTCAAAAGTTGCACACAATGTTTTATGTAGCACGGCCTATTTTAGATAAAAAAATAATAAATCGTTTCAAAGATTTCGTTAATGCAAAAAAGTTTATAAAAATAATGAGGAAAATTAATTAAACCGATTTGTAGCTTAAGAGCTCTAAGCGAATCTAAAAGAACAACAGATAAAATCATATATCCCATAATTCAGTTTCAAAAATTAATATTAATGGATTTGTAAAAATAATTATTCCAAGATTCTTTCGCGGTGCGTTTTAAACGTATTGCTTTGTTGCAATTGAAGGCAACCACTCGCCAGATCTTCGTTGCTGATATTGTATATAAATTTTGTAAAAAAAAATACATTTGCGTTACAATTTCACATTACTCTTCCCTGTTTACAAAGCGAAAACCGAGAAACCGCTCGGTACTTCCTTAATATATTTATTTTCTCTGGAACTTTTTCGATTTTATCTTAGTGGAATAGTTAAATATGTATTGCAGATTTGAACGATTTCGCTTTACTGATCACATTTTACTATGAGCGTGTTAATGGGCTTCCATTTAATTAATTTCCGATTTCGACCACGCGCGATCTGCGTGATGATTATTTATTGATAAATAGATGGTGGGAAACCTGTGACGATTGCCAAAAAATTAAAATGAACAATTTTTACTTAATTGTATCTTTTCCACTCGTCTTTCTGTTTATCAGGAATTAACATAATCAATACAACATGAGGTAAATTATGAAAATCATACGTAATCAGAATGTGTATGCAAGCGGGTGCAATCATTGCATCATTAATTATATTGCAATTTTCTGTCATGTTATTTAAATTGGTTTATTTTATTTGCTTAATAAGGTACCACAATGATTACGTTGTATAAGTTTAGACCAACTGAATAAAGATTTAACATTGTGAAATGAAGAGTTGGAATGAAATTGTTGTACTATAATATGTTTGGAAAAAATTTTATTCAATTAATAGGGATTATACAGTACATCTGGTCTTAATGTATGAGGACATTGAGATTGAAATTGTGGATAAAATTTTAATATTCAATATGTCATTAAATAGTTCTTTTATTCTTCCTAAATAGAAATTCTGGCGTGATATTTTTCTTCAGTTAAGCTATCACCGTATTATGTTCGTAACGCAACGAAATACTGTCGCTAGAGGTACCCCATTTCTGATTAACGAAACACGACTAATTACTCTCTGGATTAACTTTGTTTTATAAACGATTAAAAGGTATTATCTCCTATAAACTTCTAATTTTTGATTTCATTAAAAATGTCAAAAACATTCTCTCATCTCTCTGAGATATTTGTAGTTATTCACAATTAGGAGTACCACATTACACAAACCTATGAATATTTTCTTCTTCCTCGTGATTTCTTCCAGCTCCTCTCTCTGGTCCAATCTTCCATATTTCAAGTAAAAACCCATTCCAGCCGCAGATTTTGGTTAAATTGTTAATGTGGCGCCCTAGGAACGTCCCGTCTGGAATTTGAAATGAGCCCAGCGTTGGCAGGGACACATGTGCTTTACTAGGACCGTACATTTTCGGTTTCAAAAGGAATGTTTTCGCGTTTCCCTCTTCCCTCTAAGCCACCCTGCTCTATACGCTGGGGAGAAATTTTCTTTCTAGTTTGGGTAGAGTGTAAGGAGGGTGAAGGCGACTGTGACAGAAAAGTTTTTTCCTTCGCTCCGGCGACCCTCCCTGAAGAAGAAAACGAAAATGGAATATTTTAATAACATATGCCAAAGTCTACAGTATAAAGTCATAACAATAACTGTGAAGTGCGAGACAAACAGTAAGAATAATGAAATTTTAATCTCTGTTGGTGTTATTGTATATACCTAATGTTAACATCTATTGTACAATACCTTTTTTTGAGTCGATATTTAAAACGCTTCCGGTGTTTCTCTCGGATTTCTCGGCCGAAGCGAAATTTCTTAAATCCATTCCCAGAAATTCCTGCAAGACATTGAAATCCCACTTCTAGCCGTCTCCCTTCCAGTGTAGCATCCCTCTCCCCTGCATCTTACGTCGCGTCGCATCCCGGCGATCCCCAAGGCCCGATCTTACGGCAATCATTGCAATATCTGCCCTAGGCACAGCCGAAAAGGGCACGAAAATGTTATGATGTATAAGGCCTTCGGGGAGAGATGAGCTTTTACATGATGTTTCCCTGGAAAAATTGACGAATTAGAAAATGCAGCGTTTCTGTTTCATCTTTCTTTGGAGACAAAATGTATGACTACATTAACAGTTATTAAAATTTGAGGTATCTAAAACAATTACAATAATATTCTGTTTAAAATGGAAATACACGTCTCTTGAGTCCAGTATTCGAAAAATATGATGGTTTATGTACAGCATAACAGTTTTGAAATTGGTAACAATAAGAATCTATATAATGAAGAAATTATATATTTAAAGTAAGGTTTAATAATATTTTATTTCCGTAGATATCTAAATTAAACATATCGTACCAAATATCAGACAAGCCATATCTTAACCCGTGATTACCTACAAAAGCAATTGTTTCTTTAAATTGATACAATTTCAATACTGATCAGTTTGGCGGATATGTTCAATTAATTGTAATTTTGGCAAAACTAAAAATGAAAATCCACGATTACCCAAATTACATGGATATTCGAAGAGATCATGAATTCTATTGGTTATTGTTATTCATTTTATACTGTCCATGCTTGCACGAGGCTACTAAATCAGCTACAAATTTCTAAATTATTGCTGCAAACGTATCTAAAAGATACGAAAATATGTCAGGGTTTCTGTGAAAATTAATGAGCCAAGATGACTTAAGTAGGACAGTCTATTTAAATTCCAAATGAACACTACCAATTTCAGTACTCTATCTACATCTACCCCCCATATCTAAGTGAAATCTTGATATTTCAAGCAAATAATCAATAAGTAAATATTAAGCATATAAATATGTTAACAATGCCACGATATCGTCGTCTTGCCAAGCTCCAAAAAAGATTTATGTTCAATGCTGTTGCAATTTTCAATTTAATACCTTTTGCGTTCAGAGAGAAGTTATTAGAAACATCTGCGAAGCTTCTAAATTTGATTTTGAGACAAATTTTGTAATTTAAGGTTCCAGTAGAACTTTTAGATTTTATATTCCACACATTTTGAACTTTAAAGCGTTTGTTATCAGACTGGAACAACTTAAAGAGCCCAAAAATCTTCCCCATTCAATTTTAAAGTCATTTCGTATAATTCAAATTTTAATTATAATAAAAATTTTAATTCATTTTATCTGATTTAGGGCGCGGCAAAATTTTTGAACACTTGCCCGTTGCTACGTTGTGACGCCACAATAGTTCAGGAATATCAAGAACTTTATTTGTATATCAGCTTCTTCAAACCACTTGGCAATTTTAAATAAAGCCCCACTCCCCCGCACTCATACAAATTGTTTTTTAATACATATTAAAAGAGAATAAAGTAATTAAGAATGGAAAATTAACTATCAGTACTCACGAGTGAGAATAAAAGTCAGAAACAAAATAACACACTAGTCTGTTCCTGATGAGTGAAGGAAAATCAGTTTTTGACAACTATCACTCTATGTACGTATGCGATGATTTTCTTGCAAATATTGGTTATTTTTAACTGACTCACATACCTTGGGAACTTAAAGCGAAACTTCAGCATCTGCCACCCTATGGTAAACTAACCCTTCCCCTAGTTGCACCGCACGTTTTATTCGACGTTCAACCCTTAAAAAAGGGTGTCGCGGCCCAATAAAAAACAACCCCTTATGTAAATTCCCCCGTATCGCGTATGTAAACGAGTTTGTAGCTAAGGGCTCCTCGACCCCACTTCATTTCTTAGAAAATTCTGAGCCAATCGCAGCAGGAATTTCCACCCTACTTTAAATTGTAAATTACCCTTGCGCGGGTGGAGAGAAGCAGCGATTTTTAAAATGGCGGAAAAACATTTTCGCATTTAATTACATTTTTATGTACGATATTACGTTCTTAATTACTTTTTCCCAAAACAAAGACATCGTCAATTTTGCATCGCAATAAAAAATAATTAAAGTCGTAAATCATGATTTTGCAACAGACCCACGGTGCGCTTCTTCTCTCTTTCTCTCTCTGACTTTCTTTTTCTCTCTTCCATATACTGTAACTCCATGGTAATATCTTCCTCTAATATCATTCTTAATTGAATTAGTTTCAACAGAAGCGACAACACCACCGTCCGTTTTACGTCGCAGACAAGTATAATGGCTAGATTATAACCTCACTTTACTAATTTTCTGTGGAGGAAAGAAAGAAATTTATATTATTTAATAAGTTCTCAGAGTTTTATGTACCTCCTGGCGCTGCTTTTAAAGTACTTTTGCGAGATTAAGCTCTCGAAGTGGCTTTTATTTCGCTCCTTTGTCTTCGAATTCGCCAACAGCATTTGTTAAAAAATTGAAATTATTTTCTCCGTCACATCAATCGACCGAAATGGGCGCAATCAAAATTACAAGAAATACTAATTCTTAATTAAATTTATACTGAGTTTAGTGTTTTTATCTTCGTGCTGTTTGCATCAACTCATGATCGGCGCTATCTTCGTTTGTTTTAAATTTCGTACTAAAGCCGAAATTTCTGTTTCGTGCTTTTATTGCCGACTTGAAAAGGTTCTAATTTCAACTTCGTACCCGAGGAACAAATTACTTTTTCCGATTTTTCGTCCAGAATTTTTTGCTGGATGCAATAAAGCATTTTAATTCGTAACGGGAGCGAGTCTGCTCGCCTCGTTCGTGAAATTTTCAGTGAATAATATTGCTTAATAGCCACGGGCTGTATCTGGAAATTGAAATCTCTATTGG
The DNA here is from genome assembly GCA_963576515.1 of Cryptocephalus primarius. Lineage (NCBI taxonomy): Eukaryota > Metazoa > Arthropoda > Insecta > Coleoptera > Chrysomelidae > Cryptocephalus > Cryptocephalus primarius. The sequence continues at coordinate 13,915,761 of OY754936.1, forward strand.
AATCGTGAACAGGACGGAAGAAAAAAGCTAGCAAGGTCTGTCGGTGGCAACAATGCCCTGTAATTGGTTTCAACTTTGACCCGGCCGTAGACGGTAATGACGACAGCCGAAGCAGAAGTTCTTGCAGCGTTTTCTACCGTTTTTTGTTTACCAATGGTGCGCCTACCAGTCTTTGAAAGGTGAGAACGGGATTCAATTAAAATGCGCTCGCTCGCTCGCTCTGTCTCTCTTTCTCTCTCTGTTTTTCTCTCTTCCTCTCTTCCTTTCTTCCTTTCCCAACGTACTTCTTTCGGGGACTTATCCGTTGTCCGACTTTATCATGTCGTTAGATGGATACGCATTTTGTGCCACCGTCACTATGTGACTCTCGACTTGGCTCTCTTCTACCGCCTATCCGTCGATGCTTTTCAAACGCGACTCCGGCAAATAACAAATTATTACATGGAATATGAGCAAAAGCTCTCCTGCTTCTATTTTTGCAGCCGATAACCGGGTTTCCTTCCTCATCCCCTAAACATGAAGGAAAAAACATCTTGTTCTCTATCCGGATAATATTCGTTTTGTTGGAATATTGACGCCACATAAAATACAACTTCAATTTGGCTTCGAGGTCCCAATTCGGCCTGGACCCTCGTCAAATCGGCCATAAACTAACAGAACGATTTTTGACATTTCTTTTGGGGAAGATCTCTTAGTTTTAGAATAAAATTCACATTTGGGCTGCGCGGACACGCCAAACTGATGAATACAAAAAACGTCGTATTCCCTCCCATATTTGATACGTTTTTAATAAAATCAATTCAGTACTGTCGAAACACTGCAAGAATTCCATTTCATTTTTTCCGATAAAAGGGAGAAACGTATTATCATAATTCGATTTCTCCTTCACACATTCCTCGATTAATTAACGATTGCATTTAATGAATACTAATCGTCGGGTAGTGCATACTTGAATTAAAACGATTTCTTCTCCAGTGCAAATATCAGTAATTTTAAGTAACAGTTTTCTTTCTACAGTTAATGAAAAAAAGGATCTAATACGCTTTTATACATATTTATTAAAAATTAATCATAATGCAATTAGGGAAAGCATTCGAAAATTATACAGAATGTATCGGTGAAGTGAATAAATTATCAGCATAATAAATAAATGTAGGCTTTTCTTTTTTCTTTAATGTTAATTAGTGCAAATTATATTAGATTATTACTCACAATTTGTATGATCACAACTTTATTTTTCGCGGTTATGATTTATCGGAAGCGTGCACTGGTTTTGCTCTAGTAGAAAAGTGTACTGTAAAATAGTAATAAAACCTCTGCAGATATTTTAATACTAATTAATTTCTAATAATGATTATTGCCTCATAACCACCAATTTCAGTTAATTAAAATTTCTATAAACACATCACGCGTAGTACGTAAAAACGTGACATCTCACAATTTATCTTTCATCGGCACATACAGGGAGCAACAACGTACGCGACGAAATATAATATAATCGAGATTGCAATCCTAAACTCTACCCTCCCAAATCAAAAATTCAGCTCTTAGACATTCAAATTTAGGGAAATAACCCTCAGATGAATCATACGAGAGGATCGAGATGGGGTGGTGCATACATTAGACTGCTGATAATTAGTGAGGGTGAACAGCCTAAGGGCGAGAACAAATACGCAAAAGAAGTAAATGCAAAGCTGCACTTTCCTCTGTGTTTATGTTAGTCCGAAGTACGTATACGAATGGGGGGTGGCAAATGGCCCCGCAGGGCTGGAATTAGGAATTGATTATTCGAACGAGAATTTTTGCAAAAGTAATATTTAATAATTGTTATTGGTATAGTTACACTGTAATGTTTCGAAACTGCTGTACTTGGTATAGTAAAAAACTATCTTTGTCGTTGAATTTTAGGCTAGTTAAATTCTTCCTGGATCTTGTGACACGATGTTGCGTGATAATCCTGACTATTGCAACTAGAAATTATCTGCACACAATAGTATATTGATGGGTTTTTACACTGAAGTCCCACACATCACTCATTAAATACATAATTCATTCCAGTGGATTTAAGGAATAATGCATTTACGAACAAAGGTAAAAGATATTAAAACAATGAACGATTTAAAAACTATCCGTGTATGTCTACTGAGTCGTGACGTCACATCAGCCACCACGACAGATATTAGCATTTTCGCTCTAAAATTCAAATTGATATGAAAAATTCAAAATTTTGCTTCTACATGGTAATTATTTCAACAACATTTTACCAACATCTTTCTGCGACAGTGCAAACTTTAGTATTTGACGACTTCAACTTTCCTCACATTAAATGATAAAACTAACCACAACAAAAGCCTCCAGTAATGAGCAGAAATCCTTAGCTCATGAATGCTCAGAAGCTAACACCTCTTCAGAGTCGTGTTAGAAATGAATAGACCCCAAATATCACTATTAGGTCTTCTATTAACCAAGACCAAAAATAATGAACAATCTCTCCAAGAATTCTTCTACAGGTAATCGTGACCATGTAGTCATACTCAGTAGAATTTACCTCCAGTGCACAGTGTACAGCTAAATACCAAAGATGTGAAGAAAATATGAATGAGGCAAAGAAAACCAGGACAGAAACAGCCACAGACAAGATAAAACCAGTTTGGAATGGTGACTATTATTGCAACATGAGTTTACATAGTTACAACTTGGGTATAAGGTTAAATTTTAAAGGATTTTATTGAATTGCATCTAACTGTATAACTATTTGATTGACGACAAATTAGACATAAGTATCACTTACGATGTTGGACTCGCCTGCAAATGAAATTTTAGAAAAGTTAAAGCGATTCATTTCAATACGATTGAATATCAATTTAAGCTTTCATCAAAGGTTTTTAATAAATCCATTGCATTTCAGTGCTCAATTGTTGCAGTTGTTTCATTGATATTTTTTTTCAAGAATTTATCGCCTTTTAAGGTTGCTTCTCTTGTAGATGAAAAGTCATAAAAAGCTACAACAGTCCTTGTTACATTGAAATTCAGTTAACACCTTTGGTGATACATCTTAATAAATTAAAATGTTTTGGTTGTCTAACTATTTAATTTTATGTATAATGACTAGTTAATCCTTAATTAACGACCTTAGGGTCGTTCGTGACAGTACGTTTCTCAGTCGAAGATTTCGCTACATAAAAGTGTAAAAAACAGGGTTGTAGAGGACCCGATTATAACGGGTGGTGTGCTGTTTTCGGGGATGATTAGGCAGAGGTTTTGAAGACTAAAAGTTCTTTTATATAAAATACATTTTTTTTTTAAATAAATACCTTTTCTCAACCAACAGTGATATACCAACCTTTTTTCTGAAGCACTATTCGGCTAATACTGAAGGATATAGGGTTATAAATTAAGAAAGTTATTAACTTTGATTTAAAAGCCATTTTTTTCATTTTCCCTTTTTTCATCTTTAAACACAATACCATAAATATCATCAAAAATCATTTCAAAATATTAAATATCTTACCTACAGTGAGCGATTTTCGAAAAGGTTGTTAGTGACCCCAAGTTGTTATACCGCATTAAGGTGCACACTAAGGTTTAAAGTTTTCTAGTCGTTTCATAAGTTTGGTTCACTAAAACGAGTTTTAAAAACCTTCAGTAAGAATGAACGCCAGTTAAAAATTTTCTATTTAACTAATGGCCCTTTGAATTGACATATAAATTGATGCAAATACAAAATGTCTTCAAAAAGTTACGCTTTAGGAATGTAAAATACGTAGATTAAAATTTCTAAAAAATTCATTGCGAGTGGTTTATACAACAGCTTTCCAACTTATTTGGATGAACAAATAATAAAATTGATTCAGAATTTCAAAAAAATTATGCACTTGGAATAATCGTTTCCCGATTTAGGTATTAGGATTATTGAACAGACTTCCTACTTCTGTAATAAATAGAGGACGCAAAAAGTAGTTATGCCGGACCTGTGGGAAAGGGGAGCTTCGTGTTGCGTTTCGGGGATGAAAGAAGGGCTTTCGAAAAGCGAGAGTGTCACGCACACAGTTTGATTGGGCTGCTGTTCGAGGCCCTGATCGATATTAAGAGATTCACCCTCCGTCTGGACCACCACCACCTCCACCACCACCACCGCCACCATCATCGTATGCAAGACTTTCCTTTCTACTCTCCTTACTGCATACGTCGACGTGCTCGCAAAAAGGAAAGAATTCCTTTTTCAATTCCGTTTTCAAAAATTTGTATAAAAATTTGGGAGTTGCGGATATCGTACGCTTTTTACCCTCGGATTTTTTGCAGAGTCACTCTTGACTTCCTGCGGGTTAAGGAGCCCGCGCCTGCGATACGATTTTGACTGTATTAACGGATGATTTATGACGTTTAATGCAATTTTTTACTCCTCTCTTTTAGCATAGTGTATCAGTCATTGGTCTCCTGACAGCGGAGTAACATAAATCATCATTTGATCGAGACAGGTCGGGATCACTAGCATCATTTATCCCGGTTTTTACCAACGAACAGATAACTTACAAGACGAATATTTATCCCTGCGAACCGAATAGCTTTTAGAGACGTAAATTTGGGTATCGCAGTAAAAGCTGCGACACATAAAATTTCCTGAAAAATTTGTTCTGTATTACGTAAACCCTTTTTATTGCGGAACATCATATAAATTCATTACGATCCTGCAAATAGAAAATAGTCTCAAGAATGGAATTGCTGGTGCTTGAAAGATCCCTGTTAGAAATGGTCTCAACAAATTTAAAACCGTGACGTAAATCCTGCGAATTGCTTTATAATAGTGAAAACATGTGCTACAAATTCAATATGGATTTAAACAGAGCCGCTGGGAATATACAATTTGTAGGTAGCTTATATTCTAATTGGTTAAACAAACGGAACGCTGTGAAACATTCTCCTTATGGGTTATAGAATCAAAGTTTAAAATTATAAACTGTTTGGACTATTCCGTCAGTGTAAAAATTTGAAAAGTTATTGCTACTAATAATTTATGTTTACTCCTTAAATCAAATCAATTTGAGAGAAGCTATTTAAATAGCATTTATATTAAATTTACTTGTGTAAGTATGTTTACTTCTTTCCATTAATCATGTTGATCTCTGCGATGTCATAAAGACTAACATTACTAAGTAATTCTGGTTTTCGTTTATTATTTATTTCATATGCCTACATTCCGTAATTTTGAATTTAATTTATATGAGGCCTTGACTTTACGAAATTTATTTCTAATTGGGTTAAACTGCAATATTTCATTTAGAGTACGCGTAGTGTTACATTAAATTTTGTGTTTCAACTTAAGCCAAATATACATCTATTATTATTTTAGGATTTTAGAATTTCATCACGTGAAAGGCAAATATCTGTTTCCTGTATTATAAACTCATGTTATATTTTCAACACGTTTGTTATATCTAATGTGGTGTTAGTTATAACCAACTCAATTGATTAGATAAAATGTTGTAAAATAAAAATTGATTATTTCCTTCGAGGATATAGCTTAGTGTTGCAGCCAATTACTAAAAAATTATCCGCCTAAAAATGCGTGGGTATTGATATTTTGCGCTCATTACATGAACTTAAGACATTTATTATTAAACAGTTTAAATTCGCGGAGAAGTGAAAGTATCGTTAGTAAAATTAAATTTTATTGCCAAAATAATATAAGCAGTTCCCAATTAGGTGTTAACATTTTCTCATTAAGAAGTCAATAATACTTTAGCGGTTTCGTTTAATTAGCAATAAAATTAAGTGTAGAGTTAATGACTTGTTTAAAACAAAAATAACGAGACTGAGCATAATTTGAAAAATTTACGATCATCAAATTATAATGAAACATTCGAGATTTTATTAATTTAAATGAGCAATAAAATATTGTGTATAGAAGTGAAATAATAACTATTTTATAAAAGTTGCAAGTGGGTAGATAACTATAATTTTTATGACAATGTGGCAGACGAATGTGAACATATCCACCAGATGAATCCCAAAGGCTTTGGACCAGCGTTGTCTTTTGTTTTGCCATCACTTTATTTCGGCGAAGGTATCACGATTTTACGACCTAGTAATCTTCCGGGCAATTGTTTATCAAAGAAAGGTATTGGTAATTATATTTTTGAAAGAACTGACGGAAACATTTGGGAGTACAGAAAAATGAAATGTGTATTATTTGTCGGTACTGTTCAATAAACCGATTTTAAATAAATTATAATTCACCTGGGTGATACCGTTACAAAAATAATACGCTCGGCTGTGACGTGCGAAATGTTAAATAGCCTACTTGGTTACCAGTTTTATAATTCATACGCGAAACGTATTGAATACGTACATTTTTCTTTCTAATCAAATACTAGATTCGTCGGAAAAGAAGTTTAATAGGTAACGAATTTAAATTGGATTTTTCAAGCTTAACACTCTGTAGATAACAACGGTACCTGTACGACCATTTTTTTTAATCCGCTAATGCACCGAGGGGGGAAGCGACAGTTCAGAATTTCGTCCGCCACCTCATCCTTGATTGATGGTCTCGAAGAGATGCTCCGCAAGTTGTTTAGGAATTGAAATTAAAAGAGAAAACCATCAATATAGTACAATCACTTTTTAGACAGTTTATAGACGTTATTTCTCCTCGGTAGCACGTCTAAATTTTGTTATTTCATCTCTAAGAATGACGAGGACCTTTATATCCCGAAATCCTTTCATCCTCTTATTCTTTTTACGTTTCAAAATATTTTCCTATCCACCTTTCTATCCTGCTATGAAAACATGACGTGCCGGTTGCATACATAGCCACAAATCGAACGCCTCCAAGACTTTCATAACATTGACGTAGAAACAGGAAAAGACTGTAAAATTTCAGCTTCGCATCCAAATGATTTACGGGCGTGAGAAGTACCATTTGAGAAGTTGGAACAATGAAAATGCGCTCTAGACATGCTATCACGTATATCCATGGTATTGATTTACCTAAATTTTTGCAAAAAAAAATAGTAAAAGTTCGTATCATTTTATCACCAACCAAGGGATCGTTTCGTATTTCCTTTATGTTCCTGGAGCCGTCTTAAATGCACATCATCGTATATCGCATGGCGGTAAAGTTGGGATCGATACTCAGATTCCTTTATCGAATTAGTTACAAGAATTTCTGCTGAATGATGCTTGTTACATAAAGCTTGTAAATCTGTTTATAACATTCAGTAATTACAGAAATTGCTTATTGATTTAAAGAAATAACAAAACGTATATCATTATAATTTTGATCAAACTTCTAGGAATTATTAACAATCCTAGTCATCTTTTTTTCTGATTCATAAATTTTGATATATTCAGTCTCAGATCTGTAATATTATTTTTATTAATTAATTTAACATTTAAGGGCGTGTTAACCGACCAACAATTTAATTTTTCAAATCTAATACACTTTCAATATTGAAAGATATCGCTTGGTAATCTTAACTCACTTTAGTGAGACACTGTTAGACGACGAACGGAGAATAGAGAATGGCCTCCCAGAAAAATTAAAAACTGCTTTTTCTACAAAACCAACGATTTGTATAGATAATCTACAGCAAAATATAACTAAGGAATATAAGGAAAACCAAAATTTGCCTTGGATGTTGAATCATGGATGAAGGTGGCTATCATATAACACAACTCTCTTAGAATTTGGTTAATACTGTTGTTAGTAATTGTTTTCAAATCAACTTCATTTACTTCATTAAAAGTGTCATTTTAAAATAAACTATTTGTCTTCTCCATTTGCGATTAATCCGTTCAGACGGGGAGCAGTTCGATAACACACCAGTAGTTCCAGCATTTTTTCATGGCACACTTTAACAAGAATATTTTTGACTCAAACGTTATGTAATTCCATGAGAAAAAATTTTTTCTGCCTTTTATAAAAATTCTGGTCTTTAGCAGCACGTTTTGTTTCAATGAGCAGAGATGCTGAGGTGCATTGCGGCATTTTAATAAAATCCATTATTGTAACAAACGCAGTACGGTTTTATTTGCATAGACTCGTGTGAACGCCCTTCGAATAACTACAGCCTTAGAAAGCCTCCGTTGATGCATTATTAAGGCCCCAAATCTCGCATCTGATCCTAATCCTATCTCCTATCAGCTTGCTGCGCCACTGAACGTTTCGTCATCCAAGTCGTCAGAGGATATTCTCGAGTCCCCAGTTATTGATGGTTTGTCCATAAACCCCTTGCTGGTAGTGCGCTGAGGATATAAAAACTTTTTAAAATAATGCTACTGGTGTCCCGAGAAATGGTCGACATTATCTCAACTCGTCGGGGGATCATTTTCTGTATGTGTGTGCGTACGTGAGCGCATATCGTATACGGATTCGTCATTTTTGTCCTCTTTTTCGTCGATTTATTCCCAAAGGAGAATTCAAACAGATAGTGTTAAAATTTGAAATAACATTAAGGCAGTAATTTAAGCACATTAGAACGAATGGAAGGAATGATTAGAAGACAAAGTCGTTGAGTCGAATGATACCAATGAAGGGCTTAAAGATGCAAATGCTAAGATTCGCATGAGACCAAGGTTAATTGGTGACGAGGGTGTTGATGTCAAAATTGAATAATTCAAAATAACTTATCTTTCGTTCATACCGACCCTCAACTCTGAGACCTTAGTATCACTGCAGTAATAATGCCGTCAAATGGAATCGAGAGATAAAAAAATAATAAAAATAAACCAGTGGATGGCCCACTCGAACGCCATTATTAGATGTTAGATAAAAAAGGGCCAGGGCTAACGTATGGGGGTGATTTTCTGAAGGGCCAGTCACAGGGTGGTATTAGACTGAAGGGTGTTTGCAAGAACTGGGCCGTGGAGATAAGGGAAATTTCGAAGAAAACAAGAAAAACTGCTAAAGAGAAAGATTTTTCGTCTCAAAGCGAGTGTATAGAGTGTTTCGATTTCCTCCCTCCCCGAGTCCCGTCGAGCGGATCGAGACAGGGATGGAAATGCTCTCAATGTGCGAAAGTAAAAGCTGACCATCGCGAAATTCATAACAGAACGCACACTCTTTCTCCCTCTTTCCATTGATCAGTTTTTACGTTGATCGCCTTTCCGGCCCCTTCTCAACCGTTCCACGATCGTCACGTCGTCCGTCAAGCTATTCGCGGGGCGTGGTTGCACTAATCGATGTGATATTGCGCTATCGATTGCCCTTACATTTACTTTTAGTAGCGAACTCAATATTGCCACGAAGTTTTCTGCTTCTGTCGCTGCATATATGTATGTATCGAAGGAGGGAGGAGGGTGCAACATATTAACTCCCCAGGCCTATACAGGACGATAGGGAAACTAAAGAAATTCGACGGGCGTTCCATGTAACCCCCATTCAAAGGGTAAGGCATTAGCTTTGTTCATGAGGAAGATCACAATTTATGAATCGCATGATCACACCGCATCCTAGTTACGAATTTTCGTATGAACAAAGCTTTGTTTGGAAGCTATGGCCGCACTGAACTGTTTTTTTTTTTACATAAATGGCCGTATGAGAAAACTGACGTCTTATACACTTTAGCATACAAAAAACGACCTAAAAATTAATTCCGAGCAAAAACCAAGGAAATAACGATACTATATACAGTATAACTAAGAAATTCACCAATATGTTCTTCGGTAAGAAATATCACTTTATTGGAATTGAAGTTATATCATCTACGAACATTCAATACTATTGGAGACCAGGATAGAACAAAGCAAGTTCCCATCCTTTTAATGTTTTCCCCCAGCAAGTTCCCATCCTTTTTAATAATAATTTAAAGGAAGGTTCTCTATTTGTTACTACAACATTCGTTATGATTTTTCTAATTTCTTCTATATTTATAGTTATTGCATATACTGTATGTATTAAACGCTGTTCAGGTCATTTGCAGCGGTAAATTAGTACCAGTGGATGAATTATACAGAAATTAAAAATAAAGTCGTAAATATGAAATTCCAATTGCGGTATTTCGCTCACCATTGATAATATCGATCACCATTGGAAGTATTTATTAATCTGCAAATATATAATGTTTAAAATATTTTGCTAATGTTGATGAGACTCAGAATCGAAACATCTGTACTGCTTTTACCGTGACAGTTTACCCTGTATGAATTTCTGAAGTTCATTTCAGGCCCCAAAAGATGCAGAGAGGGTGAAAAATCCGCATCTCCGTCCTTATCCTTATCGTATCCTGGCCAGGGCTTTTCAGCCTAACGAGGACGACTCCTTTTTTCCTAGTCCTTCGTCTCGCATTATCCTACATGTGTGCATCCGCTGATAACGCGCCACCTCTTCTTGATTTTTGCCTTCCTCTTCTCCTCCACTCTTTCTGAGTGGAAATAAAAAATTGCGACAGAAATAATGAGCAGAACAGAGACCTCCTGCAGCGTTCGAAAGGAGGGGGAGGGAAAAACAAAGATGAGATGTTTCAGAACTAACTCGCTTTAAACGAGAATTTCGTGGGGTAACCGGGACGAGTTAAGAATTAATTCCCATTGTTTCTCTGATAACCGACCAAGCGTAAGGTCTTCGCCATTTACCCTCCCCCTCTCGTATTCGTCATTTTTTACGCTCTTTGCATCTTCTTTTCACGTTGTTATTTTAAATCCACCCCAATGCACGCCACAATGGCGGACCAAATAAACTCGAAGTTATTCGATTTTCTACCATAAACGTTTTTATTCGCGATTTTCGTAGCGACCCTCCTTAGAATTCATTTAAAATACATCAAAAGAAAACCCCCAAAACATGAGAATTTGATAAGCGAAGTGAAATAAAAATCGTTTTACAACCACCACACGTTAAGGGTGGACACGATGTTTTAAATGCATTAGAAAATAAAAAGGGGACCGAGGATTTCCCCTAGAAGAAGAAACGTTACGTTTTTGAGTTACATAACATGTATCAAAAATATGGGGTTTTGAAATATACCACGAAACACTTAAGGCCATCTCAATTAAACTTTTAATTAGTTCAAAAAAAATTAAGCAAAAGAGAAAGGCATTACCTCAATATTGTATTGCTCACTAACCAACAGTTTTCTTTTTCATACTTAACTTTAAAACCTTATAAAATTTTCATTTCCACTTTATATAAATAATATTAATATACTTGACGCCACTCATTTTTGACTTATGGTATGTTTACCTACTATTCAACTTTGGCAGAGGTAATTTCAATTTTTAAGAAAGAATTTACTTTAGGTAGTTCAAGGGTGAGGTAAAAAAATTTTAAACAATCAAGTGGTGCACTTTAAAAAATATTGCCTATGAATTGGCGGTAAAGTGCAATACACGATTGAATATATTTTTAATTGGCTTCCTATGACAAAGGTGGAGAATTTCTAGATTAGCTTTCAGTACATTTATTTTTTTATAGAAATTATGATTATTAAAGCCCTTAGTGTATGTAACGAAAAATGTACAAAATATGAATATAGATCGCAACAGGTTTTGTGCCAAACGTATGAATTTGGAACATATGCAAGAGAAATGTCAATTTTCATTGGGAAGACTGCAGTGATTTAAATAATTTTTTAAGTTTTAATTGATACCATTTTTTGACATGCTTATAAAAAATCCTATCAAATACTTCCTTTTCAATTCATATTTAAATATATTTCAGAATATTTCACATTCAATTAGTCTGTATAATTAATAAAAATTACTTAGTAAGTGTACACTTAAAGAGATTACCGTCGATCTTTCATAATATCTTGAAAACACTAATTTATAGGTGTGTATTTCAAATCTTGAGGTATTAGCGAGATATTCGCCATTTAAAAACTTTGTAAATTTAGTTTGCTGTCATAATTCAAATCCCAAGTTTTTAATTAAAGAAAGTGTTTTCCTACTGTCTCGGTTACTATTGACAATTATTCATAATGGTTATTAATTACACTAACAAAGTCTTCCAGCGGTAATCTGTTACTTTCAAGCACTGAAGGTTCCTGCAATTATCGGAGAATTGATTGCTTGTAAATAATTTTCGAATGTCTTTATAGAATTTACATTTTCCGACAATTCTTAATATTCGATTTGTTTGAAGAAAACATCAGTTGCTTTGAAAATGTCTTTCGAAACGCATTTTGTAGAAAATCCGAGCATTATTGATTATATATGTAAATTGAGTTAGGGTACCCTACCATCAAATAATTAAAAAAGTGTTTGTTTAATGTGACTAATATATAGAAGTTATTAATGTCAGAATTCCAACATACGTGTACGAACAGACCTCGTTCTGCCCCAAACAAAAGCCAAGTTTATGATAAAACATCTGAACGTTGCTTGCAACAAAGAAAAACCTCCTCTCTATATGATATCTTAGCCAAGACAAGTGTATACGGAGCCCAATTTTCAAATTCAATTTAGGAGGAACAAAAGGTCCCCCACCCGCCCCCGTTCCCTTCGCTTCCCCCTCTCTCCCACTCCCCCGCACCCCAGGACGCTCCTTCCACTCGCAGCAGCCCGATACTTTTATCTTTTGTTTTATTCTCTAGAACAAAATATTTTGCTAGCAAAATTCCCCTGGTTATATAAAATATTGCTCTAACGTCCGACTGGGGAAATTCAACTTTTATAAGAGAGATCAATGGAAAAAATCCGGTATATCTCTATTTAATGAGGTTATGGGTGGGGGAGTGAGGTATACTGAATTTTTAAAAAGATGTGATTCACATAAAAACATCCTCTGCTTAAAAATGATTTGATAAACAAAATGTCGATATTTCCGACACAAACAAATAAATAGGTATTATTTTTTTTCTTCCGGTCATATTTCATCCGCTAACCGAAATTTCTACATCCGTTTCGCATTTTCATCCCAAAGCTCGACTTTTTGCGAGCCGAGTTTAAATAAAGTAAAGCGGAAAAGGAAGGCACATAAATAATATAACCATCGACCTTATCGACGACCCAGGGGGATGAATCCACCCTCTCTGTCGTAAATAAATTAAATTCTCTCAGAAAATCAAGCAATCATAATTCAACATTTTCCTCCTTGAACGATTTAAAAAAAATTGGCAACAAATCAAAATGAAAACGGAAATACAAACGCATTTAACACAATGTTTCCAGGGCAATTTCGAAACACGCAAAACTAAGCAAATACATAAATATGAGAACAACTTTTTAAACAGTTAATATACTCGTCAGTTTTAAAAAAGAATCCAATCATCCCTTTTGGGCCATTTAATCTATCGGTCACAGTTGGCCGTGAAAGCAATAAAACTCGTCCACTAATAGCTAACGTGTGCCACTAACATCCAAATTTATATCCTTAATTATTTATATCAGTTGTGGTAGCATATGGTGGGCCTTTAGGAAATTTATGTGTAACTTTTCCACTATTTTTATAGTTTTTTTCAACAGAAGCTAATGAAAATATTTAGGATGGAAAGATAAAGAGGTTATTTATTGTGGTGATAGATTGGAAATGGGCTTTGCGAGTAAACGGTAAAGTTTGAAACGGCCACTTCAATAGTGTTTAATGAACTTGAAACGGGGTCATTTTAAGAAGCAGTTTTAGTATTTGCAGTAATTAAACATTTACTGTTTACACACAAATAAACCATGGCGAGAAAGAAGTTTCGTCGAAGGTTTTATGAAAGCTTAAAACAGAAAGGTTCAAAAGTGAAAAGTACACTTTTAGGCGTAATGTTGATTGTGAACCTTTTGATACTTTTAAACAAAAAGAACATCTTGTAATGAATTGAGTTTTATTTGATTGTGATATTAAATTTCGTATATTATTTTCTTATTCCAATTAGTTACATTGTTTCTATATTCTTATCTAATCATATCTTATTCATTCTTTCAATATTTTCTTGAACTACTTTCCTAACCTCTACTGGATTCATTAACTTAAATCGATAAGTTTTTGATACATCATTGATACATTTAATCACCTGCAAAAACATACCATTTCATGACGTTTTTTTTTATATATTTAACTGCTCTTTCTTTCTATTTTTAAAAACATTCCTCGATTTATAAGTACATCAACTAATAATATAATTTCAATTTTAATATGGCTGCAATATAATACCCTTGTAGTTTCAAAGTGTCCAGGAAAGGAGATTCTACTTTAAAATTTTACCGAAATTTCATGCTACTACATGCAGTACCTGGTATAAAATTTTCCAGTATGGACCACCGTTCGGACCCCGTTCAACCTCATCAAATAATTTGTAATGAAGTGTTTTCTGATAATTTGAAAAACTCAATGGTGTTTCAGCTAAAGTTAAGACATCAAGCCACTTTTAAGGTGATTAGAAAGACGAACCCTAATATCATTTAATTTCGATACGATTCGAGTTCTTTATTGCAATTTATTTTAAAACCACACGAGGGGATTTTCGGATTTTGGACGCTAGTTCTTAAAAATTATTGTGAATTCTAAAACCGTAGATATTTTTCAACCCGTTTTTTGAATTGAAGGTGTATAGGACAACCTCGAAAAAAATTCGGCAAGCGCCTCGCAATTTCGTTACATTTCCACTACCTTTTGTCCTTTGTCGTAGCTCCGTCCCTATAAAAAGCCCTTTTTGTCCAGGACCTCTTTGATCCCTTTGGAAAATATATTAAATACCCGGAGTTTTTCCTCTTTCTCCACACCACATCGCGCTGTGTGTGTGTGTGTGTGTGTGTGTGTGTGTGTGTGTGTGTGTGTGTGTGTGTGTGTGTGTGTGTGTGTGTGTGTGTGTGTGTGTGTGTGTGTGTGTGTGTGTGTGTGTGTGTGTGTGTGTGTGTGTGTGTGTGTGTGTGTGTGTGTGTGTGTGTGTGTGTGTGTGTGTGTGTGTGTGTGTGTGTGTGTGTGTGTGTGTGTGTGTGTGTGTGTGTGTGTGTGTGTGTGTGTGTGTGTGTGTGTGTGTGTGTGTGTGTGTGTGTGTGTGTGTGTGTGTGTGTGTGTGTGTGTGTGTGTGTGTGTGTGTGTGTGTGTGTGTGTGTGTGTGTGTGTGTGTGTGTGTGTGTGTGTGTGTGTGTGTGTGTGTGTGTGTGTGTGTGTGTGTGTGTGTGTGTGTGTGTGTGTGTGTGTGTGTGTGTGTGTGTGTGTGTGTGTGTGTGTGTGTGTGTGTGTGTGTGTGTGTGTGTGTGTGTGTGTGTGTGTGTGTGTGTGTGTGTGTGTGTGTGTGTGTGTGTGTGTGTGTGTGTGTGTGTGTGTGTGTGTGTGTGTGTGTGTGTGTGTGTGTGTGTGTGTGTGTGTGTGTGTGTGTGTGTGTGTGTGTGTGTGTGTGTGTGTGTGTGTGTGTGTGTGTGTGTGTGTGTGTGTGTGTGTGTGTGTGTGTGTGTGTGTGTGTGTGTGTGTGTGTGTGTGTGTGTGTGTGTGTGTGTGTGTGTGTGTGTGTGTGTGTGTGTGTGTGTGTGTGTGTGTGTGTGTGTGTGTGTGTGTGTGTGTGTGTGTGTGTGTGTGTGTGTGTGTGTGTGTGTGTGTGTGTGTGTGTGTGTGTGTGTGTGTGTGTGTGTGTGTGTGTGTGTGTGTGTGTGTGTGTGTGTGTGTGTGTGTGTGTGTGTGTGTGTGTGTGTGTGTGTGTGTGTGTGTGTGTGTGTGTGTGTGTGTGTGTGTGTGTGTGTGTGTGTGTGTGTGTGTGTGTGTGTGTGTGTGTGTGTGTGTGTGTGTGTGTGTGTGTGTGTGTGTGTGTGTGTGTGTGTGTGTGTGTGTGTGTGTGTGTGTGTGTGTGTGTGTGTGTGTGTGTGTGTGTGTGTGTGTGTGTGTGTGTGTGTGTGTGTGTGTGTGTGTGTGTGTGTGTGTGTGTGTGTGTGTGTGTGTGTGTGTGTGTGTGTGTGTGTGTGTGTGTGTGTGTGTGTGTGTGTGTGTGTGTGTGTGTGTGTGTGTGTGTGTGTGTGTGTGTGTGTGTGTGTGTGTGTGTGTGTGTGTGTGTGTGTGTGTGTGTGTGTGTGTGTGTGTGTGTGTGTGTGTGTGTGTGTGTGTGTGTGTGTGTGTGTGTGTGTGTGTGTGTGTGTGTGTGTGTGTGTGTGTGTGTGTGTGTGTGTGTGTGTGTGTGTGTGTGTGTGTGTGTGTGTGTGTGTGTGTGTGTGTGTGTGTGTGTGTGTGTGTGTGTGTGTGTGTGTGTGTGTGTGTGTGTGTGTGTGTGTGTGTGTGTGTGTGTGTGTGTGTGTGTGTGTGTGTGTGTGTGTGTGTGTGTGTGTGTGTGTGTGTGTGTGTGTGTGTGTGTGTGTGTGTGTGTGTGTGTGTGTGTGTGTGTGTGTGTGTGTGTGTGTGTGTGTGTGTGTGTGTGTGTGTGTGTGTGTGTGTGTGTGTGTGTGTGTGTGTGTGTGTGTGTGTGTGTGTGTGTGTGTGTGTGTGTGTGTGTGTGTGTGTGTGTGTGTGTGTGTGTGTGTGTGTGTGTGTGTGTGTGTGTGTGTGTGTGTGTGTGTGTGTGTGTGTGTGTGTGTGTGTGTGTGTGTGTGTGTGTGTGTGTGTGTGTGTGTGTGTGTGTGTGTGTGTGTGTGTGTGTGTGTGTGTGTGTGTGTGTGTGTGTGTGTGTGTGTGTGTGTGTGTGTGTGTGTGTGTGTGTGTGTGTGTGTGTGTGTGTGTGTGTGTGTGTGTGTGTGTGTGTGTGTGTGTGTGTGTGTGTGTGTGTGTGTGTGTGCGTGTGGTGTGCGTGTGCGTGTGTGCGTGTGCGTGTGCGTGTGCGTGTGCGTGTGCGTGTGCGTGTGCGTGTGCGTGTGCGTGTGCGTGTGCGTGTGCGTGTGCGTGTGCGTGTGCGTGTGCGTGTGCGTGTGCGTGTGCGTGTGCGTGTGCGTGTGCGTGTGCGTGTGCGTGTGCGTGTGCGTGTGCGTGTGCGTGTGCGTGTGCGTGTGCGTGTGCGTGTGCGTGTGCGTGTGCGTGTGCGTGTGCGTGTGCGTGTGCGTGTGCGTGTGCGTGTGCGTGTGCGTGTGCGTGTGCGTGTGCGTGTGCGTGTGCGTGTGCGTGTGCGTGTGCGTGTGCGTGTGCGTGTGCGTGTGCGTGTGCGTGTGCGTGTGCGTGTGCGTGTGCGTGTGCGTGTGCGTGTGCGTGTGCGTGTGCGTGTGCGTGTGCGTGTGCGTGTGCGTGTGCGTGTGCGTGTGCGTGTGCGTGTGCGTGTGCGTGTGCGTGTGCGTGTGCGTGTGCGTGTGCGTGTGCGTGTGCGTGTGCGTGTGCGTGTGCGTGTGCGTGTGCGTGTGCGTGTGCGTGTGCGTGTGCGTGTGCGTGTGCGTGTGCGTGTGCGTGTGCGTGTGCGTGTGCGTGTGCGTGTGCGTGTGCGTGTGCGTGTGCGTGTGCGTGTGCGTGTGCGTGTGCGTGTGCGTGTGCGTGTGCGTGTGCGTGTGCGTGTGCGTGTGCGTGTGCGTGTGCGTGTGCGTGTGCGTGTGCGTGTGCGTGTGCGTGTGCGTGTGCGTGTGCGTGTGCGTGTGCGTGTGCGTGTGCGTGTGCGTGTGCGTGTGCGTGTGCGTGTGCGTGTGCGTGTGCGTGTGCGTGTGCGTGTGCGTGTGCGTGTGCGTGTGCGTGTGCGTGTGCGTGTGCGTGTGCGTGTGCGTGTGCGTGTGCGTGTGCGTGTGCGTGTGCGTGTGCGTGTGCGTGTGCGTGTGCGTGTGCGTGTGCGTGTGCGTGTGCGTGTGCGTGTGCGTGTGCGTGTGCGTGTGCGTGTGCGTGTGCGTGTGCGTGTGCGTGTGCGTGTGCGTGTGCGTGTGCGTGTGCGTGTGCGCGTGTGCGTGTGCGTGTGCGTGTGCGTGTGCGTGTGCGTGTGCGTGTGCGTGTGCGTGTGCGTGTGCGTGTGCGTGTGCGTGTGCGTGTGCGTGTGCGTGTGCGTGTGCGTGTGCGTGTGCGTGTGCGTGTGCGTGTGCGTGTGCGTGTGCGTGTGCGTGTGCGTGTGCGTGTGCGTGTGCGTGTGCGTGTGCGTGTGCGTGTGCGTGTGCGTGTGCGTGTGCGTGTGCGTGTGCGTGTGCGTGTGCGTGTGCGTGTGCGTGTGCGTGTGCGTGTGCGTGTGCGTGTGCGTGTGCGTGTGCGTGTGCGTGTGCGTGTGCGTGTGCGTGTGCGTGTGCGTGTGCGTGTGCGTGTGCGTGTGCGTGTGCGTGTGCGTGTGCGTGTGCGTGTGCGTGTGCGTGTGCGTGTGCGTGTGCGTGTGCGTGTGCGTGTGCGTGTGCGTGTGCGTGTGCGTGTGCGTGTGCGTGTGCGTGTGCGTGTGCGTGTGCGTGTGCGTGTGCGTGTGCGTGTGCGTGTGCGTGTGCGTGTGCGTGTGCGTGTGCGTGTGCGTGTGCGTGTGCGTGTGCGTGTGCGTGTGCGTGTGCGTGTGCGTGTGCGTGTGCGTGTGCGTGTGCGTGTGCGTGTGCGTGTGCGTGTGCGTGTGCGTGTGCGTGTGCGTGTGCGTGTGCGTGTGCGTGTGCGTGTGCGTGTGCGTGTGCGTGTGCGTGTGCGTGTGCGTGTGCGTGTGCGTGTGCGTGTGCGTGTGCGTGTGCGTGTGCGTGTGCGTGTGCGTGTGCGTGTGCGTGTGCGTGTGCGTGTGCGTGTGCGTGTGCGTGTGCGTGTGCGTGTGCGTGTGCGTGTGCGTGTGCGTGTGCGTGTGCGTGTGCGTGTGCGTGTGCGTGTGCGTGTGCGTGTGCGTGTGCGTGTGCGTGTGCGTGTGCGTGTGCGTGTGCGTGTGCGTGTGCGTGTGCGTGTGCGTGTGCGTGTGCGTGTGCGTGTGCGTGTGCGTGTGCGTGTGCGTGTGCGTGTGCGTGTGCGTGTGCGTGTGCGTGTGCGTGTGCGTGTGCGTGTGCGTGTGCGTGTGCGTGTGCGTGTGCGTGTGCGTGTGCGTGTGCGTGTGCGTGTGCGTGTGCGTGTGCGTGTGCGTGTGCGTGTGCGTGTGCGTGTGCGTGTGCGTGTGCGTGTGCGTGTGCGTGTGCGTGTGCGTGTGCGTGTGCGTGTGCGTGTGCGTGTGCGTGTGCGTGTGCGTGTGCGTGTGCGTGTGCGTGTGCGTGTGCGTGTGCGTGTGCGTGTGCGTGTGCGTGTGCGTGTGCGTGTGCGTGTGCGTGTGCGTGTGCGTGTGCGTGTGCGTGTGCGTGTGCGTGTGCGTGTGCGTGTGCGTGTGCGTGTGCGTGTGCGTGTGCGTGTGCGTGTGCGTGTGCGTGTGCGTGTGCGTGTGCGTGTGCGTGTGCGTGTGCGTGTGCGTGTGCGTGTGCGTGTGCGTGTGCGTGTGCGTGTGCGTGTGCGTGTGCGTGTGCGTGTGCGTGTGCGTGTGCGTGTGCGTGTGCGTGTGCGTGTGCGTGTGCGTGTGTGTGTGTGTGTGTGTGTGTGTGTGTGTGTGTGTGTGTGTGTGTGTGTGTGTGTGTGTGTGTGTGTGTGTGTGTGTGTGTGTGTGTGTGTGTGTGTGTGTGTGTGTGTGTGTGTGTGTGTGTGTGTGTGTGTGTGTGTGTGTGTGTGTGTGTGTGTGTGTGTGTGTGTGTGTGTGTGTGTGTGTGTGTGTGTGTGTGTGTGTGTGTGTGTGTGTGTGTGTGTGTGTGTGTGTGTGTGTGTGTGTGTGTGTGTGTGTGTGTGTGTGTGTGTGTGTGTGTGTGTGTGTGTGTGTGTGTGTGTGTGTGTGTGTGTGTGTGTGTGTGTGTGTGTGTGTGTGTGTGTGTGTGTGTGTGTGTGTGTGTGTGTGTGTGTGTGTGTGTGTGTGTGTGTGTGTGTGTGTGTGTGTGTGTGTGTGTGTGTGTGTGTGTGTGTGTGTGTGTGTGTGTGTGTGTGTGTGTGTGTGTGTGTGTGTGTGTGTGTGTGTGTGTGTGTGTGTGTGTGTGTGTGTGTGTGTGTGTGTGTGTGTGTGTGTGTGTGTGTGTGTGTGTGTGTGTGTGTGTGTGTGTGTGTGTGTGTGTGTGTGTGTGTGTGTGTGTGTGTGTGTGTGTGTGTGTGTGTGTGTGTGTGTGTGTGTGTGTGTGTGTGTGTGTGTGTGTGTGTGTGTGTGTGTGTGTGTGTGTGTGTGTGTGTGTGTGTGTGTGTGTGTGTGTGTGTGTGTGTGTGTGTGTGTGTGTGTGTGTGTGTGTGTGTGTGTGTGTGTGTGTGTGTGTGTGTGTGTGTGTGTGTGTGTGTGTGTGTGTGTGTGTGTGTGTGTGTGTGTCTGCGTGTGCGTGTGCGAGAGTGTGTCTCGGAATCCTATTCTGATGTCGTTTAAACAAAGAGTAGCAAACAAACGCTTAGAGACTGACTGTCATTGTAGGAATGCAATACGAAATCAAGATTGGATTTCAACCCCTGGCGAAGGGGTCGAACTCGCTAGTCTAATCTCGACCTCGCACTCGATAGAATGCCACCCCCACCTCCGCCTATCCGGAATTACCTCTCTCTCGCCCAGAGCCGGAGGAGGAAGTGCTTAGAAACATCGAAGAGGTCGCTGTACATTTCAATTTTTACTTGTTCCTGGCGTTTATTATCCAGTAATTTTCACAAAAGTGTTTTATACCGCTACGAAACCCACAAAACGACCTACAACGTCAAACTGCCAGTATTAAATCTTTCGCTACAATACAGAAAAAACTTCAAGCAGCTTCAAAGAATACGAAGATTTTAGTGAAATGATGACAGTTGTTGTAAGACCACGTCCGTAAAGAGAAGAGTTAGAAGAGGACCCTAACACCTCCAAGGGTAAAATGGATTACTAACTATTTTAGACATTAAAGAGCAAGTTATTGCGCGATTCCAGTTCATAAACTGTCTGATTACAAGTCAGATAAGCCTTATCCCGGCGGTAATGCCACTCTCGTCATTTATGGAAGTTTTCCAGTCAAAATTTCGGGACTAAAAACGATAATGGAACAATTCTATTAAAATTTCAGGCAGTTTTCATTAAGAAACTTTGAGCGAAAGAAGATTTTAATTTTTGTATTTTGGATATCAACGGTCGGTGTTCGTTACTAAAGCTTAAAAAGTACGATATATTTAGGGTCGGTATTACAAATTCCTTTCAGTTAGTAGGTTAAAGAAAAGCGGCGATTTACAGATTTTCGAAACATAAACTAAACTTAAGATGAATAAATGAATCATTTGAAGGAGCCAGTTCAGTAGTCGATGCAATAAAAAGGTACTGAATACTATATGTACATACCACCAAGTAGTAAGGCATAATTCTTCAAGTGTCTAATATACGTGTATCTAATCAAAAATTATTTTTTTTCTCTAAACAGCAGTGTTTTCTAATACTACAATATCTGCCACTAGTCGTCGAAACATACAAAAAGAAAATAAGGAATGTATACTTTTTGGTTTCTAGTTTTTTAAATTTTCATATGCAAATTTTTATTCTCTAAAGTAGTGCTAAGTTTCATGTAATAAACGTAAACTTCATCCGTAATCCACCATCCATTATTACTTACTAAAATGTGTTCATGATATTGAATAACTAGTTGGAAACTGTTAGACTAGAGTTAACTAGTGGAGTTAGAAACACGATTCTATTATATTAGGTAGTATGAAACACCGGTAACCTAAATGTTATAAAGGAGACAAAATTAAAAGTTGCACTGTGAGGTCATTAGAAAAAGAACAAAAATGTAAGAACTTTAGTAAAAGATAAAATAGGAACTTTTCAATTACGGAGAAATCGGCCCGCCGAAGAAAGAACAAACTTTATTAACAAAATCCTGCAAGATCACGTGTTTGAAAACGGCTGAAAACGAGCCTGATAAATCCAATATATTTAATAAAAGATATCCGCATGAAATAGAAGTGTATATTTTTATTCGGGCGTGACCCGATACGCCACTGACTTTGAAATGCCCTCACAACGATGTGTCCGAATCAAAGCGAAACTCCAATTCGACAAATTGAAAAATACTCATTAGTTGGATGTTTCACACCCAGCTCTTCTTTCTCTCCTTTTGCCATTCAAGGGGAAGGAAACGAAGAAGCGTTCCTTTTTGTCGAAATTAAAACGACTAAATTGTTCGCCTCCTAAAAATTGTTAAAAGGGAAAAAATTTTAGATAGCGGTCGCCCAGGATTTAGGGGCCGTCCGCCTCGTATAACAAATTCCGTCTCGGCGGATCCGAAATTAAATTATGCCGGATGTAACCGGAGCACAAACTAATTTTTTAATTTGATAATGAGAACCAGCCAAGTTGATCGATTCCCTCGTTTGGTATTCAGCTTGTATCCCAGTCGGCATTGTCAGCAAGACAATTGACTAACGAAGCTTCATTAGCCTCAAGGTGGACATCAAAAGTGGGATTTCTCTTCGGATACGAGGATAAAATGAAATGTACACCGAAAATACGGAGAAGTTAAATTTCAACCTTTGTATCCTCCCTTAAAAGGGATATTCGAATTTTCTTTTGATCTCATGACGGATTTCCAAGTTTTCGACGACACGAGCCTTATAAATATTACAGTCCAATACAAGTTGGTGCTTAGAATTCGTCTCACACGCTTATTCCTTCGACATCAAAAGCTTTTGATCGAGACGTATGCTAGGGGGTGAAAATAAATAGGGATGAAGTTAGAGGGACAATTCTCGGTGAGGCACGGATCAGCACGGATGAAAATAGGGCTAAATATCCAGTCGAAACAAACGCTAACCGCCCCCTCAAACTTTTTATTGATACCTGGAATTTCATCACATTTAGATAAAACCCTTTTATCAGCAGTCCATTTACCAATTTACCACTATCTTAATTAAACTTGAAGAATAATGACAGAACTAATAATTACCTTAATTATTTGATCGACGGTTATTAGAGACATATTTTCAACCCTTGTATTTTTCTGCACTTATAAAGTATTGCAATGTTCTGAGTATTCGCCAAAAATTTTTGTTTTATGGACTTGCACCATTTATCTGACCATTACAAACAATAATATTTTAACTTTAACTTTACTAGAAGTCATAGATTTGGCATTTTGCACTTTAAAGCGAAAAATTGTAGGATAGTAAAAACCATCTCACGTAAGTCATTCTAAACTTCAAAGCACATTTTACTCTAAAAATAATTACGATTAATGATTAAACAAATAATACTCATTAGATATCCGCTTCATACTTGGGTAGCAGAAATTTCTTCCAGTCTTACTTCGCATAACATGGCAATTTGAAAAATTTCATTGTCAAATCATTGTCAAAAAATGGCATTTTTCGGCACAATAACACCAAAAAATCCCCCATAAAATACTTTCTTTGATATTCATTTTGGTGACAAATCTTTAAGGATTGTTATGAAACATATTTTCGAAAAATCAAGCTTCCAAAAAGTCCATAATGAAGTTTATTTTGTATAATAAAGATAATTGTATAAACAAAACATTGAATTATTTAACTTCTTAGTCATGGTTGATGTAACATTAAAAAACTATTCTTCTTTTAGACAAATAAATACATTTGTAAAGAAGTACTCGATAAGTAGTTAATAAAAGATAATAAAATAACGGTAGTGAGTACAATAATGGCCACAATAATGAACAACAAACAAATGAATTCAGCTATTTAGTTAAACAAGAAACAAACTTGTTAGATGCTCATCCACCGAATAAAAGCTGTTTTCCAACAGATACTGCTTCTACAACTTTTGAAAACTATTTATACTTTAAGAATTTTTAACGTTTTTATATAGTTTATTATGTCTTTTATTGAGTGACAGAAGTTGAATTAACCAAAAACATGATTATCTAAAAATGGTACTAGAATAGTTCTTTCCACTGTCTGGTATTAATTTTATGTATTTGACTGTTCGTTTTAAAAGAATTTACATAAGAATAAACAAAAACACAAGCATTAAGAATGTACAGAATTATTTGTAAAATCATAGAATACGCCAATTGCATTAAAGAACTTATTGTTCACATGATTATCTTTATTACAGAAAATTACGAAGTGTTCATGAGTGTTTTCCAAATTTAAAAATTTTGCACAATTTTATGGAAACTGTTATCATAGTGCACACACTTCACACCGTCACTACTTTAAATTTGCATTTTTTACGAACATTTTCAGATATTGTAAACACGTCTGACACGGACGAGGAAAGTACGTATGCTTAATCTTTAAGCATATGTACGTGTGAATAATTAAGTAGAAAATATATGTATAATACGAAATACGAGTATTATTAATAAAAAAAATGTCTATGCCAAACATTAATTACTACAATTACAGTCTGTAGTATAGACCTAACCCTCATCTGAAATGAAAAACTTTCGAAAAAAATAAACTTGTATCCTCCTTTAAATATGAATTGAATATATAAAGTATGATCAAATATTAATACAGCATATTTTGGTACATCTGATATGAATTAAGAAATTAAACTCGAAATTGTTCATACGGCGCATTTCAACAAAGAACTAACTGAAAACGCGAGCAGTATAAATTTTATCACATACTCCTCGTAATAGGTTTATAAGATAGCGAATTTTAAGAACAATGATGGTCTAAAGGTGTTGTTTTACTGCTTTCCTGAAAAACATTAAATAATTTTATGGCGAGCAGCCGTTAGGAGGTGGTCATCTTATTTTATTAGACCGAGTGCAGTAATGATTTTCAGTGTGATTATATCCACTGCAAAACTGAAGAGGTAATAAAGTTCAGAGCATGAGAGCCAAGTATATTTAGAAATTCGACTGAAATTTCGACTCGAGACTTTTATCAGTTGTGTAAGCAATCGAGATGTCGTAAAAGTAAAAAAAAGCCACTAACGTTTTCGAATATGCTCTCCTCCGTTTTAGGATCGTCGCAGAAAATATAACGGGCAAGGAAACAGGTCGTTACTCATGAACAAAAGACAAAACTCGGCTGACACTTCGCTTCGTAATAGTCGTAACGTAATAACCCCAGTCTTTACATTTTTGTTACATGAGGCATATGTTAACGTTATGTAACTCTGCGATAGTACTTATTGGTACAAAGGGTTCTCAAATAATTTAAAAATGTGTTCCATAGCACTTAATTCCACTTGTAAAAAGGACCAACGTCTATATTTCTGCTTATTCCTCGGCAACCAACCGCCGACATTATTTCCCATAACGACATTCCCGCTTTCCCTCGCACTCCTCGCCCTATAAAAATAAAAATTACTCCACAGAGATATAAATCTTGCTTCGGCAAAAAAGGGGAATGAATGTGAATACATTTTTAGGACAAGCAATATAAGATAGCCGAAGGCAGATCGAACGTTAAGGGATGATTTTATGTAGCAATTTTCCGGCCCTCTAGGTGCTTTTCACCCTTATCTGGGGGAGGAGAAAAGTCAAAGGTTAGGACGCCTTGTATTCCCTTCAATAACCAGTTTTTTCAAGTTAAATACACAGAAATCGAGAATTATTAGATCGAATGGGAGAAGAGGGTAGCAGTTTCATCGTCAGGTGTGGTGGTAATTCAAAATCCTTATTGCGAAGCAGGTTTTTTCCAGAAATGGTTCTGGAGGGGCCCGTAATACCTTTTGAAAGGAAATTTATGAAAACAAATGGCGCGACATTATTCCTAGTCGATATGTATCCTGAGTTAGGGTCGAGATTTGGATGAAAACGGGCGTTTCCCGTATGCGGATCCATACATATTCCGGACTCTGGAATAACGTCCACGTTGAATACTGTATGAGCGTTCGAGATTACGGCGTCCTTAGTCAGGGAGGCGAGCCTTAAAATACAAAATATGGAATAATTTTCCCCCTACAACCTTTAACAAAATTTTAGAAACGGGGGTCATTGTCCACTATTTCTCAAGAAAATAATGAAAAGAAAAATGTGAAACTTTCCGGAAGTATTAAAGTTCCAAATGTCGCAGATGGCGAGAGTTGATTGACAATGGATGAAATCGGCACGTTGATGGTCAAATACGGAAGCCCAAATAATTGGTGAGAACAAAGGACATAGCAAATCGTAATAAGGCGTGATGTCCCCGATTACCTCTTGTCACGACTCTCGCATTTTGAAACAATTGTAAACGCGGCTAACGCTTCTTAAATCAAAATCGATAGGGTATCAAATCAAAGAACAATCAATCCCACATCCATTTGATTTATGCGGATAATCACTACCAGCTACTGTTTATCAGCCTGTTTTACCCCTCCAAAAGCTACCTAATTGTCATTTTTCTTGACCAGTTAATCTCTATGGAAACCGTTACGAGTCTCACAAACACAAGATCTGTTACTAACCAAACTTGAATTTCTTATTTTTTAAGATATGGTGAATCGCCCACTTCCCTTAAGTCGATGACCTGTATTAAGGGTCTACTTTAATTTTGTTTATTGTAATACCTAGATCACTTCTAAATTACGATCACCCCTATAAAGCGTCCACGATCATCCTAGTACAAACGTCCTAACCACTTATCAGGTCATCTTACTTTTTTATATCGGTCAATAATTTCGTAATGTTTCTATTCACTCAGATTTACAACCAAAAAAATAATTTATTACTTATTTAAATTCAGCTTTGAAATATGGTAAGTCGCCACTGCTACCTACATTTGTTGGCCGATATATATATATATATATATATCATATAATGTTACCTAACAAGCTTTCGGTAAAATTTCTCGATCCACCCTGTACCTAATGAAAGTTTGGTTTCGCCTAATTCTGTTGGAATCATTCAAAACAAGACCACTCCCTATCCAACTATAAATATTGCCTTCGACATTTTAACGGCCTTCTGTCTAAATAACCCCAGATATGACGCAGTGTTACCAATATCTTTATTTTTATGTGACACGATTATTATACTACGATCACAGGTGGTCCTGGAGCGATCCAGGGGACGTCCAGGGGGTGAAGATGTATTTCGAAACTCAGCAAAAAGGGAAAACATTGGACCAATTGAAAATGAATTCATAGAAAATGTACGGATCGGACTATTTCATTGGTCGAAATATGAGTGTTGACTTTGTTATTAGCAGCGTTTTGACAAACGGAACAGTTAATTAGTAACACCCATATTGCTAGTGAAGCAGTACATAAGTACTTATCGCAATACACAGTTTCAAATCCTGACAGAAAGTATCCTTTAACAGTCCCACCCCTTTTTATGTACTTTTAACGGTATATCCTTAACAGTATTGTATACTTTAACCCTTCTTCCGCAGCACCTTGCTTAAATAGCAAAATCACTGTAAGTCAGGCAGATGGCATGGAAGGGGTGTAAAAAAAGGGGTTGAGAACAGTTAAGTTCGTGCGCGGCACGTGGCGTAAACTGTTTTTTCGTGTTTTTTTTTTAAGATAGGTTCTATAGTATATTGGTAAACAAGGAAGAGAAAACAATAAAGTAACGGCAGACAAACATTTTATCTAGGTAATGCAAGATTAATATTTATTTGAAAGATGAGTAGAAAGAGAGTAAAAGGTAGGCGGAAAGGAAAACAAAAATATATTATTGTGCAACTTTCAGTAGCAAAAGCCTGTAATATTTATGGAGTTAACGTATACGTTAAGCACAAGAGCTTTTTGCAAAGAGAATATGTGAAGAGACTATGACACAAAATGGAAGCATGTATTAAAAAACTAAACATTTTACCCATATGAATATTTATGAACAGTAAAGTATGACTAGAGCAAAACTGTTAGTTATTGTACAATAAAAAATTAATGTTTCGTAAACTAAAATATTGGTTTTAAAGCAACACCATAATACACAAAAAGTTACAAGGATTATGAGAAAGGTAGCCAGTTGCTGATCTAGTTTAGATATTAAAGGTTATTTTAGTATTATGTTAAAGAATTTAAATAAATCACATTAATTCATACTTTAAAATTTATTATCTGTATATCAACAACGTTAGCAATAATGTTTAGACACTTATGGACATAAATTTAATTAAGTGAACTAATTATAACCAATCCTGTGAACAGATTAATTTACATTTTCTCACTTATTAATTATAATGCATGGTATTTACAATACATAATTTTTGTCAGTACCCTTAGATTCTAATAAAAAAAGTGAGTAAATAGGTAGAAAGAAAATAAATTAGTAGGTATGTAATAAAACAGTTACAGTTTGTTATTTATGAATTTGATCGGTTTGAACTTTGGAAGTTAAATGTGTGGTTTTGAATAAACTTTTTGGCATATTACTGCAAGTACTATATTAGCTTCCACCATCATAACTTCAGTTCCTTCTACTATCAAAGAAATATAAGTTAACATTAAGAAAACAAAACACTTTTGCTTTGGCCGTGTCACATATTAAAGTATAACACTTTGAAATTATATCATGTAAATATTGGTTTGTTCCTAATATCTAAACGTTTAATTGTGTATTATTCCATATAATATTAAAACCATTACCACATGAAATTAGGAGATAAAAATACCTTCAAAATACCAAGTTTCTCACAATTTTAATCATATGTTCCATTACACTAGTACAATGGCCAGTAGTTCAATCACCTCACTAAAAGCTCATAACATTAACAATTTGAAAGCAACATGCCTTAAAATTGTTGAAACTATGTAAAAGCAACCAATGTGTCTAAATCTTCTAACTTGTTTGAAAAACTGGCTTCGTTTCACCAGACATAAACATATCATACTTATTAAGTATGTGGTAAACACATTATTCACGTTAAAGTTAAATTAAAGCCTCACCTGGAGCAGTACAACATCCATTGAAATAAATCCACTGAATTAACCATCACAACTCCCACAACTCTAAAGACCTCCAACTCTCTCACCGAACACCTCCGAGAGACTACCGACTGAATTTTCCTGTGGCACCCTCTACCCTTCTAAGGACTGGAAAATTCTTTAAAAAAGGGGTGGGACTTTGCATGAGACTCCAAAGCACTGTACTGGTCTTCGAATAGGAGTATCGAATAAAAAGAATCCAGGAGCAGCGTAGAGGGGATCGAAGCTGCGTAGTCTAACGCTAGCTTTAAATGGTTCTGGAAGGGGTTTTAACCCCTTGTTTTTTAATATGCTGATGTGTTCAACCCTTCAGGATTTTTTAAGAGAAGGGGAGAGGTGCAACCCTTCATGAAATATGAAGGGGGGAGCGGGAAGTGATCCAATTCGATACATCGAAGAAGTGCCATAATGACTTTTGGGTCCAATACAAATTTTTAATAGATGTATTGTTTAAAATATTAGTAAAAACTGAAAATATAATTTTGAGGTAAAGTTTACTGAAGCAAATTGATCATTTCTACTTGTGTGACTTCCTTGTGTAGTTTTCACCATCTTTTTGAAATTAATTAGGTTTTTCCTGTAAAACAGATTTTATTACTTAACAAATGTAATCAGCTCATTACACTTACATGTTTCCCCTTTAGTCCTTACTTGAAGGGTGAATTTTATCAACCACTGGTTAAAAAAGGGTTGAAAGTTTGAGGGGTGAAAAGTCCATTCTGCTTCTAAATGTGGTGAACATTTTTTCATCATATTCACTAAACCTAAAGGGAAAAATGTTAGACCTTAATTTAGTGAGACATTTAAGTAATTGTATTTAGTTTCTATCGATCAGTATTAAAACATAAATGTAACAATCTAAATGTAAACATTACCATTCACACTTTCTCAGTAGCGTCAGGAATAAATCCACAATCTCAAAGTCGGCAATCATGAAAACCACGTGTAAATTTAGAATAAACAACGGCTTTTAACTATAAAGCAAGTTACTTAATTTAACCTCGTCTTCCTGTGAAATAAACAATGGGGTTAGATGTGAAACAGTTTGCTTTAATGACGTTTATGAGTGTTGCATAAGTTAGGTCATCGTGTTTATGCCTAAGCCATGTAAATCCCCCAAGACATGTTTTATGGCAATAATTATTCTGAAACGGTCTAGTGGAAATTTAAACATATTTTTAGGCAATGACGATCGTAGGAGCGTAATTGGCAGTAAGAAAGTTGTTTGTGTTAAGTCGTTAAAACATTGTACTTTTTTAATGTTCGTTTCTCAGAACAAAATTTGATGTTATTGTTTTATGCTATTAAAGAGAAAATATTAGGCTCTAATCAAAAACATAAATTGAAAATC
Source organism: Cryptocephalus primarius (assembly GCA_963576515.1). NCBI lineage: Eukaryota > Metazoa > Arthropoda > Insecta > Coleoptera > Chrysomelidae > Cryptocephalus > Cryptocephalus primarius. The sequence goes on from OY754936.1 coordinate 13,945,662, forward strand.
AATTTAGAACTTTCTTTTCCCTAAATGCATTTTCTCGTGGTTTCCTCGCCAAAAAAGGAAAAATATGAAAAGTTCCCTCAAAGGCGAGCAGCTGTCTTCTCGAATGATCGCCGACTAATTTTCTTGCTGTAGACTGTCTTTTATTTCATTATTCGATTATTGATTGGCTGGCCTCAAGGCGGGCAGAGCTCTTTCAAACAATTAACCCTGCCAATAAAGGGGCGAGAGGGAGAGGAGAGCAGCGAGCAGATCATATTCCCCCCGCGCACTATGAAATATTAGACTTTCGTTTGTTATTTTTGTCGAATTAGATCTTGGAAATAATGATAGAAGCATTCTACTTGCAGCGAAGTGAAATAGATTGTAGTTCTGTTGCAGTGAGGAACAATAAATGATATATATTAAGCAGAAAGTACATATGCTGCGTATACTTTCACTTTTTAACCCCACACACTTAGGATATTTTATAAGTTTATGAACTCAGCAAAAGCTAAGTTGAAAATATTGATTTATAAGCATTGGCTCAGCTGACAAAAGAAATTACTACCAACATTGAAAAATCATACCACCTCTTTCGAACTGAAATATAGTTTAGAAATAATTTAGATAACTAAATACGAACAACTAGAATCCATTGGCGATAAGTGAAAATTGTATACAGAAAAAAATAAGCCTTCGCGTATTTATATTTCCAAAGAAAACGGGGTCACCGTCTTCGCTAACGAGAAATCTCCTTTTCCAATACCTGTGTGTCAAATATCGACTGAACCCCAAAGAAAAATAAAGAATCTAGAAGAATATAAGAAAGGACTTTTTATCATGGATATTTCGGACCAGTGGTTTGGCTTAAATTCGCCAAATCCGAGAGAATTTTAGAGAAAAATGCACACACATTGCTTCGGTCTCATCAGACGAGGTAATGTAGCATAAACCTCACATTCTATTCGAGGGCGTTCCATGATTTTTAATGCCCCATTCGAAGGGGCAGGAATCACCCCCTAACACTAAAATGATCGTGATCGATCTGGGATGAATACTGGAAACATTCGATCTTTATTCGAAAATAAGAAATATTTTTTCATGTATGAGCTTATTTGTCCCATTTGATTATTTTTTTTATATTCTCCTTCAATAGAGTAATTCGAAATGCCTCAAATGTATCCAAGTCGATAGACTGTCAATATATTCAAATCCGGATATCTTAAATTCGTCTATAACTAACCGCCACATTTCGATCATGTAACTTTCACAGTAAAACAATACTTAAAAGGAGTTATTTATCTTTTTTCTCTTCTTTTTTCGAAAATTGCTTGCTGCTGTATATTGCATACACTGCAGTACCAAATTACAGCAAAACACTCAGATTTCTTCATTTAATTTTAATAAAAACCTAATTGTAGTCCTAGAAATACCTTAAAAGCGCCAAGGCTGTATATGTTTAGGATGTTCACAAAATCTCGACATCTGATTATGGATAGCTGACTCTCAAGTCAGAAGCAAATTCAAATAAGGCATCAGGTGTGTGTGCAAAACATTTTTAATTTTAACCAAATCTGTATGGTGTAAACCTTTTCTGGCGAAAAATGAAATTACTTTTCAAATTTAAAAAGATTCGTGGCCATTGTCATCATATGGGGCTGGTAAAAGATATCGGCAAATCACAACTGTCGATCATGGCACCCCGTTCGAAGCAGGTAAATTCTTTTATGGTACTTACTTACCCAAACACCAGTAAGGACATTTGCATAAGTCATTTTATTTTTCACTGGATATGGTATCGAGATATTCAATATCTAGACGCCCTAAAGAATACGAAAAAGGCTTAAGTAAGACGTGCTTAAGACGTCATGAGCGGTGTAGGTTGGGACCAATTTTTTCAAAAATACCTTTTCCACATTTTCAAAGTTCAATCTACTTTTACGACTGAAAATCACTGGATGCAGTCTTACAGCAAGGTTAGAATTATTAGAATGTTTTAATTAGGAGGCGGCGGCCTACGGCATTTATGGACTTTTTTAGAGAGATTTTTTTTTGTTTCTATTTAATTCGGGGTGAATCGATACTTGAAGAAATTTCTAAAACTCCAGATCGTTGCGGAAAGAAAAGAAAAACAAAAGGATCCCGAACTTTTTTAATAGTTTCGCCTGGCAGCTACCTGATACATCTGAAAATAAATCTGATATGAAAGAAAGACACGAAACGTAATTACAAAAATATAATTACGAATCCCCAAATAGGAGGGTGAGGCGAACGCGGGCGAGAGCGAGTGGGAGGGGGAGAAAGAAAGGGAGATAGAGACGGAGTAAGGTGAAAGGCAAAAGAAGAAAAAGAGGAAGAATAAGAAAAGTTGAGCCGCTCCACAGCGCTCGCTTCATAATTGATCGCCTTATTAAAGATGAGTTAGCCGTGGCCAGCGAGAGCGTTCGTCCTTTGTCTAACGGGGGTTGCCTTGGCGACCGGCAACTGTTTGCTTATTGCACAACTCATATCCTAATTGGGTTAGCTTACATCTGCGTCATCGAAGGCGGCTAAAGTTTCAGGTGGAAAGTCTAAAAAGGGAGATTCCTCCTTTTCTTTTTCGATTATACAACCTCTCATAACTTAGTAAAGTACTTAAAAATAAACTGTACAGCTGTCTCATAACCAGTGACTACCAGATTTCTCCTACATTTAAATACTTCATACATATCTCGAGGTAGAATTCCTAAACCAACCAACCACCAATATACCTAGCTGCAGAAGGTAATTGCCAAGTATTACTTCATTTGATAAATTTAATACCCCATACTACTATTTGATATATTTTTGAATTTTCCCGGTAACTCTTTGTTTTACATTCGAAGAGATGGCGCATCTGATGTATATCAGGCAATTAAAGCAGGTATCATATTTCGTTCAGTTCTTCTTGTTATATTATTACAATTATATTAATAAAGGGCAAAAAGTCTCAAACTAGCTTTAGAAGCCTTGCTCTTTTGCTCGTAAAACATATTTTGTTTTACAACAATGTTACTGTTCTGTGATCAACGTGGTTAGATGAAGCTTAAGTGCTTCATGCGACAGTGAGGTTATGTTTGGCTTGTGTGGTCCAGAAGTTTTCTAACTAATAGAGCAGTTACATTAAGAAACAAGGTAGGTAATTTTGTATAAAGTTTAGGTAAGTAAACTAATTTTATTTTCATCACAAATGCAGCACTTTGTTTTTTTTTTGTCTCGATGTAAGCTTTCGAAGATGCAGTTAACCTGGCAAGCAGGTTATCAGGTCTATAATTGTGCTGTGTATAAATCTGCAAACTGATAATATACTATTTTTTTCAGGATGTCTTACAGGGGGGGTGGAGGTGGAGGCGGTGGTTTCCGAGGCGGTAATAGAGGAAGAGGAGGTGGTAGTTACGGAGGCGGTGGGGGCCGTGGCAACTTCGGAGGACGTGGAGGAGGAGGCGGTGGTGGCCGAGGCGGTTTCGGTGGAAACCGAGGAAATAGAAGTTTTGACCAGGGGCCACCTGAACGAGTCATACCCTTAGGTAAATATACAAAACTTGTGGAAAAAAATCCTATTAAATGGAATAAACAATTCTCGACATCTTTATCTACTGTTTTAATATTCGAATTGGATTTTCAGGCTATTTTGAATATGCTATACAGGACGACTTAGTCTGCAAAGTTGAGATAGAAGATGTACCATATTTTAACGCTCCAATTTACTTGGAGAACAAAGAACAGATTGGAAAAATTGATGAAATATTTGGAAATGTCAAAGACTACTCTGTTACTATTCGTTTAGGTGAAAATCTGAAAGCTAACAGTTTCCAGAAGGCCCAAAAAGTAAGCAGATGGTATTTAAGTTTTATAACTGCAGTCATATCTCTCAACAACAAGACTTAGAGTAGTTTAATAAGCTACATCGAATGGAAGTTAAAGAAATCTAATTGTTCTTAAAACATGTTTGTAGATTAATTCAGTTAGGACTTCTACGGTCAAAATTCTTTGCTGAAATTTCCTAATACTTGCCCCTACTGTTTTGGTAAATTGTATCTGCTCAACTTTCAGTTATTCATCGATCCTAACAAACTCTTGCCACTGCAAAGGTTCCTACCAAGGCCTCCAGGCAGTGTGCAGAAACGGGGCGGCAGAGGAGGCTCTGGTAGAGGCGGACGGGGTGGCGGCGGTGGAAGAGGGGGACGTGGAGGTTTTGGTGGAGGAGGTAGAGGAGGCGGCGGTGGTGGATATAACAGAAACAGTGGAGGAGGGGGCGGTGGATACAATAGAAACAGTGGAGGTGGAGGTGGAGGTGGTAGAGGTGGCGGTGGAGGCGGAGGTTTTAATAGAAACAAGGGCAGATGGTAAAATCTATGTATTCAGTCCATGTGTTTGTATTCATTTTTTTAAATAAAGCCAATTGTTTAATGTAATGGCAGTTTTATATATTCTAAATTTCCCCATATCACTTTAATACATGTATGTAATGGTATACCTATGAAGGGGCAGCTGTCTGCTTCCCTAAAAAAAGAAAAACTAAATGATTTTTGAAAGATTCTGAATGTGAATCTAAAATTTAGATTTTAAAATAATGAATTATACTTCAATATTGATTTTATAACTTCCACAGTATTTAGTCGTTGACACATGATCAACCATCTAAGTGTGTGGGAGGCTAGATAAGCCCAGAGTTGGCAAGCCACGTTCGGGAGCCCTTTGGGTACTCCCTCATCCCCTCTACTGTAGTTTCTGAGGACACCTTTGCAAAATGTGACCTATAAGTTGCATAAAACTTTTTAATCTCGCAACATAAAAATCGAAAGCGTATTAAAGGTTGAAAACTAATTAAATGTTCGATTTTTAGAAACCCCTTGTCACTATACTACAACAGCCACTAATTATTCAATAATACGTAAGTTGTAGCTCATTTCTAATCGCACCTAAACCAATGGCTACTCGAAACTGTCATATGCATTATTGTGTTCTCTGTAGTTGTGTATCGTGTATTATTAATTAACCTTGGTGAAACGTAAGCAGTGTGTGGGTACATATGTAACAAAATTTAATCATTTTACTTTCTAAAATGAAATAATCATCAATTATCAAATATCTTTAAAAGCAGCACCTAAAAAAATTCAAAGTGTCTCCAAGTTTGTTAGTAAGCAGATTCTCTCTAGAAGGCAATCAATTCATCTTGTTTTCTAAGGTTTCACCCACATAAAAAAAAAACACCAAAATGAGTGAAGAAGGTGGAGATTTCGACCCTTGTGAATGTGAGCATATTTGGCTATTGAATGTGGTATGTTTACTAAACAGAGACATTGTTTTGTCATGTAACAAATATTTTTATAGTTGAGGCAGTCACAGGCATACTGTACCGATAACGAGTGCTACACAAATGGTAAATATCTCATATGTTAAACTATATTACCCTCTAATCAAAATATTTGATTAATTTAGCTACGACGTTACTAGAATTTTACAAATATAACTAATGGCGTACTCTGGGTTTTAGGTATATTAATGCTTCAGAAAAATACTTTTCAGAAGATGAAAGTTATATTAATGTCAATATTACAAACTAATGGAAGTGGTGTTAATTCTATAATAATTAAAATTTATATTTTTTAACATGATGTTTTTACTCTATATAATTCACACAATATATTTTTTATACAACTCAAATAGTATGCTCTATATCTAATAGAGTACAAAAAATAGTTCATGTTTTTGAAATAAGGTCAAAAATTTTCTATTGAAGTTGGATAACTCATTTTTCTATTAAACAAGCTAGTCAAAAATCGCCATTGAAGTATTTCATAGAATTAATAGAACTTACTTTTAGATCCGAGTCCTCGCCAATCGACTCCCGAACATGTATTACTCATGAGCATATTTTTTGTGATTGCTCTCTTTTTGTATTATTTTCGACCCAGGTCACAAACTGAAGCACCAGCAAAGCCAACCAATGCTAATGTGAGATTTTTCAAATTTGAATCAAAGAAAGTAATTTAACATTTATTTTTCTTTCAGAATGGATCACCTCCCAATCCTCCGCCGGCAATAAATTAAAGCAATATTATAAAAACATGTCATTTGTACAATGAATGGCAGTGGTTACGGAATTACTTTTACACACGTTTAACATTTCTCTTAACAATGCTCTCTATAATTGGACAAAGTTAAAGATTTATTTTAAATTTTGCTCTCATCTCCTTTGCGCCTTTTACTAGAATTTTATGGAGACAACTGAGTATACATTAACTTCTTATCTTCACTAATTATTTACTCATGGAATTACTTTAGAAAAATTACTTCTCTATTTATCAACATTCCCTAATTGTTTTTATGTACTATGATACTTTCTGTACCAATTAATGCTACGTACTACATTTTGCTTGTATATAAAATATACTTCTTACATTATATTAAATACTAAAATAAAAAATTACTAAAGATATATTGCGTAATTAGCGTAAAATCTCGTATTACAAAATATTGACTTTTAAACATCCAAACAACTCAATTTAGTAACAATCTTATTATTTTCTATCAGAATTATTCATCTCCCTGCGTACTTTCTCTAACAATGTTTTCATTTTTTCATACTTGCCCGTTGAATTGGGCAAGTTTTCGAAATTTATGATGGGACTTACACCTTTCATAAAATTTTCAGCATCAGGTAACTTAGTATAAGGCGAGCAACTTTTCAGAAGAGGAGTGCCATATATGGTACTCTTAATTGATTGTGCATCTTGGTTTTGAGAAGTATTTTCCTCATTCGTTGTATCCAATGGCAGTGTTTCTTTTACATTTGCTTGCTTTTCTATGTTTGAGTTTTCACCGACGTTTTCTTCAGTTTCATTTAGAGTAACTTCATTTGAAGCTACGCACGAACTTTCTGTTAGGGCTGCTAAAAGATGTTTCTTTTGTTCTTCCAAGTCTACTAACGTTGGTGAGTGTGTCTCCAGGTCCAAGTCTACATCCATGTGTTGTTTCTTCTTGACCTATTTACAAAACATTATTAAATTGAAAAAGAGAACAGATTTTTATTTACTTACAGGGTTGATTAATTGTTCTTTTGTTATTTTATAGGATGACTTGCTTTTTTCTTGTGCATGATCTTTATCCTTATCGTGTGATCCAGAGCCGTGTTTTGACATCTCCTCATAGAACTTCATCATCACACTTTTATGGTAGCGCTGAGAATAAGCAGGCACCTTATAATATCTGTGTTCCTGAAAATCATATGTGATGTTAAAAAAGCTGACAACAAGCCCAATCTACTTGCCACAAATCATTTTAATCAGTGGATAGAACTTTTTAAAAGGTTACTTTGATATGGTCACAAATTCAAAATTATTCTTCAAAGTAACGGTAAAAAAAAAGTTTGTGTGCGTTTAGTACGCACAATATTGCATATCGCATACGCACAATGAAATTTAGAGTATTATAACTAAAATATAGATTTGAAGAACTTTGCATGTGCATAATTCTTGGACACATTAAAATCTAACTACATTTAATAATGTTGATGCTGGTTACTGTAGCAATAAACATGCAGGTTTAGGCTTTGTGGAAAAATCATGGGGTACAAACCCAATTTTGTTAGAGCAAAGAGATCCAAGTGCATTCGTAATATTTGTAAATCAGTGGTTTCATTACCTGTAATAATTTAACAAAACCCATGCATTTTTTTAGGATTCTAACCAGGTTCCATGCATTTAATATATTTTAGACTGCCAAATTAATGGGGAAACAACAGTGTAATACAACTCCAATAATATAAGTATCAGCCCCTACTTCCTTTTTTTAAAAAGATACATGCATACAGTTTCTAACTGAGGTTCTTGACCCTTAAGATTAGAGTACTTGCCAAGTGTTTTCAAATGCTTTTGGCTTTTAGTGTATTTTAAACTATACTTGCATCTTTTACGTTTTTATCACATGGGACATTGAATCCCGGATATTCGACAATCTTGTTCGGATCTAATTTAGCTGCCCTCTTATCCCTTCTCAAGTGAATTTTATTTCTCGAATCATTGTTGTCCAAATCCGAGTGGTAAGTTTTTGCTTCCTCTAACCATCCTGGAGGATAACCTATGCGCCTCATGGAGTATATGTAAGATGGCAATTCGTTTTTTTTCAATCCGAGAGCATCCCGCAGTTTATCTGATATGAAGCCAGGCCTCAGATGACTATAGTCCTGATCGTCTGGAGAAATGTGGTAACGCCTACAAAACTCAACAATATTAGTGTTCTGATAAGTCGATTTGTGAATGTCTTATTTTCGATACTGAATACTCTTTCTAGTGATTACTACAGTTTGGGTTATAAGCAAATTGCAATTGCAATATTTTTGTGAACACAAATATCCAATTATGTAATGAAAAAATAATCAGGTTATGATTATGGTTATTTTAATTAACAACATAGTTAACTATCATAAAGTGAAACTAATTAGTGAACTTTAGAAGCAGAGTGTCACATTTTAGTAATCAGAAATGTGATTGTTTCGGTTATTTAATATTTGAATTATAATTATTTTTTCAATCGGATTATGCCGATTGACAATTTATATCAATATGACAATTTATATATATATATATATATATATATATATATATATATATATTTATATTTTACTAACTTATATATGCATATAATCTAAACTTTAGTGACTACTTCATAACTTACTGGTATTTTGTATTCTTGTACTGAGATCTGTGCCTATTCCTGGCAGCAGAAATTCTACTATGATTTTTTGGAACAGAACAATCCTTTAAAGAATGGCTCCCAGCACAGTTAAAACAAGATTGAGTTGGCTGACATACTTTTGAATCATCGTCTGGCTTGTTCACCTCGATCTCGAATTTACCAAATGAATATAATGACGATTTATTTCCACTGTTACCTTCTGGTTTTTTATCAATAACAAAAGGACTAGGTGACCTTTTTGATTTTGTTTTCTTTTTTTTCTTATGCTTCATGTGAGTTGTTTTCAACTTTGTATCATCAAGGCTGTGTTTATCAACAATTACCCATTCTGATGGATCCAAAGTGGAATCTTTGGTAACTCTTATGTTCAGATCATTTTCATCTATAGCTTCAAGTTCCACAAATGATTCTATGAATTCGAAAAATTTGTACTTATATAGATCGGCTAGCTTTTTATTACTGAAAGTGATGGAAATTGAAAGGTCATCAGGTTCTTGGTTTTGTTTCAAGAGCGGAGTTTTATCGTGGGGTGAATGGATTGTGCTGTCATCATCATCATTCGGTATGATTATGAAATAATCATCATTGGGTATGTGTGTAGACTCTGAAGCACATTTGCAAGGTGAAGTAATGTTATTTTGATGCTCAGTGGTTCTAACATCATCGTCATTGAGCATGATTATAGACTGTGGGGATAGTTGCAAGGGTGAAGTAATTTTACTTTGAAGCTCATCACTTGTTATTTCGATATCGCTGGGTAAAATTATAGAATCTGTGATTTGTACCAAGGGTGAAGTAACTTCGTATCGAGAGCCATCCGTCGTGATGTCATTGTCGCTGGGCTCAGCAGGGATTGTACTACTAATACCTTTTTCAAGTTCCATATCTTGGGGACCATCTCCGGGCAGTTGTTCGGTCTCCACAAATTTCAATACCTTACTCCTGGTCACTCCGTTTTTCTCCGGAATCTCCGACTCTGGTGGTACGTCACCGTCACTCAGTTCAAAAATTAGATCGCTGCATGGACTTTTCCGCTTTTTTGAATTTGAAGACGCCATTGAGATGATAACAATGCTTGTTTTGCCGAGGGAATTTCGTAAATCGAGAAACACGTGAAGCGTAGAATTTAACTGCGCTGCCAACCACGAAACATTCATATCAACTACAGAATATGTAATGTACTCTAAACGGAACGCTACGAACAAAGCATACGTGGGAAATTTAAAGTCTATACGGTTCGGCCAGTCAAAAGACGAAAAATACAGCCGTAATTTAACAAAAATAAAAGATTGTCCAACTTCTTACTGTTTTAGAGATAAAATTTCGACGGTGTGTCTGAATGAATACTCCAACAAGTTTTTATGTAAACAATAGAAATTGTTGAAAGCCGCCAAAAATTATTTTGCAACCACCGAGTGGAAATTAATGGAAAAATAATATCAGGTGCCATGAGAAAGACTGTTGTTAATTGGGAAGAGAACAAAATGAGCCGTGCTGGGGGAAAGGCAAATTTTTTACTCGAAAAATGTAGATAAATCATGAAAAAATGCATATTTTAGAAACATTTGAAAACCGTACAATTTAATACTTACGACTTCTATATTATCTGAAGGATCCGTCGTTGCATATACAATTAGCATCAGAAAAATGGACATCGGGGCCTTAATAATGCATGCAAAATAACAGACGCGAATTTTTAACATTTGCAACATGTGCAGATGGTCGAAGAAGATAATCCTATATAAATAAATACTTAAGAACGGCACTAAATAGTTGTTATATTAACTCATAGTATTTATTTTGAGTTTAAATCGCTCAAAACATTGACAAAAATGCATGAGGTTCACTTGTAGAGTGGTGTGGGATTTTTAGTGAAGGGGCGAAGAAAGGTAGGAAGCCTACGCAATTGACTTGAATAGTTTTTACTAAGTGTTGATCATTAGTCAGAAGTCCTTTTGTGTACAATAATTCCTTTAAATTATTAAAGTGAAGCTGCAATTTAGGGCTCTCAAAATCAAATAAAACTCCCCACGAATATTTTATATCAATATAATTCTCCACCAGTATTTTTTAAAAAATATAAGACATAAGTGTATATATATACATTACAGAAGAATCACAGCATATATAAAGGTACAATTAAAACTCTTGATTTATCTCTAATCTTAATTTTAACTGCAAAAAAGACACGAAGAGGAGACATTTTTCAGACCAAAGCCACGGATAGTTATAAAATAAACTGGGCTTTTTTTCAGTACGATTCCTTTAGTATTTAATTTAATGAAGACTAATTTTCTGGACATGTAAGGTGCTTATGCTACATGTTACTTCCAATCTTTAAATGTAATTGAGCATAACAGTAAAAGGTCTTTTTAAAGTATAATTTCATATTTTGCTGAATGTATATTAGATGTTTAAAGATAAACAAAAGCCTTGTAACACAAACAAAAAATAAAATTTAACTAGCCACCAAGAATCGAAAACGCATGGTTAAGACAAGCAGTTGTCCACATATTTAAAAACAAATACTAGTAATTTACTGTAAACTCGTTATGCAATGATTCCCAAAGTGGCTAAATTAAACTTCTCCAATAAATGGATTAATAGTAAAGAGTTAAGTGTCTAACAGTAAGTTTACCAAGTAAAAGGTATAACAGTACCACAAATGTAATTATAAGGAACTTTGTTATAAGTACCAAACGCATCACGTTCAAAAGATAACAATAAGTACACTATTACTTTAATACACAATTCAATTATCTTGATGCTTACACAGATCTAAAATATGTGTAGATGACATAATATTACACTGAGATTCTGCATAACATTCTAGATTAAAGAAAAAAAATTGAGTTTAAATTCAAACATTCAACAAAATTCTTATATTTTATGGCTACAAAAAGTTGATGTATTTAATGCTTAATACAGTAATGTCTAATTCTCCGGTTTGTACTTACATACTTCAAATAAACAATAGTTAACCTAATGTCATTATATACGATTGCTTCAATTGCGAACTAACAAATAATTATAGAAAAAAAGTTCTGTATAAAAGTACTTATAAATTCCATTAGTTTAACAAAAAGCCATAGTTTGTGTACTACATAGTGGATTAGTATTTTTAAGCATGAAATAAAACATATATAGGTAATCTTTCAGAAGCATAAATCATTACTAGAATATGCATATAAATAAACACTGGTAAATTTCATAAGATATTACAATTGGGATGAGATTCAGTATTCATATTAAATGTTATATAGTCCTAGAAATACTTGCAACTTGAGCATATTTAATTTTTTTTAAAAGCATAGTGTTAATCTATTAAGTACATACTAGGAATATTTTACTATTTATGACAATAAAAAATCTAAAGAAATCACCTCTTTAAAAATAAGTCTACAAAATTTTGTATATTGCCAAATATCCAACCTACCAGAAAGCAGCTTATAAATCATAAGACTTTAGTACCAATTCAATGCAGTTCTCGTTATGTTTACTTGTAATGTTTTATAATTTTAAGTATTAAATTGATATCCTCTAAGCTATTTTATGCTTACTATGGTAATCATATAAAAGTAAAAATTAAATTTGAGAGTAGTGTTTATACAAGTAAAAAGTATTTGCTGTTTTACTTTAAAATAAAATTTAGCAAATTTAAAAGAAAAATCAAAAATTGGATAACAAAACGCTAAGTTAATGAAAAATTGAATTGTACAACAGTCAGAATAGAAAAATATTACTACACCTGAATTCACATATGAGATGTAAACTTATAAACAAAGAATAAAGGAAAAATGTATTTTACAAATCCAAGTTCTACTAAAGATCATTCAAATCAAAGTCTCATTTGCAAAAACACCATGAAAATGTTTACACCCATTTAATTCTGCTACACAACATGTATGCTCTGGATCAAATCCCCCACTCCATTCCGTGTTCCCGTCTCAATATTACCCTGATCTATTTGATTTTTTAACAACTCCAGTTCTTTAATACCTAACATTGTGGTCTCATACTTGTGTGCAACTAAAGATCTATAAAAATGAATGGCAAACGCCAAGAAAATGAAAAGTACCGGCACAAGCACGACAGTAGCAGACCACGCCGCATAGCTATTTATCTCAATGAATTTTACCCAACACAAAATTGCAATCTCGGCTAAAAACAATAGCAAGCCGATGAGAGTTGAGAACGCCCAAGCCGTCTCAATATACCAGTGAAGGCGCTCGTGAGGCGACTCTTCTACTAAATTTATGGAATCTAAATTACACACAGCCTCAATATTAGGTAAGATACAAGTACTAATCATCAAGGCGAGCATGTGGATAGCAACGAGCAATGTTGTTACAACAGCAAAAGTTACCAATACCTCTGTAGGGATAATATCCTTGGATTCAGACGATAGTTGCAACTCCACCATGGCGACCATAGCAAATCCTGAAAGGAGTGCTGAGGTTTTGCTGGAAGCCTTCAGTTTCGCTCTGGAGAGGTGCAGTTTTCGCCATGAGAGGTAGCGACGTGCGTAGTATTCATCTCCACTATGAGACATTCTGGTAAACTGGAAATGTAAGGATGAAGATTTTAAATAATTTTAATTGAAGCCAAGTCCTCTTAAACTTTCTATTCATATACTGAACATGCTGTACACTACTAATATTATTTACTCTTATATGGTTTCAAGGTTCGAAGCTATATGGTACATGACTAAATATATTATTAAACTAAAACCAACTAAGTAAACCAAGGTTTGGAACTACATTCCAATAAAAATTTATTTGGCAATGATTTTTCTCTGGTATCACCAGATTCACTCTTATTGTGAATAATTAGTAGTTTGGTTAAATAATCAAATGTCTATCTAAAGACATGACTCCATTAAACAAATCACATTTTTTGGAGAAATATCAGTATTAATAAATAGTACCTACTTACATGCCCCAAGCCCTGACAATTTCTGTTATGGAATGTATTGTCACCATTAGAAATTATACCCGTGTTGTTAACTGCTTTGCCTGCATTTAGACGAGTTGTGCTGGTGCTCCAGACAGACATTTGATAATGGTGTCCTAAAATGCAAATGTTAATTCACTCAACTTCCTAATGATCAACTAATAATCAAAACAGTGAAAACAATTCATGGGATGATCTCGACGTATGAATAAGTTGTGAATCATAATTACCATTTTATTATACGCTCTCTAGAACAATGTAGGCATAATTGATAACGTATTTGAAAACAACCACTTGCTAATCAGCTAACCAGCAAACTAATTCTCAACAACGTATTTATGTCATAAACGTCAAAAGAAGGAACGAAAACAGGTGGAAAAAAGATTACTGAGGCAATAAATTGCCACTAGTTCCATGATTCATTAACAGATAGTGCTCCAAACGTTTTAAAGCGCCTGGATTTAAAATTAAAGCATAATTATTCAACAATTGTTAACAACACCGAAGAATTCATCGCAATTAAACTGTCTAATTAGAGCAATCTAACCCTCTCAGTCAGTGAAATGTTTTGTTTCGATTTATGTAGAAATATAAATTCCAAATTGCATATTATGAACTATTTATATATGATGTGATAACATTTTATGACACACAGACGTGTGTTTAACGTTTAACATCGTACCTTAACATCAGAGACCCCCTTTGATGAACTCAAGATCGACAAGTAAAGTATCAGAATTTTAGCCAAACTCCTCGTCCATAAATCCAAAATATTTCTTATAAACACAGTAACGACTATAAAAATAAAATTGGATGCGTGCATTATACATTGGAACATTTTAGGTTTGAATCACTGTATAATTTATCTACCATGAAATTTCGCAGCACGTTCCAAGTTGAATTGAAAGATGAGTTATAAATAATATGGCTACAATGAACTACTTAACTGTCCATTTAATTATTTTTATTATAAGTCACCTCCTAAACCTTCATATCGGATCACACTTATACATATCAACTGAGTTGAAAACATTGCACTCATATCTAATAAATTATAGTCAACATTAATTACTGGAACTTAGAATTAAGTTTATTTTCAATGATGCCGTGTGTTTTAGTTGATATATATGTGTACACGAATAACCTTCTATAGAAATATTACTTCCTGCTTAATCAGATTTAATGGGTAAAATAAACGAATATTTTTGAGATCCATATAATTCAGATTCGAAGAAGTCATCAGGAGACTTCTAATTTTATTAACTTAAAGGTACTAAAATCGATTAGAAAATGTGAGGGACGGTCAAAAGATTTTGGTCTGCGATGGCTTCAAAAAATTTAGAAACAATTGAGAGGCAGCACGTTGCGTGCATTTTTTAATCTCGTGTTTTTTATCTCTCCCATTAACTGCTAAGATTAAAAATTGTGTGGAAGGTAATTAAAAAAACTGTGAGAGCCAAAGAATTTTAACATAATTCGTGTTGCATGTTGTTTTGAACGTTACCCTACAATTTCCAAGATCATTCAGCCGCACTTGACACACATATTTCATTTACCATTGAAGTAACAGCCAGTGAAAGCCATAGTCATAATTGAACTGCGAGAAAACATTGCAGACATCCGTCACATGGTATGACCGGATTTGTAACTAAACAAATAAGTCCGCATGCATTGGTTTCGCATAATTTAGGTATCCGACTTTAAAGGGATAATTAGCCATGTTTGCAAACACCGGTAATGACCTTGTTCATAATTTTTTATAAAAGCGATGCATGAAATAACCGTGTTTTGACTATCCGCAATGGGTAAGGGAATTTAGACATTTTTCTGAGAATTTAATTATATAGGATTTTATTGTTTCCCAGTGTTTGACGAAAACAACCCATCATAATCGACAACCGGATTTATCCGATTTGCGACGTTAAGGAATGTTAATTGTTACATAAAACTCACTGCAATTTTGTTGTTGAACACGTTTCACTACGATAGCCTTGGTGTTAATGATAGCAGGAGAAGCATAGATACTGTGATTTACTAAATTTTCTTTTAATTTATCAATGGGATATTTCAGCCGGGAAAAATCGCTTCGAGAAGCATTTATTGGCTCGACTCACAGACCGCAGTATCTTTTGTTAGACTGAGCATTCTCCCACCAAGACGTCGGCGTCGCGACGTTTAATCACGTAGAGACGATGTCTGCAGCTTGCACGTTTTTTCAAATAGGTACTACAACTATTTTTAACAGTGTCACTTAAAATAACAATTTACGCGTTAATAGAATGTGTATATATGTATATTAGAGAAAATGTATAAAAATTTGAAAAGAAATTTATTCGCTGTCCTCGTCCTCGCCTTCGTCATCGTCTCCATCTTCATCTTCATCTTCAGCTTCGTCTTCGTCTTCATCTTCGCCTTTGCGTTTGCGTTTGCCTTTGTCTTTCCCTTTGCCTTTCTCTTTCTCTTCCACTACCTCTTCGTCTTCATCCTCGTCTTCATCCTCGTCTTCATCGTCGTCTTCGTCTTCATCTTCGTCTTCGTCTGAGTCTACGTCTATGTATTTCTCCAAATCCTCGATTTCGTCCAGGGAGGTCGTCTCGTACTTGGGGATCTCGAAGACATTGTAGTTTTCGCTGTAGTCTTCGTCGTCGTCATGTTTGGGTTTCTTGGCGACCAGTTCGCTGGTTTCAGCTTCCAGTGCCAGCTTCCTAATATTGGCCAGGCAACCTGCAGCTGCTTCTTGAAGTTCTGGATCTTTCGAAGCCACAGCCCTTAAGAGGAATATAACCACTCCAGTTTCGTGCATTGCAACGCAATTGAAAGGATCGATCGACAGGTGGTACAGAGCCAAAGCAGTGGTTCTGTGGACTCTTGTATTTTCGTCTGTTAGGTACTTCACCAGAGGAATTATGGCTCCCAATCTTCAAACAGAAAACATTTAAAAATGTAAATCAACTTTTGAAATTTTTGTTTACCTTCCAAACATTTTACGATTTGCTCCCCAACCGCAACAAAACGCGATGGCTGAAGCCAAGTGTTCCCTCAAATTCCTGTCCTGGGTAGGTATCAGATCTACTAACATCTGAATAACGCCATGGTCGGTAAGGACAGCCAAATTTTCGGGGTCTTTGGCTATTTCAGAGATCGTAGCACAAATACTGGCTAGTACTTGCGGATGGGGCGACTACAAATAATCATATTAGCTTATGGATCAATACATACGAGTTTTATATTTACCTGTAATAAATCAACGACAAGTTCTAATCCTCCAACGAAGCATCGTACCATTTCACCAGAGTCTGTAGAGAATCTGATGCAAGGCACCAAAGAATAGGCAGCATTTGCTTGAACCTAACCAAGTATAAACAACGTGAAATAACTATAATATAAATTAACAAAAGTATTACCTGAGGAAACTCGTTTTTAAGTAAAGACCACATCAGTCTCACTCCATCCATTTCCTCGATTATTTTCATGGATTCTGGATCAAAGGCACACTCTCTTAATAGCAGAGGTACATTTTCCAGTAATGGTGGATAAGTGTAATTGAGTAGGTTCACTAAACGGGGTACACCATCAGCTCGTCTCAATATGTGTCTGTTGTTTTGATTTTTCATGCATTCGCATAATGCTCCGACTACGTTGCCCAAAACTACTTCGTTCTCGTCTGGATTTTCCAACAGCTTCACTAAAATCTAATAAAGAATGAATGAAACGGCCAATTAAGTAAAATATATAAAATACCTCGACTGTTTTGAGTTGGTCGTATCTATGTACGTTTTCGGGACTAATGGCGGTTTTCCAAATGGCACCGGTAATGGCAGCCAGCAACGGTTTATTTTGCTGAGTTTTGGGGTCCTTCGTCATTTGAACCAGGGGATCCAGCCCTCCAGCTTTTCTTACTGTATCTCTAGTCACGGCGTTCTCGCTGCATTTGAAAATCGTCTCAGCGCAGTAGGTTCTCAGTTGTGGATAACCCTAAGAAACAAAAAATATTAAGGTAAATCAAGGAAGTAATTAGAAAAATAAAAAATTCTTGGATTAAAATGATCCCATAAACTATAAGGTTAGCATACCTCCATTGAAAAAAGTCTAACGATGTCTTTTATCATTCCTTGGGTTTGAATGGCTACTTGATAATTCCTGTCATTTGCACACTGAGATATTGTGCCCATTGCTGGTATAAGAATATTTTTATGTATAGACCTGAAAACGAAACGCAATTATTTATACCATTCTATCCTTTTAGTAATTTGATTGTAAAATTTACCACTTTTAATTCATAATTTTGTCACATATTAAGTGACACCTTACAAAGTTGTGTGAAAATAAATGGATAATAAAAGAATAACCCATTTGTCACTGGGTCTTTGGTGGTTGTACAAATTTTGTATTTGGATTTCCAAAACTAAACTCACTTCACAAAAGTTTTCATCATACTTTAGATTAGCAGTACAGATCATAATTAATATGTTAGCGTAACACAGCCAACCAATACCAAAGTAACTGGTGAAGATATATAAGTAACTATTACCTCAGTAACTTTGCCATCAGAGGTACAGATCCACTCTTCATTAAAATCGTTACGTTTTTCTTACTCTTCGATATCGACCAGAGAGCTTTGGCTGCGGCAACGGCCTTTTTAACGTTTTTGAGTTCTTCGCGATTGAGATCCTTCTTGTGAGACTTCAAGCAAGCCTCGCTAACATCCAAAAAATCCACCAGCCTCGGTATTCCATGACATTGTCTTACGTGAGCCCTTGCCCTTTTAATTTGAGCTACGTTATAAATAGTTTCAGCAACAAGAATTTGGAGATCTTTGGCTGGTTCAGCCAGGTTCTTGACTAGTATTGCTATTCCGCCTAGATTCGCTATGATGTGGCGAATTTCCTCGTTGCCAGAGAGATCTTTCAGTACTCCTAGTGCGCCCAATTTACATTTCAAATCTTTAGTTTCCAATAAGTTTATGAGCGTTTCCAGCCCACCTATATCCTGAAAGTAATGCAAGGATTTTAACTAAGGTCACTAAGGTTTCCCAGGACTTACTTGTATGGCCAACTGGTTACCTTCCACCGTTAGATTATGTTCTCTTAAGCAGCACAGCGATATCAAAGTAGCAGTCTGATTTCCAGTTCTCATATATTTGATCAGTTTCTGGATGTGCCAATATGCAGGTGGAAGTTCAAGCTTAGGTCTGTCTATTTTCCTCTCTTCTTCATCAAATGTTCTAGAGAATACATGAATGAAAAGTTTAGACATTTCTGACTTCTTGAGAAATATATGTATCTAATTAAATCAAAATTGTCTTAGGATGTGTGTATGTTAAAAAATTACTTACTCTTCGCTAGAAGACACTTCGCTGTCTGGAGGATCCTTGACTATTACTTCTCTTAAACCACACTTTCCTGTTGCACGCACTGCTTTCTGTTTGGGCTTCTTCTTATTTTTACGTTTTTTACGTTTGTCTGGAAAACGGGTAAATACTTATTATTATTATTATGATTTTATTGATAATCTGTTTGGTTAAAAGGCTCATTTAAGTAATTTAACTACAAATTTGGAAATTTGGTAAAGGTTACGTCATCCGAAAAGTGTTTTCGAGTAATATCGAATTATTAGAAAAAAAATTAATTCGTACCTGATACGGGCGGCATTGTGATGCTGAGGAGAATTCAATAACGCCCTATTTTTCAAATAATCTACTTTTCCTCAAGGAAATTTTAACTAAAAACGAGACCTGACAAAAACAGCGTATGACTGATGTAAATTATGATGTAAAACAAATTCGTTGCTAGGGGCAAACAAACGAAGACAACAAATACAGGGGAGTTCGGAAAGTGTCAAATGAAGTATAATTGTCAGCAAAACTTTGTTTTAATAATTGTAATTTAATAAAATGGTTTCGCGTAATATCGAATTATTAGAAAAAAAATTAATTCGTACCTGATACAGGCGGCATTGTGATGCTGAGGAGAATTCAATAACGCCCTATTTTTCAAATAATCTACTTTTCCTCAAGGAAATTTTAACTAAAAACGAGACCTGACAAAAACAGCGTATGACTGATGTAAATTATGATGTAAAACAAATTCGTTGCTAGGGGCAAACAAACGAAGACAACAAATACAGGGGAGTTCGGAAAGTGTCAAATGAAGTAAAATGATCAGCAAAACTGTTTTAATAATTCTGGTGTATATTCCTCATTTCAACCTTTTGAATTTGCAGAAAAATAAAATCTCAAGACTGAAAGATAAATTTTAGAAAGCTGACATGTCCAGGACAGCAAACAATAGATATACCGAATTACAAATAGTGATTAAAAACTATTAAACTTTTAATACCAGAACTAGTAGATATTTTTTTTATTTCGAGGCCTTTCTTTCTTCCTCTACTTGAGCAACTTCCATTGGGTACATACATTCCTAGTTGAGCAAAATTTAACACATGCTACAATTTTAGAAATCTGTTGAAACCGATGAAAATAATTCGCCTTTATAAGTGCTTTCGAAGACTGATTCTAAAGGTAATTCAAAAATAAACTAGAACTCACATGATTGTATTTTCAATAAAAGTATACACTTATTAAATTTACAAATAACAGTTAACTAGATTTATTCTCAATGCTCTTTACCAGTCCCACACCTAATGTGAAGAAATCTTCGATCGCAGCGTCTACATTGAAATGTAGTTTTTCATTTTCTAATTTCATTCCATTTACTCTGGATACTTTAAAGTCGATAGATTCGTGCATTTTAGGATACCATAAAACTCCTATTACATTTCCACCATAAGAATTATGAAAGAACAGTGCATATTTCCCATAATTTTTCCTTAAAGTGGTTAAATATTTGTCTACTGGATTAAAATCTACTATGGGTATTTTCGTGCTTCTGTCTTCTTTGTATTCTTCAATAATAGTTCGGCCATTGACAGGACCAAATACCACTTCTTCATGACTTCTTGAATTTAAGCGTCTGTTAAGGTGGATTAAAACATTGTAACCATCATAGTTTGGTGTAAATAACTGTTTAATATTAATATGACTCTCTTTTAGAAACATAATGTTCACAAATTTTAAACTCTCTTTTGCAAGACTTTTTATCCTAAACAGTATTTCCTTTGTAGGATATTTTCCAGTGAATATTGAAAAACCTTGATCGATAGTTGTGATAATGTACAAGAGAGGCCAAGCATTCCTATTTTTCTGTAGTTTTGATTCTATCTCGCCCAGTTCAGTTACAGTAATGTCATTATTGAAGTCCACAACAATACTCTGAGTGTTCCAATCAAAGTGCGAGAAGAAATTCAAAAAACGTAGAAATGAAGCCTGAGGTGTACTGACAGGGATGGAAACTTCATTAAGATACAAAGAAGCATTAAGAAGATTGATGGTAATGTCTGAAAAGAAGAAGTCATCGATTAGTTGCGCTCTGATCCATCGTTTAATCAATGCTGTGCCTGGTCCAAAACTGGGATACAGCGCTTGAACACCCTTTATAGCCCCCATCACCTTCGGTACTATATCAAGAGATTTCTCCATTTCGATGCTATTTTCTGATTCTGAAAAGCTGTACAACCCACTTATATTCCTTGTCATCTTGATCAGTCCGACTTCTCTAGGTACATATAAATAGTATCTAAACACGAATCCTTTGTACATAACTTCGATATAGTCCAGTGTAACACGTGATATAATATTGTGTGAAGTCCGTAAGTTTTTCGATATCTCCAAATAAAACGCGGCCTTAACGTTACGTAGAGCTTGGAGATCGGTCGGCCACTTAGAACTGTGCTCCAGTTGGATCACACTTGTGATCGGTTGGATGTAATGAGGCACTGATCTGACTTGCTTGTCGAGGAATTGCAGACTATCTCCATTGGTACTGGTAACGTTCTTCTCTGCCTGAAAATATAATTAAGGAAACTATTGGAATTGAAATTCACTTCAGGATCTGCAGAATAACTATTCTCTTATAAAATTTCATGTCCAGCAAAGGTCAAGAAATTCTCTCCGCTGGAATGAGAATGCGGTACGTTTTATATTGGAGAAAATAGAAAAACTTACGACATAAACAAAACAAAATGTACAAACAATTATAACGAAGTGAAAGAAACAGAGTAAAAATTTTTTTAATGAAAATGTGATAGCTATTTTAGTATAGTTAGCTATTCAGGAACAATAAATTATTTAATCTGAGTCATCTGAGGAGAAATCAAGATTTGAGTTAATTACTATTACTAATCTATTTCCATAACATGCTATTTCTTCATGTTTCATTATTATGAATATCTTTCATGATACATATATTTTCAAAGACTATATTCGATAATGTAGGAGCATGATTTCTGCTTCTTGATCTACTTTTAATTTGATACCTAAGTTAAATCCATGGAATTGAAAATATAGTAGTAGAAATGTGATCATAACACCAAATGGCGAGTAATTAACATTAGTCTAAGGTGAGTTCATTTATTGTAGACAATTGTAAACTTACTTGATAATTTGTAGGTATTTGTGGAAAAGCCATGCTGTAACTGAACACATCTGATATTCCTTGGATCCCAGTGACTTTTAAAGACATTTGCAAAGCCCTCATCTTCTTCCCCAATTCGTCAGAAGCTCTGATAGCCTTTAAAGTCGTCTCTTCGTTCGTTCCAGATGGGTAAGTAGGTACTGCCTTTTTGTTAACTATCACTTCTTCAAATTCATCATAATACATTTTGTACTGTAGATTTAATTTTTCGCTAAGAACAAATTCGAGGATTCTCTTGATTATTCTGCGTTTAGAACTGATGGTGTTTGTTTTAAAATACACAGCGACATTTGTTGAACCATCGCGAAAACGTCTGTTGCTTGCAAGATGTCCCCAGAACTCTCTGAACTCTTCAGCTGCTTCATCATTTAGAGCAGGGCCGATTTCGAGCATGCTGAATGCATGGTCGGAGTTGAGATTAATACCGATGGTAATACTTTTTATAAGGTCTTGTTCTATTCTTATTTTGGATGTTAAGTGCAAGTATCTTTTACTCAAACCCCTTTTGACTGTTTTTAAAATATTTCGCAAATGAAGCAGGTGAGCGTAACCAAAAAAAGTTGGTACATCAGCTACTGACAAGTTATTATACCTGTCTGTTTTTAAAGGTTGCCTTATGTCTACCACAACATCATACTGTAAGTGGAAAGGGTAACCAACAAAGAATATTTCATGGAAAGAATTGCTTTTACTATTATCGAGAAGTTTCAAAGCTAGGTCACTCTCGTGTTGAAATTTCCTATATGTCTCTACATCCATGAAACCAGTCAAGTTGTGACAACCAGTTATATCTAAAAATATGACATCGAAATACTTTTTAAATTCCTCAGAAGTGGGTATATCTCCCAAGCTGATCGGATTGTTTTTGAGGTCAGAAGTTTTGATGAAACTCCAGAAGTTTCTGATGACTTGATAAGAACTCATATATTTATTGATTTTCTTTTTATGAAACAAGTAGACGATGAAATACATGACTAGAGTTTCTGTAAGCCCACCCAGGATTATATCGAGTTCCCTCTGTTTCAACCAAATAGACAGAAGCTTAATGCCATCCTGGAGGTTTTTTGAGTCCTTCAATATTTCAGATATGAAACGATTATTCTTTGAAAGAGTAATGTCAAAGGCTAATGTATTGTTGTATAAAACTGTCGGTGGATTTGTTTGATCCTTGTGACTGATGTTGTACAATTTGAAAGTGTTTCGTTTAATGTTATTTTGGTGTGGGAGGAAACGAGAAGGTTTGAATGTATCATTTTCAGGGGTGACAAAAATCTGAATTGTGACTTTTGTCTCCGTCACAGGTTTCATAGGTTCGATTACTAGAATAGGCAACAAAAAATTTTGTTCATAATACGTCATGTTAATATCTGAAATGAATTCAGTGTTCTTGAGAGATTCCATGAGAAACAATAAGTAGTAGTATTTTTTTATCAAGTAACGATTATTCAAATAATCTTTTTCATGAAAACATGTTTTAGGCATGACAAGATTAATGGTTACGATTACCTTTGAGTCTAGTTGCGAGTTGTTCTCATACAAACCGAACTGTTCGATAGTAACTGGTTTGATGAATGTCAGGGCTACATCTTGATCACTTTTGAATGGACAGTTATTCTGAGCTAATAACTGCTCGATCTTGTTCTTGGTATATTTCACTTCCTTTAAATTCGACAGTTGGACTACATGTTGTGGAAGAGTACTTAAAAACTGTTCAAAGCAATTCATCCACTTCTCTATTAACTTTATCCGTTTCTTTTTAATACAAACTTTTGGCAGAATTTCTTCTATTTGTAACCTGAACAAATTGTTGTTGTAAAGGTATTCTGTTTCCTTCAAACTGTTTAATTCTTCTACAGTTGGTGGCTTGTACAATTCACTTTTAGGCCTCTTAGCCAAGGCAGAATTGTCTGGTATGTCTCCATATCCCCGTTTCTTGGACCTTGGCTTGCTGTCGCTGGGCTGTTCATCGTCCGTTGAGTACTTGAAGGTATCGCTATCATCACTTTTAGATGGTCTTAGTTTAGACATGTTCGTAACTTATTTTGCCGGTTTTATAATGAAATAACTGGTAACAAGTTGACAAAGTGAGGTTATGGTACAGACAGCACAAGCATGAGGCAAGACGTTCACGTCGAAAGCAGCGACATCTTCTGGGCTTGAAGTAAATAAGTGTGGCGTATGACTGGTCACATAAGATTTGGAATTTGAGAATATTTCAAAATTTACAAGATTAATTTAAAGTAGTAAGTAGTAGTAATTTAAAGTAGAGTAATAACTGTGTAGGAAAATAGATTATAATTTTTCAGTAGGGCACTATAGCAGCGAAGTAGTGTGGCCACCTCGTCGAAAAATAACATTTTTCATTCGAATTGTGAAAAGTTTTCTTTTAAAAATTTAAGTGAAACCGCCTGCCCTTAATTTTTGGCGAATTCTGAATTTTTCTGGCGAATTCACAATGCTTCTGGCGAATCTCAATAGCTAAATCCAAAATACGTGTTAAAGTTATGGTCGTTTTATTTATCTACTTTTGAATTTTGGGTCTTTGAAGAATTTGAAAGAAAACCAGAGTAATTTGTAGTTTTCTATTAAAATAATACATTTCTTCATTGATAAAACAGGCGAGTATTAGTCAAATTTTTAATCTCGTTATTTTACAGGAATTACACTATTATTTAAAGCATATAAAATTTTTGTTTATTATATATTGAGTGCATTTTTTAATAAGAATAAAGAAGTTGAAATACGGGGTAATTAAACATTTACAAATTTGTTTTACGTTTGTTTCCTTAACGAATTAGTTCATATTTTAAGTTAATAAATAACCCAGCAAAATATTTTGTAAAAAATCTATTAGTATTTTATGATAGGAAATGCTATCTATTATGGAAAAAGTTAAACATGAGGTATTTATAAATACATACATACACAAGGACAATAAAAAAGTACGGCACTTGAGAATTCTTAATTGTTTTAAATTTGAAAATAAACAAAAACTACAAAAGGGTACAAGGAAGGCCACAACACAAAGGTAAGCAAATGGGGACAACCGCTGCACCTCCGCTACTTTTCGATTTGCTCTTGCTCTCCGCTTCATACTGATATTTACCCGAAGCTTTTGCGTATCCTCCCTGGAAACAACAATTATATAAATATTCATGCATTTAAAGAAATTACCAGGAAGAACTAGTACGCCTAGCAATATTGAAACGATTGGTTCCATTCAATCTTTAGTTGGGTGAGTAATGACAAGTTAAAATAGAGTAAACTGGCTTTCTAATCAACCAAAGTGAATTTGATTCACTGAATTATTGAGTCGTTTGCACAAAGAAATACGATTTATATTCCTGAATACTATTCTTGGAGGTACAAACACGTTATCCTGTGATTTTTAATGTTACTAAATTTGCATTTTAACTTGTCATGTCAACTCTGGCAAGCCATTCTTCTCCGTCCCCATATCGTGCCGATATGTCCCACCCACGTATTCTGCTTCCACCCTGCCAGCATAAATATCTTGTGCATAAAGTATGTAAATTGTAATTCCTTAATTTATCGACAAAGTTTTTCTAAAACAAATTACGTTGATCGTAATTTCATGGTACGCAAGCTTTGCTCGAAACACATTCAATTTGGATAGATATACGACCAACTTGAAATTTCACGAACGCTCATGGAGTACAAATTACCATGTGTTAGCACTTTAGCTACGCAAGACTTTATGCGGGCAGATGCGAGAGTAGAAATGTATGATTATGCCAGCATAACATGCGGCAGATTTTGGTAGCTGGGTACAATTATTTATTAGGTCATAAAATTCGAACCCTAACCTGAGCCCTCCACGCAGCTTCGCTCTCCTCCTTCTTCGCAAACATCTCGTGCCCAGGAGGATAGTACACAGGAGGGCCGGCCACGTTCTTGGTTTTCGCCACAGGTTCCTTTTTCTGCATATCATCAGCTTCCTCGGCTTGGCGTTTCAGTGTATCGACCTTCTTCTGATGGGCCAATTCCTGCTCGTGAGCATTGAAGCCGGCGTTCAAAGCACTATTGGGTGGCTGTAGAAGTAATAATGAAATAAACGTATGTATGTGAGACTGAGCACAGTTCAGTTATTTAATATTTTCTCATACCTCATGCCCAATATTCGCCATTAGTTCATCCAGTTTCTTGGGAGGCCCATCGACTCCTTCGTTCACTGGAAACTTGTGAGGCAGCAACGTTTCGGTTTCGCTGTTGGGCGGATAACCGCCCTTGTACGAGTTCTGGGTCGTGTTGGTCGATTTGTAAGTATACCGTATGTTTATCGGCTCCTTCGGTTTCGGAAGTGGCTCTCCGTCTGGTCCGTAGGCATTGTTGTGAGTGTGAGTCTCGTGTTTGTATATTATTGTCTTGCCTGGTGGTTCGTTCGGTGGGTAACCGTTTTGGAAGGTTCTGTTGTGGGTTTCCTTGGAGACGTAGGTGGTGTTTTTGGCCTCTGGTGGATTGTAGACGGGATATCCTCTCTCGGAGAAAGGAGTTGTGTTGGTTTTGTCGACGGTTTTCGTCTCGTTTATTATGTAGGTCGTCTTGCCTGGAGATCCGTAGGGATCTTGTGGTTGAGAAGGGTAACCGTTCTGGTTGACGTTCTTAGTCGAAGTTGTTTCATTGTATACGTAAGTCTGTTGTTGGTTCGGCGGATTCAGTTCAGGGCTGTACCCCGGTTGGTAATTTCTGGTTGTAATCGTTTCCTTCACCAACATCCCACCAGGCGGTGTAGGCTTTTTATAGAGTGGATAAGAGGTGTTGTCTTCGTACAACGTGTTCTCCTTGTTTTCAATTTTGTTGTACACGAAGCTCTTGCTGGGGGTCGTGATGGACTGATCGGTCTGATTCGGGGAATAAACATACTTCTCGCTATCCACCGTTTTGCTAGTGGACAGGTTGGTGGGAAAGTCTCCAGATCCGGGGATCTCATACGTATAAGTTTTGATGGTCGTGGTGACTTTGGTGTTGCCCGGTGGGCGGAGGTTTGGGTCCAAGTGGGCCAACACCTCGGGGTCGATGTCCGGAACGACCGTCTCTCGGACCTCGACGGGGTACTCGTGAACGTTGGTCACTTTGGTTTGTTTCGAAAGGGTCGAGGTCCTCGATGAGGGAGAGGGCGAAACCGGGCGCAGGGACCGGATGTCGCCGTATGTACCCTCGTTGCTGTACTCCCGCCTGGAGAGGGACCCTTCAGTCCTCTCTAGAGTTCTGCTACGAGAGGTGGCTCGCGGGGTGTCGCCATAGTGAAGCTCCCTGTTTACCGTCTTTGTCGTGGAAGATCCTCTAATAATTAAAATAATAAAATTTGAGAAATCTAGAGAAAGTATCAAACAAAATGAGGTGTTTATTATCAGCACTCAAGTTCACTGATTTTATATTCGATAAAATAAGTTATAATAAGGGCGGAATAAGGCACATTTGAGTCGATAGTTACTTTGATATAAGGTAGAAAAGTACGACAACCTTCCACTTGCTAAGAGTGATTGATCAATATATTTTTTGAAGAGTTGTCGGTCGTTTCTACCTTTCACTCAAATAAGTTGATATCATTTGAGTATCGCTACGTATATAGGCGAATTTTAAACACTTCTCTCAAAACGTATAAAGGCGTTGAAAGTTAAAAACGCTCCAAACACGTTTTATCTGAATCATTTGAAATTTGGCATGTTACTTGTGTTCTACATGTGTAATTTGCTGACAATGGCAGTGACAAATATTTCCGTTCGTTTGACTTCATTATTCAAGTAAAACTTGTCACACTGCGTTTATTGCGAAGTTGGCATCATTTTAGCTTCATCGCATTTTGCACGAATCAGATATCTTAAATTATCACCTTTATTGTACGACAAATTTGGTCGTACGTCAATAGAAGTTACTTCATAGTACCGTTCCTAAATTGGAAAGAGTAACAGTAAGACACCAGGCTAAGAAAAAGAATTGCGATGTGTCCATTGTGTAACTTTCTCATACGATGCACATGCTCTAATGAGTTTGCAAGCTCTTATGAAATTCTCAAGAGTAAGTGATGATTTTAGAAAAAAAAATGTTTTAAATAAGAGTAATAAGTATAAAAAAGAAACATTTTAGGGAGAAAATTAAGCAAAATCAAGATTTTTCAAGGGTAAAGTGCCCTTTATTGCGGTTTTAGAAAAAAATATTTCAAACAAAAGTTAGAGATTGTATAGCTAAGTCAAATTAAGGCCTTTTTGAAGCAAATTAGGAAAAATTGAAAATTCTCAAGATTAAACTGGCCTTTAGGACACGTTAAGAGAATAAAAAATGTAGGCATATAACGCAGTAGTTACGATATAAACTTCAGTAAGAATATGTTGGACCGTTTTGGAGAAAATTGAGAAAAACTGAAAAATCACAAAAGCAAGTGGTCCTTCAGAGATCACTATTTTTCGAAATAACATAAGAATAGAGTGCCCTTATTCCTTAAGCGATTTGCGGAGGACCAATCCCAAATACAAAGTTTCAGATTTTCACTATTTACAGTCCTGAGAAAAGTCAACCAAATACACACACACACAGACATTTTTTCAAAAATATGTTTATCAGACTCAGGGGACTTCAAACGACCAGAAAGGCCAATATTTGAAATTCCGAAAATCGTTCGGAAAGTTCACTTGTTTTCTAACTTATGGCCATGAAGTGTAACTACATATAAATTATATTACCTTACAGTTATATTCGGTGTAGGTGCAAGAAGGGACACCTTAACTTGTATGGTGATTATTGATAAAAAGATTATGTAACAGTTTGTGCCTTCTTTTGCGATACCTTGTCAAAAAACACTTGTTTCATGCATTATACTAGATTTTCAAAACTACTACGATTTAAAACAAAAAATATACCGAAACAATTATAAACGATATATTCATTTTTTTATTAGCGATTAAGACGCACTGCAGTATGTGCCATAAAATTATTACACTGCAATGTTATTTTTATCAAGCGGTAGTTGTTACTTTCGCTATCTTACATTTTTACTCATGTCCAATTATCGTTAACCACGTAATTTACTACATTTACCCGACTGACTCGTTAAAAGTATAAAAATTATTTGTGACTTGATACTTACTGGAAACCTGGATCCAAGCCAGATACATTATAAGATTCTGCAAAACAAATGATTTATTTTTAGACTGTGAATCATTTAGCTGGCAAAACGGTCGGTAATCGTTTTTATTTAAAGTGACAAATTGTAGATGTGGGGTTAATTTATCTGATGAGCGATTTGTGAATTTTCAATCTCACCTCTATCTGAATGAGAAGATTTTTTGACTTGCTGCAAATCGTCCAGAAGCGTGTCGAGTTGGTTGATACTGCTTTGCATTCGAGACTTTTCAGGAAAGACGTCGCCGCTACTCGACGTCTTGTACATGAACTTTTCTTTTTTGTAGCCGGTGATGTGTTGCCTGCCATCCGGAGACTGGAAAATATTGTGTTTTCTTTTATCGGATTTAAGATCAGATGGAAGAATCCATTTTTCACTTGTTTGCAAAAGTTTTACATGCCATAAAAAGCCAAGGTTTCAAATTGCAAACTGGCTGTGAGTGAGGTAATCGACAGCTGACGAAATCGAAGAAAGTCAACACTTACAGTGTAATTGTAGGCATCGTCAGAAGAGTATTCCGTCACTGGAGGTTTGGAACCAGTTATCCTGTTTAGCGAGTTGCTTCTGGTCGAATCCAACGTATTTACGTTTCTTGATGTTTCCCTGTAAGTGTTCGTCGAACTCTGGCCGAGGGAACTCCCGGGGCGCGAAACTGAGTTTTGCAGATCTTCTAATAAATAATCTGCAACGTTCGATCGTGGTAACTGAAGAGAACCGTGGTCAAAGCGTAAATTTTACCTAAATTACTGTCGAACTCCGATAGGTTCTGGCTGGACCCGTGCGCGTTGCGTACAGGTGACAGCGTCCTCAGAACTTTCGTTTCTTTGTATTCTTTCCTTTCGACCGTTGACATCTTGCACCTAGAAAAAATTGAAACACATATGAGCTAGTCCATTTTTTTTTCGGTTCTGTCATCAGCATCACATCACATAATCGTTCGGATTAAGCGCCAGCCTTGTAAAAACAAACGACGTTCTATTTTCGTCGCTTCCGAAAACAAAATGCTATAGAGCGTCAGGCGAGTAAATAGGTAATTGACAGAGACGATCTTAACGCGAAAAACGGTCGTTATTTTTCCTGTTTTTATTGAGCTAAAGGTCGCGACTGGCTCGGTTCAAAAGGAAAAATCGCCACTCGGACAAGGTGACTGGGCGCCACTCGCAGCTCTGTCGACCTTCTGGAGTACGAACCTTGACCGTCTTTGTTGGACACAATACTACAATCGCCAAGAAATGTTCTTGCGATCATATGGTGAAGATCAACACGAAAACGCATGTCGTTGGTCACGTTTACGAAACGAGCGCGGCAGAAATTCCCTAACAGCAACGAGGAAAATGGGTAGGATTAGTCAAGGGTAGTATTTTCAGTTTTTATTCAATTTTTATTCGTAGCAACTGCTAAAATGATAACAGCGAATGTCAAAGTAACGTTATGACAAGGTTCTTCACGCAACATTGAACAAAGTGCTTCTTTATAATCGACAAATAAGCACACTAAGGGACTTCTTCCACAACAAACATTCATCATTACATAAAGCTGTCTCAGACGCAGACACTAAATACACATCGCTCAACCTATCAAAACGAATTAACCAACAGACACTTACGAATGATTGAAAGGATAAGGATTACACCGGGCTCAAGAGAAGTTACACTCAAAACACCCGGTACATAGTGGAAAATAATATTAATACGCAATATACGTATAAATGACTACAAAAAGGTCAACTATATTCAGAAACCGAAGGCTTTCTTAACGCCATACAAGATCAGGCCATTTCCACCAGAAATTACCTAAAACATAAAAGGAACTTTTGGAGCATAAAACGATGAGATATAAGTTACTAATGTGAATAGAATACACAAGGATGCCTGCAAAATCATACCCAAGCAACAGCTTTGCAATACGACACACTTTCAGTTAAAACACGTGACAAATATAATCAGAAAAAATCGAAAATTATACACCACTTGCAATTAAAATAGAAAGAATATAGAAACTGAAACTCACATGTATTATTCCATTCATAATCTCTCTGGGAGGCATTACACATGACACATTTACAGAACAAAATAATTAGCACCGTTAATAATCGCAACACGTTCTGTTTATATTTTTTAACCAATACATACTATTCTTCGTAATTTGAATAATTTTGCTTTTGGTATAATTTTTATCCTTTTATTCCTGTGAAAAGGAAGAGAAGAGAGGGAATATTTTCTTTTACAGGTAATTGTACTTGGATGGTTTTATTTCTTTGTAGAATTTAAAAGTAAAGATATCATTATTGTGCCTTTGTTATTAAAACAGGTATTATTATAGAAAACTTAAAATGAAAATGCGTAAGTAATTTATTTGGTAATTCGCAACTGCTGCATGAGAACGTCAAAAAAATCAGAAATCTTGTTAGTATTACGGCACATGACATTTAGTAAAGCTTCTGACATTAAACTCATTGTACCTAGATGCTCGCTTAGGTGCTATGCTATCGAATTGTGACATAAGTACTGAACAATCAACTTTACTCTTTAATAGTTTCTACAGGAAAAGAATACAGTAAGCACGGTATGGCGAAATAAATATGAAAAATCGTACATTTGGAAGATGAATGCTGTAAAAAAATCTTGGACGTAAGTAAAGTAATCGCTTGCGCACCTGCTGCGCAAATGCTGGGTTATGAAAATCAAGCGCAAGCTTGTCCAATCTGAATATTGAACAATCTGATATTTACTGTTTTACAATTAGAATTTTTTCTATGTATGAGGAATTAAAGGACAACAAAGTGCAAAAGGTTTGACTGATACTGTAATACACATTTCAAATCAGTATACCAATAATAAATAAATAATATATATAATAAATAAATAAATCAATATACCAGTTGATTTATAAACCAAAATTATGCCCTAAATGATGTTGCGGCTCTAACACCGTGAACAAATGTTCCCTGATTTAAAATTTTATTTTGTATTTTTCAAGACGTGTACTGAACATTTTTGTATTAGGCAGATTTTGAAAAATACAGTCACCTTTTCTTTTCCTCTCAATAGCAAACCATGTGTTCTGTAAAAACAATAGTATTGATAATAAGACTTCTTATAGGATAATAGGACATTGACTGTTTGCATGTGCCTTACAATAAGTCATATTTAATGACTGGTCGGACAATAAGAGATCCTGCACATCACGTACAAGTTTTGGCGGAAATATAACGCAAAACAAACAGTGCACACCTTTCAATATTTTCGAATAAGCTAGCCATGGCTTGTACGTTTCTAATGAAGTGTGTTTAAATTTACTTTTCAAGTGCGGGGCATCGGCAGTAAAATCATATTTTTCTAGAGGCACTCAGCATTGCCTTAATATTTCTATTTGCTTTAATAAAATCGACGTAAAACTTGATATTTTACCTGAGTTGAACTACGTTCCTGTTACTTCAACAGGCGTGGAGTGCATCTTTTCAATTTTTAAAGCAGATGTTTACAAACAGAAGATAATTGTCCTTCGATAATAATTTTGAAAAATACCTAATTACAAATACTTTTTTACGAAAATATATTTAAATAACAAATGAGAATTACTGACATTTGAGATTGTTTGTTTATGCATATTTTGCCACATCTCGTTTTTGAATGTTTTTATTGTTAAAAGTATGCTGATGTATAATTTATTTTTTAATACACGTCTTGAAAATCTTCTTCACCCTCATCATAAATAGTATATGCATATTGTTTCAAATTTAAGGATTGCAAGGGCGCATTTCATTTGACTCAGGGGCGAATTTTCCCTTCACTTGGTCATTCATTTTCATTGTCCGAAAGAACTGACAGAAATTTAGATGCCTGAAAGTGAGAAGCCTCGTCAATAATCATTAGAGGATTCAGATTTATACTTACCTATATATTTTACTTCATATAAAATTTCATAAATACGACATTCCTTTGGCATAAGCACATAATTAACCAGCTAAATGAGTGAGATGCAGGAAGGGCCCATATCAGAGGATAGTGCGTATGTCGTGTAAAACAACAAATAAATAAATTAATCTAAACCACTGAAGTATGAAGATTGTTGTCTCGAAACTACCCTCTGATTTGTGAATGAACTTGGTCAGTTCTTTCAATTACACATAGAAAAGTGACAGGCGGTGCATTACGCGTAAATCTCAAATCGACAACCGTGCCCAGTTTTAGTTACTGTTGTCTCATCGCGAGGATTCTGCCAAGTTTTTTATTTTCGTTCGTAAAACGACCCAGATTTCCTGCGGTCAACTTGGATCCGCCTTCGATTCAAATTCGCCATGCCACCTACGACAGTACAGGTGATCTGATCGGGACAGCCATCGATGACGTCCGTTCGTCTCGAAATGTCGTCAAAAACGGAAAAATAAATATTACTCACTCATCTCACGGGTTCGATTTTCCCTAAGATACGGCACAAATGTAGAAAATTCTATTTCTAGACAATCATAAAAGTATAGATAGAACCGAGAGAAACAAATGGTAGCAAATTTGTCAACAAATTGTGCCTGTATGTCTCTGTTTGTGTGTGGGTATAGTAACACATTTATAAGTGTGTGTGAAAGCGTTGGTGTGTTGATTTGTATTGATTCGACAAAAACAAACACGTAAGGTGACAACAATATCGAATTTGGTCGGTGCCCTGTGGGTAGAGCCATTCGCCATGGTGCCATGGTTTCTAGTATTATTTTTAGGTGAAGTATAATGACGACAGTTGAAACTATAAGCTGCTTGCTACAAAAAATACAAACTGAATGTTTCGTTTGAAAGCATGAAACGTCTTTTACGTTGAGAACTTCTTTTATTAACGTGCCTGGCGCGACAATTATAAACGCTCCAGTAGAGAAGGCAATCGACTTCATAGCGTCATATTTAGCTTAACCGAATTAACACTTTTTGTTTCACTTGTAATCGCTACTTTATGTCGGGTGGGTTCGGTTTTTGCCCAAACTCGAAAACTTGTTAACTTGTTTTGGTTTCCTTTTGGATCACCTCGTCCTGAGAAAAGTGTAAAAACTGAATAACAAAACTACGCAGAACAAAACGTGTTTGAACGT
Source organism: Cryptocephalus primarius (assembly GCA_963576515.1). Classification (NCBI taxonomy): domain Eukaryota; kingdom Metazoa; phylum Arthropoda; class Insecta; order Coleoptera; family Chrysomelidae; genus Cryptocephalus; species Cryptocephalus primarius. The sequence continues at coordinate 13,980,061 of OY754936.1, forward strand.
TAAATGAAGTAGTAACTTCGTAGAATAAGATCGACTCCAAAACTGCAACAAATTGTTAATATATTGTAATTGCTTTATCGACGGTCTGAGTACAAATAATAGAGAAAACTGTATTTTGAGTGAAAAATAATATCCCTACTAACATTCATGTTACATCCCCCATAATAACATAAACCCAGATTTTAGGAAACATAACCTTTATACACGGGGCGCCGTTGTGAAAAAGCTTGAAACTTAGTTTTTCAAATATCAACGGAACCGTATGATTTGCCTGCGCTTCACGAGCTCTACGATCGTCTTTTGTAGTTCATTTTAATTCGTTTTTCGGCAGCTTTAGTGCCATCTTGCGATTTTTTCGAGTTACGAACACAAAATGGTGAAAAGTACTCCAGTAAAGTACTGCGAATTCAAGAATTTAATACTTTTCGTATCAACCAAAACCACCGATTTAATGAAATCGCACTTTTTCGTATTTTTCTCTCAGATCCGAAGCATCAGAAAGTCACGCTCAACAATTATGCGTTTTTTCACGTTGAAATTATAAGAAAAATCCATATTCTCCGAAGTATTGCGGGAAAATCTGCTTCAAACAGAGGGAACTCTCGATTGCTACTTAAACAAGGTTGATTTGATGTGACTCTTCACGATTCGAACGTAAAAACACGCGACAAAACGCGATTTTTAATAAACCGGAACTTTTTTAGCCGATAACTCGAAAAGTATCGAGATTTCGATAATAAGCATCAAGGCATAAACAAGCCTTATTAATAAATGATATTGTTTAAATCAATGTTAAACCCAAGAAAACTTGTAATTTAAGGGAGTTGCTTTGGTTGAGGAGTGAACAGCGACACTTGAATGAAATTTACTGGACCGATAAATATTCACCCCAGTTATATTTTTATGGATTGATGATACCTTTAAAGCCAGAAATCAATCAATACTATTAACAAGAAGTGATATGGGAAAATATTCCAAAATTAACAGAGCCTTTAAAAAAAATCATTGAAATAATGAAATAAACATTTAATGAACATTTTGTACTAATAAGTACATATGAAACTCACAATTTTACAAATATCTTGATGAAATTGCCTATTTTACAGAGGTTATTTGCTGTAATTAGAAATGTGGTCACTTTGCAATATGGCACTTCTAATATATAAATCAGAGACAAAGGAAACACTCTGCACGTTGGTATTGTAACAAAGTATTTCCACGCTTCGACTCAACCAGAGTCTCTTAATCGGGGGAACTGAGAGTTCTTCATTTTCAGAGAAAATTTTCCCGTATAACTCAGGAAATATTGTTATTTTGCGCTATTTTACTGAAAAACGCCTAAACAGAATCGTTGAGCGTGACTTACATGTTTTGAAGGCGAGAAAAAGCGGAAAAAATGCGATTTTTAGTTTTTTTGACAATAATTCGAAAAGTATCGTTATTTCGAGCGTGTAGGATGGAATAAAATTTGTTGGGCGTAAAAACGCTTAGAAGGAATCGTCGAGCATAACTTCAATGCTTTTAACACCACGATTTTTGAAAATTTTCACCATTTTGGGTCCGTAGCTTGAAGAGTGTCGATTTTTTGAGCTTGCGGGATGAGACCAAAATGGTCGGACGTAAAACATTCAATAAAATGAGTGCAGTTTCAATTTTACTTGAAAAATCAATTTCTGAGCTCATATCTTCAAAAAATATCGATTTTTCGAGCTCAAGGAAGGACGAAAATTCTAGGACGTAAAGAATGCTGCAAAATACGCCAAAAAAATTGCTTGTACAAGTAATGAGTCACGAGATATTCGCAAAAAACTGCGCATAACCCTTTTTGATTATAGTCAGACGAGTTAGGTATCCACAAGTTTAGGGTTTTGTCATTCGAGCGGTGTATGACACGTACACAAACTTTTTTTATTTCCCACTATTTTTCGACAATTTCCGCAGATTAATAAAGTGTTGGAAGTTGACACGTATTCTGTAAACTGTCGTTTTAGATAATGCTTTATAAGAAAGTTTGAAGGACTCAAAAGTATTTTTCTTTCAAGTTCTCATCTTGTAATCGTTGAATTTTTTGATTGTGAGTCTGAAATTAAGACAAGAATTAATAGAACAATTTACCATAAATTTGAATTTATATCCTGTACATTTGAATTTCCCCTGCAAGCTTTTAGCGATAGATTCATTTCTCCTGAGTTCACCTTGTATGAAGTTTAAAAATCTGTAAAGATTATCTCTTGGGCATGCGGTCAGTCAGACGTTAAAAGTTCATGCAATTTGTATCAAGTTTATCGCTATTAAGCTATTATTGTTAACAATACCAATTAAATTATACAACAAACATTATAATTAGAATTTTTGTTGAACGTATCTCGTTAGCCGATAAATGATGCATGCAATTCTGTGTAAACGATCTCCAATTGAGTTAAAAATCTGTATTATTTTTTAAGACAGCATTAAAACGATCACGACATACCTACTTTAGCTATGTTCTAAATGCAGAGGTCACAGAATTAAGTTTTATCCGAATTTCGATAGGTTACCAACGCTCACTTGAGGCACCTTAAAAGGATACATCAATAGTACTTATTTACATGCATATGTATGTGTGTATATATATGTCGAAATAAATAGGTACTTTGACGTTTAGTAATTTTTACGACACTACTAGAATATAAATCGTTCAACGGGACTGACGTTTTACGACACCATATCTGTTTTTTTGACTCTCACAGGCCAATTCTAATTCAATCTGGTACGAAAACAAGAAATCATTGTAATCCGTGAAAACAAAACAACTTTTTGTTTAATTTCGAAACTGACAATGAGAATGGTTCCAAATCCAATGAATTTATGTAAATGCTTTCGGCATAAATAAAAAGGTCGATCTTTTGACACTTTGAATTTATTAGCAAGGATGTAAAAATAACCGTGATAGCAATAAACGTTGAACATATGGCTTACAAGTTTAAATGCGGCAAAAAGTCACTGCTTCGAAAAGAAAGCTCATACATTCACATATGCACGAATCGGGTGGACATTCCAGAAATTAAATATAACCGAAGAGAATTTGTTTCTATTAATATCTTCGATCGTTACTAAGTGCTATTCTTGTGGATAGAATCAAAACGATCGCGAAAAACTCACCAAAGACAAATGAGGATCTCTTTCCTAGCATTACGTTTGTACTACTAAAGCAACAAAAATCGCACTGATAACTGTAATTGTAATTAAGTAAGCAAAAAATCTGATCTGATCTAATCTAATCTGTGTTTGATACGGGAAACATAAACATATTACATAAATCATAACGTACAGATTTATTTACAACTTAAGCATTTCGCGACTTTTTATACATACATCGACATAAGATTACATCCTGTATCGTTATAAACCTCGTCCGTGCTTAATAAAACAAAAGGCGTGTCTGCTTCCGAACAGTTTAAAACTTGTTAGCTATGGTGTTAATGTTTCTTCGAAAAACTCTCACCCATTGTCTTTTCGCTAAACAATTCAACGTCTGGATTTTTAAGTGTTTTACGAGGAAGAGTGGATAAGTTCATTGTCCACATCCTGAAAGTTAATTACAAATCGCGCTGCCACGAAAAAAAGACCTGATTCATAAACTTACAATTGGAATATAAAACAGGATTTAAACCCAAATTTGACTGGATCGTTGGGTTTGTGAAAAGCAGCAACTTACTCGAGTCTAAAATAATAGGCTTGTAACTGAAAGTGCAAAGTTTATGGCTCAAAACCAAGTTAATTGCGTTCAGCTATTAACATAACACTAGTGAACAAAGGAACGCTATTTCTGCTTTTCCTCGAGGAGAAAAGAATCACATAAACATGCATAGATAAAAAGGAAATGATTGTTGAACGGTAATAAAATCTCGTCACGTTACGTTAATAAGATGTAAATAGTAACGAGGCACTTTATCATTTTTGCAAAATATTACTCGTAAAATATGTTATTTTGTGGGGTATGTTGCCAGAGTCTCTCTGGGTAATATGGGCAAGGCGTTTTTAAAAATCTAAGCAGATTTAAATGGAAACTATCATAAGGGTCAGGCACACACATTTCACATGAAAATAAATTTAAAATCGCTTAGTTTAGAAAGTGTAGGACAAACTCTATACTAATATACGTTAAATGTTACTACTTCTTTGTTTTAAAAAATTATGTCGCAGTCTTTTGTTTATAAAAATCATTTTTCCCCGCTATAAAGACACGTTGTAATAATCGTAGAACTTTAAAGTGAAACAACTCAATAATAAACTAAAATTAGAAGAATTTTAACGTTTATTTCATTGTTTTGTTGCTTACCTCTTGTACTTTTTGTCATATAAATATTTATAATTTTATTTACCAATAAATGTGTGTCCAAGTAACAACGGTAGACCCTTTAGAATTACCTTTATTTACCTTTCTCGTTCATGCGTATGTTAACTGCTGACTAGAAATAAAACTACCGAATAAATGAAAGGATATTACTTCTATAATAAGTGTAATAAGATTTCTCAAGAAATTACTACACATAATGCACTTCAGCAATAGGCAAAGTGTATTATTTTTGTATTTGTAAAAGTTGTTTGATGAAGCATAATAAACCTCTAACATCCACCGTGAAGGAAACGAGCAACACTTCCTTTGACAAACTTTTGCAGAATACTGTTAGTTTTGAATCTTTTTAAAAAAGTTATCGAAGAATTTTATCTCAGTTGGTTACTTTTTGTACCGCTGTGCAGACGGTGGATTATGAAGATGTTTACCTTTTGATTACTCACAAGGTAAATAACAGCAGAGTTTCTAACTGTATAAGTTTGTTTTAGGAAACCAGTTTACCAATTGTGAGCCGACACTATCACCTTTACGGTATTTTTTTCCCGAAAATGTATAGTTATTTAAAAATAAATCAATTTGTACTACTTTAAAGTCCACCACATTTGCATAGAGGTGCATTTCCGCTATCGATCTCGCTCTCCTTGTACGGAGAATGTCTGTTTCGATCTTTAGAGATTTTTTTATTTCTCGATCATGTCTACTTTATTAACAAATCTTGAAATATTTTTTTACCAGTTCACAAATACTTCTACAATCATCGACCATGCTTTCAGTGACGTATATACAAACACATTATTGAGATGAATTAAGTTTCCAAAAATTGTCGAAGCTAATTGATGATATGGTTATAAATTCATTAGATGCGCTTTTAAATCATATCAGTACATAAAGCGTGGAATGTTCTTTGGGACATTTCAAAATTTTAGTCGGAGGTTACAGGCGCTTTTACGTTCTTGATTCGATAAAAGTTACAACATCGCTAATATAACTTTTAAGTGGGATATAAAATATTTTATACGGATATCCAATAAAAGTATCATTAATCGTTTCAATAGATTTCGACGTTGTCCCAGAATCCAAAAGTGATTTTGAAAAATGATATTTTCAGCTACTTCTACCAATGTTAAACACAATTTAAATTGCAAGTTCAATAAATTACACTAAACCTTGTCATATTCAGAAGCGAAGGAACTTGAACAAAAATAGCCCGCTGGTAATGTATTGAAATTAACCTTGTAATTTTGTATAAACATCGAACTTATTTCGGAAAATTGTTTACTTTATTTTCCGACAGAAAAGTCGAAAAGTATTGGATAGGCACAGGATGGTTTATATTTCGATTTTAAAAACGATTTACGAGTTTATTTTCACAATGCTGAGCTCTTAGAAACGTTTTCAACATTTATGTTACGAATAAACTCGAAAAATAAAATTTTTAATACTCCGGGGCGTTAGTCCGTGCTCATTTTACCGTAAATCCATGCGTAGGTATGGAGGTTCTCATTTCTTAAGTTGTCAGTATAAAAAAAACTACTGTTATTAACAAAAGCGTGTAAAATATGGAACATATGGTCAGAATGCTGTTCATTGCAAAATATGCATCTTGCTTGACCAAATATAGATAGACCGGGTGTTTGCTTCCAGGGTCGTTACCGTAGGAGGGCACTCGGTTGTATGGCACCATTAAAAACATTTCAAATGAAATTAATCAAATATATTCCATTTGTCACAAGAGAGATTCGCTTTTGTTCGTTTCTTCTGACCTGTAACATATCTTATAAATTACGTCTGAGTGTAAATAAACATTTCTACTGAGAAAGTAGCGAGCAGTCACTGCAATCGCCACGTAGGTATATAAAAATAAACTGAGATTTATGACCGTTATACAAGATTGATAGGGGTTTGTCTTTGTTAATTTAATCAATTTCAACCGGATGTTGCGAGACTAAGCGACACTGACGTTCTTAAAAGCATTAAAGTATAATTTTTAATATGAACAAGGGATATTTAAACATTATTTCAGATGCAGACTATTTCAAAGCAATTATGAATGAATGATTAGGTCAGAACTAACAAGGGTTTGTTTATAATGCAAAATGGATGAATTTAACTTGAGGATTACAGATCTGAATCATGATCTGAGTGAAATAAAAATAAAAAAAGTAGTGTTTAAATTAATCATGAATAAATGAGATTAATCATGATTTAAGGATCAATTTCAATGGACGTGTCTTGTAAATGATGTAACTATTTTGTAAATATTATGTAAAATTCAGAGTCATGTTTTGATTGGGCCAAGAATAAATTCTCCAAAAATATCAACATTTAATTTTTAATGTTAATGGAAATTATTAACGACTAGTCGAGATGTACTAATACTTTTAAATAGTTATAGTTGACCTGTTTTGAATCAAAAGTGAGATTTCCATATTATTTTGAATATTCACATTGATTATAGGACCTCTTTTTTCATTAAATATCAGTTTCTTAGTTTACACGGTGATTGTTAAGCTTTTTAATTTTTTTCAAGCGAACTTTGAACTCTTCCAAGTTGAATTTGATGAATATGGGCAGTTTAAAATGGGTGATTCGTCATAATTATTGCGAAAGTACAATTTATACGCAGTTATATTCGAATATGAAGATTTATAACCATTTGTTAAAAATAATTATCGTTTAACGTCTGACAATGTATCCTACCCACAATTGCTGCCATTTCAGTAAATATGTGAAGATTTTTATTTGCGTCACCTTGAAAATAATATATGTGCATTAGGTAACTCTGCTAGAAGCTGTGATATCACTTTTGAGTAGGTTTTGTATTCAAGTCGAGACTGAAACGTCCGAAAATCGGCTCTTGGCAAGGGTCATTTGAGCAATATCCTAATTAAGGTTAAGGCGACGTTATTTTCTATTTGAACTGTAGTGTTTACAATGTGTATTTGCATTCTGTTTAAATGTCAAATATCGGCAAACGTTTAAAATAACGAATCGCTTACTCAGTTCCTATTTAAAATCGAATATTTATATTAGCTATTTTTAGTAGCCGTGAAACCAGTTCTAGGTGAAAATCAGATTTATCTTATAACAATGATTATTAGAAAATGGCACGTGGTGTTGGGTTTTTTTTGGATATTAACGTGACTTTCTATACGATCTGAAACAAACTAATGCTACTTACGAATACGAAATGTCTTGTGGATGTCGCCCCTCAATGTTGCAAAAAAAGTTTACAGGTCCCACAAAGTTAAAAAGATACAAATCGGTCAGCCATTTCCCCTACTTTTATGATAATTCTACGGCCTATTACCATTCCTACTTACGATATTTACGTCAATTATTCACAAAACACAATACGTTGACTTGGCAACACTACATTTTACTCAAGTATCATTCTCTCACACCCCTGAGTCGTTATCACCTACGCAAAAAATAATTCTGCAAGAGTACTTCAATTATGAATCACTTGACGTTGGAATTTAGAGTAAACTCGCAGAGTAATGAAATAATTTAATATAAACAAATATTGCAGTATTCTAATAGGTCGTTATGATCAGAAGGCCTTAAGGCGGCATTTTCTTTCTGCCCTATCATCGTCGACCACAACAGGACGTCTAAAAATTTTTGCCATAAAAAATATTCTTTTTTTTTGCTGTGGCAGCGATGCTCAAGTTTTTTGAACATATGTGTGATATTTTACGACTCCTACTCGCTAAGGAGATATTAGAATTGGTAATATACTCTCGTGCAATTTTTTTACATTGAATTTTACACATATCAATTGTACAAATTTTTCAACTCGCCAGTTTGATATTTCTACGGTTTTTTGACATATTTCTATTCAAATCATTCATGTGAGGCATTTTAGTATTAAAAATGTCATATGGGATACATTTAGGCATATTCTATGCAAAAATGACCTCAAATCCACCACAAATATAAACTGCGGAATTTCCTGAAGAAGAAAGTGAAACCTAAAGAATTGCTACTCTTCATTTTTGGCCTATACAAGTTCGTTAAGTCAAGTCCCAGAAAATGGGACTTCACCTTCGCTCAAAAAACGATTATTACCTTGAGACATATTTCGCAAATCTTTCAAAATCGCAAAAGACGTGAACTATAGAATTTTCTGATGAAGAAGTGGTACTGTTCAGTTTCGATCTATACCTGGTTATCTGGATTAAATCCCAAACAGACATGCGTTACTTTACCTCATATCACGTCATGTGCGGCACTGTGAAGCATATTCTGCCAAAAAGATTTTTCATAATCTGAAAGGACAACTGCATAATTATCTCGAATATTCAGTTATTTTTAGCAACGCTAAAACTGGTTCTAGTAAAAAAATTAAAATCAGCTAACGAAAGTGATTCAAGAATTAGAAAGACAGGCACTTGTTGGTGCGTTTTTTTTCCCTGGATCATCAGTTTAAACCCTCGGTGGGAAGTTGGGGGCGGTCTAGACAACCCTAGCGTCGTGGCCCTTCGAAAATCCCGCTTCCCGCGGTCAGGTGTTCTTCGCGCAGCCTTTACTTACCGGTAAGGAGACGTGTATCCCGTACGGCGACGCACAAACACACACACTCACGCACACGCAGGCACGCACGCACTCGAAACCACGGTTGTTCGAGAAGAGACGGAGAGACAATAATACCAGGAGGGCTATTCCGAGATCGACTCCGCGCTCTGGGACGGCGCGCGTAGGTAATCCGACCGCGTGCGCAAGCTTTCGCGAAAGAGTCATGGGTGCGCGTCGCGGGTCCGCATCTGTCCGCGAAGGGCCCCTGCCGCTGCCCTAGGGGGTGCCCGGGGTGCCGGGCGTCGCGCCGAAGGGGACGTCGCGGCGGTGGCGCGGGGACGTGCGGGTCGAGGCGCCGCGACGCCGGCGGTTTTAGCGGGCGACGCCCCGCGAGACGCCACTGGGCGCGTGGGCGACCCCGCCGATTATTACGTATACCGAAAGTCGAAACAGGTATTATCGTAAATATACAGGTGAAATTCTGCCAAGGTGGGGCTGAATGAGTGCAGCGGTTCTTGGAACGAACCGGACGTCACGGTGCAGATTTATTTGCCTTATTTGGGGGGGTGGGTATGAGATCATTTCTGTTTTCGATCTGGTGAATCGAGCTCCTCCAACTCCGCCTGCCGACCAGAAGATCTTCGCCTTTAATGTTCAACGGGGATTTTAAATCGGTTATTAGAGGATTCGGGATTATTCCTCAAGTTATTGGCAAAATTTGTCTTCTATGAATATTGCAAAAAGTCGATTTGAACCTTTGACGCCAAAAGCACGCCACCGTTTTGATGACGCACATTCTTCAGTTGTTCTAATCAGTCAGTCTACACTCCATTATACATGCAAATTGTCCTCGAAACGCGAAGGGATGTTCCAAATAAGTTCTGAACAAGTGCAACGTTTTTCGACAAAAAAACTATATTTATTCAGTCAGTTTTAGTGTGACTAATTCTCATCCTATTACCGGTACCTCGATAAGGGTGCATTACACAAAGAAACAGTTGAATTCGCTGCTGATATAAAGTGGCGCAGCGGCGTGGAGTTGGATGAAAATTCAAAATTGTTTTTAATGATCGTTATATTATTAAATTATGTTATTCATAAAATATTACATCTAACTTACCGTCTGACTTTATGCTGGTTTAGAACTGGTAGTTTTCAAAAATGGCGAAATTTGAAGTTCAGTTGTTTTTTTAATGTGTTTCTTAGTGATATGGTCAAGTTTCCACATTGCTTCTTTCTCTTATATAACGTGCTATACGCAGCTTTTCCAGTTATCTGCAATAACACTTAGCAGAGTATCGTTCAATAGGTTTCGTACATAGTTTAATTTAAATGTATTATATCGGGTTACTTTACTCTTTACTCGATCTCATATTGGGTTAAGTTGACAATGACAAGGTGCTAAACGAACTACAATTATTCCACGAACTTTGGCCATTCCATCGACAATATGCTTGTTGTAATTTCATTTATGTTGATTGCAATTACTATTACTTCCCTTTTTATCGTTCCAACCATTTAATAATGCCTTGTTTTCTAAGAAAAAGATAACAATTTTTCAACTAGTCGTGAATGATTAAAGCGCATTATCCATTACTATGATGGAACTTTTGGGTCTCAGATCTAACATACAAAATAATCATTGAAAACATCCGCGTTCATTTCCTCATGATGAAGTAAATTCCAGTAAATTACAGTTAACAAATCTTTTTTCACTACATTGTGAGTATCTATTAACCTTCTACCCTCTCCGTTTAGAGTATGTAAACCAGTCGATAAACCTCCCATAAAAGCTTGGCGTCTGCTATTTATGTTTTTATCTACCCAACATTTTGAAGCCATATGACCTTCAATTAACCAAGTTTCATCTAAATAAGAAATATCCTTCCCTCTTCTCTAAATTGCCTTAATATCCGGTAAAAAAGAAAAAATCTAATGTGTTGGATAATAGGCCCGATAATCATGCTAGGGGTAAAGCGTTTAAACACATTCTTACTAGGTAGCTTCCTTCTTGGGTTGCAGGGTTATGGACTATTCATGAACAACATAAGAGGTCAATGAATTTTTTTTCCGAAAGGGAATTGCGACGGCGATCAGTAATTAAAAAGCACGCCACGGTCGTTTTAGTAGATGTAATGTAATAACAATAATAATCATTTAAATTGCAGTTACCAATCAGCCTGCCCGATAATATGCCGGTTTAGAGGCTTTAATCACTGAGTAATATAACTTCATATATATGTTTTAAAAACACTTAAGTAATGTGAATTAAGTAGTTAAACAGCTAAGTAATTCACTGTGTTCAGTGGAAAAGCAGATTGATAGACAACTATTGGAGCACTCCCGGGCAATTGGCTCACAGAGATCGTGAAACTTATCAAAATTCGCAGGGGCAAAGCAACGGCCATCTTTGAAAAGAATGGTACCAGCAGAAATATTGTAAAAATCGTTACATGATCCAAAACATCTCTTGAAAAGACAGAGTGAATGGATGGGGGAGAAAAATTTGAAAAAATATATCGGATAACAATCTCCAGATTACAAAAGTTGTATCTTATTCTGGCGAGTATTATACGTCACGATGTGGATGTTAGTGGCGCCCTCCCGAGTTTAGTAGCTCCGTGGATGGTAGACGGAATCACCCATGCTGCTACCAGCCCGGATATAAGTAGTGTTCTGTTTCTATTTCGTTGACTTTATCTATCTCTTTTTCTCTGTCACACTTCCTTTCGAATTTTACTCCTTGTAACGGCTACCAAGCGCGGGGCGGCGCCACTATCGTTCACGATAGTGGTGTCTATTCCTCGTCGGGAAAAACGTGAACGTTTTCCGACCTTTAGCCTATATACATACAATTTGATATAGTATCTATAGGCAGAAGACGATTTTCAACGTGATTTTGTTAATGTGAGGCTTTCGTGTAATAGCAAGACTACGAATTGTTTCAATTGCTTTTCAACCCCTTTGGTGATAAATAATACAACCGTTAATAGAAACAATAAATAATTTTATTTACTCACATAGCTCAGTTCTAGTATTTACTTATAAAAATATCAATTAATAAATACAACGCTATTTTTTACAAGACTCCATTTACAAAGTGTTATTCATAACAAATCTAAGTACCTAACACGCTTGTGGAATATGCGCCAGCTACCAATCTAAATAAGTTACTAAAAATTAAAGCAAATGATGTAGATGTATATTAAAAAAAAAACACTTATACATTCAGATCCGACGACTTTGCTTTACCGACAGGTCGGACCATCAGTGATCTCGATCTTGGAATACTGGTTAAACTCTGGGTCTAAAATAGTAAAAGTAATCGTGCTGTTAAAAGTAGCTTAAAAGTGGCATCTATTTAGCAAGGCTCCGTTTCTTTTTGTGAAACGACCGAGTAGTATAAACTTAATTATCCATGGAGAATTCCTTCGTTAATCCCCTGTAGATATGCAAAAACTTATACATGCTGCTTAAACACACCTTATTTTAGTTATCACCAGTTCTAAAATTACGTTAATTGAACGTTTAAACAAAAATAAACAACGGAAGTGGTCACGAATTTTCCAAAGGTCTATCAAGCTGTTAGCGTTAATAAGTATGTGACTGAGTATTGAATGAAAGAATATAAAAAAATGTGAATTTAGTGACATTTAAATCAGTCGTTTGAGTTCAAAATAGACGAAATTAAAGTAATCGAAAATGATTCTGCAAAATTCATTTCAATCTGACAGCATTACAATTACTACCAAATATACTATTAAGCCATAATTGAATATCGCAATGTGTGGCGTTGCTGCAGAATCATAAATTGCACGAAAAGCTTTAGACAAAGCAACTATTAAATAACATACTTTTTGTCGTCTTTTGTAAATTATACTTTGTACCTACTAGCTTGCTGATCTTTGTCCAAAACTCTCATGTTTTTAACGACTAATTCGTATGTTAATAATTGTTAGAAATAAATGAATAAAATAGAAAATTACCAATGATTGATAGCAGGTGATGCGCACGACGTTTAAATTTTCACACACACGTTGTATGTATTGACATATTTGCCCTTGTTAAAGAAATATATATTTACCTCCAAGTTTCTTGGAGTTCTGTATTCAGAAGCATTTCTCTTCATCAGTCCATGCTTGTAGGGGTTAAATTTATTTGTACTCTTCATTTTAGACAGCAGAATTGTCTCGGTTTCGGACTGTTTTGCCGCTTTGCGCCTCTCCCAGAATATCTGCTTTATAGTGCTTCTGAACTTTTTCGACAGCAAGCAGTAAATTATAAAGTTGCACGGGGCGTTTATCATTACCAATAGGTTGAAAAAATTACCCAAAACTAAAAATAAGCACAAGACATTCAAAACGGAAATAGAAAATTATGTAACGCAGCAAAAATTTATTACTTCCAGCTTTTGAAGTCTTTAAGATGCAAGTTCATTAAAATTAGGCAGTAAAACTTCGAAACATTAGCACGTAGGTTTAGATTGTCGTGAGTTTTAATTTTGCGCTTAGGATTGGCAACGGTTCAACTTTGTTTATTCAGCGTAATGAATTGAAGTCGAGTTTTATCAGAATTTTACACATGGCCTATAAATCATCTTTATGAGTGTGTGTCTGGAGGCGTCTTTATTTTAGTCGATCAAATTGTTAGATTCAACGTAATTCTCACTTACACAAAAATACTTACTTCTGCAAATATTCATTTCCACCGTAGTTACCGCATCATGGAAGATGTAATAAATAGAATGGGCCGCATTCGGGGTGTTGCATATTAAAAATATTATCACTATTGCTATTAGCATGTTCGTTATCCTTTTCTCGTTTTGAACCGAGTTATTGTCCTGAAACAATTGGTAGACATAAATTGCTAAAGGGTTCCCTAGGCTCAATGACCTGTGCTTTACAAGATCATAAAATTAATTTTAAGATTTAATTTACTGCATGTTTAATACAAACGTTTTCCGTTACCTATTGTGCAAAGGACATAAATCCAAGGAACAGTTAACACTGAACAAATTGGTCATTCAAACACGACTTTGAACTTACATCGACGCCGGTATATCATAAAGTTTAATGAATACGCGAGAAAACTATTCCTTGTCAAACAATTATGAAGTAATCCGTTATTAGATTATTTCAGCATGTTTCGCGTAATGTATTATTCGAACCGTTTTATTCAGAATTTTTAATATCAGTGGTTAAAGTAATGAAAACTAAAACTCTAAAAATGTAGGTTGAAATCATTAATTTTACATTTTTGAATATGTTGCTCTATTTCGTGGGTACAAGTCATAAAATCATCTTGAAGATAACCATGGGAGCATGATAGTTACAATAAATTTGGAAATTTCAACCGTTTGAACAAGCACGAATTTTTGCATTTACCCAACATAACAAAGCAAAACCTACACTATTCACTCAGGTCACAAGTTAAAAAAAAGCAATTCGTTTTTACCTGTGAGTTTGTCATGACTCTTCTCATCCTCCTTGACATGTACACAGCTCTAATCAATAAACTGTTGAACGTGGCCAACAAAACCAGGGGTATTATGATCAGAACGACAGCACTATACCAATTTCTGAAGTTTTTGTATAATTGATTTTTTCCCAAATTAGTTTCCACCACGAAGACCGTGATATTTTTATGGCAACAAGTGACATTCCCTGAAGTGGTGAAATTATCTGTTACGTTTCGGCTTGGATCCAAAGCCAGGATATTTTCTTTAGCCGACTTATCCTGAATATGCTCTTCCGTTTGCAACGGTGTAGGTGGTTCGTTCAATAGCTTTCTTTCTAAGAAATTAGTCTCACTTATAGTCACATTTTTCAATTGGGGGTAAATAGGCACATAAATGATGTGAGGATTGGACGTACAGTTCGCTAGGATACTCTTCAACTGAGCTTGAAAATAAGCATCGACAAAACGAGCGTTGGTATTGCTACTATCATAGGTTAGGTTGATGATATGAGAAGGGACATTGTCTAAGAGTGAGTTAGTCACATTTTTCGCGTCATTACCCAGGTTCGAGGGTATCTCTCCAGGTGAACAGTTCCTGGTGCATTTATCCTCGGAGCTTAGGGTGTACTCAAAGTTGATGGACGCCGTGGTGAGAGTGCAGAAAATGTAAATAATCGCTATGATGCTTTTAGCTTTTCGTTCGGTGCAGAATACTCTGCCTCTGATTGGGTGGCACACGGCAATGTAACGTTCCACGGTGAAGGACACAGCCAACCATGCCGAAGTGGCAGCTGAAAAATAAATCGCATCTTAATTCACTTTACTAAACGTAATTGGTGCTAACTTACAAGCAGCTTCGAAGAGCCAGCTCATTAGACCGTAACATTTCCAGTACAGCTCATACTTGACTTGGTCTATGTCGTAATGTTTAAATGATAGCAGTAACCCGAAAATAAGATAGATGATATCAGCTAGAGCCAGAGCTGTTAGATAGATATTAGTAGAACTTCTCATTCTTTTCCTAAAACAAAGAATACGAAAATGTGCCTAGTAAACCAAATATCTTGTGTTACCTTGTTAAGACCATTACTGTGAGTATGTTGCCGGCTAGTCCTATGAAGACAAGAGTAGGAACAAACACTTTCTGAACCCAAAACCTTGAGGCTTCTAGAACTGCTCGTGTTGAATGCTCCATGTCAGTCATTTTGATCCAAAACCGGAAACTGTTTTCGCAACTACACAACAGCTGCCAAACTGAGGATACCTTATCAGTTTTCCATCACTTTCCTCGTTATATTCCTTTTAAACTTAATATGTTTTCCAACTTCCATGTTGTATTATGACGACGATCTGGAAAATATTCCTAGATTTATGGAGGTATTTTAGAAAAGTATTGATTGGTTAAAAATAATTTTAAAGTTCTTAGGATCGAAAAGTTGATGGCCGATGCTGACTCATGCGATTTATTCTGGGTGATGTTACGGTTTCACTTGTTTTTTCAGGTGTTTTGAATTATGTGAAAATGACTGCGCGCCCTAGAAAATTAATGGAAGTAACTGGTTTAATTAGATAACGTTCGATTACTGAACACACATTCAGTGACTCAATCTGTTTTCAAATTTTTGTCTTGTAAATAGCGTCTATTGAGTACCGATCACCCACATAAATTTCCTCATTAGCCTTACTGAGCTACGTTTATATTCCGATATGTTTTATATTCGAAACATGTTTTCTTCGGAGGGATGTGAGATAAACAAAATTATACCTTATATAAACGTTATACATGGGGTTCGTTAAAAGGCTTTTGAAGATTAAAGCTTTAATGAAATAAGCTTTACCTATTTAAAAAAAAGTTGTATTACCTTTGTTCAGTTTTTGTTTGAAACTGTATCAATTTGCTTTCATTTACATAAATGCAGTATTGTGTTTACTTTATGAAGTTGCGAAAACGCTTGTTTAATGTAATGTGTAGAGGATAATGGTAGGAAGTTATTCCATCAGTATTCACAAAGGTGGTAATTTTGTATTGGGTGTGATCTAATCGAGGATGGTAAAGTTCATGGATTACTTTTATTTTTAGATTTTATATAGTTTCTTTAATTGCATACGCAGTAATGGTAATTATCAATATATCTTCTGGTTGCGCAGTGTAAACAAATCTTAATTGATTCTATTTCGATGTACAAACACGATACGTTTAAATGGAAAAATTTACAAATCGTTTTTGGCATCTAACCTACATCAAAAAATAAAATTAGATTTGCTTCTGTTTCGCTTGAAGAAATGTTGTTACGATAATCAATATAAATTATTCTTCCGTTGTACACCGTTACCATTTTCGCATGGTTTCCACTTTAAACTGTTTGCAATAAAAATATACCTGTTTACCTATATTCAAATAAGAATGCTAGTTTTATAACAGAAACAAACAAATTTGATTACTGATATCAACTGAGAGCACATAAACGCTTTTAAATAACTACAAAGTAACTGACTGCTTCCCAATATTAATTTTTGGCAGAATCGCCTAAATATGTATCAAAATAACTTTTTATTTTCGTATAAATTTCACTACACTTACCATAGCTCTCGGGGAAGCGTATCGTTGCACAAAGACAAATTAGGTTTTTCACATTAAAGCAAATGGAACGTGGCAGTTCCTTAGAGAGTTCGAAAATGTCAGTTGTAATTAAAAAAATCACATTCACACCATCTTCCACCGCAGTCCAGGCGTAACTAGACACACACATTGGGGACCGCTTTAAATTTAGAACCGCGTTGAAATCAGTTTTGCAGCAAAGTTTGCGGTACGATGTGAATAAAAAAATTGTCATTTTTGTCAGCCACTTCATGGTGGCATTACTTCATTAACGCCCTAGCATTTGATAAGCGGTACTTAGCACCTTTTAGGAGCAAAGTGTGTCGGACACGCATTTCATGTGCTTTATACCGACCTTATTCGGTCATCGTGAACATATTATATTCGTAATTTTCCTGAATGAAGAAGCAGAATGGTGGTCCGTTGCTGACCGATTTTGTAGGCCACTGCACATGGAGTAGTCGGTTTAGAAAGAAAAAAATGTTTCAAAAAAATTAATTCAACTCAATTGGAATACAATGGGAATACATCAACGACACGAGGTACCGTTATAATTACATTTGTTTTACTTAGAACGCAATCAGGGAGTTACTCTGTTTTCATCGATGAAATATTAATATCTACATCAAAAGAATAAAGTGTTAGACATTGGGTATTAAAAGAAAAATCGCACAAATGTAATGATCGCCCGAAGCAGTCGTGCTCGGAGTAAACCCATAAATTGCACTTAATTTAAACTTACGACATTTTCACGTTATGTTAGATGAATAATTTTATCTTAAACGGTTCGTCACTTTTATATCAGCGCTCGCTCAAAGTCTAACACCGAGTAATGTGTAAATTTCACATAATTTGTTAGGGCTATTATAAATATATTCTTGTAATACTGCTTACGGTGGTTCAAATCGACAATCTCACTCCTAAGGAAATTATTATTTCCTTCGATTAAATTTTCCGCCTTCGATCGAGTACGTTCTTCCCCGCTAATGTTTTTACGGTACTTATCTGCATTTATGCTGATACAGTTACACGAGCTGTATCTATATTAACTGCAGTTATGGCAGATTTCCGTCTAGTTTATTATACCCATCACAGATTATTATCGAATAATTGTAACCGCCTTCTATTAAGTGATATTTCGTTTTTTGTATTAGCCGGGAAGTTGGGGGATTGTAGGTCACAAAACGACTTGGATCTCAGCGAAAAAAATGTAAATGTAATAGTATGCCCAACTACCGGAGGAGTATTCTACAGTGGCGGAGATTTTCTCCAAACATTTTGGCGCATTCGCTTCATTTCGGGCCGTTTTAATGACTGCTGCAATTTCACCTCTTCAATTAATAATGATACCAGTACAACGAGTTAAACAATTACTCATCAATTATATTACACCGTAAAGAATCCAATTGCAGTTATTCGTAATTGTAGAATTTTGTCAATCTAGCCAGGAAATGATTTGCAATTAAAATCATTTTATTTTCTGATATCAGTTACTGAAGTAATTAAATATTTTAACTTCCTTCTTATTATTTAACTCGTTGATTTTATCTTCGATTGATCGTTATTAAAATGTGGGACCTGGTTTTGTTTAAAGTTCGCAAATTAAAAATATTACCACGAAAAACAAAACGGTCTACGTGAATACAACTAATTACTTCCGATATTTTCACCAGTTTAAGTATTTTCACTTGATATACATACACACGTAGACTAATAGGCTAATTCTTTTGAAGTATCGCTGCTTTCTTTTAGTAAACGTGGGAACTTTAAATTGCAGCACAATGAATCATAACTAGTTAAAAGTTAAATAGGTTGAGAATTTAGAAAATAGTATGAATAGAATACGGACAATTCTATTTTCAAAAACGAAATAGATAGGCTTGTGTTATTAAATCTTAAGCTGCATTGACGCGTGAACGAGAATAAAGTAAATTCCAACTTTTGTAATACAATTTTTTGGCAGACTAACGTGATTTATAATTCATTAGGTAAATAAGTATGTCAAAAACACAATCAGCATTCATTATGTTAATATGAACCGGTGTAAAGTTTCTTTACAGTTTTTCTTCGAAACACCTCAATAAATTCAATAACTTTCGTTATTAAAATTCCTTAAACAAATGTCGAGAAAAATAGACTGCGCTTTTTCTCATTACGTAACCCTAAAATACCGTCATTAATTGACAAGCTTCTTCTATAATTACTCTTTAGAACACCTAAATGATTCAATATTTTAGCATCTTCTTTTTTGATGTAATCTTACAATTCACTAAATAAATAAATACGGCACAAAATTGTTTAATTCTATTGCTCTATGTCGAATGCAGTAGATCGACCACAAATTCAGTTACATGAAGGATTTTTAAATTTTCTTGTTTTCTGATGAAACCAGGATAGTAGTCGAAAACCTATTTGAAGAGATCCAACACACAATTTCTCTATACTCGCCCTACGCTTCACACTGCACTAAAGTACAATAATTTATTTAAAAATAAGATTCCACGCGGACGAAAAAACCGACCGAAAAATATAGAGAACATATCTTATATTTTGTTCATGTATTTTTATTAATTGATAAACTTTTGGCTGAAATTTGCTTTCCAAGCATCCCAAGCTTCATTTTTCTTGGCAGAATTAATAATAATATAATTCGTCAAGTAGGTAAACTTTATTGATATATTTTGATAAAAGTCAACGTTATTATTTAATAATCTGTATTAACTTTTCCCCGAGGGCACGTCAACGATGCAATATTGGAATGTTAAGTTTTTCTGACATCGGATAATGTAACTACAATTCGTTAAACAAATAAATGCGGCTTAAAATATTTTGCAATTTCTCTTTGTGGTGCGATAATCCAGTTATTAATTATACGGCTCCATTAGCGCGTCGGTAATTTTTTTTCTCGTGAACACATCAGCGACTTAAGCCTTTTAACATCTTTTTTTTTTTTTTTTGATAGCGACCAATGTGACTTTATAATTCGTTAAATAAATAAAGGTGGCAAAAAAGCAGTTTATTTCATTCTCGTCGAATAAACGACTAAGTGAACGTTAGTTGACACTTCCACGTTATCGTAGGTCACCATTTCTTCTCTCTTTCTTCAGTTTCTTCGGAGTCTTCAGCGAAGAAAGTACCTCCGCGGAACGCGATCGAACAGTAAAAACCGTTCTTCTGGCTGATTTATTTTTCTCGCCGTTTTTTTTTTTTAGTAACGGAATGTAATGCTGCTTTCTTATTAAATTTTTCCGATTATTATTTTGAATAGGACATGGTGTAAAATTAACGGATTTTTTATTTTTTTTTGTGTTAGTGACAATTTTTATTGGTGTGTTTCATTGTCTATGGTGTGGAGGAACTAAGGTAAGTTGTTTTTATTAGTTCATAAATTGTTGAATGAGGTATATTTTGATTTATAATATTTTTCACTTTGAATTTTTTGAATACATCTCGCAGATTGTTATTATGGCCTGTGGGATTGTGCAGAATTTTATTATTCTGCTTAAAA
Source organism: Cryptocephalus primarius (assembly GCA_963576515.1). Taxonomy (NCBI): domain Eukaryota; kingdom Metazoa; phylum Arthropoda; class Insecta; order Coleoptera; family Chrysomelidae; genus Cryptocephalus; species Cryptocephalus primarius. The sequence continues at coordinate 14,000,482 of OY754936.1, forward strand.
AATTACTAACAATTTTATTTTAATATTTATCACATATGTTTTCATCAAACGTACTTAGAGAAGTTTAGATAGATTTTCAAAAATAGAACGTCACTAGAACGTTCATTGCAATAATATAAATAATAAATTCATCTTTTGTTGCAATTTTTAAGCTATAAAAAAATGTAAGCTGGAGAAAATTTCTAATCCAAACTATTTAATATATTCCATTAAATTTTGCGAGTCAACATCATAGAGAAAAATAATGTAAGCTTTTAAGCCCACCAAATCGACAAATATACCGAGGGTTAAGTCAGTGTGTCATCGTCCCACAGCTAAAGATTTTCTGTTGTTCCCAAAATTTGCTTGAAAATACGTAAAAATAGCAAGAATAGTCAAACAGAGAAATTAAGAAATCTGCAACTAGTAAAGTAAATTATTCTGCAAATATTTTGTACATGGTCGATATGTAGTAAAGTTGAAACTGGTCATCGAATAAATAATAACAGGTACGAATATTGGAACGGTTATTATGATCATTAGACACTGTAAAATTCATAGGGAACTATAATTTGAGTTCGTGATGTAACAGTTTCGTTATCTCTTTTGGTATAGGCGAGGTACACGCCCCTGGCCCCACAGATCCAATTCCTGTCCATAGGCATTTGTTTTGGTCAAAGGTACCGCTACGAAATGTGGTTTTCTCTCTCTCTTTCCTTCTATCTTCGTTCATGAAATTGTATTCACTCTAGCGAGTTCTACAAAATCGACAAAAATATGGGTCAGTGGTATTTGGTGTAGTGGGCTCTTGTGTTTGTTGAAGAATCACAATAAAATTAACGAGAAAGATGAGTAATCGCGAACTTTCACGTGTTGCTGAGCACTCTTGCATTGCTTGTAACCGGAAATGATATGGGCACAACACGATTTCGCGTTACCTCAGAAAATCTCTTACCTACGTAAACTTTCGGCGTTTGGAAATTTTTTTAAGGGCAACGTGCGCAGGTTAATGAATCTTTGGTTCTTCCTGCTAAGTAGGACGTGAGACGCAAGGTCACAGCCTAACCTTGACCAAGACGAGAATTGGAGATCCCGTTAAGTTCCAACACCTACACAAGGTGTACCGAAACGTTGCTGCATTGTTTTCGATGGAAGTATTCCGGCAATGCCACCATTTTCCTAATTTGAACAATGGATACTTGCCCTAGTTAAGATCGGCGAACTTACAACGATGGACGGCTGAGAGCAATTTTTTCAATCCATTAGAAAGATATTATTAAAACTCCTTGAAGAGGTTTGACGAGTTTCTAAAAATTTGATTTTAAAGTGTTAAAATGTCACACAATTTGAATGAATTTGAAGTTTGTAGGGTCTATAATTTAAAAACTCAACACTTCATCAGAACGCCTTGTTTTAAATCTGTGAATTTAAGATCCATTTTCGTTATCAAGTGTTCAAGAATTCAGAAGTTAAACCTGTAAAGTTACACATAAATTTCATTTAAATTTTAGCCTCCAGAGTCTCTACTTTAAAAACCGAAACAATTCATAAAACCATCTCTGGAACTATCGATCTACATAGCGGATTCATCTTAAACTTTAAAGTACGGAAACCGTATTAAAAATAGGTAAAGTCCGAGTTTAAACTCAATTTAAATAGGCTGTTAGATATTGTTTCTAGCTATTTTATTATTACCTTGGAGGAAAGAACGAAGCTATCACACGTAACGCCCTTTTTTGTTTGGTAAAATCTAACTTTGAACATGAAAATGAAGTACAAGCTCGTAATCTCTAAGAATAAGAAGTAAATGAGACCAAAATAAAAGAACTGAAATTTAAGAACTGTTTGTGTTTATACTAATTCAAAGAATTGCTAGGTAAAATAGAATTAGAGTAAAGATCCTGGAATTAAAATTTTGTGAATGATCTATTTGACAATAATTTTAAGGAATATCTTTTTATTTGCACATTTAAAGCCTTAAACTCTTAGGACTGTTAAACGAACCTACCAACTTATTCTTTGACAACAAATAAATTTTAAATAGCACTCTTTCTTAATTTTTGAATTGCGTTCCCTTTTTTGAAAAACAACTAAGCAACATAATTCTTCTGGAATCATGACATTTGACTTCTTAGGCAGCATATTAGTCGATTTCACTTGAGCTTAAAACTTACATAAATCATCCTGAAACCCTAAATTACCAGCACAACGGAATTAGCGTAAAATTTAGCACAATTACGTGAACTTTTTCAAACGAACTTTTTGCAAACTTTTCTATTCAGTTTTAAATATAAAATAATTGAGAAATAGGGGTCCAAAAAATTGTGAAACATTAATCCTTTCTTGTATTATGAAAATAACTTCATAAAAGCGTACTTATGTATGTTTAAAATGCCTGTACGTTTGATAATGTACGTTTGATAAATGTTAATTCAACTTATCTAAATAATAGGTGAAGGCGTAACATGATTGGTTCTAAATATATCAATTAAAAAATTTCTATTTATATAATATAACCAAATGAACTTTAAAAAAAGTGAGAACTTTCAAGTGATGTTCAGCGCCGCTTTTAACTTAAAATAATTTTGTAAAATACCTACTTAAATAATTAGAGATAGCTCGGTTCATTTTTGCATATAAATTACCAAACTTTTCTACATCTAAAATCAAGGTATCATTTCTATTTTAAATTGAAAACATGACTCTAAAAAGGAATTTTTGAATATGTTTGGAATAAAAATCGTTTTTAAGTAGCTTGCAACTAAGACTTAAAACTGTTTGCAACACAATTATCACAAAAAAATTTCGTTTTTTCATTAAAGAAACTATTCAAATAGTAAAAAATCCTATATTCTGAAAGTGCATACTTAATAATACGTATTATTATTCAGTTATTTTTTAACGATTACTTGGTTACAGAATGCAGAGTAAAAATATTGTACTTGTAATTTTTTATTAATTTTAAAATACATAAGAATACCATTTTTGCTGCTTTTCTAATAACTATAAGAGATTTATTATTATAGTTTTGAAAGTATGTACGAAATTATTGATTTTTTTTCAATTTATTCAACAAATGAAGTTTAAATGTCGCTATTTTAATGTTCCCTTTGCAAGTAATATGCGGTATTTCGCTCAAAACGTCGTATCCGACCGGTCGATTAGATATGAACATTGTATTATAGAATGCTTTCATTTTCAGATAAAATGGAACTAAAATATGTACTGATAACGTTATTGAAAATACTGGTATCAACACCTTCGTCGCTATTAATACTTACAATCCCGGAAGTTAGCGGGACAACTCCGGCGACACTTGCCACAAATAGTGCTGCTAGCAACAGCAGCAGCGAATACTACGATTATGAATCGGCAGAGGACGAAGAGCCGATAAGCTCAAAAGTAAGGTGTCATTTTCCCCACTTTGCGTCGTGTTAATCTGTTACTGTTTCAGGTCGACGAAGGCAATGCCGACTCTGAAGACATCCCGGACCCCTCGCCGCTGGTGCTCCCCGGCTACAACCTCCCCGAGAACATCTTCAACCGAGGGAAACCGTTCTACGTTGAAAAGGACCCCCTCACCGGCCAAATCGACTTCGATCATAAATCACCGGCGCTTCGATTAGATAATGAATACGAATACGTCAACGAAGAACCGAGCGATAACATCTACGACAAGGCGAACATAAATCGAAAAGACGGTAGTATAGGTAGCCACAGGCCCAGCGACGTCAACCAACTAACTCCCAACTTCCACGACTTCTTAAACCTCCCCGTGAAGTACAATCCCGACAAGTACGTTTACCCATTGATATCCAGCTCTTACGCAAGCACGAAAATCCAAGGGAGCGTCAACAAATTCCACAATCACAAGGACTACGCTCAGAAAACCACTTCGTTCAAACCTACAGTTAGTCCCACTTACTACTCCACGTACAGCCCGTATTTCAGCAAAGCGCATACCACTACCACTACCACCAAGCCTACCACCACTACCACCGCTAGGCCTACGACCATCAAAAAGTATCCAGAAATCACATTAACAACGAGACCAAGTAACTTATTGGACAACGCCATGTCATACCAAAATTTCAACGAAGGATTCGAAGACGAATACACTTACGACGTTGTCCCCACCACAACCACCACCAAAAAAGTACCGGAACAGATCTACATAACCACGTCCAGTACTATAGCTCCACCTACTTCGACTAAACGAATAATCAGTTTGTTCGAACAACTTTTTGGAGACTATGACGACATGGTCACTACCACTCAATCTTCTAGAAATACCCTTCCATCGATGTTCGCAAATCTGCCTTCCAATAAATACAAAAACAAATTACAGACTGAAATTAAAACTGAGAAACCGTCCTATACCCCGTCTTCAACCACTACAACAACGACTTCCACGACTGCCAAACCAACTGGTGATCCGAACGTTCTTACAGGTTCCAATATGGGTCTGGAACCCCATTATGATTACGAATATGATGAGAAATTTGACAGTAAACCGGCAGCTGAGAACAAAGTTGTTCAGAAATTACCTGAAGACGACCTCAGTATTGAGCCGCTACAAGTAACCCTGCCAACTCCAACCCCCACTTCTTTCAGTAAAGCTAATTATTCAGAAACACCTTACCGTGTCGGGACTGCATCGGAATATGACGCAAATTTAGACTACAAAGAGATGGAAGAAGTATACAAAATAAACCATACATCTGCTCCGACTACTGCAGCTGCTTCCACAACAAAACCAAGCGTTACATTCTCGCTCAGCACCGAACCCATACGAGTAACTTCTTTACCGTTAGGTGAAAATCACATTACTACTTCCAGCGTAGCATATCGAGACCCAATAATTGTGGCGACGCAAAATTTAAGAGAGAAATTAAACAGTGAGAAAGTGATACCGAAACCTTTCGAAAAGCCTCCGAGTACCAGCAATATCCATATCGCTCATAATCAAAACACCGTTTCTTTCGTAGTCGGTAACCAACAGACCGTCGAAGGCACTTCTTTGAAAGAAAGTCCATACGACAGCAACCCATTCCGGCCATTGTACGGCCAACAAGCAACTTATTCCAATGACAATTCAGTGAGTTACACCATCCAAGCAGAACCTGAGGCAACTTTTCAACTATCAGCTCCGTCTTCGAATTATCCAGAGGTTGTCGGAAGCGCCGTGACGATCCAACCGCTGAAACACTCCGAGGCATCTTTAGCTATTGGGGTGCCAATCAGTAGCATCAAGCAAGTACACGGACAAGTCATGGACGAAAAACTTGAAGACGATCGTGAGGCTACCCAGAACGTAGAAACGAGAGTGGTATTTCCCACCACCAACGATGATATTTTCAAATTAGTACCGCCCTCACCAGTAAGACCGTCTATCAGGGATCCTGTCCCGAATAACAACATTTTAAGTTTCAACTCAAAGCCTTTGTACCATCAATTACCCAGCGATCTCACGCCGCCTAAAGAGAATAAACCCGGACCCTCCAGACCTATTAGGCCCCCGTGGGATCCGAGGCCCGGGCACTTCCACAGCGGAAAGCCCGAGTACAGCCGCCCCCCTCGACCGGACGTGGCGTACAAAAGAATCGACAACCTGCCTAACATTCTGCCGCAATTCAGACCGAACATGAAGAAGCACAGCATGCCGTTTTTTCAGGAGAACCGATTGGTACGGCAGCCGTTACTGGAAAGGCCCTCTAACAGACCCATCGGATACTACGAGAAGCTCCAACCGCCCCCGCCGTCGTTTCCTCCTCGTCAGAATCTACCACTGAGGAATTCACTGGATGAAAGTGACAACTTGGAGGGACGCAGGAGACATACCCAACCCGACGACCAGTTCGGACTTTACCAGACGCCCCCACAAATCAAAATAGCCAACAGAAGAAGCGATGACGACGAAGTGGAAACTCTTCAAATGATTCAGGCGAAAGGCGCTGAAAAACCCGACGAAAAGGAAACCCCACATAAAGTGACCCAGATGGTGAACATTCCAGCTGAAAGTAATAAAGATCACACAGAAAAAAGCATCTACAAAGTATACCCAGTGAACACTCCACCTATCAAACTCGACGTGATAGACTCCAACAACAAGGAAAGCGTAGTGATCGGTACCAGAGCAGAATTACCTCTACCTCCTTCTAAGATAAACAAAGATTTCTTATACGACCAAAACCCTCTGTTCGATCAAAAAGACAGAAATGACGCGCCGATCCTGAAACCTCACCCGAGACCTCCGACATTTCCGATCAAATCGGACTTCCCATACCCACTGGAACGCCCTGATCCTTCGCTGAATCACCCAGCAGTGCCGGAAACTCCTACAAAAAATGGCAACGATTTGGACGAGATACCTATCCAGAAATACGATGAAAGTATCTTTTCCAGCAATCAATGGAACACCGTAGGGGAGTCTCTGGAGTCTAGAATAGTGAATGGACAGAAAGTAAATGCTCCCAATTCGAATCAGATTTCGGCTACCTTGAAAACATTCACCGATAAACCTATAGCGATAGCTTACACACCTACCGAACCTAGTCTCAACGCCGACAAGTACCACATGAAATACGACAGCCCTAACAAGGAGTTCACAGTCAGTGCCATCATGCACACTCAAAAGCAAGGGATGCTGGGAAGTGTGGACAGTATTCAGAGAGACTCCGAGGACTTGCTGAACCATAAAATCGATATGGACGGACCAAATTATCCCAAGTTGGACTTCGAGGCGCCTTTCCAAGCTAGCGTAAAGCTGGATAACACTATGAAGAACGGCTGGAGTGTCGTCCGAGATAAAAACAAGACTACGACAGAGTCGGTCGAAGTCACCACTTTGCCATTTGGCACTACCAGTGAGTTTGACATAGAAAATTTCAAACCCCAACTCGAGGGTGGCTTCAAACCCATCTATTCTTTTCCAGAGGAGAATAATCCTAGTGAATTAAAAGTTAACGAACGAGAAGAATAATTAGAATCGTTTTCTAATTAGGGTTAGGAAAGGGTGTTTTAGGTATAATTTTGAAGCACTGTCAAGTACTTCACGATTATGGGATATTATGTTTGAAAGCTTGACGTGAGCTTCCAAACATAATTTTATTACTTAGTTTTAAGAGCCTACCAATTTTTCGACTGCCGACACAATAACTGAAGGATTAAGTTGTTAGTTTCATTAAGTACATAGAGTTACGTTAGTTGTAAGGATTTTAAGTACGTATTTATATCTTTTTGTATTAAGACGAATAAAATACTCGAAAATGAACAACCTGTTATGAAACTGATTCTAGCGTGAACTGTTGCACTATTATTGGGCTGATATGAATACATATTTATTTGTTTTTTAGGAAACGGAATTGAAATAAATAAAATTCTAAATTCATAATCTATATTTTAACAATAGTTTGGCAGTAAAGCTTCATAATACTTATAATTAGTAGAACACGTTTCTAATAACATTTGTATATAACAAAAATTTTACCCTAATATGTGTATACCTACATTACTACATAAAATGAAAAAGAACTCTGAAAAACGTCATTGTGTGTATAGATTGATTGTAAAAAGAGCCAGTAAAACTGTATAAAACGGTATATAAAGGACAATAGACAAAAACTGTGATCTTAATATTCACCAAACAAATGCAAGTCCAACTTGACCGTCAGCTCCCCTGACTCAACTTGATGTAGAATGAGCTTTTTTATCATTGGACCATTGTGATTCTGGGATTCCCAGAGAATATCTTTGAGTCTGAGTTCAGCTTTGCCTAAAAATTCTACAAAAAAAATTAATAGTTATTAAAACTATATTACTTTTCACATACCATCTGGACTATATGGATTTTGCTCATATACTGTGAATGTAAGCGTTTCTTGATTAATATTGCGAATTTGAAACTGCATGCTGTAATTCCATACCAACGCGGGAATTTGGGGAACTCCGTTTTGTATAGCATTCCCATTACTGAAAGTTTCTTTGGCGATATCTGTTTTTAGCTCTTGAGAACCCAAGGATACTTTACAGTAGATGTTTTCGCTATGAGGTTTTCCTGTGGGATATTGCGGTTAGAATTGTAAATAATAAATCTGTTCACACTGTGTCTTTAATTAAATCATATGGCATTGACACATCATTTATTTTCTAAGAAATATAAGACAGTAAGTACATTTCCTACACTGTGTTTGAAATCTATATCAAAAGAGCTGTACTATGTACACACTTACATTTCCTATCCAAGTAAGTAGGAAAATATATTTTCTACTGAAAATTTATTAGGACGTGACAAAATAATTTCATATATTAGTAATACCTTTTTTCCTTGCATAAGTACAAGTTTGAGGACTACATTTTTTTTTAATTTCTCTACCCTCAACTACCGTCAGATACATGAACTTTCTGCTAAATGGTACTGAAATTAGTAAAAAATATTAATGTAGCTCACCTGAAGAAATGAAGCGTTTCCCTTTTTGCACAAGCACAAGTATCCTTCCACACGCTGGCCCCAAATGGGCTTCTGCGCATTGCAAAAACAAGACAAGTGAGTTCACATAAAATATACTCAGAAAACATATGGTTCTTAAATAGATGACCAACAAATGTGAGATTCCCATGAATAAACTCAGAATATCTATATAATACCAATATAATAACTTATCCCTGGTTACGTAACAACTGTTGGTGATAAAAACCCATATGTAAAAACACCAGTATCGGAAATAACAGAATGACACTACAAAAGCAATATTAAGCAAGTACAACTTGATAACATCTTACGTGTTTTCCTTTTATTCTGGTTACTTAAACTAAATAACTTCATATAGACCTCTCTGGCACTATCAATTCGTTTCGTCCACAAACTGCACTCGTGAACCGTTGTAGCAAGTAATGCAATTTTATACTGACTTTTGTCATCTTGAATATTCAAAACTCGATTTGAATCAGTTCCGTTTTCAACGTTATCTGTACTATCACGAGTGATTGTGAGATGTTTAATTAAAATTGGCTGTAAGAGAAACAGTCAAAAACTCCCTTAAACACATTTCACATAAACAGTTACCTGTTTGTACATTTTGTAAGTGATGTTTGTGTTTCGCTGAAAAGAAAATTGAGATCCAATGCTTTTACTGGCCTGGACAAGCATAAAGAAATCGTTGAATAGAAACCCAATTAGTTCTTTATTATTTTTTAGTTTTATTAATAGGCCATAATGGAGAAGTTGTCTGGGGCCCAATTTATTTGTTTGGCTGTCAAAGGTCAGGTTTAGATCGTTCTGAACGCATTGTTGTAGCCAGTCCATCTGTTCATGTACCTCTTTTAGCCTCACATTTTCGTTGACGCAATTTAAAAATTTTTCTGCTACCCTCAAAGCCTCCTCTAGGTATTTGTAATCTTAAAAATTACTCAAAATCAAATTAAGTCTCACACATAACTGTTGATCTACCTCGATGGTCTTCTGAAGTGTTTTCCATGATTTTAGTGATAAGTAAAGGGTACCTAGTGATTCGTTGCATTGGTTTTATTAGGAAAGAAGACAGGGGCATCCCTTTGGTGGCAGGATTAGCTTGGCACTTTTTTACTAAGTCTCTGAAGGCAGTTGAAGTCACTGTCAAACGTTGCAACAATGCGGCACTGTCTAACTGTTTACCACAAAATGTGATATAGGCAGTCATTCTAGGCAACTAAAATGCATATGTTAGAAAATTGCAGCGTTATTTATTCTATGAACTTCATGTGACAAACAATTAAAAATTAATTAACGCCATTCTCGTTTATAATGTTGGATTTAAAATCAAGTCTAAATTATCACCTTGTCATACTTACATGTCTACAAATAACGTCACCAACAGTTTCACTATCAGAATTATAGGACGTCAGTAACTCTACCATGAAATTTCGATTACACTCTATGATTTCTTGCCAGTTCACGAAAATATCATTAATTTCTTTTTCAGAGATCAACTTGCTTTGCCTCAAGGGTAACTCAAAAACCTCATGAACGATCGACATGTCATTAACATAGGCCTGTTCAGTTTGTATGAACTCTTTGATGCTTTCCTGGCGTTTTTTGTCTCGAGGCGAGGAAACTGTATTAAGAAAATGTGAGAGAAATAATTAAAATTGGTTTTGTTGTAGCTTTATATTGCTGTATTTCTACATAGTAATGATTTTAGATTTAAATTGGAGTATTTAGAAACAAAAATAAAGATTATTGCAGTCATACATCAACAGTTTATATCAGTTATATATCAATAATAAATCATACTGTTTTAATAACTTAAAAGAAGAACACAATCATTTTAGTATTAATATCATAGCCAACAGATGACTCGATCACCTAACAATTAAATTTTAAAAGAAGACAAAATCTTCAACTCTGAACGTAATAAAAAATTATAAACATATTAACTTAACAAGTGCAATCTATTTAAACACACTTTTCAGAGTTGACATTTATGGAAATGTCATAAATGAAATTCATCACTTAATATTTCCTATTTGTTGTTGTATGACTAAAATATTTCAACTTTGAACTTATGCAGTAAAGTCCAGTAGGGTGGATTAAGTGAGATAAAGATACAACAGCCTATTTTTAGAGGTATTAAAGATCATTCAAGAGTGAAAAGCAAGACACCCACCCTACCAAACTCACTGAAAGAAATGTTTAACAATACATAATTTAGACTCAAAATATTACAAACAGAAATGGTATTTACTATTCACACTATTCAACAATTTATTATTTACCAACAAAAGTTTTTCAAAAAAATACTATCTAAAAATAAAAGTTATTTGAATTGAAATACAGTAAACTCTCTATTTAACAACCCGATATAGTGGATCGACGGTTAAGACATTTTTTTGGTAAATTTAAACAATGATAAGTAATAAAAATTAATTGGCAGAAACCTCTGGTAGGTATAAAGTATGCTACTAACTTCAAAATGTTACCAAAATCGGACATGTATATCAGTAACTTTCCGTTTGCAAAATTAAATGTATGTTACATCTATGAATTATGGCATCAATGTATCAATAAATAATGCAATTTTTTTTTTAAAGTTGAGATCAATTTTCCCCCATCTGTAATTAATGTATATTAAATTATGTGCCACTGAAAGCCAAAGTTTCTTAAGCTATTTGTAAATATAACAAATTTAATTTGGTGGACAGAAAGTCATTGATTTACATGTTTGATTATGGTGATATTTTGAAATTAGTAGTATGATACTTCGTTCCAACCTACCGTTTCTGTCATTTAATTATATTTTAATACTAGACTTTTCTACTTTTTATTGCATGAAGAATAACCACTCGTAATGGCAGACGGGAGAATAATGATTCAATAAATTTGTCATTAAGCGCTGGTCTGTAATTGATGTCTTAATATTTCCATTTACCACCAAACTGGATATCTTAACTTCAACTGAAGTGATTTTAAATTGATAACCTTATATTTAGAAAATTACTCTGTTTTATCCTGTGTTATCTATCATAAGCAAAACTCATAGATTTATGATCAAGCAAAGTTTGTATGCAGAGGTAGAAAACGTTTTATGCTGTGATCATCCTGAATCCCTTAAATTGAAAATTTACTGTATTTTACACAACTCTCCTTAAAAACTAAAATGTTTCAAAAAATAATAATTTTGCGGTTCAACAAGTATCAAACATGTTTTCAACATAATAAATACGAATAAATAATTAATTTCTTTTATTATTAGTATTATTATTAAACAACACGACTTTGTTGGTAAAATCTAATTATCACCATCGAGAAATAAAAATATGAAATTATTACAAAATAATGAGCAAAATAATCATATTTAAGGTTTTGAAGGATGATTTTCAATGAAGCCACGAGTTACCAAATAACTGATATTACTTCAAATTCTAACCCATTTTAACTAGAAATTTTTTATAGCGTTTTCCACACAAACATCTATTTAGACTTAGATTTAAGGCAGAATATGTTAAAATGGGCGCAAGAGATATACATTTAACTATAAACGCTAACAATATCTATTATTCGAACTATACTCAGCATCGTTATGGTAGGATGGGTGCGATCATGTTCCTGAGAAGCAGAAAAGAATATAAGTATTTTTTAAATTTTAAAGTAAAAACTACATTTGTGCAATAATGAATACGAAAAATGCTGTTAGTCTTTGAAGGGAATATTTTGAATAAAGTACACTCTAGAAGACTTTCAACAAATATTTCACCATTATTAAAACAAACATTTAAATTTAGACAGCACTTTCATAACTAAATATTTGTTTATCGGACATTGGTGAGAAGGGGCGTATAAATTAACTTTACTTACATTGTTGTTGTTGTAAAGGTGTAACATAGTTACTGGGAAACATTCCAGAAACCCCGTTTAATTCACCCCTCCACCACAATTCTTCTTCTCGAGCAGTTACGCTTATAATATCATCCTTAGCAAAGGTTAACTCATCAGGGTGACGAGCCGTGTACGAGTACAGTGCGATAACTTTATCTAGAAAAGCAAAAAATATTATCAAAGATATTAAGTACACTTTTATTCTTCAAAGTTAAATATGTTTAAGCTACTACAGTTCAACTTCAAAGATGAAATAAAGGAGGATAAATGTAGGATAGACATTATTAGTTAAATTCCTCTCTGAAAAGTTTTAAAAAATATGTAAGCAAAATAAGGGTTTTGAGTTTTACCTATTACAACTTCTTGCTGCATTCTAGTAGAGGATACAGGTGTTGTTCTACCGCTTGCCCTCCCAGAGCTACTCAACACCTTAACGTAACTGGCCGGGAACCACCCGACTTGACGTTTGCGACCTTTAGCTTGCAATTCACCCTCCCACCAACCTGAGTTGGTCTTCTTACGAATCATAATCAATTGCCCTCTAGCTAACGATAACTGCTCAGGACTTGTAGACTGATATGCAGCAATAACTGAGGCGATCTCCGGTTTTTTGCTCTTGATTGTCTAAAATGAGAATGAATTTTGAACCATCAGTATTAGTATTTTAATGAAGCGAAATACCAACCTGCGCATTAGCCTGAACTGTTGCATCAAATGGCATCTCCTTAGATTTATTCTGGTTTATCTGATTTACCTCATTATCGACTTGTGCATTGGCATACTCTAGTGCAGACTCCACAGCTTCAGCAGACACGCCTACATTATTAACAGTGGTAGTAACAGCGGAAGTGCTATTAACAGCAGCAACAGGGACATCCTCAGCAGGTTGGTTAGTAGTCTAACAAGTCATTCACACATTGAACACACAAATACAACCTTAAACATGTACTTACCATATCGAGCTTCTGCACATAATTGCTAGGAAATAATCCAACATTGTCTCCCAATTTTCCTGTCCACCAATCACCTTCTTGTTTTAGAACAGTGATAACGTCACCAGCATTAAATGTTAAATCTCCTGCCTCTTCACTTTGGTATGCATAATTAGCAACATAATATTCTGGTTCACTTTCTGGGAGCACAGCTTCAGGTTTTGGTTGAGTCAGTACTGGTTCAATTGAGTTGTTTACTTCTGAACCTTCAGGCACCTCAGCAATACCCCTGCAAAACCAGTTATTAAACAGTATTTTAGGATTTAATTAATACAAATTTCGTACTCCAGGCGCTTTGCTTCAATATCTTCTGCTAGATGAGCAGTCTGGTCATCTCGGACACTAATGCCATCCACAGGTTCAACATATGACTCGGGGAACCAACCAGTTTTGCCTCTTATTTCCCCTGCTAACCATCCTGGTTCACCAGTTTGCTCAGCTGGTACCTGCAAGTTAGAAAGTTAATTACTAGTTATTATAACTTCAATCATGGCTCCAAATAGTTATTTTGTGAATGATTTAAAAATTATTTCGAAAATACATCACAGAACTTTAACTACAGACAATTTAATGTTTCATATAGTATCATCACAACAGTTGTTACTAAGTTTGTAGGTCATTGACACCATTTTCTTGTTTTGACATCTGATAAAGAGTTTCAACTCACAAAACAAGTTTCAAAACAGCATACCTTTTAATAGTATTGAACATGTAGAATTTTATGCCTGGAAAGTGTGATTTGGTTTTGGACTTATTATCTAATTTTTGAGATTGCTACACCATTTTAGAATTCTATTTTGCCAAACTACCCTAGCGCTAATAATCAAACTTACATTTATGATATCACCAGGTTGGAAGGAGATTTCATCAGCATTCCTAGCCACGAACTCATACAAGGCTCGATACCTGATCATCCCTTCAGGTGTAGTGGATGTCACGGGTACAATCTCAGCAGTTGTTGAACCCCAATTATCAACTGGCCAGTTTTCAGGTTCACTTGGCGCTGCTGCAGTACTCCAAGCATCAGTAGACTTCCATACATCAAAATCGGTCCCTTTATTAACATTTTTCATCTCCAATACAGTATCTCTTTTCAGTTCATATACACTGTATAACTGTTCACATTCCTTAATTGATTCTTTCATTTGGTGCTGTAGATCGCTGAGTTGTGAATTGTTGTTTTCTATATCGAGAAGTTTGTCATCAATCTCCAATTCCATGTCTTCAACCTTCTTTCTTAGGTTCTTTATTGTTACTTCCTTGTTCTCAAATGTAATTCTCGCTTGTTCAGGATCTTGTGAATTAATTTTATTTTTAGCTTCTAATTTTAGTTTTTCTTGAGAGAGCGAGAGTAGTTTTGCATTTTGTTCCTTTAACTTATTTTTAAGCTGTGCCATTTCTTGCATTTGTGAATCTCTGGTAGATCTCATGCCGTCAATGGTTGATTTAACATTTGAAACGCCCATTCTAGTATCGCAGATTTTCTGAGACAATTCTTTTACTTGATCATTTAGAGAGGTCAGTTCAATGGTTAAACTCTGAGTTTTAGCTTTAAGTTTCAATACGTTTTCTTGTTCTCTCTGTCTCTGCTGTTGTAACTCTTGCAATCTTTGCTTTTCCCATTCTAACTGCCTTTGCCTTTCCATTTCTTTCCTCGCTGCTTCTCTTTGTTCTGCTTGTCGTTTTCTCTCCTCTTCCATTTGTCTTTCTTTCTCCTGTTGTTCTCTCATTTGCCTTTCTAATTCCTCAAGCCTCTTTCGTTCAGCCTCCTGGCGAGCTTTCTCCTTCTTTTCCTGTTCTTCCCGCTCCTTTCTCTCCCTTTCCTCCCTTTCTTGCCGTTGTTGGTCTAGAAGAGTTTTTCTACGTCTTTCCAATTCAGCTTGACCTTTCTCAAAGTTCTCCTTTCTTTTGTCCTCGAAGGAGTCTGGCATTTGAACAGCAAGAATTAATTTTTACAATTATTAATAATATATTCAATCTTACTTTGAAGGAGTGTAGAAGCAGGATCTTGATCGACAGCCCCACTACCCTGACTTGACACAGAAGCAGTCCGAGTGGTCCTCCTAAATGTAGGTGGTATGAGATCCAAGGGTAACTTAGTTGGTGGTGGATGCCCCAATTGAGCCTGTTCGCATAAATACATAGCCAATACAAACTCCTCACAACCTAGACGGCCATCTGCGTCCATATCGGCTAGAGCCCTAAAAACCATTCCATTTCGTATCTCATAATGGTTGCTATTGTGATAATTTCTCACCAAATTTGTGCTAATACACCTTGTGGTAGTTTAGTTTGAACCATAACATTTCTAGCTTGAGCTCCGGAGAGGAAGCCACTTTTTGTTCTGTCTGTAGTATTAAAAATTTGAGTATATTTCAATTTTGTGGAATGTGGCACTGTCCATTCTGGCTGCCTGCATAAAAATTTAAGTTTAATTATTAAATTTTGATTTTACTATCATTTAGTCGACATGATAAACAATTTCTCATGTCACGTCAGTGTGAACATGACTATCAAAAGAAATGTCTTACAAAAAGTAGAAAGTATTACTAAAAAGAGCAAATAATTTCCAGAATTTTGGAAGCTACATGCAACCATCAATAAATTTCTTTGAATATTACATTGTCCTCTTTGCATTATCTGTTTATTTTCATATCCTTATGTTTTATTAAAAATGTTTTAACTATCCATGCATTTTTAAACATGTACTTTTACTGCTTTGTTGAATTTTCTACTTTTTAAATTTTAAGGTAAAAAGTTGTCTTAAGTAAGATGCCGCATCTGACTAGAGAGATCTTTATTATTATTAAACGCAACAAAAGTGGAAACAACATTTTTGTAATCACCATCAGAGAAAATCCATGAAATCTTTGGTATACAATAATAGACCCAAAAGTAGTTATTCCATAAATATAGAGAATAAAAGGCGGCCTAGAATTTGATAGCAAGTTATGTTTGTTTTTTTGTTTATCGTATTACCTCTGCTTTGGGATACTTATATTTGAAGTAAGGTTTAATACCCTTTTATTAGAATGTTTATCTAGTTGTTATTTAAGCCCTATTTAAACACTTACGAGGATACAGACTCAATGGAATGGGTCCGGTCCAAGCTGGGAATGCTCCCGCGAGGGGTACTAATAGACCCCGATCCTGCGGGCACCCCACAAGTGATCACTCCAGCAGGAGACATGTTAGCAGGTACAATAGGCACACTGGGAGTAATTGTTGACAATGGAGCCACACTGGGAAGAGGAGTAATACTAGATACTGCAGCCATCGGAGCGACAGTACTGACAGGTACATTGCTTATAGAATGTATTCCTGGCACCAGGGGGTCTGTAGAGCCTATAGGTATATGTATGGCAGTAGGTGATAATGGAGTGTTGTATGTAGTTGGGTGAGGAAGGGGGTGAATAACAGGAACGCCTGACATCATGACTGGATGGATGCTGGTGGGCATTGGTGGAACTATACCTGTGAACAAATATATTTTTGAATGAGAGTAGCACAGAATATAATTAAATGTACAAATAACAAGAGGGCAAGGCATGTAGTTGCCTAATATGTTCATATAATTCAGTTGGGATTTACAAAAAAATCAATAACAAAGCAATGATTGCAATAAGGAAATTTTCAAATAGCTCATCGAGCTCAGGTGCTACAGAATTCAAAGCACTATTAAACACAATAAAATTTTCAAAAAGTAAAACATATGGACAAATTCAACTGTTACACATTTGGCAACACCCATTACCACTATTGAACATATTCCTTACTGCTGAAATATAAGTAAATACCCCAGGATTATTTGACAAATAATTTTAGAGTTCATTGAAATTTAATATTGTTCAAAATAAGTTCATACAGGGAATTTAATTTCAAATAGAGCAAGTATTGATCACAAAGTACAAAGATTTAAAAGCTGGGTCATAATTTTTTATTACTGTAAAAACAGCTAGTCCATTTTGAACTATTACTGCAATTTCTACAATTCATTGAAAAATATTCAGAAAAGCACTTACCGGTAGGTATCCCTGTACTGGGAGATACTGTCGACATACCACCAGTCCCCAAGATATTTCCTTCGGGTGCCATTTCCATCTTATTAGGTCCGATAGTAGACTGTGAATTTTGTAATAACATCTGATTAGACATCACTGGTTGAATAAGTGGCTGCTGGACTAATGGGGCGACCTTTGGACGCTCTGGTCTCGGAGGTGCATTTATCACTGAACTTAAAGGTGGGATGGCTGGTGGTGTGGATTTTAAAGAACTTAAAAGTGAAGGCGGGACAGTTTTTGGGAGGTCGAAACCCCGAATTTTGAGATTGATCAATTTACATGCTATGGAAAATTCGTTGATGTCCATTTTGCCGTCAGCGTCTGTGTCGGCAATAGCCCTACAGAGAATGAGAATTAAATAGGTAATTGGGGTTACATAAGTTTAAAAATTACCATATTTGGCTCAAAACGTATGGTGGTAGTTGCGATTGGAGGAAGAACCCTTTTGCTTGCTCACCAGTTATAATACCATTGTTGGGTTTTAAGGATTTGAACTGCTCTTCATATCTGGCCCTCTCTTTCGGCAAAACGGTATAGGGGTCAATAGTGCCGGATTTAGGAGTAGTAGACATTATTAAATTTCACTAGAATTTTAAAAACCTGAAAACAAGATGTATAAATCAGTTAGCACTGACACTCATTTTAAAGCAGAGTTAACCTCCCACTTACTTCTGATTGTATTAAATTTAGAGCATTATATTCAATTGTTTTAGAAGTGGCTAATCTCTCCTCTAATTTTCTACCACCATTGCAGTCAGTTCTTTCGTACAAATCAATAGAAATTACAAATTTGTTTGGTTTTCTGGCGAAACTCGCCTCTACCACGACTCACACTAATGGCAAAATTGTACAACTAACGAATTTGACGTTTTCTTACATAAATACCTCTTCTTCTTCCCTTAGTAACCGTTAAATAACTATGCATATCTTGAGGCCACACAAAAACGGAAAAGGGGCCACATCGAAAAAGATTCCACATTTTATTTTATGATGTTCAAGTGAACTTTGCACATTGAAACTATACGTTTGAAAAAAAATTAATTTCGATTTTACTTTTCATTGTGAATGCTTCAAATTATCATATACTCTTAAACGCTTATTCATATTTTTATTTTTGAAAAAAGTCTGGGAAATTTCAAACAAACTCAACTTTATTTACCTTTACTTAATATGCAGTAAGAGTTTTAAATAATTTAAGTTCTTTTATATTAATTCTGCTAAAAGATGATATCTCCCGTCTTTCCACAGCGCAGGTTTTTGAATGATATTAGATGAAGCTTGTAACATGATTGTTTTTTATTTGATCATATCGTGGGTACTGGTTGGACCATATAACAGGTCCGTCTCTTCATTTCACGTAACCCAAGGACTGACTGGCATCCATAAGAATTGAAAATTTTTACCCCTTCTGTTCAACTGTACTGAAATGCTCAGGCAAGAACTGTTATAACATTACAATGTTCTTTATATAGGGAGAATTTTTGTAACACCTCAAACTGTACACTACAGCTTCAAATTTTTTACCATCCCCTGTTGATATCGAAAATCATTTGAAATTTTTGAAGTTCTTTGCCCCTCAAAATTAGAGTAGTTGCAGCTCAAAACGCTTTTGAAAATCATGATGTGATGATTGTTATTATTTGCAGAAAACAGCTTGTTATAGTAAATTATAGTTCATTCTTACAGCATCTATAAGAACAATGAAAGTAAATTGTAAGCCTAGTATGCCCTTAATTCTTGAATGACTATTAACAAAGATGATTTACCATTAGCTAAATAGGTCTGATGTTATAATACAACGTGAATTAAGTATTGTCAATCAATGGTATATCTGTATAGCAGTCACCAAAATGTAGTAGTTATTTTGGCCACGACTACTCTCACAAAGTTAGCTTAGCTTGGAGTACTCTTAAAAAAATGCCAAATCGTTTAAAAATTAGAAGTAGCATGAAATTAGACCAATGAACAAACTAGAAAGGGGAAAACTGAGCGAAAAGGAGGAGTGAAGAAGTGGTGAGATGAGTTTTTTGTATATTCGCCATACAGAGATTGCCGTTTTAAGTATATTGATCATCTCGAATACCAACGCGCACGTGTTTATCGATTTTACTTATTTTTAGACCATATTACTTTTTAACAAATTCACATAGTCTATAATTAGCTGATATGACACTCTAACGAGATACATCATTAATTCAAAACGGTTTTTCACCGCGAAAAAAACGATAATGAACTGAACGTTAGCGCTAAACCAACAATTTGCATAATAACAAAAGTAGCCTAAATTCTGGATACATGCGCAAACACGCAGGGATCGTACGATACAACAAACCAAACAATTTTTGGTGGGACTGACGGGAAGGGGGGATGTCCATAGCGTAATCGGCCTTTCGTGTCGGAACATTGAGTGTGAACAACGCATGTGTCTGAAAGATTTTGTCGACGGTGTGGTTTTAAAATAAGACAGTCCGCTTTTCGGTTTTTCGCGGTTTTCCCGATTTTCCGCTATTTTCGTTTTCAGACGCGCACGCTGATCCACAGGTAAGGGACGCTTTTTATCCGCAGCAGGGCAAGCCGGTCGTGGGGCCCTACGGAATCCCCCGAGTTTTTAATGGGACGTTGTTCGAGTTGCTAAGCAACAGTCGTCCGGTGCCGCGAAAACAAACGAATTTCCATGCTGTTTCATTTAATCACACTCACTCCCGAATCAGTGAGCTGAAATCTTGTAAATCACTCAATTAATATTATTGTTTCAATATCTGTTCAACTTCTTTTCGCAGGAGGGCAACCACCACTTGTTATATCGACTAGATTACTTGAGACTCCCTTACTGTAACTATTTTCATTGCCTTAATATATTATTAATTTTCTTATTACAACATCCTAGTTATTTCTTTAATATTCAGTTAAGATTTCTAATGTTTTTAACATCTTTTCGATATTATTTATCTGGACAAATGTATTCAACTTTGAATAAATCGAAATTAGGTTAAATTTCTTCCAAAAACATTCTTAGCCGGTTTTCAAATCAACGTATATACTGATGTCATCATTTTCTTAATTAGAATTGCAATGTAGAGTGTAATTTACAACCCAGATTGATAAGTGCCTAATAGTTACTTCCATTCTTCTTTGTTTTCTGTGTAAAAAAATACAAAATAATACATTTATACGTTAAGTTGTAGGAATTAGGCATGCTATATCGAAAATGTAAACAAACTAACAATTACGTATTGATTTGTTGAATTTTTAAAATCAGCAGAACCTGCCGATTCTCTCCCTGTCCAATATTACATCATGAATGAATAATTGTAAATTAAATTGTCATTTCATTATCATTCGAACGTTGGACACATGGGTTTGAAACCAGAAGAATCCGTAATATTGATTAGATAATGTTATTCTAATAACACTTTCATTTACTACTATAAATTGTAGACGTAAATAAGTTAAAAAAGTATGTTAATTTACTTAGCTAATGAAAAATGCAAATTTAGTAATCGAATTTTAAATGATTTAATCGTCTTCAAAAGTTAATTAAAAGCGCGAATTTCATACTCCAATTTTCATTAATTTAAACGTCATTTATAGTCGGGATCAGTTTGTACCCGCAGATAAAAGTAATTTTCTTATCGGAGTTCACTCATACAATTTATGGTTAGTTCTTAAACTGGATTGAACACAATGATAACTTATCTATTTGATGAACAGCAGTATCTAAATAGTAGTGAAAGTAAGAAATAGCCAAAACTTTGTAATCAGTAGTTGCAACAGTAAGTAATTAAACCGCCATCTATCGATTTTGAGCTTATTCTTAGATAGAAATGTAGACATGTAAATACTTTTATAATTAGTAAAAGTAAACTTAAAATAATTTTTGAAAACTCGCACGTTCAACAAGTACAATCCGATTTTTTTTTATCAATTGTTATACAAATGTGGTTTACAGACCTTCAGTTAAACTAATTTACCTTAAACAACACAGTTAAATATTTAACCACAGGTTAAGCAAACAAAAACGATAACAAATACTATACCTCCTTTTCTTTTGTGACAAAATAAGGTTTTATTAGATAATTGCACGTTAAACGTACTGATACGTACTTTAAGCATTGCGCCCACTTATTTTAAATTAACTACTGTACATAAGGAAAACCAGCTCTGTATTACTCAAGAAATCTTATTTTTCCAGTCAACATGAGTTATGACGAGGTTATCCCTTTACTAGGAGAATTTGGAAGATACCAGAGGAGGATTTATCTTCTCTTATGTTTACCGGCAATTTTATGTGCCTTTCACAAGTTGGGTAACGTGTTTCTCAATGCTGAACCAAATTATCGGTAAGGAAAATTTTTATTAATAAGTAAGGAAATATAGTGGCCTATCCATACTAACAACCCCAGAATCCTACGCTTTAGATAAGTACAAGTATGTCACTATACAGAGTTAACATGCAGTTAATGACCTTATGAACTACAAACTACCCATTTATGCATATCCTTTTTAGAACTACCATTTCGCTTGAAGTTTATTGTGTTCTATTTAAGATGTCCTTTATACTTCTACTTATAAATGCACATTCTCATTGAAAAGAACAATATGATCATTGTCGAATGTTTTCAAGAGAGGTCAGATTTTCAATTGAGATCAAGCATTTTTTTAATCATCTATATATACGTATGTATTTGTATTTAATTATTACTACTTACTAGTAGATTACTAGAATTCTTATATCTAGTAGAATATCATTAAAATAAACATTTTTCGATATTTGTATACAACTATATTTCGGACAGTAATTAAAGTAACAGGTCAAAGAGTTATCATATTAACTAAAGTACCATCAGTCTCCCTATCAGCTTAGTATCAAATATTATTCAAGGCCAGGAAATGTTGACCTCACTTCACATCTCAACTGAAACATCTGCAGTGACACATAATTTGTGAGAAATTGTTTATGGTATAACTGCTTTATCTGAAAACTATAACTTATATTTATTAATATCACTAATTCTGAAAGGACAATAATACCCAGCTTCATTGAAAAGTTCCCTTGCACCAACTTGGCATTCTGACATCGCTAGCTCAACGTTGTTGATGTGGTTATTGCTACACCAGTTTTTAAGGACCTGGACGAGCTTGATTCCTATTCCTTTTCTTCGGTACCTAAATATTATCAATACTGTTTTGCGTTTACATTACTAAAAATAGAAACTCACTTTTCATCAACGGCTAGACGGAAAAGCCATCCCCAATCTTCCCTGTGCAAATGTTTCATCACTGCTACGGTACCTACCAACTAGAAATATAAATTTTGGAATTTATGGAGGATTTGACTTTAAATTAAGTAACAGTAATAATAATCTTTTTTCTCAGATTGTCTAAAATGTCACTTACATTGGTACACCCAGTGTATCAAATTCTAAACTGAAATTTGATAAGTTTGTTTTATGGAATTGTTTTATTAACTACAGTTCTGGCTGGGGAATACTTGATGTTATTTTTAAATACCATTCATATGGAAATAACGTCACAATTATCGTGTATAAATAAAATTTAGATAAGAAATGCGATTCAGTTTATATAACTGAATTGTAGACTATCGACACACATCAAAATGAGTGTCAGGGTAATTCTTCTCACCTGTCTCCTGGCTGTAACACACTCTCAGTATTTCAACTACATTACCATAAAAACTTATCGTGATAACATAGCAGTGACAGTGTTGAAATCGGACCGAATCGAGAATAAAAACGTGACAGAAATTGTGATAGAAGAGCAGGATGTCCCTGTGTTGAAAACCAGAAGTTTTTGGGACTTGCCTCGTTTGAAATATCTGTATGTCGTCAGAAGTGCAGTTACCAATGTGGAAAAACTTCCATTCAACAATCTTCCCAAATTGAGAATAATCAATTTAAATTTTAATAGAATCAAACATCTACCAAGAGACGTTTTCATCAACTTACAAGTATCTACAATAAAGTTAAAGGGTAATGGAATTAAAAGTTTGGAATCTCGGGCGTTCTGTAATCTAACCTATCTTCATACATTGGATCTGAGTTCTAACAACATTCAAGAGTTACCAATTGATCTGTTTCATTTAACATCTAACTTAGAAAAGCTAGATTTGAGTTTTAACAAACTTATCACACCTTATGGAAAAGCTTCATATAATTACTTCTTAGATGCCTTTACTAATGTACATAAACACCTACGCTCTTTTATAGACCTAAGCCACAACAACTACACTTCTATTGATAAATTTTACTTCAAAGGTTTACATGGTCTGACTAGTCTTTTCTTAAACAATAATGAGTTAAACAAGATCGACTCTCGTGCTTTCGATGGATTCCAATTTTTAGATGAATTAAATTTAGAAGGAAACAATCTGCAAGAATTGGAAGATATGATGCTTTTTCCACTGGCTACAAAAATTAAGAAGCTAAAGTTAGCTAATAATCCATGGACTAATCAATTTGTATGTAAATTCCAAAACTGGTGCTCTGTTTTTAACATCGAAAATACTATTGATCAATTTTGTAGAAATGACAAACCATAAAAAGAATATATAACACAATATTATATGTAAGAAAATATTGAATATATCCATTGTTACCTTTCTTTGGAATTTTTCTTGCGTAATATCTTCCTGTCCTAGTTGATTTTCATTTATGATTTTGTACCAACAATGTTCTGGCTTCTTCACATGGAAAAATGGTTCATACGCTTCTGCCACCCAACATTTCAATGGTTTTTTCTCATAAATAATTTGAGCAGCTTTTAAAGCGATTGTGGCATAAATAATCACATAAAGACTGATCAAGACAATTGGAATGGAAATTAAACACAAATACAACGGAAATCCAAAACATATAAATAATATAGCACTTACAAATACCATCAGTTGAATTGTCACCTAAAATCAATGCGGGTAAGGTTTAGTTATTACAGAAAGTGTAAAAGGTGCTTACCTCATGAAACAAGGCGTTAGTGTAAGTATTCGAAAAGTTCGATAGGTAAGCATGCCGAACAAGTTCTGATAAAGCAGGAGTATCGCTGTCTTTCTTCTCTCTGATAACTATAATATACATATTTATTTAATAATGTTTGTAAGTGACAATGTCTCCCTAGAACCACTACTAAGTTGGTATGTAAAAATTATAAATCACTTTTACAGCCTTCTCGCCTACAAGTGAATTTTACGCAGATTTACCAGCGAGCACGTACTTTGCATTAAATTACCAAAACAACTCAATTTCAATTTGGTGCAAACCATAGAGAAATTATCTATTTTTTATTTCTCTATGATGTAAACAAACGAGTTAGGTTATGTTTGAATTTTGAATGGCAAATGTCAAAAAGTTCCTACATTACAGTCTATGAGTTCCATGGATCGTGGTTCAGTGGCGTATCACATTGGTACATGTGTAAAAATTAAGGCCGTTTGATGATGAATATTTGTGAAAATATATATTTTTATAATCTAAATCATGAAGTCATATGCATAGGTTTTTAAAATAAATTTAGTTTGCATAATGTTCCATTAATTCTTTTAAATTTGTAAAATGATATGTGATGACTTCCAAATCCTGCAATGTAGTCAAAAATAAGTATTAAAATCAATGATTCCATATTAACAGTGGGAGGTGAAACTTTAGAATAATTTAAAAGTAACTTAGAATATTGAATTTTTTTTGAATGTCCTCTATATCATCCATTAATATAATTGTAATACCGCAGAGACTGACCTAATAATTAATCCCGTTTTTAACTTTATAACTTTTTGTTTTTACAGTTGCAAATTACCAGATGAATCAGATAATGCCACGTATTTTTTGGAGGAGTCACAATGGAAGGAAAATTTTGTTTGGGATGCTGTACAACGAAAATATGCATTATGTACTATGTTCGTAAATAATAAAACTCAGAGTTGTGATAAATTTGTATTTGATAATGAGGTCTATGGATACACATCAGTGATAGAGGTATTAATTTTATTTTGCTATGTATATGTATCTCATGCTAGTTACTTTTTTCTAGTATGATTTGACTTGTAAGAAAGCATATCTTATAGCTACATCAAATGCCTTGTTTATGGTAGGTGTTATGCTTGGTTCTATCATTTTTGGAGAATTATCTGACAGGTTTGTTTTTATTTTTATATAGCCCGTAAAAAGATTAATAACATTTCTTTTTAGATGTGGACGAAGACCTATATTTTTCATATCCCTAGTAATTCAGGTTGTTTTCGGTGTTGCAGCTGCTTTCGCTCCAGAATTTTGGACTTACACCCTGGCTAGAGCTATAGTAGGAGCAACCACCTCTGGAGTATTCTTAGTAGCTTATGTTATTGGTTCGTACAGGCAAACATGTCTACTGATGTGTGTTAATGAGTACTTTTAGCACTAGAAATGGTTGGAGCTAAATGGCGCACAATAGCTGGGACTGTAATGCACATGTTTTTCTCCTTCGGATATATGCTCATTGCACTCTTTGCTATGTACATTTATAACTGGAGACACCTACAATTCGCTTTAACTATACCTGGCGTGTTTTTCTTGTGCTATTGGTGGTAATTCACTCAAAATTTGTTTTGTATAAACTTTGATGTTACATTGTTTCAGGTTTGTTCCAGAATCTGCTAGGTGGCTTTTGACCAAGCGCAGATTCGATGAAGCCAAATCTGTTATTCAAAAGGCAGCAAAGGGTAATAGAGTAGAGATTCCTGATAACAAATTGAATACGTTATTAGTTCCATTAAATGATGGACATGAAGAATCAGATAATATTATAGAAAACGCGTCTGTACTAGACATCTTCAAATTTCCGAACATGAGAAAGAAAGCTCTAATTATATTCTACGACTGGTAAACATTTCACAATAAGTCAGTAATTTTTCCTAAATCTAATTTCTAGGTTTGCAAACAATATTACGTACTATGGACTTTCTTGGAATACAAATAATCTAGCAGGTAACCCTTATCTAAATTTTGTATTATCGGGAGCTGTCGAAATTCCTGCATATGTATTCCTAATTATGTTCCTGAACAAATGGGGTAGGAGAAACATAATGTGTGGTTGTATGGTACTTTCAGGAACTTCTTTACTTTTAACTATGGCCGTTCCGAAAGGTATTTAAAAGATAATGAAACCTATCACTATGATGGGGTAGGAGTTTGTTTTAAAACCTTTCTTTAAATGTCCTTTTTGTAGAATATCAGTGGCTTATTGTGACTCTTGCCATGATTGGAAAACTAGCAATAACAGCGAGTTATGGTGCCGTTTATATTTTTTCGAGTGAACAGTTTCCAACCGTAATCCGAAACGCTGGTCTGGGTGCTGGTTCTACTTGCGCCAGAATTGGTTCCATTATCGCACCTTACATAAATATTATGGTGAAAAGTTACTAAAAAAATGGTATTATGGCTAATCAATATTATTTTTCAGGCTCATATTTGGCAATCGCTTCCTTTGTTGATTTTTGGGACTTTGGCACTGATTGGAGGTGTGATATCTTTGGTGTTGCCGGAAACATTAAATAAGAAGTTGCCAGAGACAATGTCGGAAGGTGAATCGTTTGGAAAGTAAGTTTTTGTAGAAATAAATATAATAATTAAGAATAAGAGCATATGTGAATATACGATCATAAAATAAGGGTTTAAAGGACGGAAAGCTATTTTTTCTTTCGTCAAAAATGATTCAATTTGAGTTAAAATGCGTTTTCTAGGAAATTACAAGTCACAGCACTAGCAACAGCAGATGAAAAATGTGACTTAGAAGTCGGTACGAGCGAAGGAGTAAAATTTTCAAATCTGAACGGCATCAATGAAGAAGGATCTTCATTATTAACAACGGGAAACTCTGGAGATCAAGTGGATGATAATGAAAACGCAAACGGCTAAAGTGTAGTTAAGAATTATCTGAGTATGACAAGCTATTGCATTTATCATACGCAATCTCGTTATTTATTATCTTTCTTCATTTCATATCACTGTTTTACTTTCATTGGACGTATTTGCTTCTAACAACTATAGTCTCTTATAATAAAAGGTTATTAGCCAAAATTTCAGCTAGTCACTAAACTAATTGACTAAACATTTTTTACTTAATTTTGTGTTTTGTCTAGCTTTGTGTTAAATTTGAATTGACAAGAGAAATACGATGCATTTCACACCTCTACGACCTTCTTATAGAAATTTTGAATTTGTAAATTTATTGTGATATGTCCTAATAACCATTTTGTTAAATTGTAGGGACAGTGATGATTCTGCCAGAAGCGAAATTACTTCCATTTCAAATTGTTAGTCTGATATTGTGTTGTGCCAAATTTATGTGGTGTTTGATTCGTGTAAGTTGAATGATAGTTGTGGGTCATTTGATGGCACACATGTTTACACGAGATATTTCGCATTACGGAGATTTGAATGAAATTTTTATTCTCTGTAAACACGCGTCATTTTTGAATTATATCGAAAATGAACATCGAAATTTACACACACTAATAGGTTCCTTTGTTATTAAAGTTTTTTACCTTCAATTTTCAATAAAATTATTTCTTGAATAGTGGATGTATTTTTTCTCCTCGTATTCAGTCTCATTTGAAAAGTGACAAGTTATGAAATTTTTTATTAGTGTGATATCCAGTGTCCAATGCAAACATTTGTGTGAATTTTACAACCATACCTATGTACTTTAACTGCTTCTTGAAATTTAAACCGACCCTAATTGTCTTGTGCATGCCGCTCGCGTAACAAGGATCCACCTTTTACAGTGTTGGGGATACGTGATCTCAAATATCCATGATTATGGATTTCACATATAATATTTTTACACTGTAGAGAAGGGTGAAAATAATGAAAAATGCCAGAAATGTGGTATATCGGAATGTAACTCGAGTTTGCACAGCAAAAAACCATAAACGGTTTGAGAATTTTCAGAGCAGATAATGGCAAGATGGTGCCACTATCATCCATGTCTATTGTGTCTACTTCTCGCTGGAAAAAACGTGGACTAATCATATACTAAGTGGTATATATTTGCATATTGTGTCTGCATATCTGTACACTGTTCATGTCTATACCGTCCATAGCCTATCCAATTCTCTTCCACAGCTGACCCAATTCATGTTCACAACATTGTCATGTACAGTGTTGGGTTATCCACTGGGATTAATGGGTCAGATGTCGTTTAGTTTAGGGCAAAGATTTGCTTAGAATGTATTTGTGTTAATGTGTGTGTACGTTTGTGTTTATTTTATGGTACAAACTATTTTGAAATACTTAATATTTAGTTTTACTAAAGCGGTCACTCTCAACCAAGTCCTTTTGCTAAATTAAGGTATTAACAATTTAAGGAGTCTTCACCACAGTTTATGGAACTTATGTATTTAATTTCGTAAAAGACTACAGAAACAAAATTATATGAGTTGACATCAGTCAGTCAGGAAGCAGTTGTAAATATTTACAACATTGTAAAATTACGAAGGTAACCTAATTTAGGCATTTTGTTGGAAACTAGATTAAAAACATATCTCATGGCTAATGATTTTCGCATGAATTGGCCCGGTTTTGTCGCCGACACTGCTCCCTACTTACTACAGATTGACAAGTATGACGGGTTTCTTATCAATTTTGGAGATTTTATGTAACCTCTTGCCTGTCACACACTGATCCGCTGTTGATCATTGGTGTGACCTCCCTGCCGACCTAGCCTGAACAGCCTGCTTCGTTTCCATTCATAATTCTTGGAGATTTTCTAAAATTCTTTCGCGTTACAAGTGACATACTGAAAATGATACCAGGTTGTGTTAGAAACGTATGCAACAAGACTCCCATTCCGAAAGTAAGTAAATAACCAGTAATATACTGGATTCTCTTTGCCCGAATTAAGACAAGGTTAAATTGAAGTCATCTAGGTTCAAGATATGGCAAAAAGGCTGGTCGGGAATTTCATTCATGTAATGATTCCCTTTATATATATGTAGTTTAATTTTAAAGTAACTGGTTTAAAATTTTTAGTTTACTATACTCTGTTTTAGAGGACTCTTGGGTTCTTCTCCAAGAAGAGTAACTATGCAACTGAAGCTACCTTTGAAACCAAAGTAAGTACCTAGTTCAAACTAACATGTTATTATAAATTACTTCATGGTTACACTAAGTCAGCCAGTGTAAGTTCTCATATATAATTATTTAAAAAAGTGTGACTCTAAATTCTAATTTTTATTAGATTCAGTGAAATTTAAAAAAAAAAACCATTTTTTTGAATCCCAAAAAAAAACGGGAAAATGTTTTGATTGTGCCTATTGTTTACCAGTCTTTTAATAACATAAAAATTCATATGTAATTAATCCTCAAAATTGAAGCACACCTCGCCTTTCTCTGTTTCTCATTAAAGGTGTTATATATTTTTCCTGAATTATTTTCCTTTCATTAAATCTTAATTTAGTTTACTTTACCTTAACCCAACAAAACAATTCTTCTGAATTTAAAACTACACCCTATTTATCCACTGAAAACTGCACAAAAGTATGTGAAGTAACATTTTTAATTTTCAGCCTTACAAATTGCACAAACTTGATCAATCACCAGCCACAACTGTTACATTAACAAAGGAAGATGCTCTTCATTTTTACAAGGAAATGCATATAATCCGGCGAATGGAAACGTCTGCAGGAAACTTGTACAAAGAAAAAATTATTAGAGGCTTCTGTCACCTTTATTCTGGCCAAGTATATACCATTTATAACATATAATTCAGATATTGATCTTGGAATAAACTCATTATTGTCAAATCATAGGAAGCAGTAGCTGTAGGAATCAGAGCAGCTTTAAGACCACAGGACTCAGTCATAACAGCATACAGAGCACATGGTTGGACTTATTTAATGGGTGTTTCAGCACTTGGTGTATTAGCAGAATTGTGTGGTAGGCAAAGTGGTTGTTCGAGGGGTAAAGGAGGCTCCATGCATTTGTATGGAAGGAATTTCTATGGCGGAAATGGTATAGTTGGAGCCCAGGTCAGTATTGAATCCTCGTTTATTTATATAATGTGGAGCTGCCCATGAGAAATTATTATTAGTTGCTGTACAGGGAATTTGTTATTCTATTTTATAGCAGATATGTTCTTATTACTCTTTTTGTTCTCTTTATTTTATTGGTTTTCACTTGATATATTATTTTGTTGATGTCATCTTACATTTGATCTTTCAAGTAACTGCATTGTTTTGACGTGAATGCCAATTTATCCGCTCCTTCATTTATACTGGTTTTCATAATTTTCAATTCCTCATCTACGCCGTTGTCTCCTTTACTTTGCAACCATTCACATATTTTCTTATATACCTAAAAATCACTTGCAGTGAGACTGACGTCACATAATCTTGAGAGGTAGGGATGGAGGCTTAGAGCTTCTCAGGTTCAATGTCGCCTGCATTTACATAGTGTGAGAACACTCTAAGGCTCTGTGTACACCTTCTTGTCACCATCTTGGAGGCAGCGAATTAGATGAACACTCCTTGTAGTGGACTGTTCTGCTACAAGCGCGGAAGGGCGCCATTATTGCCCATGTTTGTGTCATATTTTAACCGAAAAACATGCATATGATCAGGCTCTGTAGAATTGAATGTACTTCTCTTATAGTATCCATAATCTACATGCTCGAGGTCGTGTGAGTCTTACTGCGAGTGATTTTTAGGTATGGTTCTTTAGTATATCTTGTCTTCTTAAGGCATAGTTGTATAGAATGTGTACATTATTTTAACTTTTCAAGGTTCCGCTTGGTGCAGGAATCGCTCTGGCAGCAAAATACAAAGGCACAGATGGTGTGTGTATCACAGCTTATGGCGATGGTGCAGCAAATCAGGGCCAAGTTTTTGAGGCTTATAACATGGCCAAATTATGGAATTTGCCATGCATTTTCGTCTGCGAAAATAATGGTTATGGTATGGGTACATCAGCCGAAAGGGCTGCAGCGTCCCCAGCATTTTATACCAGAGGTGATTTTATCCCTGGCATCTGGGTGGACGGCATGGACGTCATGGCTGTCAGGGAATGTTTCAAGTTTGCAGTAGACTATGCTGCTAGTGGAAAAGGACCTTTGGTGGTGGAGGCTGCTACATACAGGTATAAAACTAAGTTATTTGATGTACAAAGTGTATCAGGAATGAGCAATGGTAAATAGTTTAATACAAACGTGTGATAAATTCTTATTGGTTGGTGTGACACTGTAACAATTTTACATTGTGAATCTAAAACGATTACATTCTACTGACATTTTGATCAGTAAGAAAATTTTTCATGGACAAGTATATTTCGTTAGGATATCAATTCTAGTCTACTGCAAATATGGTGAATAAAGATTGCTAAAATAACTGGTGGTCTCACAGTTATGGACCATTGCAAGGATTGTTTACTACAGTAAACAGACCTAAGGGAAATATCATATTAGATATATTAAACATCAATATTGCTGGGATGACAATATTTCACTCCCTATATTAGGTATTCAGGTCACTCAATGTCTGATCCAGGCACCAGCTATAGAACTAGGGATGAAATACAAGAGGTCCGCCAGACAAGAGATCCAATAACATCTTTCAAAGAAAAAATTATCACTGCTGACTTGATATCAGCAGAAGAAATCAAGGTAAGGCTGCACATATCTTTATTTATAACTTCTAATGGAAATTTTTGTAGAAAATCGATGGCGAAATTAGAACAGAAATAGATGAAGCTACTAAGAAATCAAAAGCTGATAAAGAATTAGGGCCTGACGAGCTTGCTGCCGACATATACTCATTAAATCTCGAACCTAAGATTAGAAACATTGACCCATGGAGTCATCTAAATCACAAACGTGTCGGACCCGCTGTAAACCTGAATTAATGTTAAAATGAGTAATCTACGCAACTCATGCCATCTCATCATCGTACAAGATTGCGAAGATTTTATGTATTTATGTAATTTGTAAATATTGCACCTACTTTTTAGTGTGGGACGTCATTGTGTCGAGCAGTCGTAAAATCGAAATAATTTCAAGTTCCGGCATTCTTTTATAAGTTTTAAATAAAATAATTTTATTTATGGCTTCATTTGAAATTTTCAATGTCCTTTTCGAATTATATATATTTTTTTATTTTGACAAAGTTGGTTTTGAAAACAAAATTGTGCATTGAACCGTAAGAGAATGGGGTATTTTCATAGCTTATTTGCCATTAAGTTAGAAAAAATAAGATGGTGAATTGAATTACGCCGCAAATAAAACTATGAATTCACAATTATACATTTATTACACAAAATACTGTTGTATAATCCCTTTATTCAAAAAAGAACTGTAATTGTGAGAAAAAAGTCAAATGATCAACTATTAATTTAGTTCGTTTCAGAAGTAAATGAAATTACTTGTCACAACAAAGGTTCCCTAATAACGAAACTTAATATACAAAATGTTTTCACGAAATAAAAACAAACAAGTATTTCACTGAATTTAACATTTTCTAACTTTAGTTGAGACAAATTAGCTTCGGTGAAACAATTCTACAAAAAAAAATTACATCTTACATAAATTTATATCTTGATCAATTTTATCACACATAAATTTCTCAACATCTAAAACAACACTTATTATCATTTTAACCGAAGTGGATATATTCGTTTGCATTGTACACTTTAAGAACAAGGGGAAGTCAACATACCTGCAGTACTTTCATTTATAGATTGAAATTACTATACTACAACTCTGAAAAAATACTGAGGCCTGTAATAATAAAAAATTAATGCAAACCATTTAATCCCATTACATCTCGGATGGCGGTAACGGTTCAGGATCATATTTGTGCAATTTTAATCTCCACTGTTTTATAAGCCCATCCCAGGCCCTTCTGGAATACTTGAGGAACTTATTTGGAGTCTTTGGATCATCTCTTGAACGTTTATGCCTGTAAAAATATGTTGAAAGATCCTAACAGTTAATGTTATTATTGCTTACTTTGGTACCCTTTTTATGTAGTTGTCATATCCAACCGTGTTTTTACCAAAGTCGATCTGTTTCTGTCTACGAGCTAATATTTCTGGATCTGATTCAAGGTCTTGTTCTGAAACTCTCCTTTTTTTTCTATAATTTTGAAAATAAGTATAAATTGAATTTAAAAATAATATTTTACCTTTGTGGACACTGTAGTGAGGAATATGCCTTGCGCATAGGCTTTTTATTCATTGAATTATCACTGTTCATATAGTTTTCTTCATCACCCATTTCCTTCAGACTCCTAAAAATATTTATTATCAGATATTGTTTAGTTGAGGTGAAAAGTTTTTGAATAGCACAATACTTCTTAAAATACTGTCATCTTTTTCATTTTTTTAGTAACTACTTCAAAGTTTTAATGTTGGAAAAAATCATACTCGATTTCTACCAATCTGATTGATATATGGCCTCTGGTCACACGCCTACTTGGACCATCTTCAGTACTTCCCTCAGTCGAGGGTCTCTTATAAGGTGATTCTCTACTGAAAACTGATCTTTTAACACTTTTTCTTGATTCCAGTCTTGTATATTGGGGAGACTCCTCCGCTGGTATCGGTGTATTAAGAGAAAAGTTTTGAAACAGTTCACTAGTGAAAGGAGATGGGTTTGCATCCTCGCATATTAACTCTTGCTTTATTTCCACTTTCACAGGAGTTTCCACATTTATGTTTTTCAATTTTTCTTCTTTAAAAGAGACATTGCTACTAAAGGATGCATTGCTACTCCCAACACCTGAAGATGACAATTCATAGCCATCATCACTAGTTTCAACAGGTTCTGTTTTTATATCTGGCACACTTTTCATGACTTCAGATTTTGTCGGCATGTTTACTGCAGCATTATTGGTTTTCAATTTATCCAGTTGTCTTTTTTCATACACAGTTATAAATTTTTTCTCATTTTTTTGTTCAGAATGAATGCACGTGAAAGATGCTTCAGGTGTTCCTCCTGAAGGAGACAGAAAGCCAGCCTTCTCGGCATCCCAAGAATCCTGAAAATAAATAGAATAACTAAGTTGGAGTCACCATAACTTGTATGGTCTGTACTTCCTCATGATACAATTGGTTGTGTAGTAACTGTCATGTACATTCAAGTACAATTCTATATATAGTGGGGAACAAAATGTGCTAGTGAGTTTTGAATTGCCCATTTAGAAATACATTGTGCCGTTGTATGTAAATAGTAAATCGAGGTAACTACCTGAAACATTATCTGGAATTAGTTTTCTTAAAAACTAATCTCAATTTGAATAATTGGTATTAACAGAACCTACCACTTGTTGATAGAACTAGATTAGAAAGTAGTAAAATGGCACAAAACATTACAAAGGTGAATAAATGTTAAATTATTTTGGCCCGTGTATCACTAGAAGAAGTATTACAATGTGTTTATGACTATTTGTATTGACCTGTTAAGTATTCCACGGGATTCAGAATCAGCATACAGTTAAAGCATTGGTAGTGTAAACTGACTACATAAATTGACCAAGATTTGAAGTACAAATCATGATCAGGCCTCTTCCATACTGTAAATTTGACTTTCAGATGTATCACAGTAGTTCGAGCGTTAGTCTGCACATAGCAATGAGGCACATTCACAAAACTGACTAAAAATTTAAATATAACTTCCAACTAAATGAAAATTGAGAAGACCAAAATATGTAGTGTGAACTGTTCTGGCATTGGAAGAACCTGTTAAACACATACCCGATGAAGGGGGCAATAATCACTCATGGTGTTTACACTTGAGTTGCAACACAGGTAATACCCGGGGTGAACTTATTGCAACTGAAACTGCATCTGGGCGCTTGCTCTCCAAAATGTTAAACAAAGGCACAGTATTGATTTACTTCCTTCACAGTGAGGAGTAGGGGGACATAAACAACCCACCTCAACTTGTCAAACAATTGACGTGTCTTGCATTCATGTAATATGTGAACAAAAGTTTTAGTTACAAGACTTACATCATCAAAAATTCTGGCATCCTTTAGGGAAGTGTTCATTCTCATCTGCGACATGTTTTGTTGATTTTGTGGAGTAAAGTATTGAAATTGTAACCTAAAAGTTGCACGTTGAACACAAATTATAGCAGTTATAGTACAGATCGTCTCGATGAATGAAGTAAAAATCAAATAAACTAAAATCCAACCTCGGACCGAATTCAAAACAACGCCATGCACCACTGATGGGCTGTGGCGTCGTGCCGTCCACGAGATATTGCTTTATTTAGCGGGAAAACCACAGTACACAAGATAGCATGACAGTTGACGTTCCTTATGTTTTCACGAAATATCAAAGTTCTCCTTTTCTCTTTTAAATTCTAATCATTTTTACCTTCAACATTTAAGGATCAAAAATAAATCACTGAAGTCTCACCGTACATCTGCAGATTACTTTAGTTTAAACACTTCGTTTAGGTACTCCAGTAACAAACAGTCTTGAATTAACAATACTAATTTGTTAAATAAAGAGTATACTGCGTATGAACAATAAGATAATGTTGTTTTTAATATTGTTCACTGAATGGTAAATAAAAATTTCCAGTAGATATTTGTTTTTATGAAGTAATCATTTCTGTAAACATCTAGATAATTTTTAAGTGTAAATGAATGGTATATACATTTCGAGATCCAAAATAATGTGTTGCCTATGCTCACGACTTACGTTTATATGGAATGCAAGCGCCCTTGTTACAAAATCAGAGCAGTTTACCCTAAAACCAGTTAGCAAAAATAATGTTTTAAACAAACAACCAACATTTCTCATTAAAATTTAACTTTCCATGTTTCTCGTTTGCTCCATTAATTCTCGTTTATTTATTACCCGCGAAATGTTTATAAAATATGCAGACTCAATTACGCTAAAACGTTTTCATAATAATTTTTCTCAATTAAGGGAGAAAACCCTCGCAGCTAGTTTGAATAGCTCAGAGTACAAACTTGAGTTTCTGGTAAGTGTACCTACCGCTGAATAAAGTTAATAATTGACTAATTTTTTTAGAATTGGGGCTGTTTAAACTTCCGATTTTAGCTTTTCATTTCGCTAGAACGATGGAGGGTATTAAAGTTTGAATTGCGAGATTGATCTGATGAGAACATTTTTCTTGACTTTAATTGATAGTTGAAGAAAGTGGACTGTAATAATTTCATCAAGTGGTGATCGATTATCTATCAGAAATTTTACATTAGTATAGTACTAAAGAAGCAAGGGCGTCCGCTTTTACGGGCTAGGGGGTGCTGGGTCTATTCTAGCTTTACACATGATTTTGCTTTTTGCATTTGATTTTAGTTGATGAAATATACATCCCAGCAATGTTGATATCAACACTTTGTACGTATTAGGTAGCTAGTAGTAGTTAATAAGTTAGAAAGTCAGAAAGATTTTTGTCTTTCACTGGATCCAGACAAGACATACTCATATAA
This sequence comes from Cryptocephalus primarius, assembly GCA_963576515.1. NCBI lineage: Eukaryota > Metazoa > Arthropoda > Insecta > Coleoptera > Chrysomelidae > Cryptocephalus > Cryptocephalus primarius. The sequence goes on from OY754936.1 coordinate 14,037,310, forward strand.
GACTTTTCAAAGACCATCGATGAAAGTGTAGGAGTTGTACAACATGCACATCGATTCACAGATTTGGAGTATATTTGATTTCTGAAACGGATACTAATCCTGTAGGTGTGATTGAAAAAAAATCCATTAATTAAACGTGTGTCCCGTCATTCGTCCGGAGTTTTCTTTTTAGGCGGAAAGCATCATTACGATGAACGTTATTGCTCTGTAATAGGGGGACGTTCTTGCTTGTATTTGTCTTTTTGTTCGTTTTAAATACGTTTCCGATCGAGCGTAATTTTGTGAAAAGCATTTCAGCTACAACACGAGCAGGGGCAGCAACGTGGCGGCGCATTATCAGTTTCTCTTCATTCACTTGCCACCTATAAAACTAAATCGATTTTCCTAATTCCATTCGAAAATTACTCTTCGAACATTTATGGACTGAAAATGGCTTTCCCACTGCAGAATTATATTCATTTCAGATGGAACCTTGAAATGAATTTGCTTTTTTCAATGGTGGAAAGCCTTTATTTTTCGGGGCGAGTTTGAAGACCCCACCTTCAAAGACGAGTATCATTAAGGTAAATGTCCATTTACAAAACACGAAATACTTAGTTCCAGACTCACCATATCAAATTACTTTATTACTACCATTCGTGCGAAAGTCAGAATTATTTAAAGTAATCTTGGATTTATCGCTCTTATTCCTTGTGAATTAACGGAAACACATTCCATTTTGAACCGTTTTGATTTACAAAATAATTCCACACCAACTTGTTTTCGAAAAGAGAATCAGAAGCAAGCTACACACCCGGGTAAATTGTCCCAAGGACAGTTTAGTATTCGTTCACCATATTTTTTCTTCTTTTTTTCACAGTATATCGCCTAAAAATCTGTTGAGTAGATAATGTAGGTGATTAAGAATCGGCATAAGTAATCGTTAAATTATTTTTTAATGGAGGCACAGATTAAACCGATTATCACTTGTGATTCACATACTTTACGAGCAAAAATAATCACTTTAATAAATGATTCCGAGAAAAACATAAGCCGCAAGTATATTTTACGTTGGGGGAGAATGAAAGGACGTTTTTTAAAAACTTACTTTTATTTTCAATTCGAAATTCATTGTACTTAACGTTGTCACAAGTAAACTCTGCTTATAGACAATTTCGTTTTTAGACTTCTGTTTAAAAATAAAATTGACAGTAATATGAAAAACGGCAGTATCATCACCAGCCATGTTCCCACACAGCTCCTTTAGAAATCGTAAGAGAATTTCTTCCATCGTTTCAAAGTCATGGATACAAAGTTTAGCAATAGCAGAATCCATAGATAAGTCTTCCTGTGTGCACTATGTTAGTTAATAATTATTATATTATATTTTAGTTTACGTGTTATGTAACATATACCATACTAGCATTCAAAATTTATCTGAACATGCAATCTTTGGGTAATGCTGAAAAGATTCTACACAGGTGAAACTCATCAAATTTTAACGACGTCAATTTTTTTTCTCGTTAAAAAAATCCAGTTATTCTCTACATCCCTCGTTTTACAATTGCAGCTATTTATCTTGCAGGGCGTAATGAGGTGCTCGTCCTGAACAGGCATACTTACAAAAAGGACATTAGATGTATGGATATAATTAAATTCTGGAAGTCTCCAAAGAAGTGGCCATGGCTAAGGTGAAGTAAGGGAGTTATTTTCTTTATTTTACATCTACAGCTTTTAGAAAGTACGCGTGATATAATATAACATTTGAACAATATCAATAAAATATGGTATCGTTGATACCTACATCCAGGATAATCTCGGTAAATCGATTTGTAAAATGTATGTGTATAATATAAAGTATACTTTTCCAGATTCACTTTAGGAATATGTAAAGGTTTTTAAAATTGAACTTGGGCGGAGTTTAAGTGGAAATAAAAATAAAAACTTTTTTAGTTTACTTGATTGAATACTTACTTGATTAAAAGATATTTTTTGAATCTCAGATTTCTTTACTTAAATGTTTCATTTCCGACGTGTTTACATATTTTCAATATTAAAAAGGAAACAAGAAAGTCTGGAAATTCGAATTATTAATAGCAAAACTAGGTTTGAATGGTCTAAGGCATTGAAGTAAATATCAAAGAGAGCCATCAGTTAATGATTTCAAATTATAAACAACAATTTTATAGATATTTTAGCTTATTTCAGCTCTATAGTTTTTGGTATTCATAAGCGGGAACTAATTAAAATGGGTTTACAATTTGGAGGCAAATATTGTATATTAATTGAAGAGAAATATTGTGTATTAATTAATTTGTAATTACCAAATAAATTATAAAATCAAACGTTTCATTGATTAAATGGGAATACGAATAAAGCATATAAAACATGCTTTGTTTCCTTGATTCTTTCGTCGTCGGATTTTTCTCTGTTCGGTGTGAAAGAAAGCTTAAGTTCCAGCAAAATGCTTTGTTATTCAATTATTATTCAGTCGAGTCTCTAGCAACAAAACCGGCAATTTCCCCTATTCTTTCAGAACCTTCGGCTTCATTAAATTAGCATCTTAGCGACTATTCGTTTCGCTTACAGGAATTAACAGCCATTATTTCGAGGAGTTCAAACGGCATTAGCTTCTTTGAGTTGGCCGTGCACATCAAACGCATTATTAACACAATGCCACAATATCCCCAGCCAACTCTTTTATCAGTAGTAGAAAGAGAGCCGAGAAGTGAAGAGAGCTTTTGTATCAACTATTTGTATTCATTTGGAGTCTGGCCTGTTGCAAAAATGGGAAAGATGAGAGACGATAAGCGAGAGAGAGAGAGAGAGAGAAAGCACACGCGGCTAATTTGGAGAATAGAGAATTCTCTCGTTTTTGAATAACTTCGCTATTCTAGAATGGAATATAAACATCGGCGCCGGAAGAGAAACGACTGAATGTCTTGGGAGTGGTTGGAATAGTTTTCCGTTTGAGAGCTCCTCAAACGGATAGTTGCATCGACGATCTTATTAACTGCACGTCAAATATGTAGCAAAAATGTACGCGTATTGCTTACCTTCTAAATTCCACTAGTGTAAAATAGTACAAAGTAAAACTTATTTTGGCTTCCTCTTTTAAAAATCTCCCGGAACACCCGTGCAGATAAAGGTATGATAATTTTTTTAGGTAACTCCCAAACACGGAGCATTATTCTCGAGGTCTCTCTCTTGCCGCCATGAATTTAAATGAGGAGGATATTACTCCAAGACATCGCTGTCATGAGAGAGATACTCGAATCTTAACGTGTGTAGCTGAAATTGGATTTTTTGGTGATTTATGATACAAATACGTGTATGCATGTCAAAACTCTATTAAAATAAAATTGTTGCCGCTATCGCGTTTACGAGGATCTAATGAAGTTCTCCGCGTCATACATAGTAATGCTCCCATACCGGCACTTTCTAATGGAGCGTCCTGATAACGTAATACGATAGTTTTCAGAGGGATTGCCATTATTTATTTTTGCTTTCCCGACACATTACATTGTCTTCATTTACTTCTGTACGCTGCTCAGCCATTCAAAGTAATAGTTGAAAATACCCGCAATTTAGTTGATTGTCTGAATTTTGCATCGATGCAAAATTGACTGAAAATACAAATATATACCAAGTACACAGTACATACATAAGCAAGTACAAATATAGTTGCATTTATTATATTATTGGGGTGCAATGTAGACTAGCCTCCTCGTGGTGCACCCCGGGCAACGTGCGTAGAGCACGGCTAAATAGTCTACAAATCGCAGACCTGGCCCATCCTCACAGGTCTGGTCAAATTTTAGCTGTTAAAAGCACACATCTGCAAATTTTACTAAGACAAGCCTTTTAACGGTTCTGGTGAATAACAATTCTTCTTCTATATCTTCTACCATTCTTCAAAATTACTATCAAAGAGGATTTTTTAGTTTTTCATCAGGTTTATAACATTCAATTATTTGCCTCTTCAATGATGTCATTTTTTTGCAGAGTTTTTATTTTCTTGTGTTGCTTAAAACTCAGACATTTTCTTTCGATGTGGTTTTGCTTCTCAAGGAAACTTTTCAGAAATATCAACCAACATGTATTTTAAGTTTACCTCGGAGTCGGTTCATCCATTGAAAATCCAGCAGTTCAAATTCTTACATTCTTGCTCCAAATAAATTATGACTTTTATTTTAGTTAAGAAAAATTTATTTGTTGGTAACGCTTGAGAAAGGATAACAAAGGAGATGACAGAACAAGGGAAATAGGACGACCTATCAGAATATGGAGAAAAACTAGTGCGAACAAGATATCTGGATTGGAGATAGTGAGAAACGTTGATGAAAAACCGGAAAGGATATAAGGAATTCTACTTATTACTTCAGTTCTACTAGATGAATTATGTATGAATATATAAATTGATATTTATAATTACTCTTCCTATCAAATGCTTATTTGCTGGTCACTTGTACGAGTTAAAATACTATTATTTTTAATGGTACTCTGCTGTAGTAAAAATGTTGCGATTAAATTTTTAAACATGTTTAGGCTAACAAGTAACATATTCACCATCTTTCTTTCAGGTGATAACTTCGGGATGTAGAGGCTTTCAGTCAAACCATTTGCATCATCAAACCATTAGAGGGGACAGTTCTTCACAACGTGATGTGATGTATTGGGTAAGTTAAAAACCTATATATTTTATTGTCTTTATTTTCACAACCAACTGATGTAAATTCGAAATCGTCATTCGGTCACAATCTCAGTCACAGACAGAATAGAGCTTACTTATGCATAATGAATTCTTATATCCGTCGGGTAGTATTTGCATCTCGGAGAAATTAAGCCGAATTTGACTTTTTTTTTAATAATCCTAATGCCTAATGGACCTCTTTTACAATATTAGGCCGTTTAGGCACAGAAACTGTTTTCAGTTATTTATAAAATTGAAAAGTGAATCCGCCATCATCGGTTAATCGCGGGGAGTGTGCAAAATTTAACTCAAAAAATTAATATTTTTCTTTGCCGAAGCCGACCAAATAAAACACAATTTTAAACTTCAAACAAAAACATCCAGACAAGATTGGTATTATGGATTTCTGATTAGAAACCCTGAAATATCGCAAGGAAAATCAGGTTTGGACTAAGATCAGGTCTATGCTTTCTTTTAAAACCTAAACACATTATATGAAAAATTCAAATTTAAGAAGAATGCAATATTTAACATATGCGAAGTTAGAGCTTCTACTGTACAACGGCCATACAAGAGACTCGGGCCCAAGGGTGTCAAAAATTTTGGGGCTGAGACATCTGGTGAAAACAATTTTGGTTATGCCTGTTTCAATGCTTCTGGTACGTGTTACGTGCCAAAGTTTATATTTCCCCGCTGTAGAATAATAAATGTCCTAACCAAGAATGGATCGTAATTCATTTATTCCTGGTCACGAAGTGGCTAGAGTAATGAAGAATTTTTTCACCATCGGTTGGAACACTTCAAAAGGTGGACCTGTATGATGTAAAAATAATTTAAAATGTACAGAATTTTAAAGGCAAACCTGGAAATTCAAACTTTTATCCAATCTTAGCACTATTTAGTCTAAGCACGTTCACAGAAAAAACGCTATCGTAACGCTATTAAATTTAGGATTACTTACGAGTTTAAATTGCTTTGGCATTTATATCAGTGGTGTTAATTTTATTCATGATACATACATAGATACAGTATGAAATAAAACATGCTTACTTAGAAAGCAATTATAAATAGTAATGAAGGCATTAGAACGTTTCACATAAATTGTTCAAAATAGCCTTATTTGAGTTTAGTGTTTAGGTAAATTTAATGACAAATGGGTCAGTTGAATGTATTGGCATCTCGCAAATCTTTTTGTACCTCGCTGTGGACAAAAAAAGGAAAACCATCTTGGAGACATTCGAACAATCAAAATTCAATTCGGTAAGTTGATAAATCTTACTTGGACTTTGGAAAAACTTGTCCAAGTTCCTTTTATCTCTTTTGTAAACGAAATGCCAATAACCTCTGTGAGAGAGTGGCAGTAAATTAGCGCAATTGAGCTCGTTCTTGATTGGTTTTCTGGCATCGGCGGCGGCGGCGCCTGGTATTAACGTGCTCTCCTCCACAATTCGGGGAAACACTTCCGGTCCAGGCTCTTAAGCGAACAACTGGAGCGGAAGAAAATCAGGAGGAAACAGGAAATGAAGCGCGCCAGATAAAATGCCGCGCGGTCACGAAAAGAACATTATAATTGGTCACGACGATAAAAACGATCGATAAATTTCGTCGATAAAAATAATTGTTGGAGGATACGTCGGATTTATCAGGGGTCGGAGGAAATTTATATACAATAGAGCTTTTATCCCTTTAAATAAAAGAGCGTGAACTATTTTTGTGACTCGTCCAAAACGATTTTGTTATAAATATCTCAATTTCATTCCCGTCCTCTTAAAAATGTTTCCCATGTGAAATCTACTCAAAAATTGTCTGATATTTCGTTCTCGTACTTTTATTTTCTCATTTTGATTGTTTCATGTTCAATTCTCAACTCATATGGCATTTCAAATGTTTCAATGTACGTCAATTTCTCAAAATAATTCAAATTAGAATATGAAACGTAGAAGGTAAAAGGAAAATTTTCCATATTTATGGAGAGATAAATGCATACTAAAGAAATATTCATTACAAGCTGCGTATGGATTGGAAGGCATTGATTTAACTTTTGCCCCACAGATTTCCAGATCTGATCCCTCTTGAGTTGATCTATGGAAATACCTGTAGAATATCTGTAGGTACGACATACACCATTTGAAAATAATGACAATTTAGAAAAACTGCTGAAAATGCTCTCTGAGAAAGTTATGAACTGAAACATCTAACGTAATGAAAGTGGAAGGAATTAAGTGTTAAATTTATTTTGAAGTAAGTTTTGTATTTACGGCCTATTCTTATATTTACAAAGTAAAAGACAATAGCGAATGACTATAAATTGACCTGTAGATTTTGCTGATCATTTTTAAACATTTATTGCTATTATTATTATTGCTGCAATATTTTACTCAGGACATTTTTGGGAATTATTTCATATTTTATAACATTTTTAACTCCTTCCGTGATAAGGTGCTTTATAAAATGATTCATTCCATTTTAAATTTTATTTTGTTTCATGTGATTAGTTAACATATCATTTATTTTTGAGATGAATAATATGCCAATGATTACCGTTCTTTCAAGGGTATTGATTACCGAGCTTTACAACTTTTACGTAATACATCATTAGCATCTTTGTGAAAAACATTTTAACAGAATACAATAAATATAGAGCATTGTAGTCAATCCAGCTTTTTGAGGGGAACTGCTTAATTAAAAAATCCCCATTAATATGTAGGGTGAAAGCGAACTGACGGAAAAATCTGATCGATGTAACGGTCCGTTCAATTTAATTTTGGAGGACGAAATATCGGTAAAATGAGCGTCAGTTGTATACGTACAATGTTCAAAATTTCGCATTTTACTTGCGATTTATTTTCGCCCTGCGACCAGAATACCTAAAACCATTCGTCCCCATCGTCACGAAATAAAAAACAGACAAAATGGCTTTAGGTTCAGGTATACTTTTGCGACAGCATAAAATGCGTCGCATTTTTCTGGAAAACTATCGTAAAACCAGAAGGAACGCTAGGAGAGCTGTAAAAAGACAAAAAGCCGCACATAAACGTTGGGATAATCTAGTTTATTTTATTATTGAGGTTCGTGATCAAGATCTAATAACGTACGTGTGTACATATGTATGTGGTGTGTATTTTGATAGGTCACAGGATAGCGGAAGATATATGGCGTTTGTAAGTAATCGTAAGTGATGCATTAAAAAGGGATTATTACTAACTTATACGTAGAATCGCAAACTTATATTATGTTTATGTCCCTTCAAGATAGTGACAACTTACTAGTTAATCTTTATTCTTCTTGTGGTGCTTGTCCATTTCAGATGTTGGTTATATCAATTCACAGTTGATGAGATCGACCAAATTCCTGCATTCCTCAGCTTTGAGATTCCTCTTCGTCCAATACTTCTTTTGTTTTGTATTTTTCCGTGGAGTATGAGTTTCAAAAGTTGATACCTCTCAGGATTTCTCATATCGCGATCAAAAGGTATTCTATTTAACGTTTTCTTACTTGGAATATTCATTCTCCGAAGTACTTCTTCGCTGGCAATGTGGTCAACGTATGATATTTTTAAAATTCGACGGTTCAGCCTCATTTCAATTGTTTCCAATTTTTCCCAAAAGTCTCGATAATGTCCATGACTAATCGTATTTTGGTTTATTTTTCAATTCGGCATTCAACTTTAACTGAGTGATCCCATTCCTCATTAAGGTTGGTTACAGCTGTTTTCATAAAATTACGTTGAATAAGTACCATCAGCGAAGTTATTCATTTTTCTGAAGATTTTACAGTGGCTTGTTAACGGTAATTCTTCATTTTCCTGAAGGTCCTTTAGTGAATTGCTCGAGACTATATCGGATCGAATAACAAATTGAATAATTAATAAAGCAAAGAGAGTTTGGTGCTTCTTTTAAGCCATACATTCTTTTTGTAAATTGGTAAATTAAATTTGGATGGTTTACTTTCAAACCTTCCGGTGTTAACGTATATACAGGACCTTTCAATTCTGCATACAAAAATGTTGATTTATCAGACATCAGACGTCCTGTTGATAGGGCAGCAATTACATTTTCTTCGTCTAATATCCCCTCCACTTGATAGTCATCCAAGTATGTAGGCCGTTTCTTTCTTTTAGTACGTCTTCTCTGATCTCTTCTCACTCTTCTCTCTGATCTCTTCTCTCCACACTCATTTGATTCTATCTCAGGGCTTTTCTCCTCTTCTTCTCCATGTTTCCATTGTGTTGTACTTCTGTATTAATAGTTTCTATATTATTTCTATATACTAATAGTGTAACTACAGTAATAAAATAGTGTAATATTTTTAAATTACAGTGGAAGGGCAGGTTTCCATGCGCACGCCTCTGTGCCAGTCGGTATGTTGTCCGTTGGTTTTTTATTTGTGATGAACGTCGTGTGGTTTTTTCCTATAATGAACAAACAAATAATGTCGAAAAATCTGGATCCTTTAGATAAATATAAAGAAATTTCATACTGACAAAATGCAAAAGTAATCTCGGAAGAATATTTAGTTGTGATAACTTCACATATAAATCCACTTTAATGAATTTCATATTTTTTTTTTTAAATTGACGGATTGTGAGAAATAGTTGTCAGTTATAAAAATTTGTTTCATATTTATCAGATTTCAGTTTCAAAACATTCCAGAATTTGGAATTGCTACAGGAATACACTGTATGTGTATGTAGGATGTGCAAACTTTGCAATCAAAACAATTCGTATTCAGAATACATTCTCCGTTCCAACTGGGAAACGAAAATATTTTTTGTGGTACGCAGATTTTTCAAAATAAAATCAAAACTGTTTTAAAATTACTATTATTTTTGGTAACGTCAATATTAACGTGGCAACGTTCCGTTTGTGTGTAACCGCTATCGGTCGTGTTTTTTATTTACCAGCAAAAAACTCGAGCGTCGAATGTTTCGATTGTTTTCATAAAATCTGTCAGTCCGGTTTAGTACGAGTGTGTAGTAGGATTTAATATAAATATAATAACACCGGGGTATGTTATTCAAATGGAGTTTCAACGTGGTGTTATTTTCCTCTCGTTTTATTTCAACTTTTTTAAAAGTGCGTGTAGAATGACGTGTTGCGGTGTGTTTGATTTGACTCTTGCTGCGATTTGACATGGAGCGAATTCACGAAATCGGTGAGTGGTGTTAAAATTATGCACACCTAGACGACGTAGTCACTTCTTACATAAGCATATTAACTGTACAGTTTCTCGCAAATGCAAATTTCAATATTATTTTATAAGGGGCTGTATGTAACAACAAAGACGTATCATCTAGTAAAAGTAAACATTTTTAAACCGAAATGTATCTATGTTTACGTTGTTGTAAACATGTACATATTAATTTATGTACATATTAATTTTATTTTTATGCCAATACTCGATGCTTCTTTAGAAGCCATTAACTCGAGAAAAGTTATATTAAGATACCACGTTTGATTCAGTTTAATCAGCATTTTGAAATGCATAAAATTTGGCACATTTCATTTGGAACATCTTTCTTCGTTGAAGGAAACAATTCACAAGCACGTATTCCAAATTTTTTATTTTGTTTTGTATATGATATAGCAAAATTCAAAGGCATACATTTAATGATTGTTTAAAGATGATTGAAATGTTTAAAAATATCTGATGCGTTTTATTGTCACGTAGTACATTTCGCTCATTTTTATTGCACTCCAACCTGCATATATACGCTTTTTAAAAGGATGGAACGTCGGAAATATTACTACCTACTAGAAATATTGTCGCGATCATTGTACTGTGTGAATGTCTGTCATCATTTGAAGTTGCTGTTTTCAAGTATCTACTACTTATATAGAAATATTTGCCGGCGTAGAAGATTCTTTTATGATGAGACGTTCGTAGAGTACGTCTTTATTCATTTTAAACACGAGAAATTTCCTTGGATGTACTTGGAGATGTCATCAGGGAAAACAATGAGAAACTTTGTGACCTTTAAGAAGTTTCGGAATCTATTTTAACCTTATTTTCTTTTTGGTTTGTTGCCAAATGAAATTTCTGATTCGCTGACGTGGACTGTTGTATTAGGAATCCTTCGACGTTTTTGACCATTTCACCAACTTTTCTCAAACTTCGTGATTTCACTAGCAGACTGTCGTGATGAATATAAATCGAATTGTCGTCGTTGTTAACAGTTTAATTAATAAGCTTAAAAAATGTGTTAACGCCCTCTTCCATTTTTCATTTCTCGAGGGAAGTAATTTCATTCCTACAGGATTTGTCAAGATTGCTCGAAGAATTTATCGTTAATGTATATAATTGAATTAACTTCCATACTACCTTAAAATCGTCACGAAAACCATAATTGGGTTTCTCAGGGAGTCGCACCTGGAAAACTATCTATGGAGATGCCTAATAATGTTTGTAAGGAGTCTGATTTAAATCCTTTTGGTAATTGTGACTACTTCCATTTAAGAATATACATTATTAATAGTTGATTTGTAACGGAACACACAAATTAATAAGATTTCGACTTTATTTTTCGTATCAAATAAATACATATATATTTTTTATTCGGAGATACAAATATTTCGTGCGAACTAATTGCCATCGGCTGCCTGCTTCTGTGCTAAATCCTCGGGAGCCCTTCGCTATTCAAAAGCTTGAATGATTTGAGCATTGCTCACGCGCCTGGAATAAAAAGTCCTCTATGAATTGCAAAAGTTTCCTCTCCTGTCCGAAAAAGCTAATAAAAGAGTGGCCAAATGCTTGAATGGGTTACGGCCGATATGGCGGCGGAGAAGAAGTGCCCAAAGGGCTCTAACACCGGAATATTGGAAGGGTGGAAGATTGAGTATTTGCCGTGCTCTTATTAATTTATTAGAGGAAGGATTGATCACGGTACGGAGGTGATAGATGTGATGCTAAGTCTTCGGTTGATTTTATTTACTTCTATCCAAAGAGAAAAAATGTCTTTCGTATAATTTGCATCTATTCCATGTCTAAATATGGAAATTAGTGCGTTATCGATCAACATATTAAACACTTCGTTATCGAGACGTAACTTCCGATGAAGTTTTAAAACTAACGTAAAGCTGAACATTTGTTGTTACCGTAAAACCGAATTTAGGTGGTAAATTACTTAGAAGTCATAATCGAAGATAACCAAGTTTGTGGAAACTTCATTTACGCAGCTGGAAGTGTTATTAATACAGCGTTAATATATGCGAAAAGTAAACATTATCCTACAAACACATTAGAGTGCAATTGTATTTTTGCCCCGCGAGCACTCGAATGAGTATCAACCGGAAACGTATTAGCATTTAAATTAAAACATAACAACCATTTTCAACTTATTTGTATCGCTATATGGCGAATGCTAATACAGATTTCTCGCTCCTGCTGATAGATTCGTAGCCAGCACACATCGAACGCATTTATCACGTTTCGAAGCTGAAAAAGACTATTTTAGGGTAGTTAGTTGGGGGGTGTGGCCCCCTTTATCTTCCCAGAAACTAAGCTCGTGATACTTAACAAGAACACGCAAGCTGCTGCAATCCTTAGCTCCATTTGCGTTTTATAAACGGGGAAAAATAACGAACAGAAAAATAAAATTATCAAGTGGGTATAGCATTTATAGGATGTCGATGGTTTTCGGCATTTGATAAATAATTGGTATCAAATTTGATCGGATTTCAACTCATTTTTAACAGTTTCCTAGTGACTTAGGGCTTATTTCCTTTTATATTTATTAAATGGATGGAGTTCATAAATTTAGAGAGCAATTTAAATTAAAATACCAATGTGTCCTGGGACAACACACGAATAAATAAAAATAAAAAATATTTGATGATTAGATTACTTATCTTTTCAAACAGCGATAAATTATTTCTACGGTATTGTCAGAATTTGTTCCTAGAGATCCATGTTTATGTGAAATTTGATTACTATTGATCTTGATTACTTATCCATGACGAATATCCAGCAGATGAAATTTCAATTCAAAATTTGTCATTTGTTTGTCGACACACGGGATGTGGACAAATATAATTTCTATTTTTTAAGTTTTTTGGACATTTTGATGACTAAATAAATCGTCATCGTCAGAAAACTGCTCTCTAATTTTTGGAAATTTCATATACTGTTCACCCCGCAAATGACAACACGAGAATGACACGTTTGTTCAGCTAAAATAAGCACCTATTTGGAAGTAGCTTGTATGTTTTAAGAATTTACATGACAGGAAATATTTTTATGGCGTTTTAAATTCTCCCTGGAAATACTACGTATTTTTAATCTCAATAACCTTCAAATCATTTTTTAGCACATTTAAGAGGCAAGTCTCACAAAATATGGTGAAAAACTGTATTATAACTTCACAAATAATTCTGAAATTCTCACAACCACTCTATTTGAACATATTGTTGGAATTTAATAAAATGATCCCGTTGTACCACTTTCGCTCCCATTCGGATTCATGTCGATAACTGGGGTTTTGTAACTTCATCGAATATTAATCTATTGTATGCAGTTTGGAAAAAGTTGGAAGCGTGGTAAAATCGACGTCAAAACTTTCTGATTACATGTGTACGTTCGATTGCTAGCGTATTTGAACGACAAAATAAAAAAATGTTTAACACAGTTACTGTATTCGAAATTTTCAATTTTGTTAGTTCGGCTTGGTTGGATTAAAGTTGGAGATATCATTCGGTACTTAAGCTTTGAATCGATTAAATGCCGATGTTCATAACGGAGATTCGTAAACTCGGCGTTGCACATTTGAATTAACATTGCGCTTAATTTTTGTCTTCATAGTTTTTCATTACAATTTTCGCGATAATCAAAAAGCGCATTTCAAAATGGATCCTGGATTTGATAAATATATTTTGATTCCGTTCATTTCGTAAATCCCCTTTTTACAAGCAATATTACAGTTTGTGTTCGTAAATTTTCATTTCTACTCCCGCACTCAAAATATGTGTAAAATGTGAGCTTTACTGCTGAAGGGGGGAATTCGAAAGGCGCATGTGTATATTGGAAACACGTAGGGTTTTTTGGTCCTAAAATATAACGTAGTTTCGCATTTCCTTTCGTTCTCGCTTTACTACACAAATTAATTTTGTTGCCTTGCGAAATATGTGAAAATTTGTTACAATCGCATTACCGGAAAAAATGCCTCGTAGAGAGGAAGTATGTATGCTGGAGTGTTTTTTTTTAATTAGTAACTCGAGGTATTGATGGTTGGTGTTCGTTTTGCTTTCCCAACGAATTCTAAATAATCGAATTTTGAATTTTGTAGAGGTACTATGCGTAGATACTGTTAATGTATGAACATACCATGACTTGAGGGTGACGTATTAATTTCATGAAATATTCTGGAATATTGGGGAAACTTGGTAATGCCTGCACAAAACTTCAGTTAGTTGTTCAAAGTAAAACGAACGTCACTACAAACACAATGGTTATATATTTTACTTAAATTAACACGAATTCGATTAATCAACTTGGTGTCGATCATACTTCTGTTAATATTTATTTCGGAAACTCTCGACTGTCGAAAAAATAGAGTAAGGCAACGAAATTATCGCTTTCACTCATCAAATTACCGAGAGAAAATATTGGATTAGCTGCCTGCTACTTTTCGTGAAAGTTAACAGGATCTGACGTAATTATCCACCATCGACTATCGTAAGAACATTTTGAAAAGTTAGGCCAGCCAGATGAACCAACAAAGCTATGGGCAAATTAACTTACCGAATATCGGAGAGGCGATCGGAACGCTACACGTATAGAAACTTATTAAACATCTAGAGAGAGAAATGAGCATTAAATTTTTTTCGGTTTCATGTTTCTCGGCGATTATTTCAATTTGTTCTCTTCCTTTCCGTTTCAGGAGTTCCGTTATTAGAAACATGCATTAACACAAAGATTAATGTAAGGTACTAATAAATTCTGTTTTTTGAACGCTAGATGAAAATCGTACGATTCAGCTCATTAGGATAACTTACAACTTAGACTAATGGTCCTTAATCTCGAAGTTCCGGAAAAATGTCGCTCTCTTTTTCTCCTCCTTCGCTAATGAGGTGAGTCCTTTATAAGTAACGGGTAATTTAAAAGCATCAGATGGCTCTTGAATTTTTTGTTTTCCACTTGGTCTCCGGAAAGGGAGCTTTTACATCTGCCGCCTGAAAATTTGGAAGTGTTTATCGTTTATGAATTGTACTTCGATTAGGAACGCGAGGGGGAAAGAATTCATTTTCGTTCTCGAAGCCGTGTTTCTAAAAACCGGGGGGAAAATTTAAACAAAGGAAAATTATGAGGTCAGCAGACTTCTTTTAGACAAAATTTGTTGAACAAATATGTAATGAAATTAATGGGAGAAAACAATAACAAGGCATGCTTGGATATTTAGGCAGTCTGAATCGATTCCTGGAATTTTTCAGGTTTCAACTGGAGCCCTTGTTTTGTTGTCATGCAAATTCAAATAGAATCTTACACAAACAATTGAAACAAAGTCGATTGCTTCACGTTATGATCATTTACATTTAAAAATTATTATTGTGAGTTCTGGAGAGTTCTGAGAGTAAATCCATAACACGAGCCAGTGGTTTCTTTCGGCGGCAGGCGGTTGGTCCCGTCAGTCTGTTGGATGAGTACATAAGGTTTATTACAAGTAACTTTATTTCTCCCTAAACACAGAAAGCAGAAGCATTTTATTGCCCCAACCAAATTCGTTTCGAGCAAAATATGAATAGCGACTGTTTATGTCTTTTTGAGGTTATGTATTAACAAGAATTACAGACAACATAAACACTAATGGTCTTATTCATAACCGCATATTAACGTAAAAATGGGTTTTAGCTTAAAATACGTTTAGAATGTGTTTCATGGATGTCACTACAGTTTTTTGTTCCGTGTATTCTTAATATAGAGGTAACTATAGTTACCTTATTGAAGCATATTCTAAACGCATTTTAAGCTAAAACCCAATTGAAAGTCAATGTGCGTTTATGAATAATACCGTAAGAATAAGTAAAGGTAGTCGTCGACACTAGATAAATAACTGAAAAGTCTAGTGTAGTAACATAGGAAGAGAATAGGAAGAATAAGAAGATGTTATGTATTTTATTTAAAAATGAGGGCAAAACAAAATCTTATAAATACAGGTTACACACGATAAAAGACGGAGAGAAATCTCGAAGGTAGGAATTTTGTCAGTGTAGATAAATATAGTGGGATATAGTGCTGCATTTATATGTGTTTATGTATCAACGGTACACATTTTCCGTATTGCATGTCATTTTTACTTTTCCTTGAAGTTTTCTCAGTAACAAATTAACATATGAACATTTATAAACCGCCATTTTGACGGCAAATTCGTCAATTTTGGAACAGTTGTTTGTAATGTTCAACAAAATAATTTGTTTCTTACTGGTAGGCAAAAATAGCCATTTTTTTATATTTAATTGCTTGTAATTACATTAGGTACTGAACTGAACCCTCTGCACACAAAGTATAGGTAAGGGTTTCTACGTGCTTATATTTCTTAAAAAAAAAACTTATCAGACACCTGAATGGGTTACAGTCCCTAACAGGGTATTTTTTTGTATATTTCCCCGGGCTATAATGGGTACGTTACTCTTTGGTCTTTGGTGATTTATTTAGAGCTCTATAATCGACTTACTTCTACAAGTAACTAAGTCTAAAACATACCTCTCTAAAAGGTACTTTATTATAAAGAGTGTTTAGTTTTCTTAATTTTCTCCAAAATGGCTTTTATAATATCTTTCATACCTCGTACCTTGACTTAGCTATTTAATGCCTAACTTTCATTTGAAACATTTGGTTCTAAAATTGCCTTAACCATTTTAAACTTGTCATTTTACGCTTAAAATTTCCGAAGAACTCGTAGAACAATCTAATGGCATAAATAGTTTCTAGAAGTTTTCTCGCTATAACGTTAAAGAAAGGAGAGTCCAAATTATGCTATAGAGGAATTCTAAAGGTTCCTTTAAATTCTTAGAAGACCAGAATAGGTTTAAAATTGGTACTTTTAAGGTTTATGGAAATTTGAAACGGTTCAAGTTTAATTCTAACATCAAGAATTTAAGGAATACTTAAGAGGACCTTCTAAAGCTTTAACATGCAAAATTGCCATCAAAGGAGACCCAGATGGTTCACAAATCTTCTAAACCATTTCATTTCAATTTTACACGTTAAAAAGAGTCTAGAACACAAATTTCAGAGGCTTTTTAAGAACATAAAATGACTGAAGTTACAGTTTTTTTTTAGTTCTCTGAGGATCATGGAAAAATCTGAAATTTCCTATACGGTCTCAAGCACAATTTAGAAGCGCTTTAGGTTTGATTTCAGATACTATAATGTTTGGATCGTGGCAAAGAAATTTTCTAGAGGTTTTCGGTTGCCTAACGTTTTAACGGAGTTGAAAATTTTTCTGACTGACCTAAACCTACCAGAAAATTTTGTTGACGTCTCATATGTTCTATATGCTTTCTTGTGCTGACCAATTGGTTTTCAATCTTTTTAAATGGTGTCTTTAAATTGTTAAATGATACACACTGCCATGTTTTGAGGCAATTTATGCGTAATTATGAAAGTTGAATTTGTTGAAATTGAGCGCGAAATGATCATTAGAGCACTTTTTTTCCATGCGAATGTTTCATAAATAAACGGTCCATGGATTTGAGTTAATGATATCGTCACATTTTTAACGGACGTATGAATATAATATTTCCCGTGTTGAACAGTAAATTTCAAAAACAGCTCGAACAACAGACTTTTGATAAACCGAAACGTTATTGTTACAAGGCAATGGGATGCTAAACATTATCTTTCACCACAGGTGACTGCTTCTGTATATACAATTTATTGACTGTGCATAACGCGAAAAAGAAAGGATATCATTTTTACGATGGCCCCGAGAGAAGTTTCAGTGTAAAATACGCAACAGAAATTTTGTAAGTCCTGTAATGATTTACAAAGGGTCGCTAACTGTGTTGCTTAATTTATGATCTGAGATTAATTTTTAATTTCGATCCGTTTTCACTCAGAGGGCGTCATCGCGGAGGTTTGCAGATTCTCGTTATATTTCCCGGGAGGCAAATGGACGAATTTCGGTACTTCTTTAAAGAGAATCGTTTCACCCTGACACCTTTAAATAATCCATAACGGGGTATGTTTTGTTTGGGGATGAACCCTGTAGGGGAAAGGGAAAGAAACGTGTGACGCCAGGGAGAGGGTTGCGTATCGAAACTTTTAAAAATTAATAACGTCGAGTGGAGGAGTTCGCCTAAAATTTCCGCAAAAAATCTTGCGAAGTAAATATTAATTTAACACTCACGAAACGGGGAAAGCGAGCGAAAATTAGAACCCTGTCTGTACCGTTATACTCTTTTTCATTCCTCGAGCATTATTTTCAATAAACTCCTTACGAATGTATATAAAAAAGCGGAGAAAATAACATTTCGCGTAACGATTTAATGTGGAACCTCTCCGTTTCTCGGAATCCTTGAAAAATATATGACACTAGCTATAAAGTCGAAAAAAGACACAGGTTTTGCCAAGGGACTACATACGTAGCGAAGCGGAGTATGTATCATGTGAAAATTTGCATAGCCTGGAAAGTTTAAGGAAAATGCGACGCACGAGAGATGTCAATTTAATTATGAGCGCAGAAAAGAAAAGTTGCTCTTCAACTAAACTATTTTATGATTGTTATGATATCTAAAATTATAGAGATAAACTCTTAAGCTGAGGTCATTCCCTTATTTCACATTCCCTTCATTGCAATAGCTATAGGTAAAATTTAAAAAAAGTAAATGGATCAAACTTACTTATTTCGTTAGCATCGATGACTATCCTGTTTACATCTAATCCTGGATAGTGTCTATGTCTTATCAGTCTACTTAAGTTTCTGCAACTGTTAATGAAACGACCTATTTGATATTCTAGAATGTTTTGTACAACCAGAATCGTTGTCACTTAGAATCTATTAGGCTATTATCTATGTAATGTAGAAAGGAAAAATAGCGGGTTTTAGTGTTTCAACGGTTTATTGGGCCCATATGAGAGATAAAACCTAAAATATAATGGTTGCGCTTTCAAGAATAGAGGAGAAAAGTTTATTTTTCGGAGTTTTTAAGCATATCTCAAAAACTAAGCGAATTTTGACAAAATTACAAGAACTGTTTTTTGTAGAAATTCATTTTCGAAATAGGTCATTTTGGGTATCAAATGAAGTTTTCTTCGTAAAATATAGGTTTCGAAGTAATGCAAAAAAACTAAATGGCGAATTACAGTATTTTACAAATTTCCTTTTAATGTTTGTAAGTGCGTTTTTAATGAAATTTATAATGTCAAAACTGGTTGATATATCGCGATTCAAATTTAGCCTGTTTTTGTTATTCATAATTAGATAAGCATTGTTTTAAAGTAAACATATTTCTTACAAGTTGATTCATTAATTATTTATTACTAATAAGAAAGAATGCCATATTACACTAAACCTTCACCTGTTTTCTCTTCTACAAAATTACAGTTAGTAATCAGTGTTAATGTCTTCAACCATATCGTGAGCAATAGATCATCAGTCCTCTTCGAATAGATCTGAGACAGTTGCGTTCACAATTGGCCCCCATGCATTCGATGCAAAAATGGAACATTTAATATCCGCCTTTTTATAGGTACAGTTTCCTAGAGAGCTTTTGGAACGGCCACAAACTATCTGATATAGGGTATTAATCCATGTGCTGTTGCTTTTCAGCCACATTGGAAGGGATCTAATATTCTAATATATGCTGAATTTGCATGTACGTTCGCCTCCTATGTAGTTTAACGGAATTGGCTATTACAAGTACGACAAGATAAATTACGGACTCTGACAGTCTTTTAAATGTTGTGTATCGAGACTTTGCATCATATTTGACATTCGATGATTCAATGCTGCCCTCTAATTGAAGAATATTCTTCGTAACACATTTAACTAATTTGTTTTTGCCGGTGTTAAAGATAGCTGATAACCACTAAATGCATGCTAAATAATTTTGATGTAGGGGATGCTGCTAGCTACTTCGGTTGTACAACTTTGACTATACAGTCAATTTACCAATACTCCGTTTTAGAGGGAATACGTTGTGGTAGTTTTTTGGCACTGGTGACAACAAAATAAGTACTAAACAAAAACAGACTGTTCGTATTCTTATGAATCAAGCGTCAGTCACAATATTGCAGACACGTTTTCTTTAGTAGTTTTGAACGTTCTCATGCAAGAGTATCGTTTAAGTTGTGTTTGGTTAAATGTGGTTTAACTACATTCGATAGTTCATCGAGGCAGGATTATTTCTTCAGACAATATTTTGGTAATCATTTGGTCGTCACAGAAAAATCACATTGAAACCATTGCAACCTTTAGATTATAGAAGGTTTCCTAGAGTTTTAGAAAGTTTTGAATTTTTCTGTTAAAAGCACGGAATCGCTTGGATTTCTGAATGTTTTCTGAATTTTTCCTGAGAAAATCACAGGTTGTCTAAATGTTCAGACCTCTCGAGGCTTTTATTTCCGTGGTAACACATTTTGAAGTTTCTGTTATGTGGAAGCCGTTTAAACTTTTGTATCGAAAATTTTCTGAAATAGTTCCCAGATTTTGTAGAGAATTTTGTGAGAATATTTTCTCAATTTTTTTATAAAATACTATGAATCCTCTGGATATTAAAAAGTTTCCAAAACTTATAGACTGTTCTGGACCTTCCTATAACAAATAACAACTCTACGCCATTTTTTAAGGAGCGACAGCTATCATTTCACGTAAATATGTGTTCCGATTTCTGGATCTCTAACTGTATTAAATAATTCAGCGGGGCCACCATTTTATAGAACTACCACATTTATGGTGTATGCACAGTGATAAACAGGCGAAAGTAATTTATTGATATATCGCCAATTTTACCCAAAAATTCAGATCGAATAGTCGATTGATACTCCCAATACCTATTCTATATAGTAGGATATTGTCTTGAAATACCCCTAGTTGAAAGTAAAGTGAATAGAATGTTAGAAAAAAACCGATAACTTTGAATTTACTCCATATCTTGGGCTTAATATGTTTTTATGCAAATGTAATTTTATCACAAACGTGAATGTTAATAAATTCGTGCACTCACTAATCAATGTGTAATTTAATAATTTCTTTCGGAAAAATAGGAGAAAACGTAAGAAAACGTTTTAATTCTCTATGATATTCCTGCGTGGTTTTTATTGCTGAGTTATTCCAACTTTAGCAATTATCTGAAGATCACCCGGGACATTTGATAAGATTCAACAGTTGTTAGTTCATATTTTCAATGGTGTCGAAACTGAGTAGCAAGGAGGAGCAATGTTCAATATACCAAATGAAAACTTACATGACTGAGAAAATTTCAAGGAAATACCACGCGTATGAAACGTCGAATTGATTGCCAGCCCCGAAATAAAGTTTTACTTATTTGTAGTAAGCTTCTGAGATTTATCTTTGTAAAGGAATATTCTGTTTCTCAATTATCTCAAATGCATGGGTGATGAATGCACTAATGCTTCTCAAAATGAGTAGAAACGCTTATGTATGTTGTGAGAAATTGTGTAACTGAAACACATAAGAAATATCGATTTACTTTAGCCAATTTCTTGCTCCTTGCGGTACGCTCCAGAAATTTTTTTGCAGCGAAATGAATGATAAGTCCCTAAATTGGCCTAAATGTGTCAGTGATGGATTCGTGTTTTCATGAAATCGGGGATTTCCATTCTTCGGTTTACCAGAACGAATAAAACTTTCTCAAATACTAGACTCACATTTAATTAATTAAAAATATTGCGTTCTTTGTGAGAGCGTCGGAGCCTCAAGTGAAACTTCTGAAAAAGCCTCGTAAAGAATAAGAAAAAATTTTCGTTATAGACGCGTTTTTTCGTATCGTGGCCTCATCAATCTTGGCTCTTTCAGCAGGAAACGACTGTAGGCCCACTCCCTAGTCGTGGAACTACTGGATTAATAGAGCATGTCCGGGAGAGAAATCATCCTGAGTCATGACATTCTTTAATAATTTGGAGAGTAATGGGAGGATGTCATCACCGTTTGTCAAGCTTAACATCGGTAAACATCAAGAGGAGGAACTTTAAAAGATTCCCCGGACACTGTTGGAGAGCTCCGGGTTTTCAGATATAATGAAGGAAATTCCAAGGTTTCCATTATTTCTGTGTGTACAAGGTGTTTCCGAAAACATTTAATTCGCTGGGAGTTCAAAACTAAATAGGTTTGGTGGGTTATAATTTTTCTTCCAAATCAGGATTTTCTTATGAAATAGAATAAACTTAATAGTAAACAACATGTAATGTATCTGGATTAAGGAAAGGCTTTTTGCCATAGCGATTTTCTTATTTTTGTTGAGAAATTTCATTCATTAATGATTTCCAGAGTTTCTGTATCATTACTTACAAGAGGCATTTATTTCACACAGACGATTATGTGTAATGTATTAAAATTGGAAGCAGTACCGAGAACTGACAAAAAGAAATATGATCGTTAGGTTCAACGTATATTAAACAAACGTTTCACGAATAAATAATTTATTTTAAAAAATCGCGATATTTGTTGTAAGGTGTATATTCAGGCATTTTGCTCGAATTCCTACATCTCTCCTAATGAAAACGTTTCCGCCTATTGTAAGCAGTCTGACAATAATCTGGCGGAGTGATCTCTCTCGTCAGGCAGCCCGCCCGCCGATTAATATTCATAAACACTCTGAATAATTCATTCGAAAATTGGCTACAAGAGCCCTAACATAATTCGGGTAGATTACCATTACCATAATATCCATTTTAATAAATCAGTCCATTTTACTGCTACTTAGATGCTGGTGTGGGCCTCCATCATGGGCCCGTACACGCACACACAACCCTTTTGTGATTAACAGTGGCTGTAAAGTTTTGTTGCAGGAACAAAATATCGCGCTTTAAATGTCAGTCAACCCAACGACAGACGTCTGGCGTCTGGCAGCCTCAATTTTTTGCTGTCGCGAGTTTTCCCACTCCTGAAGTTTATTTCTGTGGCTCTTCATGTTTAGTTGCTAAAAATTTCCGCTTCCTATATGGACATAATAGAGTTTATTTTCACATTTCAAAATGCTACCAAGAAAATATGTAAGCATGCATAACATGCATAATTCAAGAAATTTGGAATGGTCGTCACACGTCGTTGCTTCGAGAGCGAACCGCTCTCGCAGTATTTTAAGTTCGTGTAAATACATTACGGAAATTACTTGAGTTAGCCATTTAAGACTAAATGTCTACAGCGTACAATAATTACCAGCAAAATGGACTCACTTACTGGCTACAACAAATTTGAAAATGAAAATATTGTAACAATAGCTACACAGACGTAAAGCCACCCAGAAAGGTGAAAATATACAACACCTTAGTTACATAAGTATACGACAATGTACTGTTAACTTTACTGGAAATACTTTGAAATGAGAAATAATATCAAAGTGGCCAGCGCTTGAAATTTCTTTATAAACGACATTTCATCGTGCCTTTTACAGAAAATTCACTTTACTGCTGTGAAAAATAAGTTTTCCTTTAAATTTCCAAGACATTCATGATCTTTCGAAACTAATATTAAGGCACAAATTACTTTTGAACCAGGCACGGCGAAGTCCTTGAGGATAAAATTTTAACAAAAAAATTTAAAACTTTTTCACTTACTCTCACATCGATCTCGACACTTCACATCGTACATACCATGCGAGTCAATACTTCGGTTTTCTTATAAGTTGTTAACTTTTATTTAGGGAAATTACATATTAGTGGAAATGTATAAAGGTTGTGGTAGCGTCAGCTATTAATATTATATAATCCGTACTTCTGATTGATGTGGGTATTACCACTCATTATTGATTATTAACAGGTGTCAAAAGTTAAATTAATTCTTCTCAGTCCTATCTAACTAAAAGTTAAATTTATTTTGTCTATACCTCAGACATTTCACCTTATTCTTAAACTGGATTGTTCCAAAATTTATGATTGTTGCTTAAAAAATTCGCGAAAACAACAGTTTTGCTTGAATTTCATTATTATTTTTTATAATTTAGGAAAATGAAAATCGGAAAAAGTTAAGTTTTCACAAAACCTTTACTTAATTCGGAATGCAAACGTTTAGACGGTTTTAAGGAAATGTCTTCGACAGCTTTTCTGTTCTAATGATTACTCTAGTTTTGGCTATTAATGATATTTTAATCCCCTTGTACTTCATTGTGAACGATATGCCTATCGATAGTTTCATTTCTATCGTTGAATTTCAAATAGGATTTACCCGCCTTAAGAATTCACTTCCTAAGAAAGCTGTATTCCAAATTTGAAGTACCCTCGAAAGCCATTTTTTAATCATTCTCAAATAAATAGTCAGTTTTATAATTTTCAACACCATGTATCTCTAGAACTATACGTTGTAAGACCACATGTTTATTAAGAATTTGAGACCTAAATGATCTTAATATATCCGCCTCTCTCTAAATTGAAGCATGAATTCTGTACGATACTCCTTTCAGTATAGTTTTCTTTGAGAACGTGGTATTTTTAAAACATTAAATTTATTCCAGGATTTTTGACTCTTGCCGTATATATCATTGAACTGGCCCTCTCTATGGAGTGAAAATAATAAGCTATTAAAATTTTTCTAATTCTCGTCACGAGATCGCTCGAAAGTGACACATTCTCCCGAAATTTAAATTCCGTTACGTGTCGTAGAATTAATATCGAGGGGTTAAGTCGATTATTTCGTTATTCGCTCAACATATAACACGTCGAGCAACACAAGAAAAGCGCTTCCCCTTTGTTAAAAGATAAATGAGTCCTAAAGTCTGTCTAAATCGATTCTTTAGCCTTTGAAAATTCCCTGGAACTTCCTCGAACCCTTTTACCTCGCCCATCGTCTAATCGTACCTAACGCCTTGCTTCAATTAGCCAAATAACTTCATCCCTTTCGACATACGCGATTTAGCGGTAACACTCCTACCGCACACACATACATGAAGGCGAGCCCGCTTTTTCTTTAAGAAATTCCATTCCATTAGTGCCCGACGGTATGGCGGCTGTTTATGAACTTTTCTTAACGCACCCACTGTTTTAGAGGAAACACGCAACGGGGATCATTTATAACGGCTCTTATCCCGCTTGTTCCGCCACGAAAAAGATTTTGATGAAATTAGCGAGTATCATGCGAGGTTGCTGGATCCGATGCTCCGGCACGAGATCGACGGAGGAAACGGGAGAGAAACTTTTCAGGAGGCAAATTTTAAAACGTAAACTTGATGTTGACGCTAATTGTGATTAATTCGAATGAATAATTCGGGGGATGGTAATCCATCGGAGGTGCACGTTGCAACATATCAGTCTGACTGTCGCAGCATCTTCTAGTCGTGATTAATCGACATAATTTGTAAAGATCTTTATTTATACACAAATGATTTGTCAAAGGACTCCTTGAGCTGCTTAACTTTTCAAGGAACGGTTTAACACGGGAATTATAACAGGGCGAAAGCGGAATAAATCAAGCTCACAATTTTGCTGTTTCTTGAATTTATTTGCAATAAGCTGCTTTGCTATCACCGCGGCGAATATAAACTTCCTTGACGTGTATATTTATTTCCCTCGTAGCCGAGGAAAGAAAAATCTTATGTTATCAAAAAGTGTGAAAATGGTAATGATACCTCATGTATCGGCCTTTTTATTTCAGAAAAAAGGACATTTCTGATCCCTTTTACTTCTAATAAAAATATTATCTAATGTCGGGATGGTGTGGCTGTAGGCAGTTTTTATTTTTATTTTATGTGACATTTACGATACCATTCTACCGGAAAAATTTACGATGTGTTCTTTGCCATTATAAAAATGTACAAGTGCCTTTAGGAGGTGGTTTGTTTGTGAGAAGAATAAATCGGGCAATAATAATAAAACTCCCTCTCGGTCGCCGACATATTAACTACTTTCTTTTTCGATTTCCGAAATTCAATAAATGCGATACTTGCTTGAATCCCCGAAGATTTTCCCGATAAACAGCGGTCTCAAGTCGTCGCTTTCGGCGCGATAAACAGCATAAATGAGTGAACGAACGCCAGAAGTGGACCAGAAACTCGATAATAAGTCTTTAATTTCGCAAAATAGAAGCGGGGGATCGGGATATCGTTCCCGAGAGTCGAACAACTCTATCATTCATCGACTTCGATCGATGTACGGCCGAAGTAACACAAACGAGAGATTCTTAACGAGTATCAAGTCGATGGGGACTCGTTTCGATAAAACAATTCCAGACGTTCGTAGTTTGAGGAGTTGAGAGATGGCGATATATTTTTGCGTACGGAAAATACAACGAACTCTTTTTTGCAGCTAAGCGTACCTACGTTTACTCCGAGATAAATAAAATAGAGCGCTACTCTCTCAAATGGTTATAGATTAACACATTACAAAGAAATATCACGTCGAATTACCGAAACTGATCTCTGCCGAGACTCGCACATAAAAATGCAAATCAGACATTCAACGGTTTCTTATTTTCACAGTAAATACCTCTCCGACTTGAAATTCCGATGTTTCTGATAAATAAGCATCATTAACTTTGATCGCTAAAGAAAAGGTTGGGAGACCAAATTTTTTTTTGTATCAGTATAAAAAACTATGTAGGTTAATAGTATACTTTGCATAATTTTAGGGCTCGGTATTGTAAAAACGAAAGGTCATCTATGTGGGCATCGATCTATCTTTAGTATTTATCTGGAGGGGCTCCTATAAAACTAGCATTCCCCTTGTTAAATTTTGCAGGGAATCACCTTAAATTATAACGTAAGAGAAGATTTCATTTCTGCGATACGTGCGTGCATAATACTGGAATTCATTAACGCCGAGCGGAAACTTCAAACGTAATTAGTACAATCTGAAAGTTATGTTACTTATTTTGTAACTTTTCCTCTACATACGCTAGTTTAATTCCATTCAAATCTTTTCAAAGAAAAATATTTCAACGATGAAGTCTTAAATACGCAAAATAAATGACAAGATAAGTATTCAACGCATTTATTCATTTCCATTTAATAAGTCTTTTGAAACTATTGACTTCCTTTAGATTTTATATCGTGTCAAATTATTCTAAAAAGCTTCAACGGCATGTATCACTATTTCATTAAAAACATTATTAAGAACATATCAGAAAATACTGTTTTTCCATACGATTTGAAATTGTATTACGAAGAAGTTAGACTTTGGAATATCTTCGCACTCAACATGCTTTAAAAGTATTAATAAATTTCAGACAAGTGGATACTTCGAAACTGATTAGGTTCTTTTGAGTTAGAAATTGTTTCAATGTCTCGAATCAGCTCTACAGTCAAAATTTTCAAGGACTATTGTAGATAGTTTTAAGTTACTTCATCTGTTGGTTTAAACGGAATACGAAGGTAGTCCCGATATAAACCGACCCGAAAAAGGTTACTATATTAGAAACTACCCACGTTAAAAATCTTGTGTCTCAAGTGTGGAGACGGTAGGGGTTGTTAGATATGCCATATGCATTCCTTATCCCAACCACCACTTCCCATTGAAATTGGCGAGAAATTCAAAATTCTGCTAATGTTGCATTTTTAAAGGCTGTTTGCACCAAGCAATATTTAAGCTTACTTAAAATTAAGGAGCACTTAAGAGAACGTTTTCATGTCAAAAAGTTTCCATAAGTGCATCTCAGTGTTAGGTAAACTTAAGTATTGCTTGGTGCTAATGGTCCCCAATGCTTCTAAATGAAGGCATAAGTGTCATCTCCATTTCACGCAATGCTGGTAATTGATAAATAATGGTGAAACATAAATTCAAACAAAGCACTTCTGCTTAGTTATAGAGCATAGAATTGACATCGTTTTAACATCCAAAATTGTTTATTAAAGAATAATTTTAATAGAAAGAACAATTGTGGGCAACTTCAGTTTTAACGTTTTTCAGTAGAATTTGCCGTCCTTCATTTTCAGTTGTAAACTGTATGATTCCAAAAATAAACTCTTGATTAGAGCAGAAGTCAGGATTATCTTACGGAACAAAGTTTACCTTCACTTTCTTTGAAGTCATGCCCTGCAAACTGGCATGGCCCGTTTCAAATGTTTTAAGCCAGTCTTTGAAGTCTGTGAATAATCTGTTTTGTTAACTGCTGCCCCTGTATTGCTGAGGACCTTATAAAAGTTCCCTAAATGCCCTGGATAGTGTCAGTTTATACTCTAAAACATGCTAATATTCGTGTCCACTTAATATCTCATTATCTCATGGATTGACCAATTACTTATAGTCTGATACTATATGTTCATCTTAGCATAATAAAACAATTTTTCCAAAAATATTTTCAAAACAAATAAATATATAACTAATTAATATAAATGAAATTAATAAAAAATAACGTGAGAATAGCGGAGTAACTAAAATTAAAATTTGCTCCCTCTATTCATAGTCTTGCGGATCCTCATCTTACTGACAAGATGAATACCTGCCGAAGAAATAAACATTAATAACAAGTAATAAGTGTTTGGTTATAAACTATAGTCAAGTTGAGGTGAAAGCTATATAAAGAGTAAATATTATTTTTGTTGGAAAAAAACTTGTCGATAATGATTCAAAAAATTAAACATTTATGATAGTAACTACAACTTTCAACAGAATTAAAGTGAAGTCAGTTGAATTTTCCAGAGGAACACACTAATGCGTTAAACGAGTTACCATGAGTCTTATCTTCCTAGATTTTCCACAATAACATCCTTCCTCGAGGTACATGTTGTACTGGACCTTAATTGCTATTAGCGTTTTAAATTGTCTTGGGATTATGCCCTACATCAGCTCAAAACGCAATATAGTATAATATATTATAATTCATGTATTCACATTACAACTAACATTGTATTTGCATTATTTATCAACACAACAAACTATGAATAAAGTACAATTCATGAGATGTATTTCATATGTGTGAAGTAAGCCGAAGGAAAATTCGTAAATGCCTGTCTACTTGACAAATCCATTTTAACGCCTGAATGTCGGAGCCTACACAATGAGTAATTATTCAACAAATGATAATCTCATTGGATAAGAGCTCGATTAGTAGTATCAGAGGAGCGCGACGCGCGCCCCCTCCCACTCTTCTTCCCTTAAATTTTAAACTAAATTCCGTCTTTCTTATCCGCGCTTTCCATTTACATTCCCCGTTCGTTGTCTACCTTTGCTTCAAGTAACAATTAGTGAGCAAACTTGAGCTATTTGTATTTCTAGACATGTAACTTGTTAATTTGCGGTCTTAACCCGAAATTTGCATAGCGGGACGGATACTTACAAGGACAGTGATTAAATTAACCACTCATTTTCCACACCGCTTGGATTCCAAACGAAAGAAAGGTTCCAGGAAACCGATAGCTATTGTTTTAGGTATTGGATTCGGTTGATTGAAGGCCAATATTTACAAGCTACCTTTCCAGCAAAGGGCCGATATTACTTTATTCGTGTATTTTCGAGGAATGAAAATGCGCGCTCGTGCGAATGAGGTTAAAGAAATTACAGACCGAACGGTGATAAATTTCCTTGGATTTTTTTGGAAAAATTGTGAATGCTTCACTGGTAACATAAATTGCACTCAAGCTTAACGGGTCATAGCTGATTTAATGTCCAAATTGCGCATCTTGATAGAGTGGAAATATCGGAAATTTATTTTTTAAACCACTCATCTCTCTTTAATATCATTTTGAAAGTTTCGAACGCTCATATGGATTAGTTGAAGAATATTCCGCATTTTGGAACCGGCAACCGGAAAAGCTTGAATATGGTGGAAGTAAATTAGATTGTACAATTTTAACATATATTTGATGTAATATTTATTTATTCCGGTCACACCTAAACTTCCTCTCTCGCTTTGTGATTATGTGCGACTTATTCATTTCTCTGATCGAATCGATACTTTGCATACGACAGTTCGGATGACAGCATAATAATTACTATCACTTCGAGTGCATACGTCCGGAGTCGAGGGAATTAATTATGTTTGAGAAATTAATCCGGATTTAAACAACGTCACAATTTCGCCTAGATTCTATTCCTACGGTTATTTCTCCACGAGCTATTTCTCCATAGTTTCTCTAAGGTTTGTGCCTTGATTCAGATCGTATTCGTGGAACGAAGGTAAAAGACAGTTATTCATCTCAAAATTTTGTTACAAACGTAATTTTTATATGCGTAAACCATGGACAACTGTCATACGACATCATAGAATGTATGCTGAATGTCAGCATTTTATGAATTCAAAATAGTAATGCAAGTTACTTTGCAATGAACTTTTAATAAAAAATTACAAGTACTGGATTAGAGATAAAGCACAATTGAAAGGGGAACGTCATAGAAACGCGTTTGAGTGTGCTCCGACCAATTGCTGTGCTGATTGGGCTGATGATCATCTCGGTATACGTCGGTTTATATCGGTATAATGCTCGCACGCTGATTCAGCCACGTCTTTATTTTGAGGATAAATACAATCGTCATTGTTACTACCCGTCGCTTAAACACCAGAAACCTGGTTGCATCCAGCCAACAATGGTTGAACTAAACTAAATTAATGCAGTAAAAATTTTATAAATGAAGTGTTTATTCATCACCGAGTTGTAATCCCATAACATTTTTCTTTAATGTGTACCTTAACTTAAATTTTGTTTCCAAATTTGGGTTAGATTTTAATCTTAACTACATAGACAATCAATCACACCACACAATGCCCAATTTCAATCTACTTGTAATATCTGTGTGCCCCATCAGAATTTTCACTAATAAATTAGGGCAGATTTGTTTCACGAAGATTAACTTCATCTTGAACAATGTAGACCTGGAGGGTTATACATTGCGCGATTTTGACGCAAATTTATTTTTAGAGCCTTTAAGGATGTTTCGATTGCCTCTGATTATATAAAAATCGGCTGGATGTCACCGTCGATCATAAAAACAATAATTTGGCATAAACTCACTATTATTATTAGCATTAGTACAGGATAATCACTAATCGTTTTACTGGTGTTGGCTATATAACACTTTTGAGATTAATCTTTAGATCGTGATTTATTGGCAACAAATATTTATCGTGGTTCGACTTATCCGTAGGTACCGTGGTACCGGGTATCCGTGGTACTCCTTAATTCCCAAATTAATATCATTACCTTACGTTCGACATTTTATGCTGGATATCTCACATTCAATCCCCTTGGATATCTAGGATCTACCAGCTCGGGCAAAATACAGTGTTTATATAAATATTGCAATTGTGGTTACATAACCATATGTTCAATCCATTCGGATCCTAGGGACATCGTTGATGTTTTCTGCAAACATTTTCCTAGCATAACTGAAAACACCTTATTGAGACATTTTGGTAATCAGATTTCCTTTACCTTTACAAAAGATAAACAGCACGTGTTCTATCTATATAATGTCAACTAGGTTAATAAACTATTCCGTTCCGTTCTATTCTTCCTGTCCTTCTAAGCAAGATGTAAAAAACTCCTTATTTCTCGTTTGACTGGTGATTTTATATTTTATTAATACAGTATCTTGATTTTTTTTATCACAAAAAATATCGCTTTGAAAGCTTTTTATATGTTGATTTTCTCTTTTAAGGTTGTCAGCGTTCGAAAGTTTTGATGACATTTTCATCCCCTTAAAAAAGTGGAGTAGTGCCCCTTCGTGGAGAGCGCTAAATTAAAAATATTACATTTTCAATTTCCATCGGAAACGTACGAAAAAATAAAATAAATTCATTTCGAGGATTTTTTGTATCGTTCAGACGAAATTGGAATTTCCATTAAAAATTGAGCATCAACTTCTGGAGTAACTTTGATGGGGAATCTAAAAATATTTTCATCGACTTTTCATCCAATTATGAGTCATTTGTTTGCCTGCACTGTTGAATAAGAAGAATTAAAAGGGGGAAAAGTTCAACAGGATTAATTTACCCTCGTCGCATTTTTAGATATTATTTCCTGCGGAGAGAATGGTTGAATTGTGTTTCTTATCTGGAATCGGTCGTATTTTATAATTCCGACTTCGTCGCGGGGATATAATTTGTTGTGGCATATTCCCGGTGTAATGGCTATGTATTTACTAAGACAAATGAAAAACTTTTCTAAAGGTAAACACCATGAAATGTGTAGCTTTAAACGAACACTAATAGTCACCTTTGGACCTAGGGACGAATGGTTTTTCCATCTGAATTCACCATAAAATTCAATCGCAGCAAATGAAAATAAAAATCGTTTTGTAACCTAGTAAAGGAATCTTGCAGGTTTCATTACAATTTTTTACAGTTTTGAAATTTAACCTCAAAATTCTTTTAATTGAACTCCAATTATTAATATTTCGATTTTTCGATTAGACGAGGTTTCGAAAGGGTTTATTTTGTAGAAAATCTTTACTTCTTGAAAAATTTTTCTCCATGTGTTCTGTTTATTTATTTAGTGTCGAATGCATTGTAATATTGTTATTTGATATTTTTAAAACTGATAAGAATAGAAATAGATGGGAGATTCGCGTTACTGTTTGAAATTTATAGCACCTGAACTATATGCGCTGAACCCGTAGACTTCCTGTATATTTTTATTCTTCCTTTGCTTATTTTTTCATGATTTAGGGCATTAAAAATGGGATACCTGTGGACCTTCGTAGGACACCGAATGGTAAGCTGTCCCTTTCCGGTGAATTATTCGAAATTTTCCAATCGATTCATCATCTTCCGCAATAACCTCCAATAATTTCGATTCGACCGCAAAGGAAGGGAAATTTATAACAGGAGAGAAGTGATAAACTGCCCCTATATCGCACCTCTATCGTTATTATCCCCCTCTTTATTCTCCATTATCCTGTATCGAATGAACGTGATAACATTTTACGAGACCGAGCGAGTTTTTTCATTTTTGTTTTCGACATGTCGTTAGAGAAGAGAAAGAAATAAAGCAAACATCCAGAGTTCACAATCAGTTCAGGTTGTCGATGGGACGAAAAAGAGTGTTGGGGCAACGAACCGCGAAAATCCCCGTTGGAATTCCGGAGTTAGGGGACAAATCTCAAGCAAGAACTCGGGCTGAGTTTGACAAATGGAAGATAGCTGTGCCCAACTGGTGCAACTTGCGAATATATGACCATAAAGCGGGTTTTATCTTGGATTTTAATGGCGCATACGTCTTTGATGCTCCTGATCGAAGCGAAACCTTATCAGTACCCACCTACCGAATCGTCTTGATATTGGTATTGATGGTGCTGACCGAGGGGAACGCAGAAATAATGGCGTTTCATAAATTTTCAATTTTGACCTGTTATTATCACCCCCTTTCTTCAACACATTTTAGTCACAATTTATTCAATAGTAAATCGTCTGCTTGATAATAATGCCCTTTCTTATAAAATACGTTTAAACTTTGACAGTATTAAATTTAATCACACTGAACGAATGAATGGTCCAATTACCCCACAAATAGACACTTACTTAAAACTTCTCTCAAAAGTTGTCTTCATGTCTTCTTCATATTGAAAATGATACGATTGCAAATGTGAGTTCACTTTCATTAAAGATAGATTACTCTAAACAGTGGAAAATACTGCAAATATTTTTGGTATTATCTGAGATTACAGACCGGAAAGCAAAAGCTTTAATGAAAGTAAGTTTAAAAATGTAAATCGTAGAATGGAACATCGTGTACGTAGCAGACATACGAGTGCTGGCAAATAGGATTTACCTTTAGACAAAGTACACCTGACCAGTGTATATAAATGCGAAATTGTCAATATGTATTTGGGAATCAATATTATCAAATATTTTAACTAATTAGAAATGCCAATTTCACCTAATTACCCCTTCTACCTACATGTCTAAAAGTCGTCTTTAATAACGATTTTAATACATTATTAATATTTGATTTACTTATTCCTTCAAAGTCGCGGATCCCAAATGCAAGTCTGCAGTAAAAGTTTTAAAATTGTTGTAATCAGTTGCACTGAATTTTAGATGAGCTGGTGCAGATCGAATTTTTCACAATATTAAAGTTTCACCATGCAAAAGTTTTAGCCAGGAGCTCATTCCTTTTCTACTGGTTACAATTGCCGTGAAATGTTATACAGCGATTGGAGCAGGTGATTAACTCGCTTCAAGAATTTGGGCTTCGACAGAAAATACTTATTACTTGAATCCAAACGTCTCTATTTTCAAGTACTTATCACGTGCCAATGCAATTAAAACAGTATTTATAATAGTTTCTCCATGTCCGCCTCCGTGAGAATCGAAATAAATCGAAACTTCCAGATGTGCCTCATGCCCTCAGATAGATCATCGTAGATTCGAGAAGCAGAATACTGTACATAAATTCGAAGATCGACAGGTCATGAGGCACACGATTACGAAGCAAACGACCAGAGTACTTAGACGTCTAGTAACTTCAGTAAGGCTTTGAATTCTTTAACGTGAAGCGTATTGTCCACAAAGAACGTTTAAAAATTTTCATTAACTTCTTCAACGACAAGTGGGTTCTATAGAAGGGAACATCCTATTTAGATTGAAGATGTCAGTAATTTTTTAGGCGTTTAATAATTTTCAGAGAGATTTGAATCCTTTTACGTGACAAATGTGTTGTCTGTATGAAACGTCCCAAAGGAACTTAGTTCTAGTTTTAGTTAATTAACTCACGCAGAACTGTACAATATACAAACATATATGACAACTTGATTTTCTTTCCAGAATTGCACGACGAGGGGCGACTACCAGAAAGGCAGTTATATACGTAAGTACTATTGTATGAGTTAAACTAACGTACTGTATGTAAACTAAAAAATTGAGAGAATTCGAATACCAATTTACTGAATGAACCCTGCACTTTTGCACTACCTCTTCGAGGAAAGCAATATTTGAACAGTAATTAAAGCTATAAGTTTTTATTGATGAAATGTTAAATGCAGCGAAAAATACTTTTATTTACTCTTTTCATACTAGGCGTTGTTAACATTTTAATGCATTTTTTAATGTAGTTAATAACTATAATATGCGTCTGTGCTTCCACCCCCATTTAAATTTTGTAGGTATTGCAATAAAATCGCTACTCACATAGACATTTACGAGGACGATTTTTGAAATGTTCGAAATTTGATTTTTTACTTAAACTACAACTATGTATGAAAATCCTGTTTTTTCGCTCCCTGTATTCGCCTAATTTACTGTTCATGTTAGCCTTACTATAACAGTAAAACAAAACTCATTTACGGAAAATGAGCTTTTGTTTTTTCTACACGGCTGTATGGAGGCTTGAAATACCTCTCCAGCGAAGTGCAACGTGAACACCTTTAAAATTTCAAAATTTCCAACGGGAATTTTCTAAATCTTAATAAGAAATATTGGGGAAAAGATCATTTAATCACAGGTTATTTATATGAGATTAACTGATCAACTGGTTCAATAAAACTCTTTAATGTAACCCTATTATTTTCGTTCGACAAGAAATAATTGAGCAGCAAATATTTTTATTTAATTTTTAAATACGGCACGGCACGTACGAATGCAAATAAAATAAGCCAAACGAAGATTGGATATTAGCTGTATAAATCTAAATTCATAAACGGAATTATTCCACAAATAAATGTTTGATGTTAAATAAATCCTTGAAATTGGCGGGGAAAACGTGTGAATTCGCCAAAACTCTAGTCCACTACATTTCCCTAATTTTGGTGTCAGATGCATAGTAGTTACTTATGTTTTACAAATATTAGGATATTGGAACCGCTATTTAGTTATAACAAGCACAGAGAACAGATTGGATATTGGAAAATCTAAAAAGAAGAAAAGAAGAAGAAACAATGGGCGCTATACTCATATAACAAGAGGATATTATGAAGGAGAAATGAAGAGCAATACATAGAAGTACCAAAAGAACAAGGACTGTATTTATAAGAAGAAGTAGGTATAGGGGAAAATGTAAAGAGAAAAATTTGTCACAAGGGAAAGTTCAAGTCACCTACAGGGACAAATTAACAGGAATAATTAATTTTACCTCACTGGTAGAACAGTTTTGCGATAAGTGAATATATATTAACCCATATTGGTTGAGATAGGCGCATCCTCTAATATAGCCTTTGATGTCGACTTTGGAGCGTAAAAGCGTTTAAAAGGATTATTTACCTTCTAATATAGCACAAACAACAACCCTTGAATATTGTCAATTTCAACGCAATCCGCTTTAAGGACGAAACAAACGATATAACAAAA
This sequence comes from Cryptocephalus primarius, assembly GCA_963576515.1. Classification (NCBI taxonomy): domain Eukaryota; kingdom Metazoa; phylum Arthropoda; class Insecta; order Coleoptera; family Chrysomelidae; genus Cryptocephalus; species Cryptocephalus primarius. The sequence continues at coordinate 14,073,303 of OY754936.1, forward strand.
ACACTGTATCGCTTTGGCTCTCTCGCAACCGCAAACCGAAAGAAATCGCACTGGAGTGCTCGCCGTTAAAATTTCTAATTCATACCTCCGGAAAGGTCGCCGTCTTTTTAATAAAAAGCCCATTCCTGACCACATAAAATGACAAAACAATTTTCGAGTCGCAGTCGGTCTTTACAACAAACAAATGAAAACCCCGTTCGTTTGGTTGTTCGGCCCACGGCCTACAGCGATGTTTTATGGCGAGGCCTCGGGGAAACGGCCGACATAAACGAAATGAAACTGGAAGAGCGAATAAACATGAATACAAAAATTACAGCGCAACGCTTATGGCTTCGTTGAAATTCATGACAGACAATCTCACTTGTGAAAAGTCGATTGTCGCTGAGGAACTTGAGGGCGAGAGGGGAGATGCAGCGTTGAATTCTTCGGGGGGTTCACCGGCGGGAGGAAGTGCCATATTTCAAAACTTTATTAACCGTTTTGATGCCGAGAACATCAGCATTTTTGGAAAGCACTTTATTAATGAAGTAGGCTTCGTGAACTTTAAAGTTCTTTGCCCGCATTTCTTGGCAATTTTCGGTACCTACGATTTCAACAAAAAGTGAAATTGCGTTGAGTATCTCATCAAATAATTAAAGCATTGCAAATTGTGAACAGCATAAAAATAAATTTTGTTTACCATGAAAGAGATCAGAGCAGACACTGCTTTTGATAAAAATAACGAACTGTTCCGCTTCTTTTCATTTCGGTTTCCAGTTACTAGGGACCGTAAAGATATTCATGCAATATGCACTGAAAACAATAAAGCGTTAAGTGCTTTTATAAACTCCCCAACGCTTGAAATATGTCTCCATACTGAGAAGATTTATCTATATGTTGTTGGACACGTCATATATCGTAAGAAATATCTAATCAACTCCTACTATACTGACCGAAATTTCTCACTTTGAGAATTACTCAAAATACCAGCCGGAACTTTTTCCAAAAGTCTCTTCAGTTGAACAAAAACTTTTGGAAAATCTTCCAGTGGGAAAAATCATCTAGTATTTCTCTCTTCAGAATCTTCAACTACTGACATCTCAGCAAGTAACTAGCGTAGAAGTATAACACAAATCTTTTAATGCCCTATCGATATCGACACTCCAATTCTATTTTTCTTTAATAATCATAAGATAAAATTCTGAATAATTTTCAATCCCAAATTCAGATGCTTTGAGATCGACGAGGAGTAAAAGATTTGAAAATAGTTCAGACAAGATACTATATGAGTTTTCTCTTTAGGATGTTCAAAATAATGATATCTCAAGAATAAGCGAACTATCGAATTTTCAACAATGTGTATCAATCGGAGGCTATTAAAAATTAAAAATTTGAAGTTGGAAAATTAAAAAAATTCATGTACACGCCATGGAAACTACTACCGATGTTCGATTAAACAAAGTTTGAAATAATTCCGTATGACAGTTACATTTGTACTGAAGTTATATCCATCAATCTGATGTACAATACCTCCGATCGATGGGAGCATTTCAATGGGAAATTTTTAATTGAATTTTTCCGAGAATTCTCGTTATTAAACAAAGGGTTGGTTGAAACGAATCTGGTTTTGTGGCTCGGTTAATATTTAATTATGTATGAAAATTATACTTTGACAAAGGGAAGGAATAATATAGCGTTCCGTTAATAATATATGATGGTTGATAGTTATTTCTGAATTGCATACTACCGTTATATGTCATACCATAATTCTTCAATGAAAAGTTCGGAGTAATAAAAATTTCATTGCAGTTCTCTTTGTCGTAATGAGTTCCACTAAAGGCCAAATAATACGGAGTTATTTAATAGTGTAATAGATAGTGGAAGATCAAAACGAGTTCAGTTTTTCCTTGCAGGTAGACATTATAAAAGTTGTTGACTAATAAAAGATATTAAAATGCCTTCTCCACCGGGCAGGGTCCTAGTTAAATTCCTTGATGTTCAAATTAAATATTAAAATTTGCGTGATAAATTACATTTACAACATCGTACTATTTTGACCCAGTTATTAAGGAGCAATTGCAAACTTCCCATCCAGACTATCTTTATTTTCCCGTATCCTCTTAGAGATGTTAATAATTCATCAGGAGTGGAAGTTTAATACACTGGATGATTTACTTCCTTTGAAAATCATGTTCTCTCGCACAGACACAAAACTTAAATTGCGACTCTTCGCATTTTCCCCAGTCCTAATGACCAGTTTTTGTCACTTTCTTAGATTTTGTGAATACCGGAGTAGTTTCTTCCACTTCCCGAAAGAAATATATATGTAGATATATTTCGGTGAGGAAGATTGCTCCAATTTTCTTGTGAACAGCGCTGGTTGCTTCATCATTGGGGTTCCGGTTAAATCGCGTAGAATAGATTGGGAAATTAACTAAACACAGAGCAGCACAATCATTTTTTGTTGTCGTCTTAATGTTTATTTTTGGAACATTATCACCCGGGACCTTTTTCTCATAAGTATTCATTTCTCCAGTTGTCGTTCAAAGAGGATCGTTGAAGGAGGTTTTTAAATGAAACAACACATTTGGAAGGAAATGTCATTTATTTTCATCGTAATATATATTTTTAGATACATCGTCATTAGTGCCTAAACTTATTATCACAAAAATAACAGTCAATCTATAAGGTGCATTTAAAATGACATTTTATTTATTTATTTTATTTAGTTTTAAATGAATGTTGTTCGTTATAACTGTCTTTAATAATTAACACTGATTTTACTTAAGTCTATATATCGAAAGGGTCGATAGGATTTTTTTTCAAAAAAACGGGTGCTATTAACAACGAAATTTATTATATAGAAAACATTGATTATGACATATATATGTTAATCAAAGATCTGTATTCGGTAAAAGCATCACGTTTTATATTTATTAATAATTCCGTTGGTGCATTAATTAATCGTGCAAATTTATAGTAGGCCAACAAACAAAGTTGTAAAATATTTTAACAAACAAAAGTATGCCTTTCATGATACCGAATGTGATTTATAATTATTGCCGTGTCGGAAATATTCATCGCACAAAAATAATTAATTTGTGTTTACGTTAAACAGTTACTGGACATTGAAATTCATAACATGTTGTTTTTATACTATTAATTTAGTTAAACGAACAAAAATATTTACTAGATTGATCTATTTTACAATATTAATTTTTTAGAAAGTTATGACAAAATAAATATTTACCTAAGTACTAAAAATATAGGAAAGTTTTACGTACGATTTCTCATTAATCAGCAGAAACCTCCAGTTTTCCTGGAGATGATTTCCCAATGAAATCAACTGGAATATACGTTGCTAAGTCAATTTATGCAGTGAATTTCATGTTGTTAAAAATTTCGGATACTGAATTTAATGTCAAATCCGCATCGCGTTTTCGGTAGCAGTTGAATCTCGAAAAAATATGTATTATTTCGTTCAATAATTGATTTTCACAGTATGCTGATCAATATTGCAGTTAATACTGTCATGGAATATGTGACGCTATTTCGTGAATATGGGAACATGTAGGCTCCTGAGCATTATTCTGGAAGCATCCAGGGAATGCGGCTCGGGTTCTATTGGCCTCTTATGAATAAATTAACATTTTTGTTGTTTTTATTTCAAGAGCGATAAATTAATAATGTTCCGCTCATCGCACAGCCATCATTTTCTGTACGAAGGTACACGGTTATTTCGGTTTACTGCAATATACGGCACCCTAATATGATTAAAAGGACATATATTATACCGCTGCCACGGGCATATGCAGGAATACGTTCCATTCCGTTTACGATCAATCTACTTAATACATGTAATAGTTTATATTCTTTTTTATTCGGTTTGAAAACTGTGGCGAGGTATTAGAACTCAAGAGCTGCACACTGAATAATGAAAATTAAAAAAGTGGACTTTCAGGTATGAATGCCTGTATGTTTGGAAAATATTCTGGTTTGGGAAACTTGAAAAGTCGGATTCGAAACTCTTCTTGATTTTGCACGTACAATTTTATCCTTGAAATATTTAAAGGTCGCTTGAAAAGCACACACCTCCGATTACTTATTTTAAAACCAAAAATTTCATTTTTAAAGATAACATATTTTTAACTCATTGTAACATTTTGAAAGTTATTTTATATTTTCATTTCGACAAAGTAACTATTTGTTTAACGTTGAAACGTAAAAATATTTTACCTTTCAACAACAATAATCCAATCGTTCAAATTTACCTTCGTTACAGTTAGAAAAAATATGTTGGTGTCAAAATAAGGAGTTTCTGATTTTGGCACTCAGTTTCGATTTGGAATCAACTATTTCTATTAATATGATTAATAATTAGTTTAACCAGTTTAATTCAGTTTCAGTTAAATTTAACTTTGATTAAAAATTTAAAATAAGGTTTATTAACTCTTCTCCCTTCTTGGATGTACTATATAGTTCACGACGAAACTATGAGGTATATGTATAGTATCGTGTTTATGTGGTATTAAAATGTGGCTTCGTTTCATGAGTTAAATGCTTTTCGTTTTTATTGCCATGTAAAAATTTTACTGTCAAAACTGAACATCCAAACCAACTAGTTTAATTACTGTACCGCACCGTATTTACTTGTGAAATATGATGCTTTTAAAAATTCAAAACTTTTTATTCAATATTTTTCTGCTTACACAGTTTTATATATTCGGCATGAGAGGCACTCATATTGAACCGTTTAGTATGCCAAATGCCTCTTTAGATCAAAACATCTTTCTAGAATAAATGCAGTTTGTAACATAGTTTGACGCTTTAGGATTGAATTTGCAATTAAGTCTATAAAATTCATGAGATAGTTTATCTGGTCTTAAAATTATGCTGACGTATTATATGTTAAGTGCCACACATTTAATGTTCGAAGTTTAAAAGTTTCTTACTTTCAAAACTGATCACGCAGATGTTTTATTGCTTGTTGGAGTAGAAAGGAATATTCCGATTTAGAAAACTGCGAAACTTCTGAATTTTTCACTATAGATTTGGAAGTTTCCACATACAATTCTATCTTTATAAGATCAATTTGGATTTAACGCTCGAGCATAATGCATACCGATTCGACCTTTTAGTTTGAAAAAAAAAATTAAAGTTTAATTAAAATCATTTTCGTAAGAAGTAAAATTCCTAACAGATTTTTACGTTCCAGAATCTGCTGCCACTGCTCAATAATCTCCATTAAATTTTCGTCTTTTTTTAATACGGATAAGATCTCTCTAAAACGTTTTAATTTACGCCCGAACATTTCAATTATATTTTTCTTTTCTTTGCTAATTTCCCGATTCATTATCGATCCAATTAACTTGTCATTAAATTTGAAGCACTTGCATTCAGTACTGTATGCCCCAGTACAGTTTCCCGTTCAGTCGATAACAGAAAATTATACCTCGGTTCAACGGGGATAAATCCGTTCAATTATCAGGACGGATGACTGTCACAGGATTAAATGAAAATAATAAGGACGTAATTGGATATAACAGGAACTGAACGAGATCGAAAAAAATTAATGAATGCGGTCTTTACTTGTTGAAAATTCGCAAATTCAGATCGAGTTTATTTAGTACGGTGTCACTAGTGCCTCAGGATATGAATGTATTCATTTAAAATTAGTTAAGATAGATGAAGGTTTCTACTGTTTCATTTTGCATCGGAACTGAGATAAAATAAACTTTACTCATCTATGTTAGTGTAAAATTGTTCTATGTAGTTTATTTCTTAGGGAACATTTATGTTTCTGAAATATAATTACACGAATGAGCAAAAACAAGTTTGTTAGTGCTACACTTAAGTTTAATATTTACATGCAGTTTATTCTTACGTAAGGGTAATTCAATCGTCGTGATCCGTTAAAATAAATATAAAATTGCAGCACTCCTCCGACTCATTCATTAGATTCTCCTCTCGATAACCGCTCAATAGTACACAAATCACAACGATTAATACAAAATTCCATTTTGATCTTAAAACTTTTAAAAAATAAAAACCCACCTACAGAGACTTGCTCATATACTCCAAAAAATTCGAAGGGAGGATAGCAGGAGGGCCCACAGCAGGGACAAATCCGCCTGCAAAGGAATCCCGCCGCCGCTCAACCTGGAACAAAAATTTCATAAGGAAAATAAAAACACTCCGAGTTAATACGCGAAGCATGTGAGGCCATCTAATAGGAAATTGCAGAGATTTTTGAGACAGAATGCAATTCACCGAAAGAATCATAATCATGCAATGAAGGATGGACAACGCGCTGCAAACTTTTTTGCAAAGGGATTTTCAACCAAATGAAGTATATGGTGGCTTATACCGGATGTTCCAGAATTCTCCTGCCAAACGGAAATCCCAGATATTGGACTTGATTTTATGTCGATTCAACCTGAATGTATAAGGGCTAGAGTTGTTTGAAGTTGGCGCCTTCAACTCAATTTTTTTCAACGTACCTGAAATATTCTATTACCTCAAAAGTTTAAACTTTGTATATTGACTAAGCCCCAAAGTGTATGTAAGATGTAACTTTTATTTTTATGTTGTAATCATAGAATGCTTCATCCTCAATTGGTTAACATTTTTATATCATATTTGAAAAGTGTAAGAACAAGGATAAAAAGGGACTAACTCAGTACTAGATTAGCATTAGAAGGCTTTCCGTTAGACATCCCAACATTTCCAAATCTTTCATATGTGGAATAGTTCGTAAGGAAAATTTGTATCCTTTTCAATTTCAAAAAGTTCATGCAGTTTGAAATTTTGCGTCTCGTATCGATTTTTCATATTGGTTACGTAATAGGATCAACATGAATTTTTTCTTATATTTTACTTTTCGATGACGAAACATTTCTATAGTTTATAAATCATTATTCTTCTGATAAGAGAAAATTTATTATGTGTATTTATTAAAATTTCATGAAGTGTAGAAGATAATTTTCAATTTAAAAATATAACTTAACAAGCATTAAAAATCTGAAGACAAAAAATTATAATTGAAAATGTTTGTTGACACTACCATTTTGGCTCCTCGTGATCATAACAAAAAAATAAAATTTACGAGGGCCTGTTGGTCATTAAAGGCTTAGTCAATATGCAAAACTTTAAAGGTAATATCATTTGTGAGATATGTGGAAAAAATTACTTGGAGGCTCCAATTTCAAAGAGCTCTAGCTCCCTTATGAAGCATTTCGGGATTTAAATAATTTAAATCGATATGAAATCAAGTCAAGTATCTAGGGCTTGGTTCTGACGGGAGGATTTTGCCCTAGATTTGAAAAGACCCCTAGTACTTACCAGTGTAGCTTCTGGTTGTTGATCTGGGTGATCTCGTTAGAGTTTCTTAGGGGAAGGGCTTGGGTGACCGTCAGTGGTTTGAGTGGTAAACCTGGGAGAGCGGAGGTGCATTTGATTTCAAGCTTGTCAGTGCTGATGAGCTTACGGTCGATAGGGAGGTCAAGGGAGAGCGATCGGTAGACTAGACCATGTTGATTAGGGGCTGAGGTTTGAGGTTCCCCTATTAAACTCAAGGGGGCCTGGAAAAAATAAATTAATAAACAGACTAATCGAAAATAAATGTTGAGACGTCATGGTGTGAAAATTCAGGATTTAGTCATCCTAGTGTACTTCTGTGGTCTTGATAGAGCGTCAAATTGTATAGCAACGATAGAAATAGTGACAATCGACTTTCAATTTATGCTATGCATGTCATAAACGGTAAAGTGCTAAGTACCAGTCACGTACTAATAAATTTATCGCACATGCAGAGAATCTCCAACGCCTGAACTAGCAAAGGTTACATCATTCACTATTAAGTACGACCCACTGCGAGCAGTTTTTTATCGCGTTATACCCCTTTTGAATTTAAGAAATAAAGTGAACCTGTCCGACCCTCATAAATGCTAGTATCTAAAAGTCGTTTTGCCACTATATCCTTCATCACTCTACTTGCGATAATGTTTGCTCGAAATTTTTTTAACCAGCTTCACTCAAGTATTTTTCTGCTTCAGAAATGAAAGAAATGATTCGTTCCACTTTTCTATTTTTAGTTCTCTACCGAAAATCCAGAACAGGACCTCTATGTCATCACTAAGATGTTCGTTCATCATCAGCTTGGAAGGTTTCTAACTTCTAATATAACCGATTATAATAACCGATTAAATAACTAACGTAATTATGTCCCATAAGTGGCCACTCCGGTATAGTGGCGCAATTCGAATTTCTGATAATTCGAAAAAGCATTTTTATTTATGTTTTTAAGACAGGATTTACTAAAAAACAATTTTTGAATACATAAGTTCACGTAAAATTTCCTCAACTTTTTAATAAAAGTATTGCTGATTCCCAAAAAAGACTATACCTAAAAAAGACTAAATTCCTTCTGAAAGCCTCCATTTTAGAATTTTATATTTTTCTTTCATTCTTCGAAGAAAACTCCGGGTTGTGGAGGTCCCTTAGGAATCCAATTATTTTTAAAATGTGTTTCGATAGTAAAAACTACGAGCAATCAAATGAAACCTTGAAATTAAAAATTGTATTAAGAAAATGCTAAAAGCGAAGAATTTCTGGGAAAACTACATTGCGGTGTTTGGCGGATTTTGACGTCTGTGATGCCATTTGATATTGCTTCAATGGATAGATTGAAGACGTATAAATATTTCTCATTCAATTTTAAATTATGAAACATTGTATGGCGTCTAAATCAAAATTTCGATTTTCGTTCATCCCAGAAAAATGTTAAACCCGAATGCCAATCGTTTGTATTGGATATAGGAAAAAACGTAGTTTTCTATATTTGAAAACTTTGCTCCGTTCAAAGGTTACATGGATTCAAAATGTGTGTACTTGTAATACGTATAACGAATGTTCTAAATATTGCATTATTATTTTGAGCGTGCCTACATTAAATCTTTCACAGTTAGTTGTCACGCTGATTTGGTTTATACTCTAAACTTCTCCTAAGCCACTATTCCATCTAATGTCGCATATTGTGTGGCATAACATGTCAACGGATGTGTAAATAATATAGACTTGACGACTTGTTTAATTTTAACAGCTTCTAAAACAGCGGTTTCCATTATTTCAATAATTACAAGAGGGGAGTTCGGTTCCATAAAACGGGGAGACAGGTTATTTACGATAAAACCAAAGGTTGACTAAAAATGTTATCAAAGAGTGTTTTACCTAGTTTACATGTTTACGTCATTATTTATTTGTGTTTGCTTATTATTTTTATTCAATTACCGAATCGAACAGATTATTTTATAAATAATCAAAACAATTTCGTTGATTACTCCTAAATTTTTGTCTTCCATAGTAATAGACTGTTAACTTGAAGTTCATGCTTATTAGATTTTTTTGTGAATTCACATTCGATTAAGTGAGTTTTTGGAAAGTTGATCGACCTACATTCACACATAAACTCTAATATTTACAAAATTTAGGGAAAATTCAATTGGTTCATGAAATTTTAAGCAACTTAAGTCAATTTTTTGGTGACAGGTTAATTAGAGTTGATTGTTCTCTGACAGCATGATGCGACTTAACTTAATTAACCTAATTCCATTATTCGCACTCTAAATGATTTGCGATGTAACATCACAAGGCATTATGAGTTGATTGATGAAAATATTTTACAAAATGTTTTTGAAAACGTGACCAAACGGGATGGTAATATGTCTGAATGTCGGTGGACAAAGCGTATACATGTAATGGTATTCACGTAATAAATGAGATTTATAGGGAAGTTTGTTGACAGTACCATTAATTTTTCCTTTCGGTTGAGTGTTTGTGTTAAATTAAATGAGGTGAAATAAGTAAGGTCGTAGCCATTCTGATCGCAGTGCTATAGATCACTGTGAAGTAGTGTGATGGAAGGATTTTAAATTGGATAAAAAACGGACGGTGTGGTAGGTAATTTCACGCGATAATATAGTTAAAATATCAAAGTGAAAGACATTGATTGAATTTGCGTCAACGTTCCAATTTGATGTATCGTTAAACTGTTATAAAACCGAATCGGAACAAAACCTGATGCTCTTAGCATTTATCGGGTTCGGCCGGTCGTGCATCCTGAGCCTGGATGAAAACGTGATAATGTGAAAAGACTGTAAAAGGTTTTATTCCCGGTGTTAAATCCGTAAATACGATGAAATTTAAAATTCGCCCGAACGAAATCGATTTACGGTTTTATTAACAGCTTTATTTGGGAACATCAAACCGATTCGGAATTATTGGTGTTAAATTTGAGAAACATAACAGATAATAGTGTTATTGGAGCGGGCATGGCGCTGGCCCTTCCAAACGAGGAGTTACCGGCGAACAGTGGAAAGATAAACCGAAAACAATTTGATTTTCTCAGGCATAATCGAACGGTTATTTCGATGGTTTAGAATCGCGTCACGTAAACCGGCCAGAGCGATCGGGAATTTTTTATTGTTGCCGAATGAAATATTTTTTCCAGGTCGTCTCTATCTTGCTAAATTGCCTAAGTTGGCTAACCGTAACGTGTTTTATTTTCTATTCGGATTTATTGTCCATTTCGGATGATTTTATTGAAGAATCTATCACGGCTCCTCTGGGACAAGAATGGAATTTCATCTATAAAATAGATAGGAGGCGTAAAAATAAACGAAAAATATTGGAATATAATCTTATACAGATTTCTCGAAACCATTTTATTATACCGTTTCTCTGATTTAGGGGTAAACTGAAATCAGCTGTATACTTTTACGATTCACATATTTATCACGTCTTCTACACGTTACTTTCAAGTTATAACTTCGAATTGTCCATAAATATTGAAGACATCATAGTTTCTCACTCTTCCCGTTTATTCTGCCAGTTAAAAAAATTCAGCGTTGAAACTTTATATACAGTTAAACTTGAATTTATTTAAAGCAGTTGTGCAAATTTTCACATTTCAAAATACATGTCCTTCTGAAGGTTTCAACCATCGTCATCAGTTCATCTCATCATTCTCTAATTACTTAAGAGTTACTTTTTCCACAAGAAGGAAAGTCTCTGAGAAATTTGTTCTTGAACTGAGTGTACTTGAAAATTTTACATTTTTCACTATGTGTATTATACACTGAGAACGTCTTGTTAGAGTTTCGAGTGGAATTAGTAGGATCAAACATCTTTCATTAGACAAGTGCTCTTTTACAGGGTTGCACTTTTGACTCTAAAATATCTACTTGTTATTAGAAACTGACAAATGGTGGTGTAAATCATACTTAGTCATTAAGTTTAAGGACACCTTGCTTAAAGGCGACACCAAACTAATGAAACAGGAAGGCGTCTAGAATTTTGTTTTATTAAGAATAATCAGTAATGATTTTTTCATGTGAAAATGTTGGCATGTCATATTTAGTCAAAACTGCAAAAATGCTCATGACATAAAATTGTGGTAAACTTATCCACACAATATTTGTTTTTTACGACCCGAAGGCTCGGTGCCTCGAAAGATGTCAACGAAGAGTAAACGTACAGGATTGAATTTTATCTGTTGTGGAATAACGATGAAACTCTTTGTAACGCTTCCCAGAACGAACCATGATAAGAATAAAAGACAACAGAATTGTAACAGTAATACAATGGAATATCATAAAATTTCACAATTTATCTACGCAAAAAGTTTTAAGTAGGTACCAAACGAATGCTCACATAGAAATGAAAATTCGTCACAAAACCAACAGATATATTTATCTGGAAAATGATAATCACTTTGTTTTCTAGCTATCATTTCATACATATTTTACCACGAAAAAGAAATACTTTCATTTTGTCCTAATGTTGTACATAAAATAAAATAAAATAAATAAATACTATCATAGAACGGGTTGGTAAAAACCTATAAGTACAGTTTTAAAGAAACTCGAACTAAAAACCAAAGAACGTCTGGACAAGTATAAAATACATTAAAAAACTCTGAACAGCACTCTTTGTACTGTACAATAATTCTTATACGTTGAGTGTTTGGCTTATTCTGAAAGCTATTAGTTTCATTTGACATTTTGTTTGGGATTATCCAATTACATTTTATTTTTTCTTCGATTGAGACACTTCACTAGTCATGTTTAATAATTATGGGCATTGGCCAAGCTGTGGGTCTTTAATTTTAGGATACCCTGTATATTTCAATAATAGATAACGATGAAACAAAAATTCCATACCAAAAAGAGTGAAGATATAAACGATTCTGGCTCTTTTTAAAATATTTTGGTGTTCTAAAACATTAAGTTATTCGTTATTACAGTTATTTCATTTCGGTTTCGAAATAGTAATGTATTTGTATGTTTCTATGGAGCTTAATATGGATTAATAGAAAAGTTTATATTTAGAGGCCAGCGTAACGTTTAGACAAAAATTTAATACGCAAGTGTATAAGCTGAAAAGTGCCTTGTGCTCCTGAAAAAGACCTTTTTTGACCTAGGTGACTGTTTTAGGGGAAATTAGATTAGATTAGATTTCATAATTGGAAATGCATTTGTACCTTAATCAACATGTAAACGAGGGTTGTCAGGTGATTTGAGAGGACAAGTTTTTCTTGCTGGTCCAGCTCACATCTTCTAGGAGACACGACTAACTTTTATTTAGAGTAGTGTTAAGGAGATATACTGAATAAGAGTACTACATTTCAATCCCTACTTCTCAGTTATGTTTTTAGAAAAAGTAGGTTCCTCCATTGTTGTAAATTATACATATACATTACTTCAGTACATTACTTGAATATTTAGTAAAAAATCTTATCTCATGAGAGTATTATGTTTGCCATCATGCTTGTTATATAGCTATTTCCATAAAAAGTAACAATTTGTCTAAAAATTTCCATAAAAGCAAATTCTTAAAAAGAGATCTTATTTTCTCTGCCCGGAGGATACTATTCAACATAAGCGTTACCGAATACCCCCGAAGCCCCTTTGTGCATAAAATATGCACGCACGGGTTCGATGCATTTTCTTACCCTCCTCGTTTGAGTAATAAATAAACCTCTGCAAATATCCTCGAGGAACACTCTGCCTCGGTTCTCTTAAAAGAGAAGTGGCCTTACAACACATAAAATGTACCTACGTATTTTAAAGATTTGCTCAATATCTGATTCTGTATGCACGCAGAGATTGCATGTAAAAGCATTTTTATCCAATTTGCCATTTGATACGGTACTATCTCTCATTGTACAAACGTGATGTTCTATGTTCATTGTGAACCGTTGCAGTGATACATAAACATTAACGAACAACGTATCTGAATAGATAAAATAAATTCACTGTTCCAAAATGTGAGGTATTAATAACAGAAATAGCCATAAACCACGAATTTAACGCGATGACTTGAGGCGGAACAACTATCGCAAAAGTAAGTAATTATGTTAGATATTGCTTTAATTACGAGCCCATAATGTTTATCTGCGACAATATAGAAAACTATAATTCAGAACAACATCATCGAGTTATATACGAACTATCGCTTTTTATGATCTGAAACACGTTTTCAATTCTTGTAGTTCCAACTCAATCTGTTCTGGCAGATTTGTGAAAAAGTTAAGGGTATAAAAAGGAAAAATGACGTCTCACTTTTTCTTTCACAAAACAACTGTTATAAATGGATGTCATGTTTCTTTGGATTATCGCAATTTCTTTTTGAGCTAAAATTGGAAAGTTGATAAAAAATGTTTGAGGTGTGACTTTATTTTTAGAATTGATGCCCAACGATCTCTTCCTATTAATCTCGAGAACTATAATCTGGAATTTTTGATACAACTGCCAAGAATTTGTACGCGTCCTTCTGCTTCTGGCAGACGATGCATTGTTGAGCTGATAAAATTGAATACTTTCGTGAAGTTGTAGGTTACAGGCTAACTCTAATAAATTAAGGTTGTATAGTTTTAAGACAAAAATAAGTTTCCATGATATTTAAAATGTTTAGTTTTACTCTTTAGTGTTGGAAATGTGAAACTTCGAATTTTATGCAGTTTGGGACGAAAAATGAGATGTGATTTTTCAACAGTACATGTGTGGCAAAGGAAGTGTAGGTGCGTGGTTGATGAATGGTGGGAATCTTGAGAAAAGGTGTCCACTCTTCTGTAATAAATTCATTATGCAAAAACTATTGCATATTTGAATTTGAAATTTTGGAGGATACCTTGTACCATCGGAATTTACTACGGAAATATTACGTACATGCGGTGTATTTCCCATTTGTTTTTAACAATTGAAAAATAGATTTTGTAATAAACTTTGTTACTTAGGTGAGCTATTTCAATTTTTCTCTTTAATATTCGATGTTCGATTGTAGGATATTTTTATGGAAATGTCTGTCCACACGTAAGCTGTGGCAACGGCGGTCATTAAAACAACTCTATGCCATCCTCAAAGCACTATTTATTCGAAAATAAAAATGTTAGATTTGTCTACCACTAGACCGAGGGCAGAATAAATAAAATCCAACTGAATTCTCTTCACTGTTGCAGTTATAATTTCGAAGCTTCGGTCGTTTTTATCGTGTAATACAAACGAAAAGCGAGTAGCGAAAAACAAAAAAACGATAATGCTCGAAATCCCTCTGGCTCGCTCCAACTTTGGTCGCGATCCCAGAATGACAAAGAAGGGAGAAGAATTTTCGTAGTGGTAAGTACACACAGGTCGATTCCTCTATATGCGGTTACAAGGATTTAATAACATTCGATGGAAACGCAATTTGCTACCGGTTTCGGCTTCCGCGGAAAAAGGACGATGCGCCACCATAATCCGCTTTGCAAAGTTTTACAAATTAGAGAAAAAAATTTATTCATCTCTTTCAGCTGGAAATATGAGACTACCTGCGAATCCTAATTTTATCCCCGGGTGTTAACTTTGTACGTTGTGCTTTTAACAAAAGCCGGAATTCATCAAAAAAACGCAATGACATTTTTCTTGTAAGTCCGAAGGGTTAATTTTTTTGGCTCGAGCACCCTATACCAGCTGATTCAGCTAAGCACTCGAGGCCTTGCAATTTTTTCAGAATATATCCTATACAGGGTGAAATTTTGACGTCATGTGTTTCGAAAGCCGTGCAATCTAGAACATACGTTTGTTTTGGGGCCACTAGAATTACCATTTATGGTTTTTATCGTGAATACACACTCTGTATCTTCTTACGCAGATTAATGAAGGAAATGAAATATAATTGAACCAATAGACGGTGGCAATTACGGATTAAGCGATCCAATAATTTTCACTTAATGCATAACTAGTTATGTAAGGTTTTAGCGCAGTTCTCTGTAAAAGTGGTATCTTGGAGCAGGGCCGAACTGGAAATTATTTATTGTTTTGCTTGTTCACAGCAAATAACACATAATAACACAATGAAGCGATCCACTATATCCTAAATAAATCATTAATTCAGTTCATTCTTCATTTATTCAAATTCAGTTCATTCAAATCATTAAATCATTCTAATTTATCCTTATATTTTTGTTTTGTTTTTTTGAGATGATTAATTCAGTTAAATGAACTATTTTGACATGCTGTGTCAATTTCGTTTTTGATTACTTGAATAATTTTATCCCCAAATTTAAGATTCACATTGTTTCTCCTCCTTTTAGTTGTGACCAAATCATTTCATTTGAGGTTTATAAGGAGGAAACTGTAATACTTTGTGGCCTAAATTTTCAGTCGTATAATTTTGTATTATTATTTTTGGAAATATTTGGTCTAAAGGACCTTTACGAGATTTTTTTTGACTGTTTATTTTCGTAATACATGTAATCTTTTTTTAAATATATTTATATTTTGATGATGAATTCGGCATGTTTTTAAATAATGCCGAATGATATGGCGCCAATACGTTTCCTTAAATTCAGTAGCTCGTTGTTATCATCTACTTATGACTAACACTGTTAGTTGATTTTTGAAGTATTTTAAAGAAGAAGAAGAAGAAGTAATTTAAATGAAATTTAGTGAAATTTAGTACGGTGAAAGACAGCGGGAGGTGTAATAAACTACTACAATCATTTTAGTCAAACATTCCACTGTCACTAGGTTCAATTTTACATACCTAAAGTACGAGTCTATCTACGATATCTATCAAATATATACAGTAATTTTTAGTCTATGCCAGTATAATGGCCATTATAATGCCAATTCATTGTATAAGTAATGCTGTATGATAAAACGAAAGTTTTTTAAATGGGAAGATGATCAATTGTGTTTATGATTTAAAATAGAAATCATGATAGCAATCTTAAAGTCCTTAGAATTTCTTTCATTTATTAGTTGATATCTTTGCTTTTTGAATTGGAAAAAATACATTTTCACGATATTTTCACAGTTTTCACAAATAAACCGAACATTATGGCAGGCCCGGTTGTGCATTGAAGACAAAGGAAACAACGTTGAACTTGTAGCAGTGCTCAATTTATTTCTAATCACACCATCAATTTAAGACGACAAGATTGCATTAATTCGATTTTAATTCTCCTTTAACTTCTCAGTTAACAAAAAGTTCGGGCCATTTTATTTTCTCGTCATCAATTAGCTTAGTGTAAGCATTCAGGTCTTAAGTTTACTCACATTCTGAGTTGAAAATCTTTCTGTACATACTTAAGGTACATATTTCGCAAAAACTACGGCTTGCCCTGGAAAGTTAATTATTCGGCTGAAATCGAAGAAATTATTATCTCTTCGCAGGACGTCGGGTGTAAACGTCCCGATAGAGGAGATAGGGTTGAGAAAAGGGCACTAAATCTGCGTTTATCAGAATCCTAACGAGTCACTACGCCGAGAAAAATTTCGTTAGGACCTATCAGATGGTTTTTAGAATTATTGCCGGAAAATTAACGTATTTTTTGTTGACTTTGTTTATCATTAGACTTTTATTTCCCTCTAGTTTTAGTGGCGGATCTGAGAAAAACCGAGGGAAAAAATAAACGAGACAAAATTAAGGATAGGACAAACAAATGAATAAGAAATATAAGAGAACGCAAAGATTATGATCCTCAGTAGAAGTAATGAAAACGAAAAAAACGATTAGATGCTAAAAACAATTATCGCGGACACCCTTAAAACCAAACAGAAACTAAGAAAAGAAGACAAAGATTTAGCAGCACCAAAATTATTCTTTAAAATAAAAATTATTCCTAAATCCCGACAAATTTGAAAAACACAATTTTCGTCTCGACAAATCTCATTGGAACAACTTATCGGGGTGCATAATTTCGTCACACAACAATTCGAGAATGTTCGCGGGCTTGAAATTGTAAGTGAAGAAAACATTCATGTTTTATTTATGCCTTCTTGAACGGTTATTCGAAAACTTTTGAAATATTCAGCATTTGTCTTTTGATTTCTCCGTACGGTTGTGAGATATATACAGTCGTAGCAAATTGCGTTTGTTTTTAATTTACCATTGTTTTGCTATTTGCGTTATGGTCACGGTATTTATCATACATATCTTAAACATACCGATAGTTGAACATTATCAAATATATTTTACTCAATACTCAACAGTATAATTATGAATTTCCAAATGACACTTGGAATAGGATATAATTTATGATTTCTATATAGGAATAGGGAATTATTATTTATGTATTATTATTATTATTAAACTGCGTTTAAAAATATAGATATTTAATTCAATTGAAAAAGCATACAACAAGCAGTAGAACTGATATGTAAGAAACAAGCGATGGATAAGAAAGAAAAGTGATTTTGAAGCTTTGATTACAAGAACGTTGTATCTATAAATGTTACATCCTCATAAATTTTGTTACTTAATCATATTATGTGGATAATTTTGCAAATTTAGGGTGAAAGTATAGATAATGGAGGATCAATTCGTGAAATAGGTATTAACGATTTATTTTAAAAAATGAACACATTTTGAAAAACTTTTTTGAAATAAGAAGTTAAAAGTTGGCTCTAATACTACAAATAATTCATTTGACATAATTTGCAATGCTTATTCCGGCCATAGAATATTAGAAAAATCAACAAAAAAATACATAGATAAAAATAGTTTTTTCGTGACACGAATTCTTTGTTAATACAACGTTTTTCACAAAGTTAATTCATTCGATTTGTGTGCACATATAATCGAAGTAAGGAAATATGTTAAAGTAAATACAATTTTCAACTATTATACTTTATATTATCAAAGAAATTCTCTATTTCTAATTGGAATAGTATAAACTTTTATTTCACTTTATGAACACCACTTAATAAACTTATCCAATGCAAGTTGTAAGGAATTACTTTAAAACAAAGTTCAATCCTGGAGATAAAAGGCGTCCCTTTGAAGGAATGGCTGTTTCACAATCCTTTCAACTTATAAATATTAAGCTATTACCATTCGGGTGCAAATTCCTTTTACATTTTACTCCCTTAAAAGAAATACGTACAGTTACTTTTTTCTCCCTAAACAATATTAAATTACATGTTGATGGATTATACGAAAAGATCAGAACCAACTGCGCCGCTTTTAGAAATGTTATCGCAATATATCTTGGAAATGTGAGAGATACGACACGTACAACGACGAAAATTACACATTTGGTACTTTATTAAGAAAGCGTCCCTTTCGGGAAAGATAAGAAGAAATTTGTCTTAGGATGAACTCTTCTGTTGTTACAGGAAAAATGATAGCAAATACCACGGGAGTAACTGTGTAAACAAAAATTTCTGTTGAATCATTTTAAATTTCACCTACTACAAAATGATCAAAAAGTTGAGTTAGTTTAATTTGTATCCATGTAAGCTTTTTATTTTATCTCTATGGACATTCTAAACCATTTTGGCGATATTAAAAATGTATTCCGGCGTCCTTATGGGAACAATACATGTGATATAAATAACATTTTCTTGAAATACTCACGTTGTCTCTGAACATAAAAGCGGGAGACGTTACCTCTTTACGCCTATCTTTCTTCATATGATGTATATTAAATTTTCCTTCTGTTCCAGGAACAGCATTATTGTCTCTGTGTACAAATGTGCGGTGCATTTTCTTTTGAGAAAGCTTAGTCGAGACATACAACGAAATTGTATTATTAAAGTGAAGTGAGAAAAAGACCGAGACGGAGGCCGTAAAAATTTGAGTGTATAATAGTCGGTACTTGCACGGGGTTGGGGCAAATGTACATCCCAGCTAAGGTGAACAGTACAAGTCACCCTCTTAAATTGAATATCCTTGCTAAAATCCACCCTAACGAAGAAGCACCGGACTGGGACTAACAAAGCAGCACACTTGCACCCTACGGTGTAACTAATTAAGGTTGAGGGTGATGAGGTAAATGAGCATTGCACGTTCTATTATAAACTTTTCCGTTAAGCCTAAAGCGTCAAAAATTAGGTAATGAAATTCTTTGCTGCGAGAGAAATCTGCTGAAAACATAGAACACATTTGGAAAATCGATAGTCTGTTTATGCTTTCACGGCAACGTAATTTATTTAAATATTTTTGTCCCTCGCTGGGTTAGTATTTGAATGGGAACTGGACAAATGTTTTTCTTAAACTTTAAGCGTCAAAATTTTGGGTGCATTTCAACTTTCAGTTTAATTCATTACTTTTAACGAAAGGGAATTACATACAGAAAGATTGTTGATTCCGCCGGTGGATCTAATATGTGGATTGAAATAATCAGTTATCACGTTTTGTTATAAATTATTTCATTGTTAATCAAACATGTTATTGCTGCAAGGGAAACCTGACAGAGAGATGAAACACTTTCATAAAATTTGGAGTCAATTAACAATTTCATTAAGAAGTTGATATAGTTTTTAATGTTCTATTCCTTCGATGAGATATGGTGTTATGGGTCCAATTTGCTGTTTTCCCAGTAACATTTCTCATGAAGAAAAAGTGTCGATATAATGCTACCATCGAAATAGACTTACTGCATCTTATGTTAAAAACCTGTCTGTTGGTCTAAAGTACCAACAGTTAAGCATTGAATTTCTTTGCTTTGAGAAAAATCCCTTTTATCCATTAGATTGTAAAGTGTTTTATTTCTCTGCTGAGTTAATCTCGTTGAGCGTAAAGCGTTAAAAATTACGTACAAAATGTCCTTTTTGCGTAAAAGGAGATCTGCTGGAGGCACAGAAACTTTTGAAGATACGCAGGCCATTTAAGTTTCATAACGACTTAAATCATTTTCAATCGATTCTATTTTGAAGCGTTCTATTTATCTGACGCTGTGTTAGTCTTTTGAGTACAATTTGTCATTTTCCCCCAGGGATGAATTCCCGCGAAGGAAAATCATCGATATCTCGGAAACTAATAATCGCATCGATCTCGTATAAAGATTGAAATAATCTGACTTCTTCCCGACTATCATCAATATCCAATTTCAAAATTTCATCCACAGTATTCCACTTTGCTGAGAATTAAGGGAGAACTGGAATGAGATGATGAAAATTCCCATTGCTTCTGGCGAAATTAATATTTTTGGTTATAACCAACATATAACGAGCTGGATTAATTTTTTATTTGCTCCAGAATTGAGCCGTGCATCTGTCGGAAGTATTGGATCGTAATGGAAGAAATTCGAAGATTTTCGTATCGCTTAAATTTCCCATTATTTTTATTTCATGAAGGATACCAGTCTTTGCGATTGAATTTGGTAGACTGGATCCGTCAAAAGAATTACGACGGACATGAAATCATAAACGGAATCTGGACAGTTTAATGATTACGTCGAAGATTTGTTCCCACCTACAAACACAGCGTGTCACACGCAATTTATCCCTAACTGAAAACTCGACTTTCTTCACCCAAACTTTTGTTGTAGACCGTCTCTTTTCACCCATTTCTGTTTAGTCGTGAATGGAACTTGTTTAGGAGACCTTTGACTTTTTGAAGTTTTTGAAATAGATTCTTAAGTACATTTTTATATACGAGGCGGTATAAAAAGTTTGTGAACGCGCGTTATAAATGCGTTATTAATGAATTTCCCCAAATTTAAAAACTTACCGGTTTCTCATTAATAAACCAGGAAAGAATAGGAGCTGGATCCGACACGTCAGAAACACATTTTGCTCTTAAGGTATCCCCTTCTTTTACGGGTGAAGACAGGAGCTCAATCCTCGGATTGTCCTTCGGCAACGCTGCAATAAATATTTTATGATTAGAACTGACTTAATTTTAAAAACAGTTGACTGACTACTCGATTTTAAACATTTTGAATATATTTTACTATTATTATTTTTTCAGCATGCAAAAATATTTTCATTGAAAACCAAGTGACCAGTTTATTAACCAAGTTTTTAAGTTTGATTGACGAAGCGTTCTTATTTTATTTTTCTTGCTGTTACTCTTCTTATTCTCCTGTTCTAATTATTTCCGAACTTAAATTTTTGATTGGTGTTTTTTCAATGAAGGGTTTGTTTACTATAGCAAACTTTTTTAAAGCTTTAAGATGATTCGGAAATCCATAAAAAGAACGATGAGAAAATATGCACCACGTATGAAAGTAATAAAGAATTTTATTTTATTGACGACAATAGAAGTGTAATGACATTTACTTGTGCTAGAGCCTTATAATTACTTATAAAGTTTCTCTCGTCTTTCGGAGTGTATTGCTTAGATTCATTTTAGAACAGACGTAAAAATGTGGGGGGAGGAATCGAAAATCTTCAACTGCTTTTACTGTTTTTACTAGTCGTGAATTTTGCCGAAGGAGAAGAAATTTACTGTTATATTACAAATTACAGAAGCCTTAACACCGGTGTTTATTAAATTTTTCTTTCCATTGACGATAATGTTACGAATGAACTTTCATTTCTGTGGTGTGGTTTGACGAACACATTTTTTATTTCTCATTCTTTTTTCATATGCGTCAAGTACGAAGCTGAATAAATGTATATGGAGTATTATAAACGTTAAACATTGTGTTTTTATGTTGCATGTATGTCGATATGATATGGTTCGTTCAGTTATTCTTATTACCCATTTTGTAAAGGACGTTTTAAAGCTGGATTTCAATTTCCAAAGAAAAATCAGGCCGTCAGCGAATTACCGATATTTAGTTTCTGTTCAGAACCTGAATTTTTCATACATTAAAACAAAATTAAAAAAGTACCTACCATCCATTAGTCATGCTTGCACTATTTGAAATCCATTATTATATTTTTCAATTTAGTGATGCTCTAATTCAACTCTTCCTAATTAAAACGTAACATCAGCATAGTGTAATCAATCCCAAAAAATACACAGGCATAATATCGAAGGCGAAAGATGTAGAACACCGAGTTAATCCCGGTGTATTCGCGTTTTCCATTACCCATTCCCATTTACATATTAAATTTTTCCTCTGAGGCTGTGAGTTAGTTATATGTATACAGAGTGCACTGTTTCTGCTGATTAGACTGCACAATGCACAGATATGTGCTTGGCAGATCGCATTATTTGATGTCCTTCACTGCGACGGGACGAGGACCATTATCCTGAGTTATATATGAGCATGTTTATTAAACAGGACTCGGAATCTGACGTAAAAACCACCACGTACAGGGAGAGGCGATCACTAAGAATAACCGGATCTCAGTGCGCCTTTTTTTCTCGCTTTAATATTATGCAAATGATTTTCCGCGTTTTTCCTCTCCGAGATTAAAAGGCATCACTTTAATTCATAAAGTAAACTAATAAGATTAGTGATGAGGCAATCTGTAGCGTGCCATTATGATGAGTTGATAATGTTTTAAAGCGAAAGATCTTGATTATGTGATCTCTTTACAGCACTGCAGTCCTTGAGTTAATTAAAATTTGTTGGGGGTGATCTCTGCGTACTCTGCGACTTAGTCCTTTCATTAGTGAATCGCCTCTGACGTTAAACTTTCAAGTCGACAATTAAGTGGATGGGTATTAAATTGCCTATTACAAACAAACAGAATTGTACTAATACTACCGACTTTAATAAACAAAACGTACCCAGTCAATTCGTCGAGAAACTGTAACTTCAATTTTATTCGACAGTCTTCACCCTGGGTCGATTTCGGAATTGTCTAATGTGCACGACATTACTGACGATATTTACTTTTGTACAAAGTAAACCTCAACGGCCTGGTACAAGTAATAACTATTTTCCCAACATTCCCCGAGGGCACACGAGAAATTTCGGCATATGCTGAATTACCATAAGTAACTAAATATTTCCTTGAAATTTTGAATGCGCTGGCAACAGGGATTGAACATATTTGTTATTTTTCTCTTTGATCATATGTCCACTCATTCGTATCAACGCTTTAAGTTTCAGAAAATGTCTTTAAAACAAATCACTTGAGTAAAGTTAATATTAACAAGTCACAATAAAAATTGTATAAAAAATGTAAAAGACAACCTTATATTGTGTTCTTATCTTCACCAATGAACTCAACCAGTGGATTA
This sequence comes from Cryptocephalus primarius, assembly GCA_963576515.1. NCBI lineage: Eukaryota > Metazoa > Arthropoda > Insecta > Coleoptera > Chrysomelidae > Cryptocephalus > Cryptocephalus primarius. The sequence goes on from OY754936.1 coordinate 14,096,688, forward strand.
AATTCAATTATGCTAGTGGAGATAAGGATAAGGAGTTATTCTTTTCTTCTTCTACTTGAAGTGCCTATCTGTTTCGGATTTTGGCGATCATTATTGTTATATACATTTTATCGACTGTTGATCTCAAGTCGATTGTTGTATTGATCTCCACATGCCTTTTTTTAGGATTTCCTTCTTCTAATGCTTCGTTTTCCTTGGATAATTGCAATAATTCATATCTCTCACGATTTCTCATTACGTGGCCTAAATATTCCAGTTTACGTTTCTTTATTATAAATAATATCAGTTTTTCTGTCCCTATTTTTAACAAGTTGGTTAGATGACCTCATAAATTTGGCGATGAGGCCACATTTCTAAGGCTTCTAGTTTGTTGAACGAGCTGCTCTTATTTTTCGCCTTATTTCTGACTGACAGGCTGTATATCTGCTCTCATCGTTTATGGTTTTTCTTTTCTCTTACATTAGTCATGTGGTTTCTTTTGTAATCTAGGGAGATCTTCTATCGTGCTTGATTGCCAAGAATTTATTTTCTATCTTCATGCAACTTTTGCAATATTTCCGACAATGTCATCCACAGGATGTGTTCCTGGCTTAATTTTTTGAGTTCGGTTTTTTGACATTAGTATTTTATACCTGTTGATGTTATTGTTTAATAATATTCCTTAATTATCAATAAAGAAGAGTAAAACGCTGAAGTTCTTGCCTGAGCGTCGCGCGATTGGATGTGAAATTTTGGGCGTGAATCGGTCATCGACTGACCATTTATTTTTGATGAACTTTGGTAATTTGTATTTCATCATTCGTGTTTTATCAAAGGAGAATGGAAAGCTTTGGGCGAAGTCTTGACATTGAACGTGAATAATATTTTTCTGGTGCGTCTGAGAATAAAAGATATGCCAATACAAACGTTAGATTACACAATTGCCTTTATAATGCGCTCTGGTTTATCAAAGTTGATTGAAACAATTGCGAGATATAAACGACACCAAAAAAAGTTACATTTTTCAAAATTACGCAAAAAGTGTAATTTGGGGTGTGAAACATTGGGTTTTTTACTGTCACTTTAAGTCAATTTCTGAAATAAAATTTGTGGATGCATAAATTTGCAGGGTCACGTTAGGAAAATGTCCACATTTAGTAGACTAAAAGTGATAAATTTGACTTAAGAACAACATTTAATGAAATAAAGTAATTTCACCGTTTTAAGCTTACTCCTAAACAAATTTGTAACCTGTACGACATATAAAATGAACGCTGTGTGCACAAGTTCATCAGAAATGCTAATATTTGTCCGCTTTGCGTTGAAGTCGTACAGTGTTCCCCCTTGAATCATTTACTCAATAAAAACGTGAACTTCCTTCCCTTGAAACTTATTTAATTTCAGAAAAATCTCCGCAGCAATTTAAGCAAGAGTTAAACGTCCCTCAGTAAACAGTCTTCCTTAAATAAGATTTAAATTTTAAAAAATTGTTTCTGCTTCACCCTATATCGAGGATATTTATGAAACAGAATTAACTCACGGGAAGGGGTAAAAAGTTGTTTGGCCCGCTCGTGCGTTTGTCTGTCTGTTTAAAGGCAATAATTTTGCGGATTTTCTGTGGAAGATTGGTAGTAAATTTTGAGGGAAAAATTTAAATGTTACTTTTATAGCCGCGAGGGCGGATAAAGTATCGTGAATAGGAAGTTTTTTGTCAGTAATAGCATTATGGAAATGCAGCCGTTGGGTGCTTTTTAAAAGATTTGCTTAAAAGTTATATTCTAGAAAAGGTCGAAGGAGTCGGGAAAATTGTAAAAGCATATTGTGTTATTAGGAAAAATAACAAAACAATTTTCCTCCGCGGGTTAAGCCAGTAGAAATATCGTTTCGCTATATCAAATGGGATGCGAAAACTCGAGAAGGAATTATCTTTTGTGAAAATTAAACACTGGTTATAAAATGATACAATTTTTTTGTCGGAACCCGAGTTGTCCTTGTTAATAAATTATTATTATTTCAACGAAATTTAATTTGAGGGGCTGTTTTATTTGCAAGAAGCGAAAGTAAATCTTTATGAAATAGATTCTCTACCACAACGTTACCAAAAATTTTCTTATTGGTTTTGTGCTCGAGTCAGAAAGCAGGATTGGTGGGAGTGAAGGAAATGTAATTTAAAATTCAATTCAAGAACAAACAAAATAAAGCTGCGAAAAACGCAAAACACGCACGGATGTAAAAAATGTAATGTTTTTCTTTACAACAATGCCGTTCAAAATAAATCCTGCTGGGGGCTCAAAATATATCTGAATGTGTGTGTAAGTGCGTGAACATCCCTTATTTCCTCCCTGAGATTACATCCCTGTGTATGTGCTCGAGTTAACGGCGAAATCTCGACACAGAAAGTGAATTATTCTCTCCGTGAAATTGTTTGACGACTAATGCGAAAGTTATATTAAAGTTCAGCATGAGTTTTACGACCACTCTCCAAACGAAGCCTCTATATAATCCTAATTTGTATGGGCAGTAAAAGTCAAAAGGTACGAGGACGAGAACCTGTACATTTTATCCCATTATGAGGTTTTACTCCCACGAATATTTACTACTCTTTTTGAGTTGTTCCAGTTTCAGACAAAAATAATTTTAACAACAAATGCAATTGGCACATTACTTCTCCGCGCTATCTAGCGAATCTTTAAATAACGTAAAACAAAGGAAAGAACAGCGGTGCCTTATGTAATGGGCAAGTATATAAAATTAAATTACCCGCAGTGATAAATTTAGTGAACCCAGTTTCCCGTACTTTTATAGATTGGCATTTCGTCCTCGTACCCTTTTTACGGCTCTATTTCCATGTGACCTGTCAGGAAAGGGTAAAAGGAAGTAATTTCACTTCCATTATATTAGTACCAGCTGATTATCCCACTCTTAGGCAGGATTAAAACATCAGTGAGATTTCAAGTGCCAACCTCTAATACCCCGAGACTTACATCGAATCTCCGAATTACCTGAATGTAATTCTAGAGTTCCTTCATGTCGTGGAGGACTTCCTTGAAAGATATTCATGGGGCTGGAACGACGGTTTAATTAAATTAAAATGATCCAGTCTATAAACAGTTTTTACTCCGGGAACAACATTGATTAAGTGAAACGCCGATGTTCCGGGGAGTTTCGAAAAATCGTTTAATATTTTAATTGACTGCAGCTTTGAGTTAGGAAAAGCTGCGATGCGTATAAACCACTCTATTTGGAAACTAGAAAATTTTATCAAGCAATTATGTGGATCAGTTATTGTCTCCATGGCGTTACAAAACTATTCTTGGAAAACGTCACCGCACTTGTATAACGGAGAATAAAACGCAAATTCATCGAAAACAAAATGTGAACCCGCAATCAAACGGTTGACTCGTTTCTGACGTAAAACTGAACGACGTATGTTTCTGGATTGTCAGCGCATCAAACTTTCTTGCAACTGAGGGAATATGTTCACCATTGCGATCCTCTGCTGATACTCCAAACTTCAAATCGCTGAACACTAAACTACTGCACTCTAAGACCTAAACCTTAAACGCTTTACGTTCTGAAATTCTAGCTAAGCGTTCAAGCGAAGCGGATCCGTCATCCAACTTTATTATAGTCAAAGAGAGATAGAAGTGAGGTCTTAGAAAACAAAATAATAGTTATGAAAGAACACAAGGCGGCAGGGTAGAGGACAGGCAGTGAAACCAATTAAATTTCAACCGATGTTTCCTTAAAATATTATGACCTCCTCATGGCTACAAAAGTATAACAATAAAGTATTGTTATTTTGAATAATAATTGCAGTTTCCACTGTCTTTTATTATGTATATTTTTATGTAAGAGAAAATGACATCTGGGGGGTTGTTTCACAACATTTCTGAATCATAAGGAAGTGAAATGGTAACATACACAACTTTTAGGCGAATCTGACGAACGAAGGATAAATTACTTCCTAACCACATAACAAATTTAAGTGTCTATTCTCTCTTAACACAAATCAAGAGAATTGTTACAAAGCTCAAGTTGACAGAATTATAGACATGTTTAAAAAACTATATTTTAATTTTAGAAATTAGAATTGGGATCTGGAATTTTTTTTTCGAAAATTTACAGAATGTCACCAAAAATGAGTTGAAATATTTCACTCCAAACGACATTTAAATTTTTTTTAAACCAATTGTAAAAATAACTAACAAATTATTTTACAAAATTAGAGAAATCCGTTAATGCTTAGAGAACGTTAAGGGAAAAAATTACCAAGTCCAAGTTGAAACTTAATTTTTTTTTATATAACTATACAAATATCCCCTTATCGAGTCAAATTTATTATAAACCGGTGAATATTATAGATTTAAAATATTGTATAAATCAACAACCCATAAATGATAAGAGAAGGAATATTTTAAGAGCACAAATAACTTATTGCATAAACTATTTTTACTGCTTGTCTGTTAAATAAATTAGTTTAAATACATCTTTAATAACAAAGCGGTTTGTTGAATTTGGACTCAAAGTGCCTGATATACATTTATTTCGCACGCCCTGTAATTTCTCAAATATGGTACGCCTATATAAATTTAGGTAGTATTTGTAAATTCAAGACAAATATAATTCAATCTCAAATCGAAGATTTTTCTCTTTCAATAACCTAAAAGTATTTGTATCATACGAATCAGGCAGAACAACACTGTCGCGTAATTTTCTGTACAACCTCTGTAGGATCTCACTAATTGTGGGCCAAAGCCCATCCCTGAAAATTTAATAATTTGTAACTGAACTGCAGTAAATATCCTGAAATCCCGGCGAAATCCCCTGAAAGATTAATATCATCAGATTTATAAAGCGGGGATCCGAAATAATTTATTCCGCCCCTGAAATAAGTACTTTACAAAATATTAATTTCAGTTTCTTGACGAAATCCCCGAACCTTCAAAGGTAAAACTATTTTCCGTTCGGTCAATGGATTCAATCGCGTAAGTACTAGAGAGCGTTTCAGGAAAACTTCTCGTTGGGAATACAACGGAGTAAGCAAATGTTTGTCTGAAGTTAGAACAGTTGTATAGAGTTAAGAGTCATCGTAAACTTTGCATAAAAAGCAGCAGAAATTAGGAATTTCTCCGATACGTGCATCACTTTATATATTCGAAGAAGAAAAGTACGAGGTTATATCGACGCTCCTAATATCCATTCAGATAGAAAAGTTTGTGAGTGTTCATGAATTAAAGTCGAAAGATACGTCGCTTTCAATTTCCGTCACGTAATATTTTGCCTGGAATTTTTTTTCTGTCTCTCTCTGCGTGATCTTTGGGAAACTTTGTTTAAAAGGGGATGAATGGCTGGATATCTTCGCCACCACTTCAATATTGAAACGTAACGTGACACTGTGATCCCCGGTGTAATTTTCATTTCTGCTCAGTCACAGGTGTAGACTTACGGCTCCGGTATATTGCCTTCAAAGCTTTGGAGCTTTCACGCTCCCGGATCACATTATAAGCTGACATATTATGTAAAGCTACGAACACGCTTCGAATAACTGACAGTTTAGATTTAGTACCGTCTCACTTCTTTGTTATCGAAGTAAATTTGGAATATTCCACAAACACACATACGTGTTAAGTAAGTCATTTGGAATCTCTTATCACAAACTTTCCTTTCCTTTCAAATCCATCCCTTTTTTGCTACCCGCTAACTATAAATTCCGGCGTATCTACACCGAAATATCCACGTAATTAAAGTCCCGCGGATAAAACCTCTGCCCCCAAGAGCTGCCTAGGTGATAGAGAAAAGATCAATTAAAGCCGAGCTTGAGATAGGAGAGAGACCGATCGCCAAAGAATGAAACGGTTTCCTTACAAATCTATTCTTAAGTAATTGCGGAAAGGTAATTTATCTCGGAAGTTGCCACAGCCAGAAGACTCTGGGAACAATTAACTTGTTGGGAATGGAAATGGCCCCGGAAAAGTTGCATCCAGAACATAATGTTCCGCAAAAATATGGTTCACCGGAGTCAATCGATGAAACCGAAATGTAATGTGGGACCTCTAGGGAATAAAAGAGATTCTTCAATAAAATATGCTGCAAACATTGCCACTATAAACATTTGGAAACCAATTGAATCTTAGTAATACGTGTAACTGCATATAAAATAAGTGTAAGAATTAGTGTAAGTGTGCAAATAAATTAATAAGCGGTCTGACTTGCCGTTGTTACACCACTTTTAGTTCATATTCAAAAGATATCCAGAAGTTTTCGCATGTAGCTCATCAGTTTTTATCCATTTTATCCATAAACTCAAATGTACTGTATGTATTTATGGGTGCTGGTGTATGTAGCTAGCTTTCGATTATTAGCGTTTTGTTTTAATTTGCTCAACCTTGCGACATATTTTCCTCTTTTGACATGTTGCTCCACAATTTTTTCTCCAGTGTAGATTCTAATAAAAAGAAAGCAGAGTTAAACGTTTTGTTTTTTATACTTCAACGAAATTATAAGTAAAATTGAATGTCATAAAATTAGGTAGCTTTGATTTAAATGGGGCCATTCTCAATCGTATGATACTCTATTATAAAAAGAAACCATCATTCTCTTTAACTTCCGGGGAAGGGCGGTTAAAACTATGTTAAAATGACATTCTTTTAATTGAGATTTAGATGCTTAAGGTAATTGACGTGTTGTACAAATGTAGCTAGGAGTACCTACTTTTTCCAAACATGCAGTACAAGATAAACTGTCACTATTCCCCTTTAGCTCACTAGAATGGTATTATCCACATTTCAATTAAATCCAAATAGTAATAACTTTGAATATAAAATATAAAGTTTTAGAAAGCAGATTCTCCCCCCAGTTAGTATACGCAAGGTAACAACAACCCTTCTGGAAAGGGCCTAGTGCATACCCTCGGGCACAAAATTAAAACTTAAGTAGGGTTAAGTAGGGTCCTATCGGGTATCGGGATTTGTTGAAAATACACCTATCCTCCTTTCCCCACATTTTAAGAAAACATGCAATATCATTATATCGGAAAAATACCGGGAATTTGTAATTTAAAAGGCTGCCGCTAATGATTTTTAAAAACTTTTTGATTATAAGATAGCAGTACTGTCCCTGATTACTACACTACATATGAGCGCTATTCGCTTACCAGGCGTACTTTGAAGGCGACAAATTAATTTTAAAGTGATTACATACCAGTAAAACACAGTCTTTTTTGACAGAAGAGATCTTAAATTTCAAGAATGGAAACTCGAATGCATTTTTTCCGCTTTTTGATTTTGATAGATACTAAAATTGTTATTTTATTTTCAGAATCTGTGGCGGCCAAGCAGCACCAGTTGTTATGTAAGTAACTTCAGTTAAATCCACTTCTTTTCATTCCAGAAAGCTGTAATAACTGCATTTATTAAAACTTGTACATCCATTACAGGTGAATTTGTAATCAAGTAACTGACAATTGAATTTTCAAGCATGTTTAACCGTTAGAGCATGATTATTTTTAAGAACCAAGTTTCCCTAAGGTATCTTTTACACAATCTACTGGTTAAGAAAGTTATCTTCTATGGTTAAAACTCAAGAAGTTAACATTAATCAATCCAGCAAGCAACATTATGGTCAATAAATTTAAGTTCTTCAGTTGAATAATATAGCATTTATATTGTTGAACCGACAACCACAGTTTCAGTTGTCAAGAGTTATTCGAAAGTATGATTCATTTATGTTTTAGTTTCTGCGATTCAAGCACCATACAAATGATATGATGATATGAACTTTAGAATATCCTTTTTGCTAAATGACGAAAGCGACCCGAATGATATTAGTTATTTTTTATTTAAATTGAATCAGTTGCGTTGGATAATTTTTCGGTTACAATAAGTATATCTCATAGTTTTTTTTGGCCGCGAGGAAACAATGTGGAATTTCGAATTGAAAAATAAGCATCCCGAACGCGATACTAATGAGTTTAGATGGAAATATAAATGAAAAATAAATTGCTTCTTGGACGCAAAGCAAAGAAACGAGGCGTAGGTAGAGATGATCATGTCTTCGAAGAACGAAAGAAAATGAGTTTGATCCTCTAATAAGAAAATTCATTTGCTTGAAAAATTACGTACAGGCATGGCGATTCTTCGCTGTGTTTTTTCTTGTAGAATAACCTCACGAAAAATGAGAAAGTAATATCAATTTAGGTTATTGCTTTGCAGGCGTATTTCAAGTAAGTAATTTTAACAATTTTCTGTTCAAGCTTATTTGTAGTGTTATTACAGCTTCGCTTCACGATTACAAGAACGAAACAATGAACTTAATAAATTCTGAAAGGAAAATGAGGTATACTTTGCCTCGAAACACATTATTTGTGCTTTACTAAAGATTTAGAGCAGACAGGGATTGATGTTAATATTGAAATAGATTTCGAATGTGTTTTATTAGACGCGTTTAAATTACACAGGTGTCTGGTGATGAGCGGATTTTGCGGTGCGGGTAGAAAACAAATTTCTCAATAACTATAGATGAATAGCTGAATGGCGGTTTTTCGGAAAGAGTCTTAACACGTGAATCATTCAAACGTGCCAAACAACATAAATCAATCGAGCTGAAATAATCGGACCTCTCGTTTGTGTGGACGGGATGGCGAATCGCTAAAACTAAAACAATTAATAGTGGGCATTTTATCGCGGTGTGGTATTCCATTGCACAAAACATCGAAGCTGCATTAGGTTCCTCCAGCCCGACACCGAATCAAGGCGGCACTTTGTACACGTCGTCGATGTGTCCTTCGATCGAAGATCGAACTTTCGATTTATCCCCCATATTCAATCTTTCGCAGTTTTTTTTTGTATCGCATCAAGCTCTCGCACCATAAATCAAACGGAGTACGAAGTGCTGGGATCCATTCAGGCCATCTGAGCGCATTTTTTCCCTCCTCTTTTCATACTCTCATGAATATCCAGACTATTTGGTCTTGGTAGCGGTCCAATGACTCAGTAAATGCTCGTAAATTATGGGAGTGTAGCGCTGGAATGTCGAGGTTTTCGTACTCAGTGCGGGTATATAATTTCGTAATGAATGTCTGCCTCGAAAACCGTTACTCTCGTGCCGCCTTTTAAATGAATAATAACGGGTGTTCCGCTTTAAAAACCGATTTTGGCTGCTATCGAGGACTTCCGGGAAAACAATGTGGGAAATGGGATAGCGCAACGTTAAGTGGAACTTACGTTAACGATTTTTATGCGAAAACAGATTGGGTTTTTAACTGGAGCGCCGTATGAAACACACGAGGGTTATTCCAGAACTTTTAAATAATCTTAACAGAAAAGTTCCTGAAGGGGCTTTTAGAACGTCGTCACTTGAAATAAAATGAATGTGGGAAAACATAACTCTGACGACCTTGACTAGGGTTTCGTGATATCGAGAGAAATCCTCGGTCTTGTCTCCGTCCCCAAAAACTACCGAGACCGAGACCAGACATCAATCTAGAGTCTCATCAAGACGAGATCAAATCTCAACTATCTCGGGTCTCGTTGAAAATTTCGGTTTTCGCATCCACCCAAATAGGATAATTGATAATTACATTATTGATATTTTATAAGAAAAAAATCTTAAGGTACCTGCACAGTTCTGAAATTGGTATTTTCCACCACGCTTTAAAATTGTATTGTGTGATATGCCGTTAAGACTAAAAAAGAAATTTGTATATTTCTGGAATTACAACTTTACGATGTTTTGGCGAACTTATTGTGTCTAGGAAAGTGTGTCTGGCGATGTACAACTGCTGCATCACCAAAGAAAAAAAGATTAATTCTATAAGCTTTCTTTGTAGAAACGTGAGGTTGGCTCTAGACAAGAAACACTTAATAATGATACATGATCATTTGAGGTGTAGCATTTGCCTGTGAGGAATTTTCTCATGGTATTTATTTTACCAAAGAAATTGATTTAGTGTCTAGCAGAAATCTTCTGCCAGTAGCTGCAAAGATTGTTTTCGAAAATTTAAAACATTAACGTTACCTTGTTTGTACATTTTTGAAGCTTGGACTTTTAATTATTCCAAAGTAAATTGTTCTAGAAGAAAGTTAAATACATAAAATTAATATCAGACCACATTTCAAAAAAATAATGTTCTTTTCAATTCAGCTTGTGTGATTGGACAAAGAGTTTGTAAGAAACTACTTCAAAACGTTAAAGAATCCTTAAGTATATATAATTTTCAGAAGTTGTTGCTGTAGTTGTGGTACTTGAGCTGCAGCTAAAAAAGCAAATAGCTTTGTTTTTTGTTCATTGTTACCAGGGTTGCACCCAATACCGTTGTTTTCCCCAACTTTTATTATATACTTACTGATTACTTCTATACATATTTATAGCTTTGTCTGAAAGAAGGAAAACATCATTATTAAGAAAATTCTTCACGAACCCTTTGAACAGTAAATATGAAAGTGTGTACTTCGATACATTAAAGGATAAATAAAATATAAAAGAAATATCAGTCAACTTAAATATTTAAAAACTTATATATCGATTGCGTATTGTTTTAAATGTATTTATAAATGGGATACTGTATTTTGTACTGTTATTTTCTTGAATCTTCTATATGTTTGTGGTATTCTGTATTAATTTGTCGTATACCATTGTGGGGTCTGGAGAGACCTAGTCCTAGGATCTAGTATATAGTTCTAGCTTCGGAAAGTTCTACTAATTTTATTTATTTTATACTGTAGCGAATGCCCCGTATAGGTCGTTTTTATGTAAAAACAAGTAGTTATTTATGTAATTGTGAAATATAAAATACTGACGTCAGTGTAGAACTAAATCTCTGTGTGTAAAGACCGTTGTAATTATAGAAGAGTAAAGCCTGTTTGTATAAGAAGAAACCGCTACAATACTATTCCTTGCATGAACATACAGTCTATAGAATGAAGAATTCACAAGTGGCTTCCACCATTCTCCTTCGCCAGAAAAAGGAACCATATATTTAACATTATACATACACCAAGTAATTTGATAGGTAACAAATTTAATAAAAGACGTTAAAGTCATGGACTTCCATCAGAAGTCATAAATATTAAAGACGAGTTCTTTCACTTCCATGAAACCATTTAAATAAAATTTCGTTACTGCGGGAATTTCCGTCAAAACATATTAGTGGTATTAAAATGTATGTCTAAACGAGTCTCCAGCATTTTTCAAAATCTTAGCGGAACTGTCTAGTACATCAGCTTGAAAATTACTTAGACGATGCTCATCTTCACGATTGTTTCAAACAAGCGAGCATAAAAGCTGTATCTCACACAAAATCTCATTCTCGTCTCGAGGTGAGGTGCGAGAGGGAAACAATCCTATAAAATATATCCTCTCCCTTCATTTTATATATCCTTATCTCGGTTACAGCTTTTCTTGGCGGCGATATTTTACTTTGCGTATCTTCTTTTGTCTGTGATGTGCTCGAATGCAGATTATACGGTGTAAAACTGGGAATAAAGAATGTATCTTTCAACGCCCAAAAGATATATTTATCCTCCCCGAATGTTTTCCTCGCTAGGCGCTCCAAATCTTGGAGATGCAACAGTATATTAATATTCCCTTTCAATCGTTCCGGGATATAAATCAGGATCTGTGTTAAACTTTAATAATGGATCTTGCATTAGCCCAATTTTCGTGGCAGTTTAATTGACCTAAGGGAAGACCCTGTCCCCATTCTTTATTCATAGGGTAGTAAGAGGCGAAGGCATCTGTCTGAATATTCGAAGACACTCCGCAACGGCTCCTTATCGGTGGACGGAAATTAGTGAAAAGTCAGATTCTTGCAAGGGACGTATCGATTAACAACCCTTGCCTTTGTCGTCCTAGTAAAGATGAAAGTTCACTAATTAAAAACTTTCAGGATTTTCGTTTAACTTCTTAAGTTTGTACTGGAAGTTAAATAACATTAACAGAAACAACTTTCAAGATCTAAGAGTGAGTTAAATCGGAAAATATGATCTGATGGATCCGATAGTATTAATTTTAATTACAAGTTAATCCTAACTCCATAAATTACGCAAGGTTAAAGTCGCGGTATCCGAACCTCTTAAAATCAACACAGACTGTCGATATGTATTTATAAAGTTCGTAGGCTACATTCATGATCCGAGAAGTCTTATGGAAAATCTAGTGAGTTAGGTTAACTAGTTAGGAATTGTTTTATAAGATATTTAAATTGAATCGTCATACATTTCACATTATTTAAAACTGTAATGTACAGGGTCATTTCAAAATGTGTTTTGATAATTCAGACTTGATTAAGACCAAAAAATTGGATACCAAGTGAGTGGGGTGGGGTCTTATTAGATTTGCATCGTTTTGGTAATAGGTCCGGAAATCTGGCCCTGAATCCGATTACCGTAATCACAGGAGGTGGAGTAATCTCGATTGGGATTCTCAAATTGTCTAAATTAGTGGTACAGTACGGGGAGAGTAATCTCCAAGTAGAAAATATTAAAGTGTAATCTCATCAACAATTAATACACGATTATTAATATTTAATAGAACGATCGGTTAGATATGGTTACTTTTAAAAACAGTAAAAAACGAGGCGCCATGTTATTACGACGTTAATTGGTAACAGCTTTGTAATGTTTGTTTCAAGAGTAGCACATGTGATATTGTCCAGTAAATGCAGTTGAATTAAATTCTTTTTCAATTCAAGTTAGCAGCGTTTGTCGCTTTGTTGTTCGTCGGTAATATGTGTAAACGGTGCCCATGTCGTCACACACAACTATATGCGTTTAGAGTTTGCATTTCACCACTTCACCTGTCATTTTCAGTATTCCTCCATTTCACTACATCGCTGTCATAATACACTGAAATATGAACTGGAAAACGTTCTGAGGTCCCTACGTTTGAAAATTTACAACCGCTTTTAAATCATCATTCTGTAGCAATAACGGTAAAAATATTCCACATCCTTGCAACAAAGCAAACGTAGATAGATGTTCTCTATTCGGTAACCGCGATGTAAGGAATATATAAATAAGAATCGCGTACATTTATTTTACCAAATTCCACATATATTCATTCCATCGAGCAGGATACCATTAAAAATAGAATTCCGAACACAGCCTGAAGGTTAGTTTAATCCTTAGCCTTATCGCTAATGGATAAAGCATTGATTAATTCAAAAAAAAAATCCCTAAATTCGTCGAGTTCAAAGCAAAAATCCCATCTGTCTTTCTCTCTTGTTTCAGTTATTTTCAAAAGATCGCGCGATGAATATATTCGGTAAAAGCCCCGGAGGCGTTACATATTTCATTTCGGCTGCGGTCGTTATACATAAATATTCACGAAATCGATATGTAAAGCAAATAGCGTCGAAAATAGCTAAACGTGTGAATGCATTAATGGATATAATTGAATAATGAGATCGCCGCATTTCGAGGAAAATTATTTTAATCAGGGAAAATTTGCATTTGGATTATTAAGCCTCAGGGATGCCCTTTCCGCGTCAACGAATCATACGGCGATAACGTATTACAAGCGTGTGATCTTAAATTATAATCGAGTTTTGTCATTAGGTACACTAATAATGTCCATCCTAGATGTTGGAATTGGAAGCAGAGAGAACTGAGAACACGCATCCATTTCCATTTGAGATTGAAATCTTACAGTACGATCGTTTAAATTTCTTATCTACGTTCGACAGATCCTCAACATAATTGCAGAATGGATATTCAATCCTTGGCTTAATTAAGCATGTGTTCCGTTAGATAAATTTGAAGTTCTGCCATAATAAGTTAGGCTTTATGTTGTGTGTAAAAAAGCAACTTTAGTTAATTTCAAAATACCCTTGTTACGTGATTTTCACACAAATGCAATTAATGTATTTGTACAGAACCGAACAAAATCGGTAAAAAACTGAAAGTCCTAGGCAGTGAATATTGAAATTTATATGAAATCATTAATTCTTAACCACATACGTAAAATTTATATACACAATTACAGACGGATTTAATTTGTTAATTTGACCCTACGATTCATATGTAGTCAGTTTGGTAGTATACTGAAAATTTAAACTGTTAGGGCGTCTCACCTTATAAGTATTACATGTATAATAAAATATTATACACGACATAGTAATTAATAAATTACGTATATATTTGTTTTAGCAGAAATCTCAGGCATACCTATTTCTGAATTTCGATTTGACTTACATATTCTCTAATACCCTTATACAATCTCAAGAGCAGCTCATTCACCATTCTCGATGATAAATGTAACCATGTTACCCCAAGATAAACTTATAGTCTTCCATCGGTTACAAATTTGAACTTATCGTAGGTATTAATAATACGTCTGGATCTCGGACGGATATCTGTTTTCCATACGTAGTGATCGCGAGAGTTTCCAACAAAAATCCTGGGAACGGTCGTCGAGATTTTCCGTAACTATTGACGTGAACACAAAAGAACAACTGCCACGGTTGAAACGAATATTTCAACAGTCACTTTTTCAGTAATTTCTGAAAGATCGTTCAAGCATTAATCTATTATGAACAATGGCGGTTTTTGTTGCAGAAAATTAATGGAAGTTCTTGGGAACGGCTCGCGATCGCTGAATTGTATTACTTACTGCTTGAATGCCAAATTAAGAAGCCCGTGGGGGCAGCTGGGTATAGGGGAGGGGGCGAGGGGAAGGTTGGGGAGGTGCGCCGGAGCGTGGAAATGAATATTGTTTTCCGAATAAGATAATTTTTTATGTGAAAATTTAATATCTGGCATTTTCATTGATTTCTTAATCCGTAAAGCGATATCTTCATTTAAACTAACTTTCTAACCTGTCAGAGCCTTCAAGACCGAAGAATTTCGTGAGCCGCGCGGTACCTCTTATAAATCTAAAATTCATGGCAAAAGCGAATCTCCAATATTTTTTCACACTTGATTTTCATATAATTCGTATATGCCTTTTAGGTAATCCATTTAAGAGGAATTATATCGTACAATATCTTCATTCCGATCGGTGCGAGATGAGTAAATTTCCACTGAAATGCAATACTTTACAGTGCAATTTCACCGAATTGCTTTTCGCGGCCTCTTCCATACAAATCGATACTTGTGTTAGTAATATCAAATTGCATTCCGGGAACAATTTTTATTTCAACTGTCACATTGTAATATAACGATCCTTTGTAAAAAAACGCCATTGTATGCAAATCTACATTTAACTCAATTGACTCTGCAGCTGCATCTCGTTATTATAGCAGTTCACTGTACGAAGCAACTGATGAAATCCGAATAAATTTCTTTCAAGTTATCTACAAATAAAGTAGATAAAAATAATAAGAAATTTGATTAAAGTGAGATTATTCTTTAGACTTTGTTTTAATTTTTGGTTTAAACTCTCTTTTCCTTATCAGGTCGTTGGGTTTAGGTCATTGTAATGTTCCTTATATAACTCTGCCACAAATGCAAATAAATTAGTGAAACATATACATGTTCAAATTTAAGATTGTTTATGTGCAGCTTATTGAATTGAATTTTTGAATGAATGGATTATTATTAGTGGTATCTCATCAGTAACTTGATTGAAATTATTAACGTACTTATTTACATTGGTGATTGGATAAGTAAATTAGTTTAATAATTCTGTAATTTATTATACCAATCCTAACGCTGTTTGTAACTAGACCACATGGAATAACGAGCACTCACTGAATAATCAGGAAAAATGGCTAATCCGACAAACATTAATAAACGTCACGTATTAACGTAGACAAACATCAATGCAGTAATATCCACTTTTAAAATAGATCCTTGCAATAATTGTGTTATATCATGTTTGGCGATTTCTTTTCCAAAAAATGAAAATTTTTAGATAGTGATGTTTTTCAATTTTACCGCAAGACTTGTGCCAATACTTCAAAGAGAATTTTGGGAAATCATTCTTAAAAATATAACATTTATTGGTTCATCACTGAAATGCTGTATTGCAATCCATTATAAAACATAACCATAAATAGAACAAAGGAATTCAATTTGAACTAAAATAAGGAGTATATTCAAACTTATTTAGTTTACCGCCCATATCGTTTCGCTCGAAATTTGATGGGTCCATTTAAATGTTATTAATACTGGATAATTTGTGCTCATTAGTATTTAAATCCCATACTCTGAGGCAAGTTAGCGGACTCTCGGTTCGTCTCCCCTTACGTCTGCCTGCAGACATGCCGATCCGGGTTGAGTTGCTTCTGGGGGATATTCAGAAAGTGAACTTATAACTTTTCGTGCCCGGCGTCTCTTTCACTGGCTCACGATCAGATATCGAACCTTCTCTCTCCCGGGACGTTGCAATTAGGGAGCTTATTTGTTTACTTATGAACTTAACGCTTGAGGGCTGCAGCTAGTCAGTATATAATATTTGCTAGAATTGAAATGTTCATAGTCGATTACTCTAGTAGCATATAAACTTATAGATGAAATGATGGAACAATCTGTTGCGTTTGTTAACTATATGAAAATCTGTGCATATTCTGCATGCGCTTGGTCATTCCATGACATTTAAAAATTCTTTTAATGATATAATTTTTTTAATTTATTACTTATGTAGAAGAAATTACTTACTCACCTCCATCATATTTCATCTTGGGTAAGTAGGGTGCCTTAAATAGAGGTAATAATGTTTTTCCATTTTTTTTCTATTTCTAGCTTATTTTTTAGCATGTGTCAAGTTCCTTATTGCCCCATTTTTTTTATATTGCAATTATGCAAAATTGCCCAAAGCGAAATTATGGCTGGAATGAGTTTCAAATATCTACAGGATATTCAATATTTTACAAGAACCTAATATGAATATTCTCTATTACCCGGGGATACAGGTGAATATCTCTAGTATTCTTATTTATCTAATTGGATACCATATACCATATCACTGTGATAAGATATTCATATTTTTGTAAAATGTTTCGTGTCTTCTGTTATCGTGTTTTCAGTACGTACATTGTATCTATTAATATGGCTTGAAATTGTATTTCGCTTGCATTCCTTCGCCTGGAAAGTAAATTGAGCGTGTAACGAGTTCTGATTTGATGTGAAAATAAGACAATTTTAGATAATACATATTTTATTTTGACTACATACTCGTTCGAAAACCACAAAAGTGCCTGCTATTCAAAACAAAACCCTTTCCTGGCGGTTTAACAAAATTTACTCATCATGTACCAAGTTATTTCATTCGATATTGCCCCAGAATATTTCGTACTATAGCAGCATAAAAATGAAATGAGTTATTCTCAGGATTATATACGTCCTTCGGTAGCACTGACCTATATGTTATCAAACAACTGAGAAGTATATCAGGTTATGGCAAACTCAGTAGAGACCTAAGAATAAACCACGAATGGGAAGTAAGCGTTTACTAAATCTTACCTGCAACTGTGATGTTATGTGTCTCCGAGGCCAGCCTGAAAGCGGGTGCCTCGCTAGAGATCTCGCATCTGTACGCACCGCCGCTCTGCTCCCTGGTGAGGTTCACCAGCCTCACCTTGCACTGGGTCTTGGTGCAGTTGCTGCTTGCATTGTCCAGATGCACCCCAGCCACTGGGAAGTCTATGTTGTTCGGAGCAGGGCGCGGCATGTATCTGCGTGAAGGAACGTAATTTAATAATCTTTATTCTCTCGGACTTTTAATTAATTTAAAATTACTACGTTTTAAAACACAAGAATAACAAGTTGAATTCAGGCTTGATTTATCAGTTCTATCTTAAGTAACATTTTCCCTTCGGTATCTTTATAGTAGCTTGTTAGGTTAATTTCATTTCTCGATCAGCAGTTTATTTCGTGAATTAGGTTTGGTAAATGCACTAGAACACTAATTTCTCTCTCAATTATTCTTCGCCGTGTGTTGATCATCTAATTCGATTTTGGGATATTTCTGATCGTCCCATGAAATGACAATCACCTCTGCTTAACTGTCTAAAATCAAAACATCTGTGCGAACGACACGAAGCTGAATTCAGTTGTATACACGAAGTATCGAACACCCTTAAGTGAAAAGAAAATAGAAACAGTGCGTTAGTGTAATTAAATTAACTTAGCTCAGTTCGATATAATAATCGACTACAACCAAAGAAAGACATTACGATAGTTCAAATGAATGATCATTCATATCAATTGTTATAACGTTTGAACCTTTGGGGATATCTTCCAGTATCTCTTGTGTTTAAACAAAATTATTATCAACAAGCACATCCAGACGAACCAAAAATGGTCTGACCGATTCAAAAGACATCTGTGAAAACTTTTCGGTGGCTTTTAATAAGTAAGAAAGTTTTTATAAATCATTGCATTGACGACAGTCCGGTAGTAGACTTCTTCGTTTTCAGTAGTTCTATACATGCATTAATTTGGATCTCCCTGATATTTTTTAAATGCTGCCTATTTTAGGATATAGAACTTCCATAAAGGCCTAAAAGAAATGTTGAACAATTAGCTAATAATAGTAACTAAACCATAAATCAGGTAAAACAATAGCCTAATGAAACACATGTATACTTCTATTTAACTTCAAAGGCCACAATAGCCTCATATAGCATCATTACTAATTCGACAGTTTTATCGTTCTCGCCTTTCTTCAACATTCACTTTCTACTAGAAAACAATCAGCAGCGAGTAAACTTTTTCAGAAACTTCTACTCCGTTAGTCTTCGCGTCTCGTATGTGTTTACGTACATTTATTTTAAACTACCCAAAATCGACAACGGCTGCACCGCAGCGTCGATAAAAATTACGACTCGTGTGTACAAAAGAAAGCCAGCAACACATCCCGCATATTCGGAGCAATTTCCTCCGTTTCGGTTTCCTCTGGAAAATTCCGAAAAACAAATTGCCCCGTTCCGGGGAAACAATATTCCACTTACACAGTATCACGAGTATTGGCAAACGTTATGATAGAGTTTTGGTCTGTAGTTTGTCTTTTCGTAAGGGAAACACTTCATGTACTGACGGTCGGGAAGCAGGTAATCAATCACTTCGTTAATTAAGGTAATAACTGTATAAATGAACAAAGTAAATTTTGAGTAGAAAGTGGTATTTATACAAGTATTTGCTATTAGGTAACATTATCACCACCATATCACCAAGTAACTAAAAATTAAAGCGTGAAATGTAGTCGTTCTACAAGCTATATATTGTATAAAAATTTACAAGAAACACAGCAGTGAATATGAAACGCATATGACTTAGGTTATCTTACTAGTTATTGGGAATAATAATAATATTACTCTAAAACATTATTTTTAAAAAGAAAGTTATTCATTAGTTTAATGAGTGTCGTTGGAATTGGTCAGATGTGAAATTTGACTATTGCCCTAGGATTCCCTAGGAAGTAAAGTTCTGTTCTTCTTCGCCACTGTTCCATCATCCAGTCAATATTACTGTTTTAATACGTCCTCATCCTCAAGTTGTTCAACAGCCAACACATCGTTGTGTATACAGAATAACTTGTAGAAACTGGTTCAAATGTATCCACTCATTCCATGGTAACTCATCACCTTCGTCAAAGTTTGCTTCGTAGGGTGTTTGATTAATTTTTGGTTAAAGTCCAGCATGGAGGTAACATTGTTTAATTTTGTTTGACTTGAATAAAAAAATTAATTGTATTAATTTGACTTCTTCCTTTCTGTCCAAACGGTCGATCTATGACTCACTAAAAATTTTCTGTATAACTTTTTATCCAACGAACAATTCTTTGATCCGTAGGTTGTAGCTAGGACGTTGTGTTTGGCAGTAAAAATGCTGGATGGATAAGTTTTATACGTTTAATATGGGGTTGGGTTGGGCAATTGTCAACCTATAATAGATTTTTTTGTTGCGTTTCTCTAATTCTTTATCCACTGTAGCAGATTTGATTTGAATTAATCAGACTTCATCCACGCTCGCTCATTGGCTTAATATTTGAACGGCAAACTACTAAAGTCTTATTATCATATATTTGGTTACCGTGATCTTTTTTGGAAAACTGGTCAATTAACATACATTGATTGCCCGATTCTTATATTTGGGACCACAAACAAGTCAATTATAACCGGTGGTCAATCGTTGGCAAAGTCGAGTGTATGTACGTTAATTTTGACTTGCAAGGTTAAACCCAAACAGACCCTAACAAAAGTTAATTAAAACTTTCGAAAGACACGTTTCAATAACGACCAACTTCAACGAAGAAGATTTTTCTAGTTATAATTAACGCATCAAAGGAATTCGAGTAGAAAGGCACTGTTTAATACTTTTAGTTTCCAAATTGGTGTTCAATAAACGGGGCCGACAGTGAACCTTCCATTACCCCGAACACTGTCTATTTCTTTTGTGACAAGTCCGACATGAGAAATTCCTCTTTCCTGCTGCATTTCTGTTTACAATCCCACTGCAAAAGAGGAAAGCGTTTCCTCTTTTATCGCGGTGCTCGTCTCCGCAGCTGAAAAATGGTAATAAGGACTGTAGTAAAGGACAAACATTGAAGTTTATCCGTCGTAACGCATAAAAAGGCTAACAGAATTGTGGAACTGGAATTAATACTTAATAAGAATTCCCTAGTTACCCAAAAGCACTTACTTTTGTAGAATGAAGGCACAGCAACTAGCCTGTTCAAAAATCCTGAAAGGAGCAGTTCCTTTCTAGCTGCACTAGTTGATAATCTCTTCGTTTTATGTAGTGTATGTATTTCTGAGTTGCAATTATAATTCAGATTCATTTCCATCCTTATCTTTTGGTCATATATTCACGATATTCGTGTTCCCTTTGAATATCCTGTTTCTATCACATTTATATCCAATTTATTCTTATTATTGATTTCCGATATATTTTCAACCCTTCGTATTATTTGCAGTATTCCCGACAATTGTCTTGTGTTGTCCTATCTCGTCCTGTCTCCAAATTTCATTGACCAGTGAATGCTATTTATGAAGGTGCCGTTCTTGTGCCTAATTCCTTGGAATATTTCATCGAAAGTAATTGATAATCAAATTTGAATTTTAGATTAAATTCTTGTTAGAACAACCACAACTGAATAAGATGTGCAGCATTAGTAACTATTAATATGTTAAAATTAAAAACCGTCCACCACAAATGAAATTTTAAAATTGTGCTCTCTTCCATTTAATTTTAAACTCGTTAAATTTACAATATCACATTTATTCTGGATTTTCAAATGTAAACTGAGTTTGCGGTGAGTAGTACAATATGAACGTCCGCTCTTCGCTGTTATTGTGGGGTATATTTTACCTTAGGAAGAATGTTATGATTTCCATTTAATTTAGTATGTTTACCATGGAAACTGTGTCATAAGTTTGTTGTCTATAAAACTTGAATTGTTATTTAAAATATTTGCAAGATTTTCATCTAGCGATTTTGCGTTTTCCCCGTCTTTGTTAAAACGTTCCTAAAAGCCATTCCTCGGCTTCTATAAGTTCCATTTGAGAGTTTGTTCTCCGGTTTCTAATTTCTGTGGAATGCTAGTAGCTAACAATTTTATGGAAAGATGTACAAAATTACAGTGAGATGGTTATGACATCCAATATTTTCTAAATGCGCATTGCTCAGTCAGGGTGGTTTATAATGCGTAATAGAAAACAGATCTGAAGTGTACAAAATAACAAGACACGACAATAAAAAGAAAAAATGATAATATCTCTCATAATCGTAGTTTTCTATCATATGAATAAATGTTAGTATTGGACGGTCACTAAATTAAAAATTATTTTCAGTGAAAGTCCGTTTATAACGTGTAAAGTATGACTTGCATTTTATTGGTGATAGATTAATAAACCATTACTGATTTTTTTCAGCCCTCAGTGAGTGTGAATTTATAACGCATAAAAGAAAAATTATAGTGAAGGCTTTACGAGGTTCTAATCGAAGCAACTCTTCCATTATTAAAAATCACTCTTTAAAAACTGATAAAACTGAAAAGAGGTCAAGCACTTTCATATTTTTTTATGGCACAATAATAGAGCTTCCAACTGTGAACGGAAAATCTGAGCCTGATGCGATTTATCGCTTCATCTCATCAAATGGGCCGTAAAACCCAACAATGCCGGAGACCATCGAATATAATTTGATTGGCTGTTTTCCTTTTAATGTCCGGCCAAGGAAAGGATAAAAGATCAATCCTCCTACCTCCTTCTAGCTCTATTGGATTCGATAGGTATTAGGCATTAGTTGCAGCGTAACGGATATTAAATTTTCCGCTTGTCGATAGTTTCAGTAATAAATGATTATTTACCTGAAGAATTCGTGATCGTCCTTGTACCATTTGACCGCATATAGCTCCTCGACGCCCATGTCAAAGTGACAGTCGAGCTCCATGTCGGCCCTCAGGTCAGCTATCGTCGGAGTGTTCATTTTCGTCAAACGAAAGCAACTTGAGAAAGCGGCTGAAATTGAAACATTAATTTTAACTGTGCAGAAAAACCATTTACATTTAATGAATGTATGAATGTGTCTGTGGTCTTGAATCGCATGGCGGGGTTACAATACTTAACGCAGCTACCATCAATAAAACCCGAAAATTTCCATCGATAAAATAAACGTAAAGGTTCGTATCTCGCCCTTTCTCTCTGAGTCTTCGAACGATATCATCAGTCCCCTATAAATAATCAGATTTGTCATTTCCTTTAAAAGCCTCCCAGTGTATAGCCAGTTCAGGAAATTGAAAGAATCTTGAGAACATTCATTACTAGGAGCTTAGTGCTGAAAGTCCGGCTGGCCCGGAGTTTTTTCCAGTTCCATGTCAGTTTCAGTAAATTGGGCCCAACTAAATAGATTGCGTGAAATGCCGCTTTCGTCGGAAATTTCAATTAGAACCGGAAAATTTCGCGTTCCTTTTTATTTCTTTCTTCTAACTTTGCGGCTCTTTGCGTATTTTTTACAGGGCCATTATTCTCATCGAGATATCCCTTTCACCTTTTCACGTTTAGATGCTCGCCTTTCCGAACAGGAATCAACCGCGATTAAAGAGGCAAAAACAAAATTAAGGATGTTGGAATTCAAACGTTATAGAGATTTTTTTACGTTTTCGTCCCACAGAATAGTTGGGAATTAATTTTTGTACTCAGTTAACACTGATTGTCCATCAGTATTTCTTATGTGTATAGTAATGTATATGACAGAAAGCGTCATCAGTTTGATGGCTACATACAATTTAATAAAAACTCACCGTCTAATTTCATTATATCTTCTAGCTATAACCTATAATTTAGGTACACTAAGTCAAAAGTATGCGTATCTATCAGTTTAAAAGAACTTTCTTCAATTAACTCAGGTTAAGCTTCATTAGTACTTTATTGGTCTCGAATATTTGTAAAAATTTGTCTGATGGTCGAGCTAACGTAGCCAAATGTTTTCTAGAACAAATTCCCAGTGGTTAGAGGAGTCGAACCAAGAGTTCAAATAACAAATAGAACCATATTTTCAAAATGTTAGCTTCAAATATGAAATAACAAGAAGTAAAGCAGTAACTGCAAATAAACGCTCCAACGAAATCACATTACTTAATGGTCGAGCTGAAAATCTCCCAATCTAATAGCATAGTGATAGAACGATATTATTATTATCAATTGTGATTGCGTTTTCCTGTGATTTCGTAACCTTAATACAATCTTAAAATCAGGGCTGTAACGTTGGAAAATCATTGTATAAAACTTACCACACACTAAGAGGAATATCTTCTTATGACATTATATAAATTGTCTCATCACATGATCCGTTGGATGTAACAAAATTTACATATGTAACGAAAAAAATTTATATACAGGAATTGGTATTTTTAAAGGCGGCCATTAAAATGTATGGGCAAATTGTAGATTTTCACTAAAACGTTCATTAATTTATTGATAATTCAGGTGTGCACCAAAAATTGTGAACGCAAGAAATTGATTTCCAGAAATTACCATAAATCTCGATTTGCCGTCTGTGAAAGAGCAGGAGATGAAACCAATACATATTTTTGCAAATTTCTTGTCGATATCACGCCTAAGTTCGCGCCGCACAACTAAAGAAAGTGTGTGAAAGAGAAGGAGAGGTAGAGAGAGATTTCTATCAAGCACCGGTCACATCCAGCAGTAGGCTTCCTGAATTTGACATTTCATTACGATCCTAGAGCCCGGAAAATAAATTCACCCAACTTTGTCCCGGTACAACAGTAGTTTGTACCT
The DNA here is from genome assembly GCA_963576515.1 of Cryptocephalus primarius. Classification (NCBI taxonomy): domain Eukaryota; kingdom Metazoa; phylum Arthropoda; class Insecta; order Coleoptera; family Chrysomelidae; genus Cryptocephalus; species Cryptocephalus primarius. The sequence goes on from OY754936.1 coordinate 14,120,848, forward strand.
CGCAGTCGAAGAATGTTCTTCCTTTTCGAACGCCTAATAGATTGCATTGTCTATTTTAAAAGCTTTTTCTTTACCCATTTAAACTCTGTAGCAACTTGGGAAATCATAAGAGAAAGGAAAAATAATTTAACTTTTTCCATAAAGGCAATTACACGTTGATGAAGTTTATTTCTAAATGGGAACGCAACGCTCGCCGGAGAGCAAACTTTTTCCAATTCTAAAACAATTACTGATTTGTTTTTTCGATGTTTATTATTATCGCCTTGTACTAATAATCGGAAAATACAACTATAAGAGTAAATTTCCTTTCTAGAAATGAAAAATTCGGAAACGGCCAAAATACACTCCAATTAGGACGCTATGCAACGATTCCAGTAATGACATGTCGACAAACCAACGCAAATAAGTCTGATGGAATTTGGTCGTCGATGAAATGAAATTTCGAGGATACAGTTCGATTTTTAGACGTAAATTGATTGTCACCGACAATGAAATGCCCTGTACAGACTTCTGTAATCCGTACCGAATGTTATTTCTATTTTCATGATTAATTACTATTGCTAAATTCACTAATTACAAACAAAACATTAATTTCGTACAATGCATTAATTACTTACAGTTTATAAAACCGATGAGTAATAACTTCACCACCGCTGAGAGCTAGCAAACAAAAAGGAAATTAGATGTGAAGATTTTCTTTCTATACTTTTGAAAGGACGATTAATGGAAAAATTTTGGCAATTTCCAATTATTCCAAGGGAAAATTATAACTTTTTCAAAAACTTTAACTCCCTGTATCTTCGTTAATTCTCATCTGATCGCCGCGAAACTAAGCGCATCGTAATCGGCGACCTCTAATTTATAAAGAGATGCTAGCAATTTTTGAGGTATATTTTGACTAAAGAGTAGCTTCACTTAAAATAGGTGAAATTATCTTGTTCGAATATTTTCAAATAAATTTGTTCATTCAAAGCGAACATTTTTCAGACGAGTCAAAACTGGTCATTCTAATTCCCCTCAATAAGTCCGTGCAGCCAGAAAAAGATTTCTCTAGGTTATCAATTATTATATCAATTAATCAAGTTATTGCAATATTTAAACTGCTATAACTTTTAATCCCTGGGAACTTCGGTACCATTTTGATTAAAAGTTTCTTCTAAAAGGTACTAAATTGGTAATGTGTCCATCGCACAATTTTCTCATATGAAGTATACCTCAAATAGAGGAAACCAATCATAATAGAATTTACCCTTTGCCCTTTGGGGCGTTTTTCGAAGGGAGTAGTTTTTGAGATAAAGCAAAAGTGGCAAGAGTAAAGTGCCCTTTGCCCGTAACCAATTTTTACCAGAATCGCAATGATGAAATTCACTACAAATTACAGAAGCGACATAAAATTTTAAAATCTTGGAACAGAACGCGACTCTCCAAGCTGCTACCAAAAAAAGAATTTTCTTTCCATTACACCATTAGTGGTGATACATGTGTGAATTTCGTTGAAGTTCTGCCGTTCTAAATCGTTTCCCTTGTAGGTTAAACCAAACAAATTGGGTACATGTAGGATCTGAGGAAGGAAATTTTCGGTCGACCTGAGCGCGGTGCACGCAAGGAGGGAGAGCCCTCCCAAGAGGTATCCCAAATTGAAAGGCAAATAAGAAATATTCTGATCAAACATTTAAAACTCCGTAATAGCGTTTGCCGAAGGTCCCGTTTCATCCGAAAGAGAAGCAAATCAAGAAGAACGGCGCGTCGGCGAGGGCTCCATCGGCCCGCATCATACACCATATAAATTCTGGCACAATATCAGAACGTAAACAAAAAAGACGGCGACAAACCGAAAAAGTGTCAAACTTACTTTACAAGTCAAACAAGGAGGAGAAAGAATAAGAGATAGGGTGGAGAGGAAGAGAGAGAAAGAGAGAGGGAGAGGAAAGACAAACAGCGGACACGATGGGGGCCCCCTTTTGCAATTAAATATGCATGAACAATTAAAGTTTGAAGAGCGCTTTTAAAAACAGAAAATGCCTTCCGGCCGTGTAATTTTCGCATCTCTCTTTCCTTCCTTAACTTAGATTTTATTATCCTACTTATTTTGAGTTAATTGAAAACAACGTCAATGATTTCGAATTGAAAAAGTTTGGGAACGAACTCCATTAATACCGGCAGAAATTAACAGTATCGGTTCGGGACGAAATTAATTTTTTTATTGTTTGAACAACGGTCCCTTCAACCATCGATTCTTTCATTAACACCCGACAAAGAGAAGTTAATGAAGCTGATAAATTTTAAGGAATCCAACTCTTTCGGGGAGATCCCGTTTTGAAATCTGTCATTTAAAAAATTTCTTACCGCATAGAATAGAATATCGACAGAATCTCGCCCAGAATTTAAATTTCCGATCGAAGGAGGAACGATAAAACTCCAGGGTTTCGGTGTTCCACATTTTGTGGCAATTACTCACTCGCAAATTTCGCACATCCCCTAATACCTGTGCCAGCGCAGCAATTTTATATAAGGCGCCCGCGTGTAGGAGGCAAAAGTATTTGTAATGGATATTTCCGATGGAAGATTGAAGAGAACTTTTATGGTTCCCTTTTCCCCCTACAGCGCGGATGATCCGAAATTTCTCCGATCCCATTCAATTTAAAAACAAGTATATGCATTACTTAATTGATGCAAATTGAATGAGAAACTGTATGGAGGATAATGTGTAGAGGCCTTAAACTCTCTTAACGCATTAAAATAGAGCGTGTTTCTTTAATATTGAGAAAAAATTAAGGATATAAAAGTAAACGGTTTTTCTATAAACTAATTTCCATTAACGTCTTCTTCATAGTGGCACCCTTTAACGAGGTAGATTAAATTGAGCTCCACTGAATTCCTTAACTCTAATAGAAGACTCTTAGATAGATAAGGAGATAATTCTCTTTATCTCTTGAGAAAAAACCGCCCCAGAAAGTATTTAGCATATCGTCTATTTTAAATGCTGATTGCGTTTTATTTCGCACTGACTTGCATTTTATTTTGTTTTTATTTAACAACACCACATTATACAGAGTAACTGATTAAAAAATTTCCAAGTAAAGCAAGGTACTTAATGGAAATTTCAAATTCAAAACCAGTAAAGAGATAGAAATATTCATTTACGTTGCAATTTTCAACGAATTTCGAACATGTTAAAAAAGTCAAAATGTATCTCCGAATCCAAATTCTCCAAAGAATACAAGGAAAGCTGACCTGTTTAAAGGGGGTGTAATTCCAATACAAAATAATTTTGGAAATTAGTTTATATGAAAGATCCTTTTATATAAGTTCTTTATTTCAATACTTGAAGGTGAAATTTTCCGCTGATCTATCGAATGCCCAACTATAAAAGCCATATTTCTGCTTATGACAATCTATAAGCATTCACAATTTGGAGCTCATAGTGCAAGAGTCTATTGGCAAATTTGGAATCTGCTCAAATACACTTCCCCAGACTATACTTATGAACATCAATGATCCTAGATTGACAAGTCTTAAGATTGATTACTTAGAAATAATGACTAATAAGTTATTTATCCGAGCACAAATGTAACTAATAATATTGATACGGAATCTTGTTTAAAATTGTCTTAAATTGCCAAATCAATATATTTTCATTTAAATTCTCTGCAACGGTTGTGAAAAGTACGTCTTTGGTTCTTCATTGAAAATTGTGTTTTACATTTACCGTTGGATATGGTGGATAAATAACAGCAAACACCAACTTTTATACTTCGTGTGAAATATTATCAAAATTACAATATATGTTCGGCGAAGCTAAAATGTTCCTTCATAAAAATGTTATCATTCTTTGTTTATCCAAATCATAACGAAGATAAGTTAACTTCCGCGGAAAATAGTCGTGTATAAGTTTTGGTGTGAGTGTTTGTTCAGCAACACAATCTACTTTTATAAATGGAGATATATCTTCGACTCAACCATCGTATGAAGATGAATGGATATATACGCGCGTAGGAAAACCAAGGTGAAGACTTCCATCGCCTATGCTTAAGTAATTTATAAAACTGAACTTTCAGAAAAACACCACAGATCCGGGTGTTGTAACTAAACAAAATCCTTTCTCGGACTGGATTGAGAGTTTGGATAAAATTGGGAAAGATGCCCCAGGGGACGGTAGACACTACAATTTCCATTAAAAATGCTTTATTAAATAGTGTATGTAATCTTTAGCTCAACTAGTTACTGTTATATTTCATTACATAGCTTTTTACCGATATCATTCACTTCCCTGTGAAATACAAGACACCTGTTTTGCTTTTGTTCAATTTCACATTTTAAAACTCCAAACCCTTAAAATTAAAAGTTTCTCAGAGGATAAAAGCGAATTACCGCCTCAATGAACAAATTGTGCGTATTTCGTTTAATAAAAAGAAACAAAGGGAATATTGTTTCTTTAAAGTAAACAGCCTCGACAAATTCGACATTAAATAACCATTTTTCTTCTTGACAGACGTAAAGGCTGTGAAATTAGATTTACTATGCCTTAACGACATCTTTTGACATGGTCCGAGTGCTGGAATTTTAGACGAGTTTGAGAACTTATCCAATTCGAAAGAGGCAGGTGAATAGAGCGAGCCTTTGTCCTTTGATGTAAACAATTTTAAGGATTGTATTCGAAAACCGTACTCGAGAGTATTTTCTTATGTATGTTGTTTGTTCTTGGGGAAAGACAACGAGGTTAGTGTAACTATTGCGAAAGAGAATGATTATGCCCGAGCTATGTCGTACTTGAGAAGTTATTACAACGATAATTCATATTCGCTTACATTTTCTGAAGAATAAGAGCTTTTAGGGATATTTTCAGACGAGCGTATAATCTATTTTGTCTATTAAAAATTGCTCGCCGCCATAATTTTTTGCCAGTCTAACGGTTTTCCAACTCGGGAAGGACTTCCATTAAAATCTGAAACCGGCGTATAATAAAACCTTATTAAAATTCAAAGCTCGAAGAACGTGATACCTACCCACATTTAATCAAGGGAGAGAAGAGCAACTTTTGTTTCAAGCCTGAATTGAAATATTTTCTGCTACTTCGTTAATTTCTTTAATTCCAGGGACCCTTTCAAAATAGTTTTATGAGGAGTCCATTGTAACGATCTTCTATAATAAACGCATTCTCCTTAATGAAATTTCCGATCTCTTTATTCCTGTGAAATCTCTGATCGAAAGTTACGAATATTTTAATTATCAATGTTTAAAGCCCAAAATACTTTAATAGCGTTAACTCATATACTTTTAATTACGCCATAAATTTATAAATGCAAAAATTTAAATACATCATGTTTTGTTAGCAAAAGAGATGACTGACAGTAAACTGCACTAAACAAAAATTTAACGATAGCACCTGTCGAATTCAAAAGGGGAATAGTGTTTACCTGAGGAAAGTTTACTCTTAGGAATATCGACAAGTAAATTTGATGAGAGTTTTCGGAATTATTCTGGTAATTCACGTAATAGCAGCGATAGACAGGAACTCTAATATGAACGTTCGGCATAATTTCGGCATAAACAGTGTAGTTTGAAACAGAAAAAGTTGAACTTGTTCACATAGGTATCGGTTCGAGTCATCGTTTCGTTAATGTATCGTCCCACTGTATTCTCCCACCAAAGGGATTACGTCGAAGTCTTACGTAGTCCCTGCACGTTTTCAATAAATCTAGAAATTCGTCCCATTAAACTAAGCCTGCACGTAATTCTTTATTAATTGAATAGAACAAGTAAAAGACATTAGGTAAATTTATTTTCATCCTTCAGGATTAAGTCGGCGCACGAGTTATTGGGAATTAAACGAATGAGCCTTAGACAAAGAAAAATAAAACATCCGAATCCACCGAGGATCGAAATAATAACATAATTTTCGAGCTGCGATATTACAAATCTTCCATTCGACAAAAACTTACACAGCCTGACTGTTTATCATACTTAATTGTTATTTTATTCGATGAAAATACGTTTAGCGGGCAAAGCGAGGTTTAATATATTTCTGGAAAGTTGTCAGCAAGTAGTTTTTGCCACCCACGTTTATGATTTAGTGATACGGAGTAACGGGTGCTATAAATCAACGGCAAACTTCTTGGGGGTTAATTAAAAAGTTGTAGGTATGTGTAGTAGGAAGGAAACAAGGCGTAACAATTGATAATGAAATAAGGATACCTTTTCAAACATGCATTACTAAAATTTAACTTCGACTTATAAATCCACAGCAGTTTACCCTTTCGTAATTTCATAATCCAGTTGTTATGTTGTATCGTTTTTTATTAAATTGCTGCAGATTTGTGTTTGCTAATTCATCATGTTTGTAACGCATCGTGTAATTTAATTAGTGGTTATGGTTTACATTTTCATTTTTTATTCACTTTTCTAAATATAGCTTCTCTCTAGTTTATTTAACACTCGACTGCTTTACGGTAACCTCCAACCCTTTTTGACCAGTAAATGTTTTCAGTGCCAATAATAAATTCGTTGTTAACTGCAAGTGACGAGTTTATAAATCCAAATAAATGTTTACATTCCAAAATGGCTCCCGATAGGCGCTCATATGATATGTTATTCGTTCAGACCAATTAATTATTTTTAATCATAACTCACTTGCTGCCAATATATAATCGGCGTTTGTATGGAATTTATCAAATACAGAGAATGACGTTTAATGTAATGACGTCGTTGTTCTGCCTGCTTTATGGCAAACACGTTCTGTTTAAAGTTCTATATGCAATCAATTGGGGAGCGATATAACAAAATATGATCCGATGCGACATTTTGCTTTTGAGAAGTATGTGAAATGGTTTTCGACTTGATTAAAATCAGTTGTAAGATAAAAAAAAACTTAAAATAACGCTTGCTATACACGCACTAATTTAATAGGGGTGACACCATTGGATAAAAAGTTGAAGACATACGAATAATGACGTCAAGGTGGTATCTTAATTGAAATGTGACGGCTTAAGTTGGTCGAGTTTTAATAAAAGCAATTTCGCGTTACTTTGATTTAGCATCACATTTAATATGTGAGAACTTAGCCGGGCCATTATACATTAAGTTATTTTTGGATCTTGTGAACATAGTACCAATCAATATTCCATCCTACTGGCAGGACTATGATGAATTGATTCAGAGTGTCCCAGGAAAATCTGCCAATTTCACGACGTTCGCGGTTCCAGTTCGCCTATTTTTCGACCCCACTGTACTCTCAGGAGTATGTTTAATTGATTCCGAATGTGTCCGGGAAGTCCACAAATTTTTCGGCGTTTACATTTCCAGATCGCGCATTTTTCGACCGCACCGTATTCGCGGGAGCCTAACGAACAAATTTCAAGTGCCACCGGAAAATAACACGAATTTTCCGACTTTTGCGCTTCCAGATCGCGCATTTTCCGATCGTTCCGTAACAAAGGTACAAATGGTCAGAAATTTATTTAAAAGTACCCAATGATAAAGAAGAAGAAAAATAGTTGGGGGCAAAGGACCTTCACTTGACCCACCGAGTTATGTTGAACATTTACGACACAAGTTTGAAAACTGTTCTCCTTGTTGTTTATAAATAAAACTGACGCTGACAAGTTATTGGTTATCGACAAACCTGATTTAACACATGGCGAAATGAGGATTTCTATCGTAGTATAGAGTCCTTAATCAGATGTTTTCGCTATTCCTTGACTTGGACGGTTCTCATATATTTTCACAAATAAAAACAGAACAGAAAATAATCAGATGCTCCATGAACCAACAACTACACAAGGTAGCACAAACTGCGTACAATACTACACAAGTGAAAGAAAATATCAAATTGCAAGGGGCTTGGCTGAGTACATAGATGTCATTCCAAAAAATTGGAAATCAATTTTGTCAGGATACAATGTATTCTCATTGACAAATCTTGTACATACGTTGTTACCATAACGAAATAGTTTAGAAATTTTTAAAGGACATAAATGCTTAGGGTTGTGAATTGGTATTAAAACAATTTAGAAGAAGTGAGGACCTCAAACACCTGATGTAACAAAATATAATCGGAAATCAAGAAAAATTTCAGCACATTTTGAGCAAGAACATGTAGGAAACTAATAATTTCATTTGCTATTTAATAAATAAGAGAAAATGCAATACCGCAATAGCAATCAATAATAATGAATCCAATTCCACGTCGCTTTCATTTCTAATCGTTTAATTTTTAAGTTCTCTTAGGCAATTTGTTAAAAATACGAGCACCGACTGACAAATTACCGCAATTTTTCTCATGCAGCAAGTGCTGGTGACAGATTTAATAATCTGTCGTTAAAAATAAATACACGTAGATTAAGATAAACATATCACCGCATGTCGCTGTAAATAACGAAACGATTTCGTCTTATTGCCGTCGTTGGAGGAATTTAATTTGTTTATCGAACACTGCGGAACTTTAAAGTTTTTAATAAAGTCAATTACTTCGAATGGGACTCTAGTCGATTGAATTCCAGGAAAAAAATCCAACCCTTTGGAGTTGAGATGCGTCATTAAGTTAGCTCTGAACGTATCCAGGAGGAATCGATGAAGTTATCCAAGCGACATCAACTGTGTTCTGACAACGTCCTGGATAAGTCCGGAACGAGAATGCGAAAGATAGATTTCACTGTGACACTAATCGGAATTCGATTTTCTACTAAATTGGAGCAGGGTAATCGATTTCTTTGAGGAAAAATAAGGGAAAAAACGAACTAGTTTAAGAGAGCAATTATTTGCAGGATTTTTCATCTTGTCACATTGTGGTATTCATCGATGATAGATGAGATTCTTTTTGCCTTTCTAGAATGAATCTTAATTCCCATCTGCGCCATCTTTCACCCTATACAATTCACGGTTGGATACCTTCCCTCTCTCTCCCGCTCTTTCCCTCCCTATTCCCAGTGTACTTTGTCTGGATCTGCAGGTTTCAATTACCCAAATTGAACCGAAACCTGCACTATGCTGTTAACTTAGGATCTATCCAATTATTTCATCAGGCACGGAGATACAGTAAATGCGATTATTCACTTAATATGAAAGAAAATGAAACAACGATCTGGCAGGAGCGGTGTTACATGAACGCTTGAGCAAATCTCGAGACTAGTCGCATCTTAAAATTCATGATATTATTAATGAGCTCCATCGATAAATTAAACTACGATTGAATGAGTTTGTTTTCAAATAGCTAATTATGATATTAACCTAATGCTTAATTCGCTTCAATCGATTTTAATTTGGTTTCATAATTGTACATACAAGGGTATTGGCTTAATTTAAAGTTTCATCAACATGTGAACGACGGATCGTTTAATCCAAAAATCTAAACTTGTTAATCGATAATTTTGCTCTCTCGTAAAATCAACGTTCGGTTATTTCATGGAAACGAATAATTTTTAATGAAGCACTAAATTCTGAGAGAAGTGGGTACAGTTTATCCCAATGTTTTTCAAATGATTACAAAACGATGAGGTCAACGATGGGTACTTCCAAACAGAGAATAAAGCTTTGCGTAATATTTCGATTTGGACATAAATGAATACTGATTTTCTCTATTTGTATTAGTAAAGTAGTTTGATGGATATAAGCAAATTTTATTAAGTATATAACTCTATCGATGGAAAATTTCTCAGTACACTTTAAGAAAAAATTATTGTAGCGTCGCCACTAATATATCCTGATAATCCAGGAATACAGATCAAGTATAATTTTGAATTATTCGGCCAGTCGAATAATTCACCTTCTTTGGTGTTTTCTTTTGGGATATGCATTTCATGTCAAATACGTACAAGATCCATTCTTGCTCAGTACCTTAATGCTGAGCAAACTTAGTTTTCCAACAGACTATTTTAAATTGATTTTTGAGATTTCTAGAACCTTTTTGTTTCCTGACAAAAGATGTATGTGTGAATAGTTCACCTATTCCTCAGGAATCCAGAGAAAGTGCCATAGTTTTCGGGCTGTTGGGCCATGGTCGATTAGGATTTTTCTTTCTGACGTTTCGCTTCCATCCGCGGTAAGCATCTTCAGAGACGATTCTTAGACGATGTTCGACGTGAAGTAATTTCACTCACATATTTAATGCCTACAATTTTGTTTGCAACACATTTTTTTAAAAAGCACTTTACTCTTAACAATTTTTCATTTTTCTGAATTTTCTCCGAAACTGCTTTAGCGATTTAACCTTCGCAAAGAAAAGACCACTGAATACATCGTTCATTTTTGGCCAACTTTCGACTTTGGTTAGTACAGAATATATTTTAGTAATTTCCAGGAGGTAAATTTAATTCCCGAGACTTCATAGTTAATGCAATTAATAGTCCCTTATGGTTAATTGATATCCTTACAACCTTAACGGGCCCTTTTTATATCCGAAAATTTATCCATCCCGTTTCCTCCTGGTCGTTCCGTTTCGCCCCGGCCATCCGACGTCGGAGCCGTAATTATTCATAAATATTCAAGAGAATTAAACTCCTGTAAATTATTCATGTAAGAGTAACCGCGTCAGGATAAAGTTACTTACCTAGGTGCAGCAACACGAGCACCGGGAAACACGAAACTGCCAGGCCGACGTTGGAAAGTTTAATCTGCAAACACTGTCGCCGATGTCCTGCACTCATCGTGAGAAACTTTTTAAGCAGAAGCGAAGGTTTACGCGATAATACGGCGTCCAAGGGATGTGCTGAAATGTGCGGAACTTGCAATTATCGGTCCTACATCGAGGAGTATGGGAAAGAGATACAGAGGGTTCCTTGAGCGAGCTTTGGGACTCTGAAAGAGAAAATATAATTTTTACAAGAATCTCTATTGTAAATACCCAGAGAGTTGTTATTAACTTTCAGTGTTAAGGCTAATGATTTGAAGATTTTGAAGTACTAATACAATGCCGAACGCCCGGTTTATGCTAGATTATTTGTTTTTCAAAAGTTCTATCTGTGTTATCATGGGCAGTCTAACTCCTTAATCTCTTTCCATAAAAGGTTATATAAATTCATGGCAGAGGTATTTATGTTTCTTTTATTCAATATTTTGTATATCAGAAACCAAACAGTAATATTACATTAATATTAATAAACACATTTATAAAAACAATCACAAATATTCAAAAATAACACATATTGAATATCAAAAGAAGGGTTGTACGCCATTTCAAGCAAACATTCCAAAATTTCGCAATCATCCCAACCTAAAACCACTCATTTACATTACCACACTTTTTCCTTGAAGTTTGACACAAGTGAACCAAGTGTATAAACCTGTTGTGCTTATTCACCCTAAGGAAATTCCATAATTGCCTATCTATTCAGATGGTTAAAAATTATGAGCATTCTTAGTTCAGGTAATCCTTCCTCCCAACGCTAATTGACACTTTGTTTTTATCCCTTAATATGCATTAAGGCTAGGAAAGGCGGAACGTTGACCTTAATTAGTCCTGCAAAAGGAGCACAAATAGTGTAAACGGGTCGAATCATTGCACAAAATTGCAAAACTCGAGTAGAACGGGAAGACAAGAGAAAGAGAAACACTCGCGCAATCATAAAAACTAACAGGACGGGAAACAATGGCCGGAGAAGCTGAACGAGGAGAGGATTCATTCGAAGGAAAGGAGAGGAGGCCTTTGTTCGTCGTTCTTCATCTCCTGAATAGGGATCTAATTAAGAAACAAATTACTCAGAATCTATTAGCCCATACAATTCATGGCATACACAGTGGAAATGAGAGTATATTGTGTCTGGAAATGAAATAATTAAAATATAGGTACCTGTTTCTAATTCTGAGAGAGGTGGAGATGTTTCCGCCATTATGTTGGACTTCGATAATAAACCTTGTCAGCAACTCAATACCGAGAGCTTTGTATTCGATATAAGAATTCTGAATTCATCGAATACCCTCACCTACATCAACATATATGTTAATTATTACGTTATTTTCAATTAAATCACAAATTGATACAGGCAAAATAACATCAACTGCCATGGTTTTGTTAGTAACGTTGATTTGCTGCAGTCACAACACGGTTAACATGAGCAAAATGTTTAGCAAACAGAAGACTAGTTAAATTTTCTCGTTTACATTATATCAATACGTGTTTTAACAGCACCAGTTGCATGGCGGTTGAAGTTTATATTAAAAGTGGCGTGTAGCCAGGTCTCGAGTTAAATTCAGTTGGATGCAGCCGTGTTAATTTGATCTTCAGACTAATAAAAAAGAATGCGCAACACAATTGCATTAACAACTTGAAATATGATTTAGTAAAGCTCACCAGGAAAACAGATTTTGAATTATATGACGCGCTTGTGGTTACCACTGGAACTTTGCATAACTTGATTTGGAGTTAAGATCCTTTTATGTAGATATATGTATAGCAATCTGTAAACTGCATACACGAATATATTAGCCTTAACTTTGATGAACATAGACTAATTATCCAATGTCACAAAGTTCAGATTAAGTTGATAATAGCAAACACTGTAAGTGCCTGAACGACTAGTGAATAAGATTGCTGCTGTTGCAGGAACTCCAGCACCGAACAGAAACATTGTACAATCAGCAGCCTCCTTAGTTTATGTTTTAAACCTACACCTGAATCATTTCACAAGTGGTTAAGCAAATGAAACACATGATTATTAGTAGATTAGATGCAGTGTAAAATCCTTGTTATTCTATCTCCAACGTTGACCGTTAATTTCATAGCTATTTGTTGCTGATGAAATATTTTTATGGTCTCAGTTGAATTATCTCATAATATGAACAAGGAGTGAAATGAAAAGAATGGCACATGTTGCCTCGTAAAGCAGTGAAGCTTTTAATTGTTGTAAATTTCCACTGAAGGACATGATCGAAGTAAAGACAACCTATCGCTAGTGTGCCTTCTTTTACAGCTTCGTGAGCTGAATAAGTGAAGCGTAGTTTTAGTGCTATTAATGGATAATGTTAAAATAGCTTGATTAAACCTTTACAATGATAATTTAAAAAAATGCTAAAATATAGTGGCCCCAAGACACAGCCTTAAAACATATCATCAAAATCTGGTAACGGTCGAGATAACTAATTATCCAAATAGATTTTTGGTTGTGTATTTTTTAACTCATACGAGTAGTTTATTAAATATTATAAACTTTGCCTCGTATTCCATGGGAGTTAATTGTTGTCGTGCGCATAGACAGGTCGTTAAGTACGTTATTACACCGTTCTTACTTACATATTAACCATACCTTAATATTTTTAATGTAATGAGTACTTCGAGACTTTTGTTCGATGTTAGACGTAGCGGGTCCAATGTGTAAAATAATACATTTTTTGATATTAATTAGTGTTCACCTGGAATGCAACAAAAATGTTTCTCTAAATTTAAACTTTACCTGTGTGACAAGTAGCTTTGCCTTCAACTTATTAAGCCGTAAGTGAACTTTGGGTGTTAAATCCGAATTTGCCTAAGTACCGTCTTAGTAATAATGAAGTTGACACCCTAACAGCTTCAGAAAGTGACTATAGGAGGCTGAATTTATGACGGCTTAATAGATTAACCATAAGTAGGATTTAATTAAAAAAGTTGAATGAGAGAAGGTGACGATTATTTTCGTGAGCTTTGTTAACTGGGGATTGTTCATGTGTACGGGTAAATGTTCCCGAGAGATAAAATGTTTGCCCGCCACTGCAGAAGTCGTTTGTTGGGTTAAGACTGCGAAGGCCTGGGTCATCTTCCGGAATTGGGATGAAATTTGTTGCCTTTAATCTTCAAAATACATCAAGATCAGATAAAAACATGATAGCAGTTCCATTCGATGTCCCAATCTAAAATAAAGCAGAATTGTATGGGGTTAATTTCGAGTCGAAATTTATGTCGAAGGCCGGAATTGTTTCTTTCCGTAGATTTTCGGTGAGAATCGCTCAGATATTTTTCGGATTTTCCCCGTGGCGCTCGAAGGGATTAATTAATTAAAAAAAAAAGGTAATTCGTTTAGGTGCGGGTCACACCTGCGGCTTATTATTAGCATCGGAATAAATAAAAGTTATAAATCTACACTCCCGTAATGTATTCGTGGATTTAAGCGATTAGGTCATCACGGGTTTTTCTTCAGAAAAATTATTCGAAGGACCGTGCCATAATTCATCCTCGATATTTATCATGATCGAACGGCACTTTCTCAAGGGCCACCCCGGAATTTTGATTTTCATTTTAATCAGAATAAATTGGCGCGATAAGAATTATAAATGTGGCGCACCCAGGCTATATCTTTCTAATAAATTCGATGTTTTTACTCCTCTCCCCGCCATATTTTCTCATATCCGGGATCTAGCAAGGTGTGGCTATTAGCAAGTTGGGTATGCGAAAAACGCCTTGATTTAATATTATGAGATTATGAACGCTATATCGGACTTTTTTATTAACACCGATTCAAAATATATGGTTAAGAGAAAATTGGATGGGCTACAGAGATACGCCCGAAATAATGACTGGAGGTATTCACTAACGGTAAAAAAATGACATTAAAATACCAAGAAAGAGTTAATCACAATTAAAGTTGATCGTTGTCACCGAGATATTTTTATGGTCGAAGTTCGGGAACATCCGGATTCATCATTAAATTTTTCTGTTGGAAATTTTTATGTCGTATTAAAAACTAAATTCAGTCTGCGAACATCCTACTTTTTGATAGGAACTAGTGACGTCCGATGTTTTATTACTTTCTTTAGAAAAGTGCTCATTGCAATCAAGTATTCCTAAACCTAACATTTCCTTTTTACAAGAGAGTCTGTTTATCATATATACAATATAGTTACAGAGTTGCTGTTTGACATATATTAAATGAAATACCAATAACGCCTTCAGAATTTCATTTTCAGATAAATCTCTTGGTGAAAATTACTTTCCGATCATGTTGAAATTGTAATTCACAAATCATTTAATAAATATATTGTACAGGATTGTACACCCATATCAAAATTTTACGTCTTTGCTAAATTCAATCATCATTAATTTTACATTTTATCCATTTCGGTGGAATTAATATTATGAATAAAATGAATGCCATAAATTCCGAATTTCCTAGTGCATCTAATAAAGTTTATTTTTTCTACTTTGTCCAATGTGGTCGCCGAGAAATACAAGCATTCGTTTAAGTTGAATGTACAAGTGTAATCCAATGATATGTGATTTGTTTTGTTACACTTGCGGAAATTTCAGTATGCACTACTGTTCTAACTACCAGTTGTGTACATAGCTATATTATCTATACTCCTCTAACATTAAATGGAATAACTTCGTGGCTGTGAATGTATTTTTGTGAAATTTCATATACAAACGTTCTTTTGATGTGTTGAATTGAATTGAATCGTTGAATAGCTAATTTCATGGTGGTTTTTATTATAGAAACTTGAATTGAAACTTTAAAATTACTATCATAGGACTTCTACGAAATCTGGATACCTCGAAATGACTGTACAGTGTATATTGAAATTTGTTCTTATCAACATTATTGAACCTAAGATTATTACGGATGAATTTTCACGCCAGAGTTTACATTTCAAAAATCACGTTGCATTCTAATTAAAGTAAGCTTTGATGCGTTATGCAACGGCATCAATTTTCCCTGAAAAAACCAGCTTTTGCAATGACTATCCATAAGGCTCTAGGTGAAACCTTTTAATTAGTTGGCGTTTATTTACTAGCGACGGTATTATGCACGGCAAATTATATGTAGCTTTTTATACAGTCAAAAGGCGAAGTAGCTTAAAGGCTCTTCTACATTCAGAAAATCCTCGACATAAATGATACGTTTTATGAAACGGATTGTTGAATAATTTTAATGCTATTAATTTAACGACTGCAATGATCAGTTCAACATCTCCAACGGCAAACAATAATGATAATGAAATATTTAAAAATATTCTATAACCCTGATTTCTTTGAAGGTTTTAATATTAGCAAATAACATATCTTTACCATTGCATCCGTTGCTAATATCATTTATTTTAAAAATATTTCAAATACTTCTTTATTAAATAATTTTCAGTTATGAATTTGGTCATGAATTAAAAAAAATTAAAAATTTGACATTTAGTTTCTATGCATTCCACGCTGATTACAAAAATTCCATGTCTATTTCAATTCAGTTAATTAGCATATAGGTAGAATTTTCAAAACGTGTACTGAGCAAAACTCCGTCTCCATTACTTTTTATTAGTTATCATTTCTAACAGGTGTTTTTTTTTGCAGTGCTTTGATCCCCCTCTCTTCAGCATACAGTTTGAGAGGCGATTGGTAATACATAATGTAAGTAGATATACTTTAAACTCGGCATGCTCATTAATTTCGCATTTTCTGAATTATTTCTGAAAGCCCCTTTGAAGTCTTTGACTAAGCTCGTATGAGTACATTTAATAAAGCTCCGTGCGCTTTATTAGCGCACAAAACGATGCGTGTATGAAGTGACTTATTTGCTTCTGGTAAAATAGATTCATTAGGTGGCGATCAAAAATTTGTATCCTGCCCTCGTTTCGCTCCTTTTCCCCCGTGATCTGAATTCTGCAAACTCTGAAAAATCTTGGCGATATTTTCTAACTCGCGAAAGATTCAAGAGAGAATTCTAGCCGTCGTTACATAAATCATGACGTTCAAAGCAGCACTCCAGATAATATATTACACTATAATAACACTCTTCCATACCAGTAAGACGTTCTATCGACGTATTTGGATCACACCCACCGAGTTCTGGATGAAAATATGAAGATGATTTAAAAACGTTTTCACATTTTTTAGCGGCTCAATGTTAATATATTAGCTTGTAGTATTTATGACGCGAATTTCAATAAAGCGGTCCTCCTATTTAAGATAAATCTTGGTCAAAACTGGAAATTCGTGGCCGCAAGAGAACAAAACATAATAAAAAGTAATATTAAATTCCGCGCAAACATGAACAAAAAAAATTAAGGATTGAGATTAGGCGGAACTAATGAGATTAAAAATTAATTCCGGGGAATTTATAAAACGTGAACGAACAGAAAAAAAGGAAAATTAGACAGAAAACCAGCTAAGCCGCGTCCCATGGTATCGCTGAATGTCTCGGGAGCATTAAAAAAACTTTGTTAAAAAAATAATCATACTCCATAACGGTGTGACACTAATTCAAGATGGAAAATGGAATACCTTTCATGTAATTACCTGTAGTTGTAAAATTTTACAGAACGGCTCTGTGGCCCGTAAAGAATAATAATATAGAGAAAATAAGTGTTGTTATCGATTGTTAAACTAAAATAAGTTTGAATTTCATGCAGAAATATGATGTTCACCAACTGTAGAAAAGTAATCGAACCGTAAAATGTGTTATATATATATATATATATATATATATATATATATATATATATATATATATATATATATATATATCGACTACTTCCTATCAAATCTCGCTTGAAATTGGGACCGATTTAAAGACGACGCTTCTTCGCAGCATCCACTTTCCATTTTGATGAATCTTTTAATCGGATGCGGGGCGAAAAGAGGCGCGGTAATTTTAGCAGCTCGCTCCAATAGAATTCCTAAAATTACAATTAATT
Organism: Cryptocephalus primarius; assembly: GCA_963576515.1. Classification (NCBI taxonomy): domain Eukaryota; kingdom Metazoa; phylum Arthropoda; class Insecta; order Coleoptera; family Chrysomelidae; genus Cryptocephalus; species Cryptocephalus primarius. The sequence goes on from OY754936.1 coordinate 14,138,431, forward strand.
GTAAAGGCCCCCGCTGCCAGAAAAACGGTAGTCATCCCCCTTGTAACCGATCGCGATTAATGCCGGAGGTCGATGAATCGATATCACTTGAAGTAATTTCAGATTTTAATTGGTATTTTTTATTTAATATAAGAAAATAATTCGCGAAAAACGTTTAAGAAGTCTTCTTAATAAGCGAATGTCAACTGTCATCATCTCGTTTCATTTAAATGATGAGTATAGAATGCGTGCAATTAAATAACCGAATATCCTCACTGCACATTGTAGATTTAGTGGTATTAACTCGTTATGTACTTTGAGTGTCTAATTAATTTTTTAAACATTTAAAATTATGTTTAGATAACGAACTGTCATCGTAAATAAAGACAAAAGAACTGAACTAATCAATAGGAAGAAAATGTCGAATACAAATTCGAATCTGAAAATATAAATTCTGATATACAAAGGGCCATGGCTAATCATTTTAAATTGAATTATCAATAATGGAATCGCCTATTTATCATGCAAAATGTTTCAATAACTATTCATTACTTTCATTAGTAAATCTAGAGATACAAAGATGTGTCAACATTAAGCTTACATAACTGAATTTAAAGTACCTTACTGTAGCAGTAATAAAATAGCAATAGAATATCAATAGAAGGAAGAAAAGTAACTCATATTGACACTTGAAGGTGATAACAACCATTATAGAAACATACCAGTATGTAATGGCATAATAATGCAGTAACAAACCTGTTTTCGAGAAACTTGCCAGGCTTCAAATCAAATAAAATATTAATTTGACAGTAGTTTCTTTAGAATTTTTATAGGTTTTAAAATTGAATCTAAAAGGTTTTTGGAATATCTAATAATATCCATTTTCCATGTAATTTTAGCCATCCAGAACTTAAAATATATAGAACAAAAGTTGTAGAAGTTCCGAAACGTTAAAACACAAAATTTGGTTCAAGTAATCAAATGCAGAAGGTTTACCGACCTCCCAGAGAAATTGATTTTAATTATAAATGTTAGAAAGAATGTATAATATTCCTGGTTTTTCTAGAACGTTAAAATGACAAAAGTGTCTTAGCATCTTAACTATTAGGTTTAGGAAAATTTGATTCTTTTTTATTCTTCGAGGGCCACTAGATCACTATATTTTCCTATATGGCCTTAAATAGAATCCAAAAGCTTTTTCGTTTTTCTTTTAAATACAAAAACACTCCAGAGGTTCCATTAAAACTTTTGAAGGCTAGAATGGCTTCAAAATTAAAACTTGAAGGTTGACACGAAGTTCCAAATAAACAATTTAAACAATTCGTTGTTTCTAATTTTTAAATTTATATTGAGGTTATTGGCTGAAAGCAGCGCGCGTTGTCCCATTAGATAATTACTTGAATTGCAAGCAGAAACCATTCCCTTCTTTTCAGTTTACTCCCGCCTCAGTTTATAGGTATATTCCTAACTTCTATGTAGCAGATTACTTCCATCCTCATTTAACATTACCACAGTTGCTAACGAATCTTTCCTAGCACTTCCAGATGTTTCCTAAGTGTTCTTGGGAAGAGTATAAAAGGCGATCGGCCGGCGGAAGACAGTTCTAAGTAAAACTGTCGTGTAAATTTTCTCGAGTGTTAGAAAAGCCATCCGTGCCACGGTTATTAAAGTCAAAATGACAGTAGAACGGGCTAACGCTAAACTATTTCACATGTCAAGTCTTCATTAGAACAGCAATCTGACGCGATTGCTTTTATTCCGTGCAGAGCTGATTGTTGGCTCCAATTTTTCATTCAAAGGAGGGAAGCTGTGAAAATTTATTTTAACTGAAATCGTCGGTGGCACGAGATTCATTTTCAGCTGAATCTTTTCTTTCTGGAAATATGTCCATTCGTACACACTAGTCATCGTATAGACGCCCATAAAGACTGATTAGAGCGTCAAAGGGAACTGCATTTCCGTTTTTAAACCGTCCTCGTTGTACCTAATTGGAGACGGTAAAATTTGCGTGCTAGAGTGAAAACTATTTTGTAAATTACAGGCGCCATCAGCGGCAGTTATAATTCGGAGTTCATTATACCAATTATGGTATCCCACTTTAGCAGCTTTTAAGTAATTGTATACAGCGTATTTACCGGCGAAGTTTCTTATTGTTTAAATATCCTCGTTTTAGTAGTCGTAATAAACTTTGCTATAAAGATGTTTTACTGGAAATAAATTGTCTTCAAATGCTTAAGTGGTTTTCGTTAATTTCTGAACCAAAAAGAAAACTTTAACGCAATCCCTAAGTCAGACTGAGTAAATCTCAATGAACAAAAGATGCATCCCCCCTGAGGTTTGTTCCTTCAAGGTTTATTTTGTTTCGTATTATAATTTAAAATCGGCTGTCGGCGGCTCCTGATGTAAACCAAATATTATTTTAGGATGCGAAAGTACTGCTTTTTGAGAATTAATTTGAATAAAAGAACAGAAGGCCCACGAAAAGATGTTTGTATTTCGATGCAATGAGTTTGGCTCGCTGAAACAAATCGAGCTGCGCCTTTAAACAATACCTACATAAATTTTTATGCGTCCCAATACATTCTTCGTAATTTTATTATGCAGTAAAAACGAAAATTATGATATATTCTTTAGTGCGGAAGATTATATTATCGTTTTACGAGCAGTAAACATTTATAATATATTGAAGTGGCACAAAATTTTACGGTTTAAGTCGTTTAAGGTTTTCGGATTATAGCTGGTCAAAAGCGATATAAAATGCATATTAGAAATATCGAGCTTGGTTTTTATTAAAAATCGTTGAGTTTATTAGAGCATGAATGCACGTATTTAATGTAGGGGAGTTAAAATTTCCCAGTTTACATGAAGGATAAGCTTCAAAATGAAACGCTTTAGACGTAAACAAAAATCTTATTTGAAAATTTGCGGCTGAGACTGGAAATGAACGCTCCTGATTATTTTACAAATCTCCCTATGAAGTCGTCGAGTGGCGAATATGTGTTTTATGACGAAAAAAGGAATACTCAACTCCGCATACTGATGTCACATGTAAATCAATTCTATGATGCGGATAAAAGGATGCCCCTGTGACACTGACTTATTTCTGCGAGCTGAGCCAACCAACATTTTAATTTTATGTGAAATATGTTTTATAAAGCGAAAATAAATTTTGTTTATGTGTGTTAGACACGCTTCACCGTTTTCCTGCGAAGGGACTTCGCTTGCTCTAATTTTTTTTTATTTACTCTTGATGCTAAAACGTTATACGGATGACATTCGCGATGGAAAATCCTCTTGTGCGGGCAAGGGAGGGGTTGGTAAATTAGTTTAATGTTCGAAATATGTTACGCATAAAACCAAACCGAGTGTGGCAAAATCGTTCGCGGGAAAGAACAAACAAACGTGATCATATATATCATTTCGTATATAATACGAAGTTATTGAAATTGCTCGAAAATTCTACCGTTAAATATTTCCCGTCGAGAGAAAACTAGATTGTCTATTTTTCTCGAATAAAGTTCGCATTTTGTGACGAAGGTCCTGACAGTGGACAAACCTGAAACTTACCTGACCTGAATTTTAAATAAATCTGTACTCTGGATATTTGTCCTTTCAACGGTTGGTTATATCTCTAGTAAATGTACATAAAACCCGAGTTAAATGTTGACTCTACTGTGTTTTGCTTCACAAAAACGGGATTGAATTGCCTCAAACAGTAGGGGATAATTAATTATTTTATATAAATACAACTATCAAATTAAAATACCACAAAGTAAGCACAAATTAAATTAAATACCACCACACTAATGAACTATTGAACACAAAAAATAACAAATTTACATTCCATTTAATGCTATCGCGGTGATGAATGTCATTATTTGTATTAATATTCCTGTGCTTTGTTTAGGAAAAACGTCTGGTTACTGAGATTATTAAAAGCTGCACAAATTAAACAAACTAATTAAAAATATTTGTTTTCAACACCGCAGCAAATAAAATTAGGTGGACCTTACAAAAGTGCTACACGTTTAGAGTAAAACTCGCTTATTGAAATCATTGCTATTACTGCTACTAAAATATTGCATTATAGTACTTTCCAAAATATTGTTAGTATAAAATAAAATATCAGCTATAAGATAAAGTTGACTAATTTTCAACCATTTCTATGACCATAAAGTTATTCAATAAAATATAAGCTCCATTATCTATAACAGCGAAACCTCTCTAAACCGGATACTTGTGGGGTCAAACAATTTATCCCTGTTAGGGAGGTCTTCTTCATTGAAGACTCATATTAAGCACAGGCAAATGCGTGTATTTGTTTTTGAACTGAAAAATGTTTTTTAACAAGAATATGGCATACAAATACATTAACAATTTTATTATTTATATACTCAAAAAATTGGAACTTGTTTTGTCGAAAGAATGTGATTCAAAATCAGGGATTTATTTCAAGCAGTCAGGTTTACTATTTTGGAGACAAAATTTTTTAGCCTTGTACATGTCGAAAAGCCTGTATTTACATCATTATCGTCGTCATCCTCGGTTTATAAATTTTAGTTAATGATTTGCGATAAATTCGCCTTTAGTTACAGGTCGATAATCCTGATTTAAGTGCCTGTATTACAGAGTATTATTTACCTGTATTTATTGCCGTTCGTTAATAATACGAGGTATGTGTTACAGACACCTCGTAGACAGGGTCTTTTACCATTGTATGAATATATATTTTGAACTCGTACTATTGTTCTGTAATATGTGCATGTGGTTGAAATTTAATTTTGACGTCTAACCACAGAGCAACGAGATTGAAATGAAATAAAAGGAATGCATTGAAAATCGTATTTACTCTTTGGCCACAAATAATCTGTAGTTACAAGTGGATTAATTCGGTCAAATATTTTTGATTGTAATGTATTATTGATATTACTGATATAATTTGATATTGGTATTATTAGTCAGATATTATGTTTTTTTCCTTTTGAAGGGGTTTAAGAGACAACAGCAGGGTGGTTTGGTTAGTTAGTAGTAGCATACTAAGGAACTCGTCTTAAAAGAATAAGCAACTGTTACTTTCTGTACCTTATTATCCATTGCTATTTTGTAACAGTTAATTATTCTATTGCCATCATTAGTATTACATATTTAGTCACAACTAATGTTTGTAGAATCAGTATAACCAATTTATGTGAAATACCCCATTATAAGTTGTAAGGTTCATTTTCTCCCTTGTAAACAAACTGCATCATCAAGTTAAGTATTCCATTTCGGTCGATCCTCCAAAATGATATTTTAAACCTGTAGAAGAGGGATAAAATGGGCCAGTTTTAGAAATTTCCCTCGTTTTCTTGTTAACCCATCGTTGGCGATAAAATCCAAAACAGCCTCGATATCTCACTGATCGATCAACTTTATGATCTGAGTAATTCACGTCGAGAATGAAAAATTGCTACGGCATCGTAGGTAATGATGCCTCCGCTCTCATTAACACTTTCATCAATCCTTCGACGACAATGAAGTTATGGAGGCTATTCAGCTCATTATCCTGTTCATTTATGCAGCCTACACGTTGATATTATGTTCGCATGTCAATACTCTAACGGCTACACTGTCTGCGGTATTTGAAAGCTCAACGCGACAAAAGAAAACTACAGGGACACATATTAGATACGTGTTATATGCCATTATATGCCCTGTTTTGAATTTGAATAGTAAACCTGATAACACCTAACGGCATCTCACATAGTGAATCACTGGAATAGGGTATTAGGATTTTTTAGGAATTCGGGAATAAATGACGAACGCCATTTCAGGGAAATTCTTATTGTTACATTCAAGTCGTTCCAATTTGAGATCGACGCACAATGACGTATAGTTTAAATTCGATTAACATACGTAATACTTACCTCCAATGAAACTAAATTTAAATTGGATTGTTGTGTACGCCAGTGGAAGTTTGAAGGAGACAATCACCGACTTTTAGTACGATACATCAAAAAGCACGCAGGAGCTTAAATGTAATAAGCTTAATACGATGCACGACATACCACCAGTTCTTTGAATGTTACTACTAGTTAAAGGGATGGACGTGTAGTAGCTATTTTCATGAATTCAATCATTAAAAGAACATGTATAGCTCTGAAGCTTTTATACCTTGGGGAAATCTGCCTCTTCAAGGCAAGTAGTGACATATTTCAAATGATTAGACAACCTTTTAAACTTTTGTTTCTGAAACATGTTTCAAACATTCTTGCGTTCCTCTTTGGTCAATACACACTTTATTTTTTTGACGCCAAAAAACTATATAGTTTTGGTATTCACATCGTAATAATTAAATTACTAATTTTTTTAAATTATTCTACCCATTTTTAATTTTCTCCATCAACGTCCGGAAAAAAGTTTTATCACTCCATAATTACATAATAGCAAGTCGCGTACGTTACTTAATACATATTTAATATGGTCACAGGGGAGGACGCTTCCTTGAAGCCAGAAATCAAAACATTTTCTTCCTATGACGGCTAGTTTCTGGAATATGGAAGTGACTTTTGGAGGGGACATAGCGAACTGAAATTGTCTGAAAGTGTCTAAAACCTTACCACGAACGAGTTTTATCGCGAAATTCGAAAATTTGTATTTTTGAGAGTAAAAGGGAAGGTTTAACGGCTTGCGATTTTTTCTAGAAGCAGATCGATTACAGATTTTTAAAATTCTAGTGCCAAAAAAACAGGATGCCTCCCTGATGCCACAAATAAAAACATATTCTTCGTACGATATCTACTTTTCGAAATATGAATGAGTATATTCATTTTTGAAAACATATGAAATTCTTAAAACCGTTGGAAAAGGGAAATGGGATTTTTTTTGAAAATATATCAATTTCTCTAAAATTGTTGGGCTTAACGAATTTATGTCAAATTGCCTAAAATATTCTCATGAACCTTCCCTGCGAAATTCAACGTGAAATTATAAAATTCTTGTTTGAGCTGAAAAACGGGAATATTAAACACTTGTTATTTTTTAAAAACGGATCGAATTCAGATTTTTAAAATTTCAGTGCCACACAAAAACGTATATCTCATACCAGAAAAGAAAACTTTTTCCTCCTATGAAATTAACTTAAGCAATTTAACGAAAACATTAACTTAGTTTATAAACATGTTTTAGTTAACGCAACAAGACAAATTTACAATTTCGATGTCGATATCGATGTCGATCGACAATATCCATTTAGATAAAATCAAAAAGATTGAACTGTTGGTAGTGTAAAATCAATTACCAAAAAGGTAAGTTAGAATTTCCAGCTCGATTCCAACAGTCAATCACAAATAAAGTTATCAGTATCTATATTTTAGAAAGATATTATTTTGTCCCGTATAAACAGTGAGTGTTCTCTCAATTTTTCTCAATCTCATACGTTTTCCGATACAAAGTTGTTGCTGGATAGTGATCTCTAGCTTAGTATTTAGGTAGGAAACTTACTTTCCAATATAACCGCACTCAGCTTTAAGTTTCTTTGCGAGTTCACTTTGTACGTTTTTAAATCCTTATTTGTTTGACGCATTTTATGAGCTTCCAATGCAAAGGGGAGAAAGGCAAATCCGAGATGGAAACGCCAGGTAAAGTGAGTGGAACTTAGTTGAATTTGGACGCGATCAGTATCTATAGGTATCGTCTAAATGAAAGTCAAACATAAATTGCCTTTCATTTTCTTCTCTCGCTCTGGCGCTTTCTTTAGCAAAGCATTAGACTTTCGTGGTTCATAAAATTCTACGTTCTTTTTGGAACAGAAACGGAAATAGGAGTAGTGTCTGGACAAAGACGGGCTTTCCGGTTCCACTCGGGGGAAATCTAATTTTATATTCTCTTTCCCTTAGCGAATGGAATCAGAATTTCCACCGCGGTTAATCGACATCTGCATACTGCTGAAATTCTCTGTTTTAGTGTGGATAGATACAACAAACCAAGATTATCGAACGGCCGCCCGAAAAAAGTACAATAAATCAAACAGAATCCCGGAACGAAATTCGAGGGCATTATCGATAAACTGACAGGGGCGTTTTTCATATCGGACCAATTACACACGCGATCCCCCTTTCACCTGTTTTGTGTCGGCAAATTGAGATATATTTCACGGACAAAGGGAACTCATTCCCCTTTCTTTAACAATATTGCGCTTTTATCTAAGCGTCCTCGCGTTGTTATTTCCTGTTTTCTTTTTGATTCCGGTTAAGAATAAAGTTTTATATACCACAAAGCGCTAATATTCGAACGAAAGGAAAACGATTTAGCATACGCGATGGTTCTCGACGATGTGTTTGTTTCCTCTCCGGCACTCGAAGTCGAAGAAAATCCGAGAGAATATGGGCTTAACCATAAAAGCGCGAAATGTTTATACTTAACATTAGTGCCAAGAGCTACTACGTAAGATTAATGGCTCTTTTTATGTAAACGTTCAAAGGGGGAAATTAAATGTTTACACGCTTTAAAGAAAATGTGTTAACGTGCAAGTCTATCGATAATAACAGATGACCCATCAAATTAAAGGCGATTTTATCTTTCATCTAGGCGTATCGAGCCAAATATTGAAAGTGGAAGTCGTCGGGAGTGGAAGCTTTCTATCTAAAATTAGAAGGTAAATTTTCTCGGAAACTCGTTATTAGAGAAAATCTTTCCCTTAAATAAATAGAGTTAAAGAGCCAGGTAATTCAATTTCTACAGTTTTAGGGTAGTAATAAAATTTTAAACACTCTGCATTTTTATGAAACAAAATAAAATAACCAAAGATTTTGAAAGCTACAAAAGCCATTTTTATATTCCAATTTAGCTTAGTTGAAATTGTTTGATGAAAAGTGTTAACAGAAGATAATTTCTTGGATAGCGTGCACGAGGGAGATAAGTGTAAATATAAAAAGTGATAAAAGTGTAAAGTTACTTCGTTAACCACTATTATACTTGTCCAATCTGTGCGATACCTACAATGGGATTAAACATTAATAACGGCTTTCTAATTTCTGTAAAAATTTGCAAGAATTTCGTCAGTCAAAAAAGTTTCATTGTTTCTGCAATGCAAGTTCCTATTCCATAAAATACTATTTTAAATAGTTTTAACTAAGTACCAACCTTAAATACACACGTGCTTTTATTATTGGTGCATATGAAAATGACTTCACACGTGTATTCCGTATGAGCTGGAATTGAAAATGGAGCCCCAGGAAAATCAAAATGTTATTTATCGATTGCCTCTACATATCTGCTCTTATTGGGCAGTTGAGTGACATCTCGCGAAGAAGATAGTACTATAAAAGAGTCAAGTTATTTACATAACTTATAAAATAAATTTTAGGAAATAGTTAGGATCAAAGTTGATTCAATTTTTTCATGCCCATTAATATTTCGGTTTTCGTTGATTTCATCTACTAATCTAATTTTAAATATTGTAATTTGTGTGATGTTTTTGTTGTAGCAGGGACTTGCTTCAAGGATGTATTTAAAGAGAATTCGTTGAAAAGTGACATTCCATCAGATAAAACTCGATTACAATCAAAGCGTGCCGGTGTTTCCGGGCAAAAATGGTATTAATAGGCGTCTTCTGAAGTCCGTAAATAATGAAGTAAGATCTCATTCGTGATTTTTTTGAAAACAAAGCAAAGGGAATGTGAAGTTTTATCCTTTATCCTCAGTTTTATGAAGATTTCTATGAAAGAAATGAAAAATTGTACTATCTACTTGGATAGTGGTACAACACTGTTGAAATTTATTTACAAAAGGCGTTATTGTATATGTAGGTATGTATTGTTAAAAATTTAACAAAGAAAGATTTTAAATATATGAAAAACGAAACGAACGGTACATATTCTTTCTTATTAAATTTTTGGAGCTGAACCACTCGTCGTCCTCAGCAGGATCCGAAAAATACTTCTTCTGCAGTATAAAGGGATTTATATCTTCTCCGTTTTTAATATACTTTTAAAGGCACAAATCAACTTTCCCGGCAACTTTCTTCAATTCCATTCCAGCCAGTATTAATTAATAACTTTACTGGGATCGCAGGTCGTTTATACTTACCAGGCCGGAATGTTAATAAATTCGATGCCCCCTCTTTAATCGAGTGCAATTATTGGTTAGAGTCTTTTTACACTTTTAGGTCGCTGCGAGACAAGGATGATCTGACAAAGTGGAATTTAGTGATATCGATACGCAGCTCTGCCGGGCCAGATAGCCTCTTTCGGTAACTTTATAAGAGCAATTTGCGGGGTTTCACTACAGGTCCTACCCTATGAAATAGGAAGTTGGCTTGCTGCGAGGCTATTACATTCAATTTATTATCCCGGCAAAAGTTCTACCCCTCCTCTAAAATTTACGCCGATACCCAGATAAAAATTAACGAGAAAATTCTTTAAGCCCCAACGTTAGAGAGACTAACTCTGATATTGGTTTATGAACGTAATTTGCTAAAAAGCCGTAGTTTGGTTGCGGCGAAAATGCCGATGGTTCGACAACTAAACTAACTTACACTCTAACGAATCAGCTCGTGATGTTACCGAACTCATTAGGCAAACATTCCTGCACAGTGAAGTGTTTGAGATTTCAGCGTCTTTATTAGTCGTAGCTCCAAAAGGGCGAGCGCAGACCCGTAACGAACTAAATTCGGTTACGGGAACTTCAACGCTCCCTACGTGCGAGAGAAATAAAAAAATTTCGCCTACATTCTTCAAATCGGAGACGCCACCGTATGAAACCTCCCAAGCAAATAATTAGCAACAAATTTAACTTGCTCTTCGGCCTCGCCATTTAGCTTCGCTAGTTTCTGCCCGAGCTGACGAGTGTAGAGCTTCACTGTTCAAAATTAAGTAAATCTAAACAAGCTCTCGGTGTCTGTGCCCAGTAATGTTTTCAAATCGACGAGCTAACAATGACGGGGAAATTTACAAGAAATTTTACGGATGAAGGGTTTATTTACCGACCACGTTTGAAGTGCTTCGAACCTCACTCGCGTTTGAAATTTCAAGACAATCAAACATTGAAAAGAGAGAAAGAGAAAGAGAGAGAGAAAGAGGCGCCCTTTTTGTGCTGGAATGTGGAATTTTAATTTATCTTGTTTTGTATCCATTTAAATCCACTTCAAAAGTGTACAAGCCGAATGAATTTTTTATTGTTTGCTTATTAAATGAAACTCCAGCTTGATTAATGTACACGCTCCGTCCGCGGATGTGTACTTTAAAAATAAAGGCGAATCTCATAACATTACAAACATCTTAAAGTAAGTATTGAAATGAAGCAAGACTGGAAAATTAATTGGAAATATGACGGTAATAAGACGGAGAACTCTGGGAAATATGTTGAATACATGAAAGAAACAACCGCACACCATCCCGTACGAAATATTGTCCTTAGAACAAAATTTCTTGGAATAAATTAAATATTGCGTTGTAATATCGTCACATAAACAGTGCGAAATTGAATTGAAGTCGTAGACATAATTTTTTTTATTACGAAATAAATTGGCTTATTCGCGTCAGTGAAATATAATATAAAGGGTATAGGTGAATATGTATGTAAATGAAAATGTAGTAGGAAACGTGTTTGCTATCCGTTGGGGAAGTTTAATCTTATGAAATAGAAACTAATTAATACAAACATGTAATTCGGGGCAGAATTTGCGAGCTAACTATCCTACTCGTATGTTATTTAGCTACTAAATTTGAAATTTTACGACCAGCGGTTTTTATTCGACGTTGTTTTGGTCGTGCTAAATTTTATAATTAGTAATTTTGACAATACACCGGTAAAATATTTTGTTATGATAATTCATATTAGCGCTCATATCAAATAATCCACTGATGACACTTGTAACGTTGGATTCACTTCTCAAGCTGACGGCACGTGTGGTGATACTCGTTTTCATCAAGAACGCTCCTTAAGTTTTCAAATTTTGTTTTCGTTTCATCATGCGTTTCAGTGTTCACTCCCTTCTGACGGTTTCCTTTTCCAGCGGAGTGTTCAGCCAACCGGAATTTGTCACACATTGTGTCGTTTGGCCGTTGCGTTCACGCTTTTACACTAAACACGTAGTAATAATTATTACAGCTTTCATTTCGTCGCGATGTCTTGTGTTGTACGATTTTCTTTCTTCCCCTCTTTGTGTTTTCAATGACGTCTCGTTTAATTTTTCTAGCTTAATACACCCTTGTATTTTTTATAATTCTCAACAATGCTTTCAAAGGCAACTTCCCTGAATGTAGAATAATTTAATTGATTCGAGCGGCACTTCCAAAATTTAATATTCGAAAATTCCTGCTCCTTCTCTTCGTCAAATGAAGCGTAATTCGCTCCGCGTATTGTTGATCCATTCCCAATAAAAACACATTTTCAGGCAGAAAAGATCCCTATAAATTCTACTTCATTTTAAGTAGAGAAGCGTTCCGCGAGAATTCTTAATGACAAAGCTAATTAAAAAGGTAAAACACTAGATTCTCAGTTTTTAATTAACGATATTAATTTTTTTCCCGGTTAGTTAATTAGCGAAGAAATCATATTATCGAGATCAACTATTCGTTGAAAATTTAATTAACATCGGAAAAATATGAAGCAAAATCTAATTTAAACATTTTTGGTGGGATTCGAATTGATAAACGTAGGAAAATACGAGGAAAAACAGATTTCTTGAAAGATGAGTACCTACATTTAGACTTTCTTGAAAAATTCCCCTGATTGATTATTAAAAATTTGTTCGTTTCATCATTGAACTCTGTTGAATTCTAATAATGTCGAGAAAATTCCAAGATTTTTAATTATAATGCATCTGAATCTTAACGTGAGCCTTTGGGAAAATCACATCGAAAACTCAATTAGTAACACTTTCGCTAAAAATAGAATGAATACATAGAAATTAAAAATTGAAATAAAATTTACATATACTTTTTAATGGGGAATTAATTTTCATGGTTTTCCAAACCAGAATACTACATGTAAATCTACTAATTGTACTATCAAAGTAATAACGTGATACCTCTATTAGAGTTCTTTAACACAATTACAAGTATATCTTATTAATCCAAAAAGTTTCATATGAAAGAATACGCCAGGAGCCGTTGGGAATTTCATTACATCTTCGTAATGCAGATTTAGAATCAGGCTTTTTCCAAAACATATGAACATTAACAACGTTTTCCATAACGGCTAAATGAGGTAATACATAATAACGTAATCTGTTTCCACTGATGACAAAATTCTCTTGAAAAACGATACAACAAATTTGAATTTCCAGTGAAAGATGGCCCAGCAATAGTAAATAAATAAATTACTGTTTTTCTCTGATTTGATTTCGAGAAATTCTAAATTATAATTGTTGACTGACATAAGTCACATTCCTTACTATTAAGTGAGAGTTGATATTAGTGAGGTCTTCTCGGTAATTTAAATTTAATATACCGTGATATCAATGTACTGGAAATGAATTAGTAATCAGAGCGAGCTATGATATTTGATTTATAGGTATAATTATATTAGACTTTGTGTTCGGGATGAATTTCTCTCATATGGTCTAAATGTTTGATGCACTAATATCGCCGATATTTTAATCAGTAAAGTTAATCAGATTAGTTACTATTAATCAAATACCACATCCTAATTTAATTAGAAATACATACGCTTAAATCGAAAATCTTTGATTAAATACGCTTCATGTTACATATGTAATAGTTTGTTATATACAAAGTGGAATATACAGCATGCGCATATACAGTGCAAAAAGTGGTTCTATAAAGAAAGCTCCGTATAAACAAAGTTCAATGTCTATACTACAGCCTGTTAAATAGTACTCTTTAAATAAAAGATAAAACATATTATCCAAAAGGCAAAAATACAATAATTTCATTCCTTTACCAAGCAATATATTTATACGAAAACTATGTACTGATTGCAATTTTGTAGTACATTCATTCAACATGAATCCATTCCTGTAGTTTCGTGGTTTTTGATGAATAGAGCTGTGAGATTTAACTCGATGTATCCTTTGTTCGACTATTTACGTATGAAATAAATACGTCGAGTCACGCGATTCATACAAGGATCTAGGGAAGGAATTCTCAGACGTTAAAATGAGCATGTTAAGACGCCGTACCGAGCGTTACAAAAATTTGATCAGATTGAGTGAAATATTGTGTAAAATTCTGTTTTGTTTAAATTGTAAATATATTACGAATTTTGATATCGAATTACATATAACCTTTGATCATTGATTTTTATCGTTGTACATAGCTGTTAATTCTGTTTATTTCTCATTGGTCTTTTGTTCCATTGTGAGTTCTTTTCGCTGTGTTTTCGGTCCGAGCTGTCAAAATAGCGGTAACATATATTTACGAATAAATTTTTGGGCAGTATATATCGCAAGTCTCTAATAAAAATGAATGGAACGTATGCCCCAAGCTGCATGTATTACGAACACCCTAAGCGACATATGAGTGTGTAAACGATGTATTTGCAGTCGAAAACGACAAAACACCAAACACCCATCATCGGCGTTCATTAATCTATGTACTGGTATGAAGAACGGGCCTGTATCACTAATAATGATATGGTCGTTCGCAGTCCATAAATTTCCATTACGCAGCCTTTTGCTAGTTCCAGAAATATTACATGATAATGCCGGGCGCTTAATCGAGATTAAAGCCTTTTAGCGACGGGGAAAAAATTGTGATTTATCACCGGCCGAAATTAATTTCAGGAGAAGTTTTTAATTAATCGTCATCTCGGTAGAGGCGGCAGCGCCAACGGAGAGGAAGTTGCCACGCAACACGTGTTCGCCAAACCAATCTCAAAAGTTAATACTGATTTATGTTAGGAGAGAAATTACTGCGCAGCGTTCATTAGCCGGCTTTTCTTTTGTTCCATATGATACAGAAATTTTTGGATATCCCACATTCGGCCTACCGGACCCAGAACTTTCCACGTTCTCGCACTGGAATTTTATAAAACCTACACCCGCGGATCTTCCCATAGTCCCTCTGTTTATTCACCGAATGGTAACGTTGAATTCTTCTTCAATTGTGTTATATAAATATCAGGTATGTGCCTTCGGTAGTTGATTCTAAAATTTTTGCATGTCACACAACTTTCTCGGTCTTTCTCCATGGCTTGATAATTAATTAAAGTACGAAAATTAAAATACTGTACGCAAGTACAATATTGTTCATTTAGATTGCGACGAAAACTTCACCAAGAAATAATCAAAAGTTTGAATTAATTTTCGATATTTTCACTCGTGTTGAAACCTTTCTCGTTCCCTCCGCTATATTGTCTGGAATATGATAGGTGTGATGTTAATCAATCCCATCGTGTCCTAGAGTTTCGATTGATCGCACCATATCTATTATATCAAATTATAGGTTTATTTGTGCATTAGTAATACTGTTGTTTCAACTCCGTTTGAATGTTTTCATAGTTCTCGATTACTGTTTAATGCAAAACCGCGAACATCATATTACGGAGTGATTTACCATCTTCCGTATAAATGCATTATTAATTATACCGTTACGCTGAGATGCTATTAAAGAACAGTGCTGTTGGTGGATTTGCTCTTATTACTCCATAAACAATGAAGAAAAGAATCTGAGCAATTTTATTTCAGGGAACGGTCGCATTGTAAAGCTTTTAACTTTATTACTCAATGGTTTAAAGCATGTTAAGCCTGGCCTAGAGTTATGTACCGTATCTAAACTATTCTCAACTCAGTATATTTTTATTGGAATATCTTTGAAAATGTTGGCAGTAAAAGCATTTTGCAAATCTTTAAAGAACGCGAAGGATGAGATAACATATTAATTTGATTATTATTTTATTGCTTAATTTTCTCCTTCCGTGCTTGATGGCTACCACAAGGGGTAAAATTCAAACTAAAATGAGAGAGGCAATCAGCAAGTTATACAGAATAAAGTTCTGGTAGCGGAGTGTTCTCCAACCAAATTCAGGGCGGCGCCACTATCGACCATGTCTGTGACGCATATTGTATGCCGAAAAAACCCTAAACGTTTTCCAACCTTTGGCCTATACACCTTGATATCCTGGAAAATCAGTAAAACGTATAATTAATTTTAGAAAGGCACACATTATAAATGAAACAGAGGGATTATGTTATCGCAATATGCACAGGTTTATGGATGGCAAACGGATGTTATTTCGACCTTCAAGTAAATATTTATCTTTTCATTTCATTTGACTTATTATTATTAAATTATTAAATGGACACAACGTTGAAATAATTATATGAAGGGTAAAATTATGAAAGCATTCAGCAAATACTATAACTATACTTGTATTAACTATATTTTCGATATTATCAAAAGATTTTCTAAATTTTTCAGTGGAAAACGAAACTGAATGATTTTCAGAAGTCGAAGGAAGAAAATTTCGTTAGTAAAACATTTATTTAGAACTTAAAAAAATCAAATGTTACAATGAATTTAACGACGTTCCTCTTGTGTAGTTCATCAAAAGAGAATCTTGCAAATATTGCAGACGTGCATAAGATATGGCTTTGTTACACTAATGAATACAACGTCTATTTAGCGCGGTGGAAAACATTACATGTAAAGGAGGTGAAATTTCTTGCCACGTTTCCGATTGATTTTTCATATATTTTGGCGAATACTACATTCCCGGTTTGATGCATACACCATAATATGCTTTAAAACGTACGTCTTCATAACACTTCAAACAGAAAGTATACATGGACTTCTCGCATATATTTGAGTTTCATTAATTTCAGGTATTTTTATCGACAACACTTTTTATCGATTTAAAAAAATGAATAATAGCACTTCAGTCCTTTGAATTTCTTAGAACCCGTAAAGGTTACGGACATTTTCCAGATTTTTCTAAATATTTTAAATAAACCCTTTTTTTCCTGTTTCAAGGAATTGACAGACCTCAATGATTAATTACTTAAAAATATCAAGATCGTTGAAATGAGTCTTGAATCTTTGGGTTTTAAGGTCCAATAAATTTTTAATACCTTCTAAAAATTCATTGATTTTCAGATATTCTCAAGCTATAAATATTCTTGCCAAAAAAACATTCACACTAAATTTGTTAATAACTAGAATTTTTAGTAAAATCGTACTTTCCAGAAATGTTATTTGTCTAGAAATGCTTTGATTCACTAAGAAAAGCAGCCCACAAGCCCACTGTTCAGATTTGGAATATGTACTGAAAATTTCCTATAAATATTAAATGAAAAATGTGAACTATGATTAAATTTTTTACTGTGGCTTGGATAACCCATTCGAAAAACGAATATTCTAAGGAAAATGAAGGTTGTGGTTTAATACATTCTCGTCCCTTGATAATATTTTTCCATTTTATGTACTTCCACGACAAAAAAAGTTTATCCATCATTAGAAAGAAAGTATAGCCAAATTTCAAGCACTACTAGTTCTTTACTATTCAAAATACGTAGAATGGGTTTTCTCCCAAATCTTTACATTTCTCCAGTTTTAAACAGAGCTGGCGAGTGCTGTGTGTATTTAAAAAGTATTTTTATCCGCTTTTAACGCTCGCCGCAACGTTTCTAAGTTCACGCGTTACCGAACTAAAACTTTTTATCGTAATAATCCTCCGGTGTGTTGATTTTTACTTCTGCATCACCCTCGTCTTCCCGTCCTCGATTCCCTCGGGTTATTCCGATCACATCTGAGGATATTGTAACAGTTTACTTTATCCCCTTTTGCCAACTAAGCGTACCAATTAAATGCATGAATGTGCGCGACCTGCACTTTATTTAATTATATTTACTGACTCTTTAGGTTTGCGACTATTATTTATGTTTAGAGTTGGAATTATGTGTATCATTAGGTTTTGTGTTTTAATGCAGTTAAATTTTGATGTGGTCCGTAAATGGTTGCGTCCCGGGATGGTCGCAGTGATTGATTTTGACGGCGTTAAATGAAGGGTTCGGGATTTTAGTTATTTAGTTTTATTCGAAGAGATCCTGCATGTAGGTGTATTTGACGAGGGTGTATGGGATTATAAGCGGCTCGAACTGGCGATGTCGCTCAAATGTCCCTTCCAACGTTTTGAGGGCAAAAGTGAAATTTAAAAGTTTCCACAATCCATTCAGCCAAGCATTCTCTCTCTCTCTCTCTCTTCGATAATTGTGGGGTAAAAAAATTCATGCCAGAGGGTGTGTTACAGCCTCTAAATGGATTAACAAAAAATATGCGGCAACCTTCCCACACTTTTAACCTTTTAAAAGGTCATCGATTTTCGTTAATAAACGACACCGTCATCGTCCATTCCTTTGGGAGTACGATCTGATTTAAATGTCAAGACGTTTTAGATGTTCTCAAGAACACCCTGAGTGGTTTCTTCCATCTCGGAATTAACGATACAAGAGCATTTCCCTCTTAGGTGTAGATGTGACAGCTAATCCGGCCCCTCGTCGATGTGGTAAACTAGAGGGTAGAGCCGTATAGCTTTACCCCCAACGTTCGGATTAAGTATACAAAAATATTTCCGGTGAATCCGTGCCGTGCAGATTTATTTATGTCCGTTGCTGTGTGTGCTACATTAGTGAAGATGGATGCTCGCCTGGATACTAGAAAAGTTTTTTCCGAATAGTTGGTTAAAACGGCGGATAAAATCCATGCCCGCATATGCGAATCAAGTCGGGGAACTGACAATGGAAGGCTAATTTTGATTTATGAAGCCGCAGAAGTGGCACATACGAGATGAAGAGCACATTTCCAGGCGGCATGTCAAAGGTAAAACACAAACAATGCTGGGGAACGGTATATTGTATGAGAAGTGTGAGGCCACTCGACACCATTTAGGTGCCTGTAAACATTCCCTAACAGATATGATATATGAGTAGACGTGCACGGAATGGGCCTATGATTATCAATCCAGCCACTATTCAATATCAGCTGCAAAAATTATCTAATTAGTGCATGAGCTGTCGATAGCCTATGCACCTAACAGGAAGTATATTCCGATGAAAATTACATTTTCGCACAAACCACTTTACTGCATAGCTAATAAGCGTTTGTAAACTGATTTTAAAGCAAACAGAAGAAAACAGGATTTATGGGGTGCACTCAGTCTCTGAAAGTGCGGACTAATGAACGTAGTTTTGGGAAAACCTATTTTACCCAATTAATTTTGCCTTGCTGATATTTTTCTTCAATATAAAATTTTACAAGAGCTTTATTTTAGGGGGAATGAGATGTTACGACTTTTTCCGTAATATCCCTAATTATCCTTCACGAAAAAAACATCATATCAAGAGCCGGGCTACCTTAACAAGCGCTAACTCTGTCAAATTAAAATCTCATGGCGGGCGTGGTGAAGAGACAAATAATAATGCGACAACTCACTTTGACCTGATGATGACTTTAAGTGAATAAAAAAATAAAGTAAACCAATACACCACAAGTGTACATTACAAAGTCTATCAAATGAGTTTTCTTACTGAGCATTATCGATCGATCGATTTAACTAAAAAGGTACCTGAGACCTATAGGTTTTTCGCGGTGCAAGCAACGTGTCCCGGTTGCTTGCACTCCTATTACACTCCCTTTAAACTTTTACTTCCCCTTGCGCATAGTTTAAAGTCTACTAAAAAACATTCTACTTTAATTATACGATTTTTGCACACCCCAAAACATGGACCTATCCACCCATCCTAACCTCTTAAGGATGTTCAACATTTGGTGTAGACACCTAAATTCCGCTAGGTGTCGCCAGTAACAGATATGTACCGAAAGGCGCCCCCCCCCCTACGATTATATTCGGCTATGTACTCCATTCATTGCTTCATAGCCTAGTACTTCATTCTCTGAATCCCTTTTCATTAAAACCACTCCAAAATTTTTCAAATCTTACTGAGGGTTATAATAATCGTTAGCTTGTCTTAGGGTTAGGGTACATAATTCAGGAGGAAACATTCAACGTTCGTGTACGTTACTGTGCTCTCACTATCTAGTAATTTGTTCTGCCTCTTCAACTAGTAAGTAACAATTGTGATTACAGATCCGTTCAGATGTGGTTATCCATGATGGTTCTTATCAAGTGATGTTTGAAAAATAGTCCTGAATTTCGTTAGTTACAGAAGTCATCATGACTTCGAAGTTAAGTCAAAATTGTTTATTGAATAATTTTTCAATAATGTAAGAAGGCTCAACTTCTAAATATTGAATGATGGTACAGACCACAGGTAACACAGCACTCCGATAAAATTTACGTACAGGGGGTTAATCCTTTACGCACCCCATCGACTTAACTGACCCAATGCTGGAAAAAATAATTCATCAACACAGGTAATGTCCCATTTACGATAGTTTGGTATACCTGTCTGGTGTCTTTTTGGCATTTTATTTTACGATTTTATCGTGCCTTATCCTATGTCTAGTCATCAGTTTTAGCTCATGTAAGTGACGTCGCAATATTGGCACAAATCCAGATATAATTAATAGGGGCAGTGAGGCGTAAATGTGGCAAAGCAAGTTCGGTAAAATTATAAATAAGTGAGCACGAAACGAAGCACGTAGAGATTGGAACATTTTATAAATAAAGGAAGAAAACTTTAATAAGTAGGTTAATATGATTATTAAGATAAAATAATTATGGATCCTTAGTGGCAATAGGTATGTAAGTTAACTTCCCAATGAGGATTGATATAGGCTCAATAAAACAATCGAATGTAATACTGATTATTAAGGATGGAATGATGATACTTTGAAAAATTCTGGACAAATGAGCTCTGGACTTGTGTCACACCTACCTACGTCTAATTAAGTCATATAGTAGTTATAGAATTTGTTCTCAAAAAATCTTAAGATTGTCGACAAACTTACGATATTACTAAAGAATTACATTCATGTGGTTGACGTGTGATTGTATAAGTAACCAAAGTGCTATATGTGGATCTACTAGAAAAAATTGTGAAAGTTGCTCTAAAGTGGCTAAATAAAAATGAATTTTTAACAAAGCAACAGAATAAAATTGTGTATATACTTTTAAATGTTCAATCCTTCTGTGGGTCCCATTTCTTTGATGAGAATTATAGAGACCTGTGTATAAAATCAAATATTTAATCAGAAGTAAGATTTTAATTTTCTTAATTCATCTCCGGCCTATAATATATGCAAAGCAGTTCTTAATCAATCAATTTTTCCGAGCCGAGAACTTTTGCTCTCTCTCTCTCTTTCTCTCTCTCTCTCTCTCTCTCTCTCTCTCTCTCTCTCTCTCTCTCTCTCTTCTCTCTTTCGCCCTCCTATTTCATCGTCTTGCGAATGATAAAGTCCGAGCCGTCTTAATTAAACACAATTTCCCCAAAACTTTTATTGCTCCCTAATTCGAAAAGTTTGTTTGAATCGCTTTTAAACAAGTATAAAATATCTTCTCGAAAATCAACTTGCTCTCATTGTTTACCTAATTCGATCGTTAACTTAGGTTTTTAATAAAAAAGCGTACTTTAAGTGTTTGCCGAAAAAATATTTGGCTCGGATGACGACTCGAAAATTCACTAAATGTTTTGGAGGCCGGGTTAATTAAATATAAATTTATTTAAATTACCCCGGGGCAAACGGAATTGTTCGAGCCCGGTTATAAATTCGCTCATAAAACCGATCTGATTAGGTATTCCGTCTTATTTTGAAAATTCGTTCCCATCACTTATTATATTTTTATTATCGAAGTATATAAAAAGTACCTATTACGTCTAAATGCAAGGGGTGTTGAAACTATCATCTGGATGTACTTGCAAACTCTTAAAATTTTGTCGTTGCCACTAACGCGACCTCTAATTGAAACCGTACATATGCGGATAATTTGGTTTAATCTAGTTGAATCAGCTTAAGACTATAACAGCTACATTATATAATCGCAATGTCGCTCGTTTAATCAATTTACTGCGAAAAGGTCATTACATGATCATTTGTATTAAAAGGGCAAGAAACGAAAAATTGTCCATTAGCTTGGTCGAAATTTAACATCCGAGACTAGACATCACAGTTGTAACGGATAAGTGGATTATGATAAATGAAACGATGGTGGCGAAGTATGAAGTACTGAATTATATCTGTACGATATCGTATCGGGGAAAGTTCAAGCAAAACATCCAGAATCATCATTTCCATCGTCATGTCAGCAGAAATTAATTCCTGAACTATTTACAAGTCATTAAAAACGTTTAAGTGGCACTTTAATAGCTTGTAACTTTGACGGGCGCGGTCGAAAACTTCATCTTGACTCGAATATTTGAATAAATAATTACTTCGGTGGAGTAAGACTTAAATTATTTAAAACCCCGAGTGATGCCGACGCCGCCGTCGCTTCGCCACCGTGAACACCTCGGGGGCGACGTTTAATTCGTTTTCATCGGGAAACAGAAAAAGAGAGAGAGAGAGAGAGAGAGAGAGAGAGAGAGAGAGAGAGAGAGAGAGAGAGAGAGAAACAGAGATAGAGGAAGAGAGAGAGAGAGAGAGAGAGAGAGAGAGAGAGAGAGAGACAGACAAGGAGGAAACTTCCACAATTTGCGGTGCAAGAAGTCGAAAGGAAGGATTAGTTCGCTCCTGATATTTCCACAAAGGCTAGATGTGAAAGGTTGTCATAACAGCGGAAACACGTCTGACAACGCGTTGAGGAGATTACTACAGTTTCGCTATTGTGTGTTTACTTTTAATCGCGATTCTACGTAAAATGTATAAATTTTTTGGCCTTTGGTGTCCGGTAGGGCCACGGTTAGTGCGACAACCAACACTGAAGTTTTTATAGAATGTTGGCGGATCTCACACTCTTACATCCAAAACGAAGTGTTTCGAAAGTAATTGACACCGAACCCCCGTTATTTTTGTAAAATAACGTAAAAACGTACTTAAACGTTTATGTAACGTACGTAAAAATAACGTAAAAATGTAAAATACTCAGTTTGTTACTAACATTTCGTTTATTTAAAATGTTCCAGGTTTGTCAGCTTTAAGAGTCTGTCAAATGCGAGTCAGTGTCTTCTTTAAATTTTATTAATTGTAGAGATAACATTCTGGATGCTTTTTCGCGTTTTAAATTCACTTTAAGAATTTGACAATGTATTGTTGTTAACCAAGTTGCCTTTCCATTACTTTTTCATAGACTTCGCACAGCACAATGTAGTTTCCCTCCTATTATCAGTACAACCTTATGAGAGGCAGTATAAGTTCTGTCGTCTAGTGTCAGAATACTAGCCTATTATTGTTTTTGTAAAAATATTTATGACAAAGATTTATAAAAGTTATAAAGCCACTTGCGACTTCACTCGTGAAACTTCGGATTTGTGATGAAAATTGTATCAGCTGGTTCAATGTAAATCCACACAAAACTTCTAATTTGTACGCGCAACAATAATCCGAGGGTGACAACTTGCTTAAATTATTGTGAAAGAAACTGGCTAATGTAATACGGTTGTTATGCAAATTCATGCAAGAATTTCCACAAACTCCGAATGATCCTGCATCGCGGAATTTCAAAGTACCATTGCACAGAAGCTATCAATATGTTAATTTTGATACTTGCAACTTATTCTGAATTTATGCTTCGCACCCTCGAATTGCTTCTAAAAATGCAACTATTAATTAAAAAATACCTTTGTTGTGTAACTCACGAAAGAGTTTGTCTCATAGCCGCGGAAGATTTATAATGAACTAAATTTCTTCGTTCGAGGTATAGCCGAACCTAGTCCTGCAATTATGGAAGCGTGGCGCAACCACTAGTTCCAATTTTCTCCCGTTAGAGTGCTTTATAAACTTTCCAGCATCCTGTAACTTAATTAATTTTAAAATTAAAATAAATCAAAACGAATACACCTCGAAAATTTGTAAATCCATGGTGACATTTAGCCAGTGGAATTTAATAATTGAGGACGGTTTACTGGAAGATTGATTGATAAATTCCCTCGAGAGGAAAAGTTTACAGGGCAAAAACTAGAGTTGAAATAATATCGCGAATTCGCCATATTTTATCATTAGACACCAATTCGTATTTAACGTAATAACACTATTTCCTGAAGTTTTATGAAATTGACGGCATTCTATTGGGGTAAGTTTCTTAAAGGATATAATTTTCCACTGCTTGGCGATTTTCCAAGTAGAGAAAATTAAAGAAAGAAATAAGAGTTGTCAGACAAATAACATTTTGAAATATTAACAAAAACCCAGTTAAAGTACTGATCGTGATTAAAAATTGGGAGCGTACGAAGCGAACATAATATATTAAACTAATTTGTAATTAAATGGAAACAATTCACTTTACCATTTCAAGTGCTTGTTTATATATTTTACGGATGTTTATTGAAATAGCTTAGTTACGTAAGTGTTTGAATAAATACATCAGGCTAATATAAATTATTGAAATTTAATTAGGAAACGTTTGGTTCCGAAACTCTATTAACGCTGTTCAGTTGAAAATTAATGATTTGTGAAATTACATAGGATGTATAAATTTTCGATGTTTGGTCTAAATTTACATGGTATTAAAAAGGAAATGTTTTCTAAGCGTTTGGCAGTCGATGTGCCAGAAACACATTGCGCCCGCAGATAAGAAAAGAATAAAAGGAAGGCATATGCCAGGCGTAAGACGCACACGACAACTGTCACATCTCGGCAATTTACATAATTTTATCCTTATGCATTCAGTATATTCCTCCGCTTCTACTCAAAACTTCTTCACAATTCGTTGACGAATTCCCACAACTCCCGGAACTGATTTATGTAGTTTTGTCTTCGTACTTGAAGGTACTAGAACAATCGGTTCGATCAACTTTTCGATAATTCCAATAGCTTCTAGTGTTTCGTGTATTTTATTTTGAGGTTTTCAACTCTCGGAAGTTGACAGAAAGGTATTTGTGGAATCCACAAAGCTTTCCATAAACTGTCAGAACCGGAATTTACTTAGTTATGAAGTCGCTATGAATTAGTGCCTTTGCAGCTAACTCGCGCGTAGTTCGACTCTAGAAATGAAGAAGGGAAGTGTGCGGGAGAGAGACGGGAAGAGGTTGGAATTTAATAACAATAGGTTTTAGATGTAGCTCGGAAAACCGCTCACGCGCCTTTGACGACATTTTCCTTCATCCGAGGAGATTTACAGAAATAGTTATCGAAATTTTGACGAATTCGCATTTGGCTATGTAACACAAAAGCAGATCAGCGAGGTGGAAAATTCGCTGCCGATAATTTTCTCACATAGCAAATTCCGACTCGGACTTCATTAAATTAGAAATTAACATCGAAGTTACTTCAGCTCTGAACAATTCCTAATAATTATGCATTGACTCAGCATAAAATGAATTTGTCTTCATTGCAATATTGCCATTCGTTTATTTAAAACGTCAATTCAAAAGCTGGTGAAGATAATGTGAAAGCCTATTGTAGACTAAAATTCAGCCGAGATTTTCCCTGTGTTACATATTCTTAGCCTACTAACGAATTACGACGTTATCGAATGGAACAACCCTCTTTTTCCGTAAAAAAAGAGAAGTAGACTGTTTTCTAAATTCAATAATGTGTAATTGTGGAAAATATTACTAGTATGAGTAACGTTAGAAATGAGTGGATCACGTAGATCAGAAAATATGTTACGTTATTATCAGTGAACTATTTCTTTTCGTTAGACAAATTAGATCGAAAATTATAATTATGCTGAGATAAATAAGATGGATTATTCTGACACACCGGATATTACTCATGGCGATATTAATTCCTATAAAAATTAGGATTGCAGTAAAATAACTATACTTCATACAAAAGTTTCGCATTGTATATAAAACCTGGTGTCTTTAGAAAATTTTATGTTGCATTGTATGTAGCCTTATCGCAAAAAAGTTAAACCAGTTAGCCAAAAATTGATTTAATTAACTTAGTTGTTTCCTGAAGTGGTTTCCAAATACAAAATATTCTTTGTGTTGCTGTACCATCAGTCCAGCAATCTATCATTTCTTGAGCCTAGTGAAGGTACAAAGAAACTGAAAGTTACCAAAAAGGGCCAGTAGTAGGACATCAAACATGTACGAAGATTTAATTTCCGTCAGTTTCTTTTAATTACCAAAATTGGTG
This sequence comes from Cryptocephalus primarius, assembly GCA_963576515.1. Taxonomy (NCBI): domain Eukaryota; kingdom Metazoa; phylum Arthropoda; class Insecta; order Coleoptera; family Chrysomelidae; genus Cryptocephalus; species Cryptocephalus primarius. The sequence goes on from OY754936.1 coordinate 14,164,491, forward strand.
TGCTGATGTTACTAAATATCGATGACCACATTGACAACTTATTCGATAGTCTGAAAACCCTTTCTATTTTGCTGAATAATGTTACATTTTTAGCGAAATATAGAAAATTGGATGATTTGTAGTGAGTAATGTAGAAAATTATTTATGGGAAGTATTTTGCACCTTTGAAACTAATATATCTGTTGTGGTAATTTCCAATAAGCTACAAATAACGAAAACAATAGAGCGTATATGAAGGGTAAAGGTACAAAATATTTCCAGTAACATCCAATTTAAGGATGGTAGGTAATATTACTTAAAGGCTTATACAAAAAAGGACGGAGGTAACGAATTTTTTACGCTTTGTTGGGTAAAGTTTAAAAATTTGGCGACTAATGTTGAATTGAAGTATAAAAATTAAAGGCATTGCCTAAGCGAGGGCTTATATTGATAGAGAGTAGATATTTGATGAAAACACTTTGTCTTTCATCATGCAACAATTGACAGCTTGTGTCAAGATAGTGATTGACTTAAAAAGAAAAGTGGAAGTATTGAAATTTTTTTAAAATTTTTTCCCGTTTACTAATTTATTGATATACAATCACAAATACGTACCTTTTAGCCATTTGTTTCTACAAATATTCATCTATTTGCTATAGAACAGTAGTATGAAATTTGTAAATAAATTGGCTTACGATATTACCATTTTTGTGACGATTCCATAAATAAATTTTTGTGATAAAATCAATGCAGTATTCTGTTCTGAACGTTCCGTTTAATAACATTCTACGAAACAATTGTCCGGCTTTAATTATTAACCAAAAGCAGAACGAAATAACTTGCATACATTTCAATTATTATTTCAAAACGCATTCAATCTTTTAATAGCCTGTTACCGCATATACATAGCTGCAGATATTCATATACCTATTCAATTAACTTTAGCATTATTTAACAAATCGTTTCATTTGTTATCAGGGTTGAAGGGATTTCACAATTAATTTACTGTTTTAATTTCGTAAATGACCCTCAGGGATTTTTCACACGCACCTTCGTGTATTTGCTTTTTAATTGGTCTCCAATTTAATCTGACCTTTATAGACAGATGCCAAATGTTAAATAATTATTACAAATAAATACACACCACAGGAGATTTCAACAAACATCAAAATAAAATTAACAAAAAATTGTCAGAGGTAGAACACAATACATAATACGTTAGGGTTTATTGGCGGATTAGGCGTTGTAGACGATATTATTTTGGAGTATGTTGTTGAGTTATCTGAGAAAATTGGTACCGTTACCTCGAATATTATAAGCAGTAATCATACTGTAGAGAAGGTTTTCGATCTTTACCTGTGGTTATAAACGTAGATTTCGTCCATGTAAATATATAATAGCTATCATAAATTAAATCATAGTATTTATGATACTGCCATGAAAAATAAATATCATACGTAGGTAATTACTGAAATTTCTTAAATAAACAAACGAAATAAATAAAATCACATTGTGGGTTGTGGAATATTTTGCTGCTATTTTTATTAAAAAAAAATTGTGCATTCCATTCTACGATAAATCGCAAAAAATTCTTCACCAGTTAGACAAATTTAGTGCTTATATTTCATTACGGCACACTAACTGCTGTTTGCATTATTTACTTCTTTATTACCTATTTCGAAATATTTACTTTCACGTTTTCGGCTGCACTGACCTTTCTGAAGCAACATTTTTCAACTCGTACCATCTAAATGTCGATTTTTAATTGAAACTCATAGAACCGTAAAAATAAACATTCCCTTAAACTAGCACACGTGTATATATTACCTCCGAGTCTGTCGGCGTGATTTCCCATGCACATCTTTAACATATTAAATAAAGCGAGAAGAAACTGTTGGAGATGAGGTATACGAGGGAGAGAAGCCTTTCGCATTGTAATATTTAATCGGAATGGAGTCGTCGAACAAGGATGAAAATTTTGTTTTGTGTAGATTGTATTCGTGGGTTCTGTCACTATCAAATCGTCTTTCTTGTGTTGCGGTTTTCGGAGCCAATAAAACCGACCGACATGATAGATAGCCGACTGTACAGTTTACGATTTAATTGAATTCACGGGGCTAATTAAAACTAATGAGCCAATTAATGTTGGTACAAGTTGATTACTTTCCTTTGAAACTTTTTAATTGAAAATCAGACGAAGATCCAGAATCAACAACTGCTCTAGTTGCCAAGTAAAGTTAAGCAAAAGTTTAGAAGATGAAGAAAAGATTAAAAAACAATAACTTCGTAATAATAACAGTTTGTTGATTTATGTTGCACAGAAGATCGAACCCCTACTATAGAATTTTTTTTGGAAAATGAATTTTTAATTGGGTAAAATAATTTGCAAAGCAGCGTCTTCCCTTCTAATATCCATAGTGAATCGTAGGGATTTACAAATGTTAAAGCTAGAACAAATTTTTACTGAATGCATTAACGTACCTACTGAAGGAAAAGGAAAAAAATGTGTGATAAAAATGTTGTTTCTTCCAGTCTTCCTTGAAATTGAGTTGATTTATATGATTTTAAATATCGAAAAAGCTATTTCTAATGTTATTACCTTCTTTGCCTTGGAGGTAAGTTAGCGAATATCGTTTAATTTAAACATGAGATTCGAGATTTTTTATTGTCCTGCTTTCCTTTTTGCTTCGATCCAATATGGTACATATTTGTGTAATTTTAAATAAAGTTGGAAATAGTATTGCGACCTACAGAAATTTTGTTGCTTGTGAATTAATGCATGTTATGTCATATTAGACGCAGGGTTCAACGCTTAGTTATTCAGAGACTCAGGTTACTTTAGATTACTACTGGATTGGTTAATAAATATTTGTATAATGTTGATATATCATTATGAAGCATAATTGATTAATACAAAATATTGGAAGTGATTTGATGAATGTTATGTGAACGAATGATTCGAAATTTTAACTTGTTATATCAAGTATTGACAGTGAATACCCGGACATTTTTAAATCTTGTGCCGGAAATCCGAGATTTTACTTTGTTCTGCTTTACATTGTTTAAAACCAATGTGGTATGTAGATATTTGTGCAATTTTAAGTGAGGTTTCAATTGTGGTGAATGCTGATATTCGAATTAGAAATTGACATCACAGTTGAATCAATTAATGTTAAATAATTCTACACCCCAGATTCGGGATTGGTTTAGTCGTCTTTCTTTGTTTTGGATTTAACTGAATAACTGTTTGTATACTTATGAATAACATTGGAGATGTCAATAAGTTTTGTCCTAGGGGCTATATTGTTGAGTGTTAAGTATTGTAATTGGCATTTTATTGAAGTTGTTGAATTGGTGAATGTCTTGTAGTTTCAGAGGCAGAATTGGAACTTTTATTTTCTTTGTCTTTGGAGTCAGTGGTGTAATATAGGTTTAACTTTGTAATTGAGAAGTAAGTGATGGACGTTTATTTTTAGAAAGAATGTGGCAATTACGATTTTTATTTTCATGCATTTTGTATCATTTAAAAGAGATAAATTGATTGAGGATGAGGATTTCTTTGTTCTCTACCAGTAACTAAGTAAGCCAAATCATAGGTATCTGTATGAAGAAAATATTTGAATACCATACAATTTTCCGGTCTGTCTAGCTACCATGGAATGGTGTTTCCAATAACATTCATATTTTTTAGCTCAATTCAGCAACCAGCTTCATATCATTGATGGAGTCCAAGAACATCCAGTTGTTGAATAAGAAAGGTAAATTCATTAGAAATGAATCATGTCTGTAAATTGGACATGTGAATTCCATACTTTCGATATCGGAAGGAGTTAAATGTTATAGAACAAACAAAATTTTTAAAATCTTTGGTGAAATTTATACACGTGAAAAATGTGTGCTGTCAACATTTGAATGTAGCAAAAGCTATCAATTGAATGTGTTAAGAAAAGATGTGGTTTCTCTTGTTTTCTTGGTACTTATACAAATTTTAATATTTGGCGAAAACGCTAAGGATAGCGAAGGTTTGTTGTACTCGAATTTCGGAACAACCGTAGCGAGTGTTTCATTTAAGGTTAATTAAATTTGATGGGAAAATGTATATTTAGTTTTATGCATAACTGAAATCTTTATTTTTGCCCAAAAGTAGAAGTAATAGAAATGCCTCTTGCAAATAAGTAAATATGGGGAGTAAGTAAGTTACTTCCACTTATGTATAAAAACACAGTAGCAAGATGAGACAAATGATACACATATCCCGACTTAGCTACTTCAAAATTGTAGTTTCAGCTCGAAAATCGTTCGTTATCATGAAAGATTAAAACAAGCAATAAAACATCTAAACAGTTCTCTGTTTTAAAATTCACCACCTGTACTCACATAGTCTTCTCTCTTTCCCTGTCGGCCTCTTACTAGGAAAAGGACGAATTTCACAGGGAGAAATCCTCCCTGGTACTCTCACTAATCGGCACTGACACCAAAGTTCCGTTCTAGTACCCCGCCAGGAGAGCCGTTAAGCGAGCTACAAACTTTTTTGCGTGCAGTCGTCGCGTAATAGTGGGCGTGACGCAGCGTCAAAATGCATGACAAGCACCCCGTGTGAGCCCGTGGCGGTGTAGGACTGCGACTGAGACGCGAAAGACCGCTTGGTGCCGCCGCCGCCGCCGCCGCCGGTGGTGGATGGCGGTGGCGGCGGTGGATGTCCCCGGTGCAAGGGACGAGCGCACGCCCCCTGCGAGTGGCTACGACGACGCTGATCTCATCAATTCCTTCTTATTCATTACAAGTGCAAAACACTAAGTGACAATGGAATTTGAACGCACGGTATAAACCCCCAGGAAATTTACGTACACAAACATCTCCACCTGCAACCTTTCGAGGCTGCTGCCCCTCTTCGACCTAGCTTTTTTGTTAGTCTCAAATGAGCTACATTAATTTTTTCAATGTAACCCCTTCCTCGCGAAATCCACCTTACAAATCCAGAAAACGTCCTGAAATCGATAATTGTACTTTCATGGTGCAATCGAAATCGAATATGTAGTTAACGTAGAGTTGATTGGTTCCGTCAAAATTAGTTTTGTAGCTCTGCTCGTTTCCGACAAAGCAGTTTAGAATTAACCTGCAGTATCCACCCTGCGCATCATTTGAACCGTGCGAGATATCGAATTCCTTCGGGCAGCAGAATTTGTAGCTATTTGTAACTGACACATGAGCTTCAGTAAACTTTTCAAAAACCTCCCCTTTCTCACGAAATCCACCCCAAAAGTCTCTAAATCATCCTAAAATCATCAAGTGAAGTTTCATGATATGATTGAAACAGAATAATTTGTAGCAAATATGTAAGTTGTTCCGTCAAAATAGATTTTGTAGCTCTTCTTGTTTCCATGAAACAGTGGCTACTGTAGCATTAATATTAACCTGCAGTACATTAAATTTTTTTAAACCACCCATCCCTCGCGAAATATACCCCCCAAATCCAAAAGATGTCCTAAAACCGACAAATACCTATTCACTATCACGATACAATCGAAATAGGATAAATTGTAACTAGCGTGTAGTTAATTCGTTCTGTCAGAATGGAGTAACCAAAATGGAAGAAGTAACTAAAATGTGTTTATTAAAATTTTAATTAGTTTGTCATTTATGTAGAATCCAGTGATCAATTTCAACCCCTTGGGATGGTCTGCAGGCAGTAATGTAATGAACACGTTTATTTCATGCTTTACTTCTCAATGTGAGTGCTCGTTATTGCATCACTAATTTCTAAAATTTCTTTTTCAATTCCTACCCTTTAGAGTATAGCAGCTTTTCCTGCGTGACTTCCTTGTCATCCCTTTAAATAGTCCCTTTCTCATGGACTCATAACTAAACTATAATTAGTATAACTAGAGAATTGTACGCAAATTACATTTTTCGCTTGAATTTTTCTGAATCATTGACCAGAATACATAGAAATCGGTGGATTTTAGTTCAAAAGGTAACATCAAGATTAAATTGTTAACATACAGGGGTATTCTTAGAAAATTGACAAAATTTCATTAGACCTTTTGAAAATTTTCATAAATTTCGTTTAGAACGCCGATTATTGGATACATAATATCAGTTCCTGCAAATTGACTAGGATGTTCGTTTTTTGGTTCCACTTAATTTGTAAGAAAAATACTGGAATTGGTTGGACCTCTAAATTTATGAATCAGGTTCTTTGTTAAAAATACTGTTTGTAGAAAATGGACTGGAAGAATATAGAAAATAGACACGTTTTATACGTTATCAAAAAATGTATCATGAAAATGTAGGCATTTAACGAAATTTTGGCGAATGCGCGCAAATTCCGCCATAATAGCTACCAGAAGTACATAACAACAAAATACGAAAACTCTTGAAACTACATCTCGTATTCTTGCTTATATTTAAATATTTTTACTCTTTCGTTTATACTTCTGTTATTTTGAAATTTTCATATAGACACTTTTTGGTCAAATGATTTATTTTGGAGTCTTGTTCTATTGATGTCTAAATTTTGAAAACTCTCATAGTAAACTTACTCCCTTAGTATTTTGCTTCGATTATCTAGTTTTTCTTGAACCACAAAAAATTTCCAAGAAATTAACTACGGTAAAAAGGTTTAAATTGAAACTCCTGTAAAACTAATTTTTTGAGAGGGTCACCTCCCATTTGGGATGGTTCAGTTAAATTTACTTAGTATGGATTCTAACCTGTAGTGCACAAAAGGGTTTAAAGAGGTTCCGCAGCTAGGATATAGGTTCCTCGAAAGTATCTGCTTGTGAAAAATTGCACTTTATCTTTTTATTCGTTGCTACTTACAATTTTGCTCAAAAAGATTTGAACAGTTTCATGAACTTTAATATTTAATTAGAATTATGATTTTTTTTAGACTCTGGGAGGTCGTTGGAACCCTAAGTTGATTTCAGGCATAACTTTGAATACTTGTAAATTCGTCAATAGTGAATAATAAGATTTACACCATTATTCACCACTGATATCGAAATTTTGCTCACATCGTTAAAATCGCAGTAAAACTTTTATGAAAAATAGTAATACACAGACAACTACTCGATGTTAATCTGAGAAATTTTTTAAAAAATTCTGAAGGCATTTTGATTAAAAAACAATGTTAAGGTAATTGTTTTCTTCCAGCCCAGACCCCAGCATATCATCTAAGGGACTGAAAATATGCCAAATAGCATTTCTTCACAGGTACTTTTGCACTGGCGCAGATTAACCTCTAGCTTGACATGTGATGCTTCTAAATTAAGTCTATACGTGACTGGAATTTATTGGTGCCATGTCATATTTTTAATTTCTACACTTCTATGATGATGTAATGATCATAGAAACTATAAACGAAGTGCCAGTAACATCACTGATATAAACTTTAACAAGAAACATCTAATAGACTCGCGTTTTAATCGATGCCATCGCCTTGGCTTACATTCATTTTCTTCGTAGTTTTAGCAACATCGTAGGTAAATGAAATTCTATCCCTGTAATGTTACTATTACTATTTTACCCCTCATATAGTCACTTACAACTCCATGGAGTTGCGCATTATATTAGTATCTCTAGTCCGAACTTACATACACCTTAGGGTTGATAACAGCAACTATCACTTGTTAGACAGAAGAAATTCACCCTCGTAAGGATGTTTGAAGGGGCGGACGGAACGGAGAAGGGCTAATTGTGAATCGTACGCTGACAGCATCGCTACTCTAATTACAAATACAATTAAACTGACAACGTCGATGTATTCCTGTTTTATTTACTCACTCGACTTTGTTGTTGAGTGTAACATTTGACATACACACAAGATAAAATTTATTTAAAGAATAAATTTTGGCACTACGTAATCGCGTGGTTTAAATCAAGGACAAGTTTTATTATACAGGATACTGATAAACCCACGTATAACGGTCATAACACGTTAATCTGCGTCAAATGCTGATTACAAATATGAAATTCTTTTGACCTACACTACTTAGTTTTCGTGTCCTAGAAGGTTAAAGTTTGAATTTTAAAATCAAATTTTGACAGAGCCATCAAAAAAGACGACGAAAAATTTGTGTAATCATAATAAATACCTATAAATGAATCTATTGCTATCGTTTAATCCTACGGAAACGCTTTTTTATAGGTTCGGAGAAATTGTGAAGCAGCATGGAACTGTGAAAAATATAATTTGGCAAAATCGCAAAGAATGGGTGGTAAGATTATTGGATATTTTTAAAATGTTACAACTAATTTTATTTGCAGAAGAGAATATTATCATCTTACATACTTCTACTGCGTATTGTTTGACCTCTATTTATTGGGAATTTTGTTAGAATTTTCAAGTTTTTTCGTTCTTTCATGTAAATGTTATTTATTTTCTTGTATTTTGTGTCCTATTTTGCCAATAATTATTCCTCAGATTTAACTCATAAGTTAATTTGTTTAACCGGGACATAGCCAAATGTATAATGTGTTTATTACCGATCCATCGTAACTTTCTTTAGGAATTAGAAATATCGAAATAGATTGATGTTGGATTTTCCTATACGCATGACGATTCCCTACGTTATGTTTGACAATATTTTTTTATATTATCAAGCTACTTCATTTCTGCATAATTTTACAATCGTCCCTTAAATTGTTACGAAATTTCATTGATATTTTCCCCAAATGTATCATAATTTCCCCCAAAATGTTTCTCGTGGTGCAAACCATGACCAAACTTGACGATCACTTTTATTACTCAGCGTTAATGCCGCCTGACACGGAAAGTCGGGTTATATTGTTATTGGTGCAAATATGCTTTATACAGTACTACTAAATAATTCAGGAATTGAAATTGTTGCAATTTTTCAAAATGGGGGCATAAAAATTAAAAAGCTAGACGGTGACGCTAATAAAGCTTTTATGAGCTTTCGGTTTAGGAGACAAAATTCATGGACCATTACTTTATTACGTAATGGGAGATAAAGTGTCTCTTTACTGCATGGGAATAAAATTGTTAACACTAAGAGAGGTTTACGTTGGTAGTGGTGGCCGGGGAGTTATCAACATTGGACAGGGCAGGCCTGCGGAAACGGCCGCATATTCCGGGAGTCATAAAGCACTTTTAGTCGAGTGGGGAACGACGGGCATCGACGGATTGGTTCTTTTTCGATTTATCTCAAATAAATTACGGTGAAATATTTAAAGCTCCGCCACCGTGTAAAAGTGAGATTGAACCCGTTAGTCAAAGTTTCTGTGGCTCCAGTTTAGCAGTCCGCCCCAGGCGGCGTCGGAGCCGCATCGGTATTAAGGTATAAAGCGCATAAATCAAATTTCGAGGCATTTCGAGGCCCTCCTCCTCTTTATTAACTCTTCACGGGGGTGAAATATCCATTAAATAATTACGGGAAATGCTCCATTGTCTCTTCTTGTGGACCTATGGCGACACGGTGCTCTCCATCCATTTTCCGATAACGGACCGCGGTTTCGTTTTGCCCTAATACGAAACCCGTTGTAAGGTAGTCGCGAGGGACGGTAATGCATTTGGAAATCCGCCCTGTCAAAGATTATTGCTAGAAAGTGCTTGCGGCCACCGCTAGTAAATTCGTCCTGAACGCGACGACATTTACCAGGCGTTTTAATTACTACATTTTCCTTACACTCCTACGGAGAATGGGCCCTGATGGTTGTAATCAAGTCACATTTCTATTACGGCGAGACAAACACCTCACTAAAATCTTGTATGTTAACACAGAAATACTCATAAATCTATTTGATACCGATCTGTGTGATCAGTTCAATGCACATTATGATTCTAAACGGTCATCGTAATCAATTTCTCAGTATATTTTAAATTTTTATTATTGTCATTATGTGTTGTGATTTTCGTATCGCTTACGAATGCATGGAATGCTGCTAATAACCAGAGCAATAGTACTTTCAGTATTACTTCGTTCTAGGTACTAGTTCTTATTTTAATCAGCCCATTTAAAACTTTATTTACAAAACTGATTACGATAATTATTTCACGTACAGTCACTTCGGGATATGCGTAGTCTAGTGCTTTCTTCCATGAAATATCAAATAAATCCCATATTAACTGACGAAACGTGCAGTTTTCTCAACCCCTTGGAAGTCTATGCGTATTTCCACACTGGCACTAAAAGTTTACACCACGTTGTTTCTTTTGTAGACATGGGAGTCTGTTTCCAATGGTTAACCTCTCAATTTGAAAGGTAACTAATTCATTATAGAATTATTATTACTACTCATGGATATCCACGAACCTCAACGTAGAAAAGTTGTCATCTGAAAGGATTAACTGAAAGTAGGATTTTGGAATATTTGGAGCAGCTGTATGAAGTTAGGGGCAACATGAAAGTTTGACCGGTACAGACCTTCAATTTGAATTCAGCATGTCAAAATACTTTTCAGAATTAATCTAGTCATTCAGTTCTGACCCATTTTCTAAGCATATATCGAAAACAAGAGGTAACAGTTAGAAAGAGGTTAGCGGGTCAAAATACATAGTAATCTACTGGTCTGGTACGCTGCCCCGACCAATTACTTATTTTTGTGTGCCTGTAAATCTAACCACTTCCTTCCAGTCGTCGTGAAAATAGTATACTGTTATCAGCGGTCACTAATTATAATGTGTAAAGATAAGCCGTTACTTACAAATTTTATTATGTGAAATATTTCCGAACATTTTCACTCTTCAACTGTCTGTATAACTCATCGACACGTAAAGAAACTAAGCTTGTTACGTTCACCTACCGCTAACTGTGCTATGAAGTTTGACAGTTAAAATATTTTGTTTAATCTAAGTGTCCCGAGCGGTAGACAATTAGAAAAGGAATAATTGAATTGAGCCCTGCAGCGGTTTCCATTAGCATAGCCGTACAACATGTAAAATTATTAATTTAGACTAGTTTAAAGGCAAAAGCAATATTCGGGCATGTGCAAACAAAAAGATAAGTCCACGTAATGAAACTGTGTGTTTCCATTACAGCCGGGTCTGCACACTGAGGCTTTGTGCACGAACATCGCCTCTAACTTTTTTTATCTCTTATTATGGTCCATATTTCCAGGCATCACATCCTCCGATTTCGGATTATAATTCCGATGGGGTTTTTTCCAGCAGTGAGCTTTTTGTCGGACGTTTTTGGTCTTCGAGGAGGCCGGAGAGCGATTGATTGATTGATTGATTGATTGATGGGGAAAAAATTGATGATGATGCTTCATCATATCAACTGTTCTTAATAGATACGAAAAACATTCCGGTGTTAGGTTCGGTGTCCTTTCGCGAAGTGTTTGTTAATTATTAATAAGAAAACTTCAGTTCAGTGGGGCACCGAATTTATTTTAATCGTCTTCGAGTCATTTGAACTAAAGTACGTTGCGTTCTAGATAAGGGTTTTTATCCATTTGTATATCGCGATGTACATGCGGGACTTGGTTCGCCGCATAAACTATTTTAATGCCAATCTATTTGAAGAGATTGAATGAGCATTGATTTAAGCTTAGTCGGCAGAATCTCCTTATCCAAGTCCAATTCGAGCTTCAATATACGCCGGTATAATTCCGAGGGTAACCGGAGTGATTTTGTTTGTAAGATCCGACCCACTGCTCGTCCATTCGCTGAATTTTTCGACAGCATCCTCAATCCCGTAGATATCAGAGACTATCTCTAGTTCTTTTTAGGTTCTTTTGTTTCATAGTATTCTCCACATGCATCCCTCGGAAGATTAAATTCGCATTAAGAGCGTTTATGCGGTCGTTTCATGCATTTTTACGGGGGGTGAACGCACCCCTAAGGGACATGTGCCGAGGATCCTTTTTAAGGAGAAGAATATAAAACGTCGTGATTACAAGATCCTTCATTAAAGCGATGCCGAAATACGCTTTATATCGGCCCTCCTTGACCGACAATACGTGAAACGTCGCTCCTCGGAGCGTAAAACAACAAAGAACGAATATTGAGTACGAGTAATCAAAGCTCTAGGCTGCATATCGAATATAAAGTTGAAACAGAGCGAGAGTAATGAACTGTGCAATTATAACGTATATGCTTGGCAACCGCCACTCTTAAAATTTGCATGAGATGGAGAGAATCGAGGTTCGATATTAAACATTGTGGACACATATACGTTATATGAAGTATTCGCTTTACAAATAGATAACGTTCGTGCAACGTTCTGGTTTTAATGGATGAACTTGGAGTATTCAACGTATCAATCAAAATTCGCAATGCAAAGTGGTTGCAGTAAGTGTCAATAGCATTTAATTAAAAAGATCAAAGTTGAATACTTATTTTTGCTTCACTGCCGTTGAAACCTGAAAATGATCAATTTACTGTAATTTTTGATGGGTTCGATAGATAAATGAAAACGTTGATTTCCATTACATTCGGGAGATTTGATGAATTTGTGCCAATGCACTCAATTTCCGAAATGGTTAACCACATTTTATAACTGAAACATATGAATTAAACGATATCCAATTATTTACTGAAACTAGCCACGGATTTGTTTTAATTGATTCAGCAGACTAGTTGGATGATAATTTTTCTTACTTTTGGTATATTTGATGGTTTTCTATACATAGTTCAAAATTCTTGATGCTGTTTCTAATTTAACGTTTACATTATACCTACTACGTATTTGGATTTTATTTACTTACGTGATGTATAAATTAAATACTTCGCAGATTTAATAAAACGCTACAAATCTGAAGTGTTGAAGATAAGATGATGAAATATTTTATGAAACCGTTTGCACGTTCTGAAGCTCGTTCCTGAGTATTTACTCGTGGTAAATTTAGTGAATTTTAGGAAACATACTCGATCATTCTATTCAACATCAATAGTTTAAGATAATTTAAGAGAGAGCCTAATAAGAAAAATGTCAGGGGGTGTCAAGTCCTGTGAACTTCATAGCCACAATTCATGGCTTGCGATTCGATCTCTATAAAACTATTTCAAGTAATCAATGTAAGATTACTAATACAAGATTAAATGTAATCCTCAATAAATCTTAATTTGTACATTTACGGTTACCAAAAATCTTATTTTTCTAGGATCAAAAATTTAAGAAGCGTAAATATTAACAATCGCTCCAGCACTACCGCGGTTGAAAATGAATCGAAATCCCATGTAGCTATATTCAAAAAACAAACAATCTAACTCTCTCTCTCTCTCTCTCGTTAATCTCGTTTAAGGCAATAAACATATAAACATGCATAAATAAGGGTGGTGTGAGCAAATTTAGGGTGTAAGTAATATTTTTATCGTAATCAGCGACCACGAAAACCATAGTATCTAAATTTTTACGGCTTTTAAAGAATTATTGTATGCAATATTATGCACTTTTATAAATTTCTTCAGTCAAGCACTCTTTCACCAATCACATGTAGACTTCCTTCTCATGCTTTTCCACATATAATGCAACAAACCGCAGGTCCATCCGTGCTGCATTTAAAAATTTATTTATTTTTTCCTAATTTGCCAGACATATTTGATGTGATTTTGGTTTCTCACTTCGAGCCTGGTATTAAACTTCCCGCAAAAACTACCTCCTGCTTTAAACGTATCGTCATCGCATTTAATCCTCTTTACTGGAAAATAGTAACCAGGGAGAATAACCGAACCTTTCGGAAGTTTCGCATGTATGTGTAGGATAGTAAATTATAGAGGAGTGTTTAATGCCTCCTTAATTACCCACTTGCCTCATTTACGAATACGATTTGCGCTGTGCCGAAAACATAAGCTAAAACGTGAGGAATTTTAAGGGTACATATATATGCGCACATAATTTTAATGTTAAAGTTTTTGAACCAGCGTTTGTTGCAATATAACGATTGATTAATCGTTCATGTGTAAGTATGCGCTACAGGCAAGTAGTGGAAAATAATTTATTTAGTAATGCTATCCAGCAAATATAGTACAGAATTATTGAATCAATACTGATACATTTTAAATCTTGACACATTTAATAATGCTTTAATGGAGAAGTCTCTCTTTCAAATGGAATTCTTCTATGACGGCCGCCACCCTTTTATTTGCGGACACCTACCGAAAAGTTTTGTTTGATTTTTTCCGTTTTTGACATCAAATTTAAAAACGTTCACATTTTCCCCACTATTATTTATTTTGTTTATTGTCGATGGGACGCAATGTTTTCAAGAAAAAATGATTTACATTTCCAGGAAATGTTTCAAAAATATCGTCAAGAAATAATGAAAAAATCCTGAAAAAACTTTTTATGACATGCTTTTCCTCACAGAATTTAATACAAATGGTTTTATTTGTGATTGTGGTTCAATGTATATAATGCTCGGACACATGCAGGAAGATAGAGAAATTTCCGAATGGGTATGAAAGGAATTTACTTAGGCCATTCATATTAAGGGCCCGGGACAGATAATCAACATAGGTAATCAAATTAAGATCAGATGACTTGCCTGATGAAAAGTAACTGATTTGAAACCAATAACCCAGAGCTAGCATAGGTCAGGTAATCAGCAATGATACTCTTGAACAATTTTATTCGTAATGTCAGAATTATTGACGGATTATAAGTAGGTGTTATTTTAGAAACTTCCAATAATTAGGGAAGATCCTAGTGTCATGGGACTTGTTACAAATATGGAATAAAGCCATGGGCTGTATGAAATTATAGCGCCTATAAAAACTGTGGGAATAGGAAGTCAAAAGGGTTCAAACGCTGATTTGTATAAATTGATAAGAAATGGCTTGCAAGTAAGCCGGCGAGAATTAATTATTAATTTCGCCCGTTGTTGTGAAAACAACATTGTACCGTTTTATGTACTGCTTTTCATTTTTACACTCAAAACTGGAACAGTTGTTTTTTTTTTGCACCATGAGGTATTTTTAATATATTTCCAATTTCACTTTCGTTTACTCAAGTATAATAGCGCTCATTCCATTTGCCAATATCCTTATCGAACATCCTTTATAATCCGGAGGCAGGAAATTTAAATTTTATCGATTTTACGCGAGAGATACCTGCCGAGTATATTTTCGCGGAGGCTTAATATCATCTCGGCGGTGTCTTTGACGTGATATTACCACTAATATATTATGAGACGCATTAAAAATTTACACTGTTTCTGCTTTTATTGGATATTGTGAAAAATTATGTGACGGCGAACGGCCCGGGAGGTGATCCGCCTGAGCAGGAAGAAGGAAGAGTATTTTAGTCCTATATATAAAAGATTCCTTACATAATTTTCCTGTTGCTTCGAATTTTGTAGTAACGGACCAGTTCCGTAGCTAGGCACAAGAATGAAATTTTAACAAACTGATCATATTTCCAGGATAATTGTATAATTCATAGAATTCCGACGTAAATAGTCGTCCTTTTTAAAGATTTGCACAATAAACGCGATAAAATGGCACAATAAACGGCTTCACGCTTGATGTATGACCATAAAAATGCGTAGAGTTTTTATTTTATGGGTGAAATCAGGAATTTTTGCTTCAAAATAACTTTTATATTGCTTCTCATTTAATCTCCCCGCATAATGGCGAAAGCTCACAAATAGCAGACAAAACGATTACTAACATACGGAATTGTTTTCAAAAATTTTACGTAACAGATTTAACTTTCGCGCTACGAGGTTATGAGTTGTTTTATTTATCATACTTATAAGTTATCATTGGTCATAAAAAATTCCAATTAAAGGTATTTTAATAACATAAAACCAACGAAATTTATGTTAAGATTGCATGTGTAATTTATTTAGTCTGAAAACTATGCAGTAAAATCGCCACCACTGTTAGCAGTTTTCATCGTATTCTTTTTAGAATTCATTGTTCATTTCCATAATATTTTCTCTGGCTTCACAACCACAATAAAAATAATACCGAGCGCAGACCTGCATTGAAAATGTAAGAAATAGCTTCACAGCTAATAACGGTTATAATATGTGTATTAGATTGATTTTCAATCGTACTTTAAGTCGAAAAATAATTGAACTTCAAGTCTTTAAATTCATTGATTATCTCAGTCAATTAAACACATTTACTGGTTTCCTTTGTTATTATTATTTAATCAGTGTGTATAGTAAAATGAGCACTTAAGTATTAACTATTACTTCCATATTCACTTTTTCAAATATTCTTACCTCGATAGAAATTACTGGGTACCATTTATTCGATAATATTTAGCAATCTTCTTAGCTATAGACCAAAAATCAGCTAATTTTATTAGATAAAAATAAGTTATTCTGAAAAAAGTTTTCGCTAAAATGAAGTAAGTTTCGCTTGTATAAATAAAATTGATTGCTTTTGGGTACCTCCTAGACTAAAGTAAAGTATTTCAGATTCGCAGAATCACATAATATTTGCGACAATTTTTGGAAAATATGTAAATAAAATGTATTGTACAAAATAGTGTTGGTGTTCAAGTTGTTGGTGTGCTGAATGCAATTTTAAACAATGAATTGTTGCTAAAAATCGTCATAGGAGTTTTGTTTCGAGCAGATTATTACCATTTCTGAAAATTTTTATTTCTGCTATCGCGTCATGTCTTGCATGCAGTATATACCTTAACACGTTTGCCTTAGCCGCTTTAAAAACGTCAGTTATTAAAAACGTAGTTATATTTCAAACTTCGATCATGTTATTTTCAATTTGAATTGCAGTTCTTTACTATCTTTATAAAATATTAAAGCTCCTTTATTAGTCATATATTACTTAAAATACATGCTACTCTTTTAAAAGTATTGTAGGAACATTATAATTGACAAAAGTAACTTTTAAATATATCATGTTCTTTTAACATAGCAGAGCTGTTTATATCAAGGGCATTGTTTTTCTATAGGCAAATAAAACTGCGTTTAAAATGGCATCTGTTCTTTACAAAAGTCCTAAATTTCTTAGAAACTTCTTAATTTTTTTATTGAGTTAGAACTTTAAAACTAAAAAGCTGAATGTTAACTTTAAGAGACTTTTGTAATTTTTGCTTTTATTTTTAAATATGCAAATATGTATTCAACGTACCTCTTGCATATTCTCCGAGCTCTATTAATCACTATTTTTTATTAGGTGTCATCAAATAGTCATTCTGATTAAACTACTTCTGATGTTTTAGCTCTAGATATTGATTTGTATGGTGATTATTACCCTTAATATTTTTTTACGAGTTACATTATTACTCATTAACGTAATCAGAATAACAACTCACCTTGTTGTTAACTGTATTGGAACATAGTATTTGAAATTATTTCATGTAATTAATAAAAAAATGTAATTAGATATACAAGGTGTTTGCACAAACACATGGTAATTTGTGTTGAAAAATCTTTTGGTTTATCCTATATTTTGATCTGATAACGTAAAAATTCGAGGTAAATGAAGTGTATCAGTGGTTTCATGATACTTTCAGTAAAACAGTTGCACGTATCTAGGTGTAGCGTATTGATTTGCAATGTGATTCTTCCCCTCATTACTGTTTCTCTTTGCCTTGTGTACGTAGTACAAATGTACGCATCCCGGCATCACCGAATCTCCCGTGTCATATATTAGAGGTCCTAAACAAACTGCGGACAAGGATATAATGAAAAATCACGCGGAAAAAAGAAATTTATTTCTGGTAATTTTTCAACATTAGAATGAGAACGGATAGCCTCGACATTGTATTAAAACATAGTCCGGGCCAGTGGCCGATGTTGAAATGACAATATTTTCCTTTTTGCAGGATTAAGTGCTGGAGCGTGTTCACGGGAAAGAAGGGCTTTCCTACGAATTTGTCTTTGTTCTGAGTTTATATGAGGGCATACAGGGCGTAATTTTTGGAACGGATCCGGCTCCTCAGGTCAAAAATACGAAAATCTATAATAGACAGGAAAGGGACTCGCAGAAATTGGGGTAAGTTCTTGTTAATCTAAAGGTTGAGCTTTCGTGTTCCGGGTCTCTCGCAACTTCCCCCCAAGTAATTAAGATTTATGTTGATATAGACATTTAATTAATTGAAGGTGGTAAATTCATGTTAAGGATGCCGCACAAAGTAAGCATATTTCTGATTAATAAACCGGTGGTTTTTACATTATTTCCCTCAAAGTTTCGCTTTGAGGTTTTTGCGCATTTCGTCAAACTTCTACTGATGAAAGACATGCATTAGTTTCATTGAAGAGGGCACTCACTCGCTTACTCACTCAAGATTTTTTTTCAATATCACGTTTTGTGTAAATATGGTCAAAGGGCGAAAATGCCTTTTAAATGAGAGCTTTCTTGCGGCTAAAAGATTCACCCTCTTCAGCACAATATCGGAGAGTCTTTTTTGCCCCGCTCTCTGATACCCTTTTAGTGGAATTTATATGGGTTTTAAGAGCAGAAGCATTACCCTGTTGGAATAAATTTCATCAAGATGCCGACGAATGACTTATTTTAATTGTAAAACACCACGAGACCGTGTATTTAGCGTTTGTCGAGGTCTCGTCATTTCGCCCTTATTGCCTTTAGATGGAAGAGAAAGGCGATAGCTCCGTTAGTAATTCACAGATAATATAGATTCGATTAAGTTTTATTAAAATTCGCAATGGGAGGACGTAAAAGGTTTATTAACAGGTTATTGCAGGAACATAATGCTTTCCTTCTTGTCTCCACGAAAAGATTACTTATTCACCAAGCCAATACCTTGACTCTTTCTGGCGAAGCATTGCCATCAGCTATAAAAAGGACGGAAAGGGATACGAAATTAACATATTTGACGTTTGACAGTTCCTTTTCTGAACCGCTTTAATGAAAAGCACCAAGTCATAATAGGCTCTCGTCATATCACCCTAATATCTTTAGACGGGAGTGTACGTTGATAGCTCCTTCTACTTAATATAGATTCGATTAAGTATTATTAAAATTTGTAATGAGTGGACTTAAGTTTTTTTATTAATAAGTTAATAAATGAACTTGATGCTTTGCGTATCCTCTCTATGGTATCCGAAAGTATCCTTTAAGAAGAACTTTGATAAAATCCAACACTGATAATGGCTAAAATGTTATTTGCTATACAACAGAAATAACTGTTTTCTGTGGCGTAAAATAAATGGTTTTAACATTGTTTTCAAATGCTTAATATCGAAATTGATTCACGTTGCATCGATTATATCTATTTAAGGAATATTATGTTTCTATTACTAAAAAATCGCATCTAAAAATATTGGCAGAATTTTTAAAGGAAGCTTCATCCTTTCTATTGATTTATGTTATTGTAATGTCTAATTTCCACAAAAATCAGCACTAGATTTATATCTACACAGTGTTCAAAAGTCGTATAAAATCTCTAAAATTTTTATTTAAATTTGAACACACGTATAAGTTCAACTAAATCGATTTATACGTATAAAATATATCGAAAACCTTTGAGACGATCTAATTTATTTCTTGGGTTCGTTCCAGCAAATGCACCGGTCACGTAAGATCCATTCATAATTTCTGTCACGTTATTCGCATATGCCTACACTTCATTGATCAGAACATGTTCATAAGTCCTGCCGGAATGGACCTAGTGTTTATTTAAAAAATATGTGCAGAAAAGGCTTCGTCCGGTAGAACATTTTCGTTGACTAATAGCCATTATGATATTAGAAGAAAGTGGAACTTGTTTATGAAAGGGGGAATGGTGGGGAACGAGAAATGGTGCACATGAAAGTAGAAAGCGGTTTGCTTCAAACAAATTTGTTTTAGCAGAAGTCGAAATGAAATTATCCCGAAAATATGATCGCGTGACTAATTTGCGAAAAAACGAATCTCTCTAATTGGCTGAGATAGCTTTTGAAGTGAATATTGAACAATTTTTACATTAGGTTGTAACTTAAAAAGTAACAAAATATTTGAATCATATATTTTATTGCCTAAATAGAGATAATTACCAATCAATTGATTTTATGAAGTCAGCATTAGGTTATATAAAAAACGCAATAAAAAATATAAAAACACATACTTCAGCTGTGTTAGTTGCCAATGAAACAGCAGTTAATGGAACTAATTGCTTTTTGTACAATATTTGTTTTAAGTTTCTATTGAATGAACCTATTATTGATTCACTGTAAATGTTGAAAGTGTCACAAACTTCATTACCGTTTTACTCGCTGAGTATAATGGAAACTTTAAAAGTAATTGGTTTTGGATTGAGTTGAGCCAAATTCGTATCTCTCATCGATTCGTAGGTTCGATAATTTTAATTCTGTCGATGATTCACAACAGATAGCTGTATGTGAATATGCTTGTGTAATTTGCCATTTTCCAGAAGTAATGAATAGTATGGAGAATTAGCAAGTAAAACGATGTCTAATGAAGATTTTGCCAGGTTACTAAGAAAAACAAAGTAATTAATGAATTAGCTTGTGGTGTAATGTGAGGAACAAACGAATAATGAATGAAAATTGATCAAAATGGAAGCTTTTAGAAGCTTAGAAGCATTATAGTGGAAATAATTAGAAGAGAGTCTTAAAATTATATCCTCTGACTGATGTGGAAAAATATTAAGAGGAGCATTGGTGCCTATTGGATTTCTGCTGAAACCAATCTTGCTAACTTAATTTTTTGGAAGAGTAGCAATCTGATTTTTGGTCTGATTGGTCATTACGTTATGTGTTTGCGTTTCTAGTTTAAAGAGTAGGCATTTTAATTATTCAGTGAAAAGCAGATTTTGCTCGACTTTGCGAAAGTATCCATTTTACCGTGAAAAGGTGTTTTTTGTAGCGAAAGCAAATTCGTGCCGCTACTGCATGCGGACATGTATGTTTGCGTTAGGTGGTGAGTGTATATCCACGTACAATACGTATGTATATATACGCCGAGGGACAGAAGGGGGGAGATTGCAATGGGATATCATCACACGGTGGCCAGTGGCCATCCGGGTCACCGTCCAGGAAGAATAATAATGTCGTTATGGCAGTAAATGGTCGACCCTTAATTGCACATGCTGCTCATGCTTTCGCCTCTTCATTTTTCTCGGACACTTTCACTTCGTCTCTTTCGCGCCTTTGTTGGCTCGGAACTTTTTTTTCTAAAGTGACGAGGGTGGCGTTCCGTTCGAAAACCCTCTGTGGTTCTTTAAAGATTTACTGATACACAGCAAATGTAGATGTATATCTCGCGACATATTACAGCCATCATTTGTCAAATCTTAAACTCGTCTACTTACGTGAGTTTTAAAATTTTCCTTTTATCGCGGTCTTTGAATTTTTAACAACCCGGGGCCTTTTCTGCCTGACACGTACACTTCACACTCTTACCACTCGACGACTGTTAATGTTGTTTATCATAAGAAAGCACACTTTCAATTAAGATTAACTGCCAGGGTCACGCCACGCTAATTGAGACAGTTTGAGTCAGACTAACGCCAAACTAGAAGCGATCTAGTTTGAATAATTCACTTGCTTTGTTATCGTTATGGGGGCTACAAGCGACAGTCGATAAATTTAATCTTCCGAATGATGAAAGAGAATTATTGAAAGGTAAAGCTGAGCCACAATTTAATTGGAGCGAGCAAAAGGCAAAACATTATTAATTACTTATCCTATTGCCTGCTCTATAGAAATATGGTGTTTAGAATTATTCATATGATTAACTAGGATTACCTGGAAATAGTTAATTGAAATTTAATTGAAATTTCCACTAAACAGATGACAAATTATACAACTACGCCAATAGAAAATCAGGGTGGTATGTATAAAGTTTATGTCTATATTTATTAACTACACAGATGCATTATTTACAAGGATCACTCTCATGGATTTTTAATAATCAGCTGTAGTTTCACGAATATTTACCTTTACCAATAATAGGGAGATATTACAAATACACATAATATCAACGTGATTTTGACAACTACGTTTTTGAATAAGGTATAATTTAATAAAATTAGTACCTAACATTATTTATATATTGTAATGTAATGTAATTAATTATACACTTTAACACTACTATAACATTACAATAAAATTAATAATAATATTGTTCATTATAATAATTTTTAATAGTAACAGTTAATTGAATACACCATATAAACATCAAAGGCACGAATTTTATATCAAAATCTTATAACTTCATATGGCCAATTAGCAAAGAAAAAAACGGATTTTAAACAGAAGTACCCAATAATAAAGTTGGTAATATATTTTTTTAACTTACAAGCCAGCTAAATTGTTGCGCTTCGTCATCAGTTATCAAAGACGTTGAGGCCCTTTTCACAAAGTTGTAATTGTTATGTCCGTCCGTTTTAGCTAAATCTCTCTAAAAGATTCTGAAGAAATTTCGTTTTCTTACAAATCAGTGAACGAGAAAACAGATCTTCTATGCAATTACTGATACCAAACAATAATATTCCCCAAGATACATAAACATCTATTTGCTATTTAATTTTGAGGAAAGTACGAAAGATTTGTTTGACCGAGAACAAAATCATCCGTCCATAGGATGTCCATGAAACATCCCAAATGTAATGTTCTAATAAGGGACTATGATGAACGTTTGATGAACTTTCAGAAAATGTCCATGGACGTGTCGGATCTAAAATGGGCATAATTATCCATAAGACTACTTGGATTTACTTACTGTATTTGAATACTCACCATCACTAATAAAAACACTTATTTTATTGTTAAAAGCGCAATGCAAAACTTGTTTATAAAATATATTTTAAGTTAGGTAGAAGTTATCCTGTTTTGAAAAAAAAATTGTAACCAAATTAAAATTCTCTAATTTGAATATTCAAAGGCACAGCAAGGTTTAACCATTTTTTCATGGCTATATTTTGACCTAAGAGAACAAGCGTGACGTCACAAACTAAACTAAATATACGTCCACCACGTTGTCAGATTTTCACGCTCGCACCTAAAACTTTAAAAAATCTTAAATTGTAAACGAAGCAACATTTAAAAAAAAACTGAAAAGGCCATGTCTTGTATATGTAATAAAGCACTTTGGAGAATTTTTTTCAAAATTTTTGGACTAACCGTTTAGAAGATAAAGGGGGAAATGTCCCACATGATGTTTAACGCGTTATAACTCTATTAATATAAGACAGAAATGTGACATGTGCTAGCTGGAATCCGTTCATTTTTCGATATATTTCAAATGATTCGACTCTCGATGTTTAAATTTTTCCAAATTTTTGGAAAGGACATACAGATGAACATCACGAATATCAATGTAAAAGTTCCTTGAGGCACTATTGCCAATTAATTATGTAAAACAATGGAAAGAAACTAATGTAAAAAATAGGAAATTAATTGAGTATAGAAGAGAACGTAATTAATAACAGAAAATGATTTTCAGGACTATCAGCTCTATATGTGTATTTTTTTGAACGTCCTGTATATCGTTACATGACATTAAAAGACCACTGCATTGAAACTCGATATCCAATTTATGTCGGCAGCTTTATCGGACCCACTTCGACCACCTGACGAGAAATTGCCGATGATAAATCAATGGTATGATTCATGTCGTAACCCCAAAATCACCGGACACCCCGAAAATGATGAACACGGGCCAGACCCTCACAGCCGCTACGTCCTGTAATCATCCCCTAACTTAATCTATCCCTCGAGCCCGCAAAATTTATACCTATAAAAGAAATATTCGTCGGCGCGAAGAATTTCCCCGGCTTCCCCCTATACTGCCCCATTTAATAATGCGTGTAATGTATATTTAATTCCTGGGCTTTTCCCACAACGGCAAATACATAATGTATAGATTTTGGGAATGGTGGCGAAATGGCGTCTTTCCAAAAAACATTTTAGAAATTTGAGGTTCTAGTCCACCATCTGGAACTGAATTTTTGTTACTGGTTGTTAAAAGGTCAGCATACTTGGAAATAGATGTAAATGTGGCTTCTACTGAAGTTAAATTTGCTTCATTTTCCCAATCAATCTTGAAAAATGCATTGTAAATACGTGGACTGTTGAAATCATTGAAACTGCACTTTAAAATTTTGGGCATAGATTCTGAAATCTTTCACTCAGCAGTAATTCATTTACTATTATAAAGTAAATCAACCTTTATTGATACTGACTTGATATTTGGCAGTGTGACCCAACGACGCTTATTTTTTGGAACGCCCGGTGGAACTTCCAAGAAAGTATACATGCGTGAGTGCTATGATGTACTAATATTCGTCTTGTTCGAAAAACAAAAAAGAAAGACAAGTGGTGTTATTAGTCGGTTTTTTTTTCGTTTTCCCGTTTTAGGGAAAGCAAATACAGCACTGTCACGGCCAGTGGAAATTTAGGGTGACGATAATCGACTAAACGAAGAAAGAGGGGGCGTGAAAAGAAGGGCACCATCCCTCATTGCTATTGCGGCCGCACGGTGAGTAATGTCTCCCCCACGAATAGTCGAGATAATGTAACACATTTCTGTTTTCTGTTCTCCTCTTCTATTTGCTGTGGAATTATTAGCTGTGATTCTACGGATACCGCAAATAGTAAAACGTATATATATACTATATATGTGTACATATGCCCTTTCTGTTACACCCTTGCGATGTTAATGTTTTTTCTTGGTGAGTATGTCAGAAAGATCGTTGGTTATCTTAGCGAGACGTATTTCCAGAGCATGCTTTCAATTTCTGTCGACATCTTCTGGCACAGGGCCAGCAGTTCGTAATAACTTCGATGATCCTTTATCGATTAAATTGTGTACAGAAATTTAATATAAAAACAGCGGAGTGAAGCCATCCGAGATGCGTCTTTACAAGTCCTGTGAAATATGGATTTTTTCGAATCACCAGTGATATATGAAAGGAGGCGCTCCGACTCATCCCACTTTTGAAACAAATCAACCGTTTCAATAATGCTATTCTGAAAGTGGGGAATTTCATGTACAGAATAGAGGCAATAAAGCATCCGAAGACAGAGCTTGTCCCAGCGCTTGATTTAAAGTTCCTTCATTATAAAACACGCAGCTAAAACCGGCCAGAGCGTGGATTTAGCGGCGAATTTATAGCTATTAATTATTGTTTTGTGCAATCCCATGCCACCAAACTTGATTAACGCCTTCCGAAAGAATTAGGAAAGATTTTAAAAGAAATTAAAATCATGGGATCGGAAATCGTACAATAAATAACGTTATTGATAAACTTTCCCTCTCGTCTTCCGAACGGCCAGTATTTATGGATACAAAAGGAAGTCAGTCGTTGAAATTTGCCCTAACATTTTCAAGGATCGTGAAAAATGGTCAGAAAATCGTGACGAAGTGGTGCTTTAAGACGTGATTTTACGAAAGAATTAAAAGCACTTACTAAAAACATCTATCCTGAGCAAAATTTTATAGTTTGATTCAGAACATTTCAAAACCAGCGTTATTTGATTCATCCTTTGATTACTATTTTAAAAAAATTACCCGTCATTAAGCGTTGCTCCGTTTGACTGAAATTTACTAAAAATGCTTAATAAATTTTTGCTAGGTTTTGCTAGATCTCATTACATCTCCCATTATTTATTTAGGTGTGGAAGTCTGAAAATCGTAAAAATACAGGACCTGAAAACTTTTAAGGGAACAGTAATTTCACAGGATCTGCTAAGAGTTTTCGTGGAGTACTAATGACTTTTGTTCAGACATTATGAGGTAGTGAATTGACAAGTAATTTACAGTAAGATCGAGCTTTCATTCACACAATTGTTGAGCTTAATTACTATTTTCGGTTGACCAAAAAGTAGTTCTATGGCACCACACATTTTATAAGTGTTTTCTTTTATTTACAACACACTCGGTTTATTTAAAAAACGATAAATATTACGTAAAAATGTACGTTTAAATGAATGCGCCTTACTAATTATGGCATCCTTAATGTGTGATTGTATCATTTTTAAATATTGCCATAGGCAAATATTTTACTGAATTAGAAATTAACCTTACCGAGTAGCGTTTGCTTACCGAGTAACAAAGAAAATGGCAGTTATGTGTGTGGAGAAGTAGTACATTACAACTAAATCAAGGCACTTCCTAAATGAAATTAATGCGATGGCAACGGTTCTCTCGCGCCCCCAAACTATTAAACGAAAACAAAAATTAATTGCACAAAGTGCATATTTCGCTTATTTGAGAACATCTCGCTTGTGTTGATTTTTTTTTAATTATCCACCTCCGAGAATCAACTGTAAAATTCCCTTTTGAATTTTGTTTCGTATGCATGCATGAATTAATTAAAAGCGAAATGTATTTTACATAATTAACTCTGTTTCAAAGTTTGTCGACTGAAACATTCGAAAGTCGAAAGCATTCGTGTCTAGCTCGCAAATGGTCAAATGGGGGAGTAAAAAATATGTTAATAAATTAGTAGGGTTTGAAAATACAAGCCTTTCGCTTCTTTGGTGTCATATCCCGGTCGTATTTGTCCCAGCGACGATCAAGTATTTATCCACCTTCGATTGGCGGCTTCATCCTTTATTCACTCTGTTTCCCGGCAAAAGAATTCCTCCTGCAGAATGTGAAAATCACACAGTTGCTACAAATTGATACCTCTAGTACCATGGTGAAATCACATGGACTTTCAACACGTGAATGACATCTACCTAAATTATAATTATATTTTTAAATTATATCACATTGTAAGGAACAAATTTTACCGGTGAAACAGCACACCAATATAAAATATCCCGATGTGTAGGCAGGATATTGTGCAATCCTTTTCGCTCAATCTGTGGAACAAGGCTTGAACTAGGGGAAAATTCATCAGAACGTTGCCAGAAAACTGTTGATTCCAGGAAAGTCCCATCGATTTTAAGTTACCTTCATGTAAACGCACTTAAATTCAGAATCACGTTCCTGTAGAAATCAATAAAAGTGACGAATTGAACATTATCAAACTTATTCAAAGGTATTTAAAATTTTCGAGAAACATAGATTTCGGTGAATTGATTTGATTTCTGGAAAACGTCTATTGGCGATTTCCGGGCGCACTTGACCTGCTCCGCTGACCGAAATCCGCCTTAATTTTTCTGTTTAAAGTTACCATTAACAATGTTAGAGTGCTCCAAATGAAGTGAAACTTTATGAGAGTATTCAGCGGAGTTTCCTTTATACGCCTACCGAGTTTCATTTCATTGGCTCTTAAGATGACCGTTCCGGGAGCACTTGACATGCTCCGCTGACCGAAATCCGCCTTAATTTTTCTGTTTAAAGTTACCATTAACAATGTTAGAGTGCTCCAAATGAAGTGAAACTTTATGAGAGTATTCAGCGGAGTTTCCTTTATACGCCTACCGAGTTTCATTTCATTGGCTCTTAAGATGACCGTTCCGGGAGCACTTGACATGCTCCGCTGACCGAAATCCGCCTTAATTTTTCTGTTTAAAGTTACCATTAACAATGTTAGAGTGCTCCAAATGAAGTGAAACTTTATGAGAGTATTCAGCGGAGTTTCCTTTATACGCCTACCGAGTTTCATTTCATTGGCTCTTAAGATGACCGTTCCGGGAGCACTTGACATGCTCCGCTGACCGAAATCCGCCTTAATTTTTCTGTTTAAAGTTACCATTAACAATGTTAGAGTGCTCCAAATGAAGTGAAACTTTATGAGAGTATTCAGCGGAGTTTCCTTTATACGCCTACCGAGTTTCATTTCATTGGCTCTTAAGATGACCGTTCCGGGAGCACTTGACGTGCTCCGCTGACCGAAATCCGCCTTAATTTTTCTGTTTAAAGTTACCATTAACAATGTTAGAGTGCTCCAAATGAAGTGAAACTTTATGAGAGTATTCAGCGGAGTTTCCTTTATACGCCTACCGAGTTTCATTTCATTGGCTCTTAAGATGACCGTTCCGGGAGCACTTGACGTGCTCCGCTGACCGAAATCCGCCTTAATTTTTCTGTTTAAAGTTACCATTAACAATGTTAGAGTGCTCCAAATGAAGTGAAACTTTATGAGAGTATTCAGCGGAGTTTCCTTTATACGCCTACCGAGTTTCATTTCATTGGCTCTTAAGATGACCGTTCCGGGAGCACTTGACGTGCTCCGCTGACCGAAATCCGCCTTAATTTTTCTGTTTAAAGTTACCATTAACAATGTTAGAGTGCTCCAAATGAAGTGAAACTTTATGAGAGTATTCAGCGGAGTTTCCTTTATACGCCTACCGAGTTTCATTTCATTAGCTCTTAAGATGACCGTTCCGGGAGCACTTGACATGCTCCGCTGACCGAAATCCGCCTTAATTTTTCTGTTTAAAGTTACCATTAACAATGTTAGAGTGCTCCAAATGAAGTGAAACTTTATGAGAGTATTCATCGGAGTTTCCTTTATACGCCTACCGAGTTTCATTTCATTGGCTCTTAAGATGACCGTTCCGGGAGCACTTGACGTGCTCCGCTGACCGAAATCCGCCTTAATTTTTCTGTTTAAAGTTACCATTAACTATGTTAGAGTGCTCCAAATGAAGTGAAACTTTATGAGAGTATTCATCGGAGTTTCCTTTATACGCCTACCGAGTTTCATTTCATTGGCTCTTAAGATGACCGTTCCGGGAGCACTTGACGTGCTCCGCTGACCGAAATCCGCCTTAATTTTTCTGTTTAAAGTTACCATTAACTATGTTAGAGTGCTCCAAATGAAGTGAAACTTTATGAGAGTATTCATCGGAGTTTCCTTTATACGCCTACCGAGTTTCATTTCATTGGCTCTTAAGATGACCGTTCCGGGAGCACTTGACGTGCTCCGCTGACCGAAATCCGCCTTAATTTTTCTGTTTAAAGTTACCATTAACAATGTTAGAGTGCTCCAAATGAAGTGAAACTTTATGAGAGTATTCAGCGGAGTTTCCTTTATACGCCTACCGAGTTTCATTTCATTGGCTCTTAAGATGACCGTTCCGGGAGCACTTGACATGCTCCGCTGACCGAAATCCGCCTTAATTTTTCTGTTTAAAGTTACCATTAACTATGTTACAGTGCTCCAAATGAAGTGAAACTTTATGAGAGTATTCAGCGGAGTTTCCTTTATACGCCTACCGAGTTTCATTTCATTAGCTCTTAAGATGACCGTTCCGGGAGCACTTGACATGCTCCGCTGACCGAAAACCGCCTTAATTTTTCTGTTTAAAGTTACCATTAACAATGTTAGAGTGCTCCAAATGAAGTGAAACTTTATGAGAGTATTCAGCGGAGTTTCCTTTATACGCCTACCGAGTTTCATTTCATTAGCTCTTAAGATGACCGTTCCGGGAGCACTTGACATGCTCCGCTGACCGAAATCCGCCTTAATTTTTCTGTTTAAAGTTACCATTAACAATGTTAGAGTGCTCCAAATGAAGTGAAACTTTATGAGAGTATTCATCGGAGTTTCCTTTATACGCCTACCGAGTTTCATTTCATTGGCTCTTAAGATGACCGTTCCGGGAGCACTTGACGTGCTCCGCTGACCGAAATCCGCCTTAATTTTTCTGTTTAAAGTTACCATTAACAATGTTAGAGTGCTCCAAATGAAGTGAAACTTTATGAGAGTATTCAGCGGAGTTTCCTTTATACGCCTACCGAGTTTCATTTCATTAGCTCTTAAGATGACCGTTCCGGGAGCACTTGACATGCTCCGCTGACCGAAATCCGCCTTAATTTTTCTGTTTAAAGTTACCATTAACAATGTTAGAGTGCTCCAAATGAAGTGAAACTTTATGAGAGTATTCATCGGAGTTTCCTTTATACGCCTACCGAGTTTCATTTCATTGGCTCTTAAGATGACCGTTCCGGGAGCACTTGACGTGCTCCGCTGACCGAAATCCGCCTTAATTTTTCTGTTTAAAGTTACCATTAACAATGTTAGAGTGCTCCAAATGAAGTGAAACTTTATGAGAGTATTCAGCGGAGTTTCCTTTATACGCCTACCGAGTTTCATTTCATTGGCTCTTAAGATGACCGTTCCGGGAGCACTTGACGTGCTCCGCTGACCGAAATCCGCCTTAATTTTTCTGTTTAAAGTTACCATTAACAATGTTAGAGTGCTCCAAATGAAGTGAAACTTTATGAGAGTATTCAGCGGAGTTTCCTTTATACGCCTACCGAGTTTCATTTCATTAGCTCTTAAGATGACCGTTCCGGGAGCACTTGACATGCTCCGCTGACCGAAATCCGCCTTAATTTTTCTGTTTAAAGTTACCATTAACAATGTTAGAGTGCTCCAAATGAAGTGAAACTTTATGAGAGTATTCATCGGAGTTTCCTTTATACGCCTACCGAGTTTCATTTCATTGGCTCTTAAGATGACCGTTCCGGGAGCACTTGACGTGCTCCGCTGACCGAAATCCGCCTTAATTTTTCTGTTTAAAGTTACCATTAACTATGTTAGAGTGCTCCAAATGAAGTGAAACTTTATGAGAGTATTCATCGGAGTTTCCTTTATACGCCTACCGAGTTTCATTTCATTGGCTCTTAAGATGACCGTTCCGGGAGCACTTGACGTGCTCCGCTGACCGAAATCCGCCTTAATTTTTCTGTTTAAAGTTACCATTAACAATGTTAGAGTGCTCCAAATGAAGTGAAACTTTATGAGAGTATTCAGCGGAGTTTCCTTTATACGCCTACCGAGTTTCATTTCATTGGCTCTTAAGATGACCGTTCCGGGAGCACTTGACATGCTCCGCTGACCGAAATCCGCCTTAATTTTTCTGTTTAAAGTTACCATTAACTATGTTACAGTGCTCCAAATGAAGTGAAACTTTATGAGAGTATTCAGCGGAGTTTCCTTTATACGCCTACCGAGTTTCATTTCATTAGCTCTTAAGATGACCGTTCCGGGAGCACTTGACATGCTCCGCTGACCGAAAACCGCCTTAATTTTTCTGTTTAAAGTTACCATTAACAATGTTAGAGTGCTCCAAATGAAGTGAAACTTTATGAGAGTATTCAGCGGAGTTTCCTTTATACGCCTACCGAGTTTCATTTCATTAGCTCTTAAGATGACCGTTCCGGGAGCACTTGACATGCTCCGCTGACCGAAATCCGCCTTAATTTTTCTGTTTAAAGTTACCATTAACAATGTTAGAGTGCTCCAAATGAAGTGAAACTTTATGAGAGTATTCATCGGAGTTTCCTTTATACGCCTACCGAGTTTCATTTCATTGGCTCTTAAGATGACCGTTCCGGGAGCACTTGACGTGCTCCGCTGACCGAAATCCGCCTTAATTTTTCTGTTTAAAGTTACCATTAACTATGTTAGAGTGCTCCAAATGAAGTGAAACTTTATGAGAGTATTCAGCGGAGTTTCCTTTATACGCCTACCGAGTTTCATTTCATTAGCTCTTAAGATGGCCGTTCCGGGAGCACTTGACATGTTCTGCTGATCCACCAACGAATGTCACGTTTCCTGACTTTGATTTTTTTGAAAAAGTTCACAGGGGGGGTCGTGGAAGTTTTTCAAAATCTTTAACTGCCTGTATCTCGGTTAATTCTCGTCCGATCGCAGCGAAACTAAGCGCATCGTAATCAGCGTAAAGTCACGTTTCCTGACTTTGATTTTTTTGAAAAAGTTCAAGGGCCTAGTTTCGTGGCGATCGGACGAGAAATAACGGAGATACAGGCAGTTGAAAGTCAAAAAAGTCAAAGTCAGAAAACTTTTTATTTTGTCGTTCATGGAGTAGTAATTCTTTTTTTCATCAGATCTTATTTTCGAAGTTCTTTTTGTAATTTTTGCGACATTCTAGGCAGTTAAAATCCGTTTATTGTTTTAGTAACTTATCATCTATTTTTATGTTTAGTCCGGGCACTGTATTTTCTGGCGAAAACCTTCCTCATAGTCCTTATAGTTAAATTATATTTTTCTAATATACGGTGAAATGCATTTGAAGGATTTCAGTTCCTTGAAGAATTACTGTCTTCAGTATATATTTGATTTTGTTCGTTTGTCTCTGCAATATATCATTTATGAAAGTTTTAAAAAGTGTTGGACACAGACTAACCCCTTAGTGCTTATCACTATTGTCGTACGAGTTTAAAATCTTTTCATTGCCATTATTAGATAAAGTTGGTAATTTCATAACGTATCGTATGCTCTCTAATAGCCTAACAAAACGTTTAATTATAGCTGTCACGTTACTGATAAATAAAAGTTGAATTCGCATCATACCTAAACTAATGTTCAGAGTAGTTGAACGTATTATTTGGAGCAGCAAGATTGCTATAATAAATTGAAATTAGCAACAGAGATTACTTATCATTATTTTTCTTATATAGAAGGTTGCCTGTATTTTGGCGTTCTCTTTTCACTCACGTAACCCAGTAAATGGAATGCGACTACGTTTAGTCGCATGTTCCATGTAGACGTTGCGTAATTTCCCGGTAACAGTGGTTGTGTTCTATGAGTAGTGCGTCAGATATTCTGCATTTTTGGTGTCCTTTGATCGATATTGTGGATTCCTTGTTCTCGATTTCGATATTTGGTTTTTTGAGTAGTTATTTATTTGGGTAAGCCGCTGTTGCTTTCTCCCAACATGCACGTCCCACTCCCTCCTTCGCCACACCGATGTTCCATAAAACCGGTCCCCCTTTTTCTAAACTCGAAATGGCCGGACTGGTAACAATCGGCGTCGCTTGCAGGTACACAAAGCACGATAATGGCCAAACTCGAGGAAGAGGGCTACATCGCAAAACTGCGCGGTCTGCCGTGGTCGGCGACTGTCGAGGACATACAGAAGTTCTTCAGGGACTGTAAGATTCTGTGTGGGAAGATGGGGATACACATGACCACCTCTAGAGAGGGTCGCCCCAGCGGCGAGGCGTTCGTCGAGTTCGAGGATGCAGACGACCTCGAAATCGCCGTTCAAAAGGACCGTGAACACATCGGAAATAGATATATCGAAGGTGAGTTCAGTCTTCAGGTGTTGAAATTTCTTTGTTTTGTTTTGTTTCTGTGTTCAAAGAGTTTGATGTGCTGTATCTGTAGTTTGGAAAGATATCGCCCATACAGACGCAGTTTTACCTGTATGGCAATTTTCCTGAGTAATCAGTTTAATATAAGTTTGCTGAGTTTTGTGATAACTCCCCATTTTATATTTTTATATATGAACGTAATGCATGTAATATGTATAGCCTGTCAAGAAGTATCGCTTAAGAAAAGTGCTATTTAGGTGGAAATTTGTTCGGCTTAGAAACATATCATACCTAATTATGCCTCAGTAATATATGTTTTCTGGCATTGTGGGCATTTCGATCACTCACCTACTTGGTTTGATAAATTTATATAAATTTCAATTTGATTAGTTAGTATTAACATAACTTTATGTGATTTGACAATTAATAATTTCAAAAGTGGTAAAGCAGCACAATAAATTTGATGGAGGAGAATTCCAAAGCTGACCGAATAAGTACCAAAGTGGTTGCCGATATGTGTTGTGATCAGGTCAATTTGAACATGGCACTACAAGTGTCAAAAGTTGACATCCAAGTCCAGTTAACCTAATCACTATTTCATTAATGTTACTAATGTTGTGAAAATTAGCTTGATTACGGGAAATGGCAAAGTGATCGATTTAAACAATCATTCGTCCTATGCAACAGTCATTATACCATTTAGCAGTTTCATTTAGACAATATTCCTTTTTTTGTTTGGGTCTTTGAAGAAATACTGCATGAAACTCATCATTTGATCAGCTAAATTTATTGTTTTAGAACAAAAAAATAGATTAATTATCAATAGCAATTAGTACAACAACTCGTCATTTGCAATTAAAGTTACAGTAATTTTTGAGATGCATATCCAAATGCATTCAAATTTGAAAAACAGCAGCAGTACAAGTTTTTCAAAAATAATACTTACGTCATTACTACCTTGTCACTTTTGAATGTCCAGAAATGCTGATTTCCTATTCATATTACAATGACATGTAAGTTGGATTCAAAACAACATAGGAGAAATTAAAAATTAGCTTATTTTCGCCTGGCACTGTTTTTGAGTTAAGTACAACACAAATGAAAGTATAGCTGCTGACAAGTAACCACATTTTCCGCCAATTTTCCTAACTATTAAAGTGCCTGAATAGCTTTGTGACTTTGAAACGTGTAAATTGCAAATAAATTGTGTAAAGAAAGCAAACTAGTCCAGTTAATCATTGTCAAAGGTAATACTCTTATTTATTTTTATGTTATAAATTGTTATAGAAAAAATTAAGTACTTGAAAACCCTCTAATACAATTGCTTTTCATTGCATTGTTTCTGTTTGTTAAATTGTTACCAAAAAACTAAGTATATTGCTTATACTTGTTTTTCTATTCTAGTTTTAATTTCCTAATTTTAAAGTTATTAGAGATAAGTGAAGAATAAAATGTGGATTCACATCTAAAATGAAATTTGAAGTACAGATTTGTGCTTAAAAAGTTGGAACTGTGTTTCAAGTGCAGTCCAGCGTGTATCCATTGGAATTATCATAGTCCCGTTTTTTTTGCATATAATGACTTTTACTAATCCTCGTTTCATTAGTTTTCAAAGTGAACAAAGCCGAAATGGATTGGGTAATTAAACGTTCTGGCCCGAACGCTACCTCAAACGAAGATGGTTGCGTCAGGTTGAGAGGTTTGCCGTTTGGTTGCTCAAAAGAAGAGATTGCACAGTTCTTTACAGGTGAGAATTTTGAAAAATTTATGTGTATAGTTGTAGGAATGTTTATATCTCAAGACTTCGCATTTTAGACATTTTCATGTTGTTTATGTTCATTCTGTGTGGTTTTGTGCATTGGTTAACTTTTTATCTAATCCCACCATTCCAGAAAAGAGATAATTGTATTTCAAATTTTAGTGATACAAGAGAAAGGCTTTCTCTCACAACTTTCAATTACAAAGTGCTCTTGTTTAATGAGTATGTGCAACAGATATGATCATTCAATATGACTGAAATTATTATACTCGTACGTTTTCTTTTGATGGAGTAAAAGAATTGTTTCAAAAGTAGTCTTACTGACATGGTCACTGCAATAAAAAAAATTTTGTTCACAAATTATCATATCGTATCATAAAGTTAAAAATGTATTATTCATATCTTTGTTGAGAATACTTCAATCACTATAATTTTGATAGTTTTCACAACAGGATTAAAAACTTTATTCCACTTTCAAATATAGAAAGCCACATTATAGGTTGTTTACTTGATTTACTCAATCCAGCTGAGGTCCCAATATGGATGCTGATCAATTTAAAAGCACATGCAAGTACTATTAGTCAGTTCTTTATGCATTTGTGTAAATGTAACAAATATTTGAGTTTCGAAGGCTTGACGAGAACTTTTGGGTTATATTATTTTTTGGGTAGGGTTGGAGATAGTGCCCAACGGAATAACTCTACTGACAGACTACTCGGGTCGAAGTTCTGGGGAGGCGTACGTTCAGTTTGTTAACAGAGAAGTGGCAGAGAAAGCTCTGCTGAAACATCGAGAAAAGATTGGACACAGGTGGGGTAATTCTGCGGGAGGGAATGAGAAGTACAATGGGTGAAATTTTTATTATACTTTTTTATTTATTTTTAAATGTTTCATTAGGTTTTTGAAAAGCATCGGTTTAGATTAATACATTTCCCAGTAAAACTTTTCCCTGATGAGAAATTTTCCTATCAGATTTTAATAATATGAATCGAAATATAAATTAACTCTGTGTGATTGATGTCTGGTCCACTAAAACATTTTTTTTTTTAAATTTCTAGTTACAGTACATTAACTAAGTCCTTAAAATTTCTCATCATTTACAATAATCTGAACCTTTGTTAAGTTCTTCTGATTAGAATTTTTATTTCGTGCATTTTCATGAAAATTAAGTTTTATTTCTTAAATGTTCAATCCAAGGGTGTTTCTATCCTTTAAAGCGAAAGATACATTCAAAGAACACACAGAAGTAAAAATGAAGCAATAATTACGCACTCAACAAAAATTCAATAAGTACTTCTATTTCTTCTATATGAATTTAGAATGTTTAGCATAAAATGAAGGTAAAATGTAGATATTAGGTAGTTTTACTTTTACAGTAAATACTTCACTTAAAGTTAAACATATCATTCAGATTTCACTGGCTCCAAAATACGAATATATAAAACTCACTAATCAACTCATCTTTCCCCTGTACCCTGTATTAAACTACGTTAAAATTGATGAAAAGCACAAGTCTTTAGTTTCAAAACTTAATCAATTATAACTGAACTTCAACAGACATACTTGATTTTTAACCGTGGAAAGATGGTTTTATTGTTAAACTGAAAAAGCTATGACATTGATTTTGAGTTTAGAAAATGCAACGAAAATTTGGACCAATAGAATTTGACATATCAGTAAGAGAACAAACATTTGTATGGATGATTCCTTGATTTTCATTTAGTTTAAAGCAGTACACAGCCCATAAAATCATTCAGCCTTTCCCATACTCAGAATAACAAATCTGACCATCCTGCAGATACATCGAAATATTCCGAAGCAGCTTATCCGAGATCCACAATGTCCTGGGCTATCAAGGAACTCGTCGCTCCGGAGTAAATGGCGGCTCTTACAGTTCACGCCCCGGACCATATGATCGAGACACTAGCAGTAGCAGATATGGAAGTAACAGATTCCAGGCCCGTGCATCTCGAAGCTTCAAGGGGGCTAATTTCTCCAACAATGGTAATGGCTGTAGATTATTAATTTTTAATCCGGTTTTTACAAAAAGTTGTATGTAGATTACGGAGAGTATGACAGATCCAACTGGTCGAATAATGCTCGCAATGGCGAAATAACCAACAATAGGAATTCATTCCCAAATAACTCCTGGGGGAATAATAACAGGGCAGCGTCAGGACTTCATTGCGTTCATATGAGGGGACTGCCTTTCAAGGCGACAGAAGCCGATGTAGCGGATGTAAGTTATACAAATTGATGTGTTTTTGGTTTTTAAACTTTCAAATGCACAATGCCTAAAGATTTAGAACACACATTAAATTTTCTTAGAGTAATTTTCCATTGTAACAAAGATCATATAAACCAGTCGGGCCTAGCATTAATGAGTATAGCTCTCGAGTGAACACAACACTTGGTTATCGAATTAAATGCAAAGTAAGAGAAGTTTGTATTAAAAGAGAAAAACATACATTTTGGATAATTATAAATGCTTAACAGTTGTCACGTTATTTTATTGTAAGTAAATTAATTATAAACATAACTACTCCCATGGCTAATATCATTCAAGGCATAGAATTAATTATATGGGATGATGCATATATAAGATTCTCACCTTGAGGCATAAGTGACAAATCACATGAAATACCTTTTTCTTACTAAATTTAATTTGTTATCGTTTCAATTTGTACTTTGTTCTTTGGTGAAAAATAATACTTTGATGTACTTGGTAACTAATTAATAAGCTGTGACACTTCTGTAACAATTCATGTATTTTTAAAAACGTTTTATGCATATAGAATTATATTCCTTTATAAATTAAGATTAATGTTGAAACATATTTATGTGATCTTTGATTGTAAACAAAAATAGAAAATAAAAATAAAACTTTATTTTTTGATATCTCAATAGTTCTGATTTAAAAAAAATTAGTGTTACTGTTCACATAGAAACTCGTAAATATATTTCTTAAAGATCGCTTCCAAAAAATCGCACACAACCACAAATATTTCTGTGGTAAATTGTACTTCAGTAGAAACATGGATTTGTAACTCATACAATTAGCATTACTGCCATTAAGTTTAACCACAAATTTTCCTGAATCTATAATGGAAGGCTCGTCAACTTAATTTGAAATGCTATTTTAGTATCTTGTTCATTTGTAGAAAGTGACTTTCGTCCCAATGTTTTTGTAGTGTCATATTTGAGTTTTTTTGCTTTTTGAAACTAGGAAATTGGGAATATTTCGTAGCAGCTATAATGTAGATATTCCATTTTGTTACCTCTTTAGCATGCTTCAGGGTATCTTACGTCAGGCTGCATTTACAGTCTCCCACACTTGATTTTTCACCTATGAGTAATATTAATTCAGTATAATGACTGTTACTTAATCATTATTGCTAAGGAGAGTGAAAACCGTTTACATAGAAAGGAGTTATTGAAAAATGTTCAGAGCATGCGTAATTACCAAACTAGAGTAAATGGTAATAAACATGATTCTCTTTACACCACAAAGGGCGTGTTCCCGCCCTAGCATCACTACTCTGCTTTTCTAAAGGGAAGAAGAGATTCAGTCCCAGACCACACTTGGTGACGTAAATATGGAAGTGACATGCTTTTCACATGTAATTTACATGCTCCTGCTCATCTTGTTTGTATTTAAACTGGTCTGATGATGGGTATCTGGCCAACCATAAATTTAATTTACTTCTTTTACAGTGAATATGACTGTGTCCCTTTTTCCCTTGGTAGTTGAAACATTGCTGGTTATTGCAATTTTGACCAGTTAGAGCTTTTATGACTAAATGCAACACGTTTTAAAGGTGTCTGATTTTAACGTCTCATATTTTTTTCAGTTTTTTAAACCTGTCGTACCAATCAACATCCATCTATTGTTAGATCTTACTGGTAGAGCTTCCGGTGAGGCTGATGTCGAATTCGCATCTCACGATGACGCAGTCAGAGCTATGACCAAAGACAAGGGTCACATGGAGCATCGTTATATCGAGTTGTTCCTGAATTCTTCTGGGGGTACTAGCAATGGCACCACAGGTAGGAGACGTATGTAGAGTGAAAATTAATAAACTACTATTTCAGGTGTATATTAGGTTTAAGATATGTG
Source organism: Cryptocephalus primarius (assembly GCA_963576515.1). Taxonomy (NCBI): domain Eukaryota; kingdom Metazoa; phylum Arthropoda; class Insecta; order Coleoptera; family Chrysomelidae; genus Cryptocephalus; species Cryptocephalus primarius. The sequence continues at coordinate 14,203,158 of OY754936.1, forward strand.
TTGTATCTTTGAGCATTGAGTTAATAATTGTTTGTCTATCAAGGATAGATGGCATCTACTACTGTTAGGTTGTAATTTCATTTTTTCTCATAGCATAAGCATATATAGTTTGTGAAATTTATTTTAATACCTTGATGATCATATTAAGAATGTGTCATTATTTATTCTGAGGGACGATTATTATTAACATTAAGTCTTGAATTTTAGGGGTATATTGTAGGCTATCGACAGACTAAATTTTCAAATATGTACAAATTTTCTTGTTTAATCTGCAATTACTTTTCTTAATTTATTTGTCAGTCCATGAGTATGTACATAAATATACATATATTTCCAGATATCAATTCTGAATAGTACCAGAAAATAGTAAAATTAATAACTAGTAGTTATTAAGTTAAGTTAAAAACTATATTTCATAATTTCTTTTGCACTTGCACTAGATTTGTTTCTGAATTTTCTGCTGAAGGTTGAATGAATTGTAAACACAAATAGATATTAACCAAAATGTGAAAAGAAACTATGAAAATACAAGTTCACCTGTAAGACATTGCGTAGTAGAACAAATCGTGGTGCTTGTTCATACTAATACTGGAATGTGGATGATAATTAATTCAAGAGAATACCTTTGAATAACCAAATTATTTGTATCAGGTTGTTGAGTTACATCCTATACTTTTGAAATATAGAAAGCGATTTAGTCTTGAAAAAATCGTCAAAGGTCGCCCTTTATGCTTTTTAATACTTGACTGATGCAAATGCCTGTTTTTATAGATTCAGATTCTCTTGAATTTTTGGACATTATACGACTTTTTATATTTCAGTTCTTAGGTAAAATATAAGGCACATCATTCAAAGAAGTGCAGTGAAGTATTCAGTTGAATGCGTATGTATTACTTTTTGTACAATTATTTTTTAATTAAACAATTTTTGAAAATGCGGTTTTCAATCGAGCACTGTAATATTTTGCATTATTTTAATAAAACAAATAATGTAAATGTAATGTTTACTTCATAATACTGATACATCAAATGTTCATAATTTATAAAGTGATAAAAACATGTATAATAAAAACACAACTTATCATTGAATTAAAATTTAGTATTATATTTGCAACAAGGCTCATCATTGGCATTCATCAATATACAAAATCTATTAAATTTCTAAAGTTCGTCAATCACAAAAATCACTAAAATTTAAAATGTAAGTGATCACCAAAAAAGTGTAAATATAATATAATAAATTATTTTATGTTTGTTTAAAAACAAAATCAGGACACTTTTTTGATGAAGAGAGTATATAACGTACGGCACCTAAGTATTTTGAAGACAATTAATACTAAACTTTGGAATGCAGGTAACAAATTTGGACTCCAAGTAGAAATCAGTTATCGATACATCTATCTTTCGACTTGTTTTATCCACTTCACCTTAAATTTTCCCTTTAAAATTAATGTCCTTAATAAAAATATTTTCTATGATAATAATCTACCTTAAAAAGAAAAAACTTTGGTATAGTTCCTGATGGCACTTTTTTATTAAAAAAAAAATGCTGACTAGAATTTCGTTACATATATACTACTAGGTTAGCCATAAAGGCGGGCATAGATGATAGTGTTTATTGGAAGTTCTGATTATTTGCTTAGCAAGAGAACTGCTATACTAGGATTCTCAAAGCTACTGAGTATAAAATGGCGTGACACCATTGCGAAACGACGCCGCCATCAAATGTTCAGAATATATAGGTACTTTGTTCATTTAATGACAGTGGTGAATGTCCGATTACTATATATGTCAAAAAAAAATTTAAATAACCAGGCGTCCGCCACTGCAACACAGCCACATGTAAAATTTTGGAACCTTTGACGAATAAGTAGAAATTTCTCCATAGCTCCATAAATCCTTGTATAGTCCCATTACTAAAGTGACTTAGTTTATCAAATCAATTTGTACTCACCTGGAATCCTTTTTATATGCCTGAGCTGAGAGTACAGGGTACAGGGCAACTTTCCAGATTGATGACTGGCATCCAATAAACTGTCATTTATGCCACCTTATGAACTATTAGAATTGCGGGAATTATAAATTGATTACATTACATGTATAGTGTTTAAAAAAAGACACTTAATTTTTCACATCAAATTAAAACCAAAATTGATCTCGTGTTGCGCTATATTTTGGTACTCCCAATGGGTGGTGTATTAGGGTTTGAAAGAGCTGCTTATGACATTTTCTGTTCTGAGACCTGGTGCAGCCCATCTGTGACTTCTTTACTGGTTTCATGGTAAGTTTTTAACATTAAATTTCTTACTTTTCCCATCAACTCGCCTATGTCATCAATCACCATACCTTTCGTTTCTATTTGGGGAAGTGCTGTTATTATTACTTTTCCTTGAACACAAGTAATCTTCATCATTACATCGAAAGCAGAAAATGTAATAAACTAAAATTCGTAATTGTATGAAATGTAACGGTGCCAAAAACAAATGTTGTGACCTGTGTTTGGTATGTCATTGTATCAATGGGAACATGTTGAAACACTAAGCAAATTGCATCCTAAGATAATAACAAAAACTTATCTGGCCAAGCAAAACACAAGGTTAGCTGATTTTAGCACTTGTGCCGAGACTTCGTCATTTCACATCAAGTGTATTGAACGATAAAAGATAACGAGTTTTCAGGATAAAGATTGCAAGAAGTCCCATTTGATAATTAAACATTTTTATGTAATTTATCTAGATATGATAGTTGAATTATGCGTCTCCTCCGTGAAGGTTTTGTATTGTGTGCCATTTTAGTGCTACTTCACATCTTCTAAAGTTAAACTGAAGTGCAGTGGAAGCAATTTGTAGGTCTAAGGTATGTCCTCAATACAACACCATTATCTGAAGTTCAGTCAACCACACAGTGCTGCTTTTCACGTAGCAAAACTGTGAATGCTTAGTAGTTCATGGTGCATCATGCATCATTATGAGTAAGAATACAATGTTAGGTTGAAATTATTGTTGAGGCTTAGTTGGAATGAAAGGATATCATATTTTTTTTTATTTATTTATAGACACTCGGTACCGAGTAAACAGATAAGTTATCAAAAACGTGGGTTAAAAACCTACATCATTGTTTTGTATCTGGAGCCATCATAACTAGGTATTTCTTTAAAGCTTTTGAAATCAAACATACATAATTTGTAAGTGGTAATAAATCAACCGATTTCTCGTGTTTTACTGTCAAATTTAAACATGATGGACCAAAGAGATAATAATACCAACATAGATCAGTTTATCTGTTTTATCGCTCATGACCTTCTTGAGACTATTAATTAGGTAAACTTAGAAATTTTATCAGAGAAAACATTTTGGTTCATGTAAACATTGAAAATACTTACCGTGGTCAAATCTTCTGACGTCTTTGTTAAGAAAATAATACCTGCTGTAGATTACAGGTATTATTGGTAGTTGACTAGATATTGCCATGTGGAAGGCGCCCTTTTTAAAGGGGTGAATAGTCCCGTCATTTCTCCTGGTGCCCTCCGGAAAAACCCACAATTTAATCTAAAAATTATAAATTTATATAAGCAATCTATTTTACAAAATTTGACAGATTTCTATACAATAAATAACCTTAATTACAAATTATTATGTTTGAGCCTTTGATTAAATCTGACAAATAAGATTGACATAAATTTTATAAGACAAAACATTATTTAACTAAATAGAATTATTTAATACAATGTTACATATAGAAAAATATGAAATAAATTGATAGATTGATGGATTAGATTAATGAATTGTTTACGTTACTACAGCAGTTGTGTAAGATCTCATTTGATAACCTGGCGCTCTGTTATCTACTAAAAACATTAAGCCTGAAGGGTAAACTGCACAAAATAATATACAAACTTTTTACAAACTAATATTGAAAAAATATAGTAAAGTAACATTCATTGTTCCAACAGTGTACGATAATAAGTCATGTGTCAACATAATTTAACAATAAAGTTCGGGGTATTGACAAATTAAAAAGTATTTAAGTTCAGATAACACTACAGTAAACTTACTTTGTCAGCTTTGATTCTCTCAACTGCCTCATTCATAATGCCTTTAGCCTTCTCTGTCTGCACTCTCGGGATGAATACTAGCCCACAAAGATATGCAGCGAGCCCAAACGGTCCTGTATACAGCAATTCCTTTTTTGCTATTACTGTACATTTGTCCATGGTTCGCCAGATATCAAACATCCCTAACATTTGGAATAATTAATTAATAACGCTATAATTGCAGGTTTCAAAAGTTTGAAAAGCTCTCATGTCAAAAAATTTTTAAACAATTCTGGCCAATTAAACCTTTACAATTTGCTGCTGTGGGAAGTAACACTGACGCAACACATATATATTTGTGTGAAGTACATACATGTAATTATATATTCAAATATATGCAGATTAGGAGATTACTATAGATGGATTAAGTTAACTAGTAAAATATAACCAGATAACGCCAACTTGAAAATATATATGCAATTAAAGTGTGCCATTTAACAACGCGGATATTGAAAAACAAGATTTAATTTAAATTTTACATACATTTTGTTATACAAGGTTATCTTAAACAAAAGTGGTAACACGTGACGTTATTAATGCACCAACTCAAACCGGAATAGGCACACAATTGTTATATGGAGATTCAAATTTGCGTACATATTTCACGTTGGCAAAACTGAATGATGTTATTGTTTCCTGTTGAACCCACTGCGGTTTGAATATCTGAATGTTTGTTTGGATTAAATACATTCGTAAAGACTTAGTTTATAAATTGCGAATTGTTTACTAAATATATGTGTATATAATGTGCCAAAAAAGTAAGATTAGGGTCATTTATATTTGATTCCATTACTGTTTGAAAATCTCGGCAACAATGTTAGGGTCAACATCGATTACGTGCAATTACTTTTGTTTTAGATGACCTGTACTATATATTGTATAGATGTATAGACTGTATATATTTGTTTAGATATCTTGGGTTAACATATTTTTTAAAATCTTTTAAGTTTTTGTAATACTTTTTTGATAGTCTTTATTATGAATTATTTTTGAATGTATATACGGTAAAGAAATAAAAGTCTTCGCCACGTTAAATTAGTGATTTTTGGTTTTTGCAATTGATGACCGGTTTCAATCATCAAATCTAGTATGGTGGTAAAAACTTTTTCATTTCTAATGGTCCGCAAATGTTCAATGGAATTTAAATCAGGCAATTAAAACAAATATGTTTACAGGTCATCTAAAACAAATCTGGTTACAGGTCATTAATGGAAAGGATGACACAGTCATCAAGATTTTCAAAAGGTAATGAGATATAAGTTTCATAAGGTCAATGACCTTAGCCTTCCTTTTTTTGGCACATTAAATACATACGTATTCAGTACAATCTATTCACAAATATGTTCTCAAAGGATAGTTGATGAGCTGAACAGTCTTTACGATTGTATTTAATGCAAACTACAAAGTTCATATCAACGAATGAACGTTCAGATATAATTCAAATCGCCGTCCGTTCGAACGACATAGAAGGAGACCTACAATATCGCTCACTGTTGCCAACATGATATAAGTGCTCGAATTAGAATTTGCGTATGTTATTTACCTATGCCCCGCTACGATTGATACATATACGACGACACTGGGTCATGTGGGACCAGATTTGTTTTCAATGGGAAGGACACACACGAGGAGAAAAAATAACCTCCATTTCTTATCATAACAAACATATCCTCTACTTGCTTTACACATTACGTCATTTCGTCTGTCAATACAACATTTGTAGTCGGAATAATAGTTCTATAATTTGACAAAATTTCGCCTTTACGCCCATGCTGAGGCCAAGCACATGAACGCTAAAAATATATATGTTTTATACAACTGTCGTTACACATTAAGTCATGGCCATTATCTTGTCGGAAAATCCAATCAGCCCCTAAATTTAAACACTGAATAATTCAAATATACAAAATTCACTGTTGTTTGTAAATAAATAGGGTTTCCAAGATTAAAAGTACTTATCTACAGTTCATTTTAAACAAAGCTGGTTACACCACATTGTCCGTTTCTTTCTATGTTCGACCGGATTGCAACCTGACTATATCTGAAAGTTTGTTTAAATTGCAGTTTCTCGTTTTAACTTTATAGCCTGCATTAAATATAATTGTAAAGGCAGTTCCGTCATTTTAAGAAGTTTTAAAAACTGTGGTAACAATTAGATTTGTTTTAAATGAGCTGTATGCAGTTTTATGTAATAACAAAATGTTTCTTTAAATTTGGTTCTACTATAAGAGATTTACTTCTTGATGTTAACCATTTTATAACTGTTTAATCCAAACCCAGGTTTAGTTTCATTTTGTACCGTACTCTATCCTACTTTTCACCACAGATTGAACAGTTACGTGAGATGTGTTCAAATAAATTCAACATTGGTTCAATACATTCGACACAATGAGTCGAAATGACTGTAGGAATGTTTTTACTGCTGTGTTTTACTACTTTTACTACAAACTTATTAGGTCCCTAAAATGCAGGAGTTTACTTCAGCATGTTGACATTTTTGATCTTGTAGGAATATATCTAGTTAGTACTTATTTATAAATTCATTTCATTAAATTTAGGTAGTATTTCAATTTGGGATGTTCTACGAATACTTTTATAATAGTCGATAAAAACACTCTTAAACAAATATATAAAATGATTAAGCAAGCCATAATTTGGTAAAATCGTACTTCATAGATGGTTTATCTTTTAAATGGATTAAGATAAGATGTTATAGTGACCTGTTTCATTTGATTCACATTATTTCAAATGCGTCTTTTTCAATCAGCTTTTTATAATGAAAGCAAACTATGAAAACGACGATTTTTAGAGAGTGCTAAATGAGATATCGAGATCAGAAATGTGTGGGAAGAGCAATGGTGCCCTAACAAGTTTCTTATTTGTCACCTAAAATAAGTCATTGGTTAAATAGAATCTTAATTATCGAAGGATTAAAAGAATAAATGCTTATAATATGGAGTATTTGACTGAACACTAACTATTTCAAATTTAAGGGAATAAAGCAATGGTGTTTTTGCTTTGATACCTTCTGTGCTATGTATAAGATCTCCATAAAGTTTGAAATTCACAGTTTCTGTGTATTAAATATGGTTTAGATTTAATTTAAATAATCCTAAATAATTTACTTAACAATAAATTTACCTAATACATCCAATGAACTTTGGTGGTTTGCTACAATGATGCAGGCCTGGTCCTTCTCTAAATGCTCTTTCCCTCTCAAGATCCATCGGAGTCCGATAAGTGGTGAAACACAGCGACAAAAATCGGAAGCCAAGCTGAAAACACACCCTCATGAATATCTTAAGGGTAAACACATTAAATACTTCAATACTTACAGTAGATTCCTGACATTGGCTGGCTTTAAGCTGAATACTGGTATAAGGATGATGGAGTTGAACATAACGATCGCATAATATAAGAAAAATTTAAGGTGATAGCGGAAAACATGGCTAGATTCGTAAAGAAAAGGTAAAATAAGAATACATCCGGCTAAAATCATTTCAGTGTAAGATGCTGTCATCCCTACTTTCTTTTTACTGTTGATACTGGCGTATGTCACAACATCACTTATTCACCGACGAGCCGCAACAAAACAAATCGCGCGATTTATACAGGTTTAATTGATTTTTTTCAGCGGGACCGACCCCCGCCACGACCAAAGTGTCAGAGAACGGAACGTCCTGTGCGTAAGCTTTATCACAGGACGGAAAACTACCGAGTCCCGCCTCACCCTAAGCCTCCGAATCCCGGTTCGTTTTGATCACGGACCCGACCTTCCGCGTTCGTCTGAAGAGATTTAAAAAAGCTCGGGCGAGATCGTGAGGGGTGGACTGGCCAATAAAAATAATTCCATTACGAAATTTAATTAGATATTCGTTTATTACGAGATTACTGATAACGCGATGTAAGAAATGCTTGAGAACAATCACTAATTTAGACCTTCCATTCCTGTTTTTACGGGTTTCCCGAGAGTTAATTCTCGTAATTAATTTTAATTACAAGCAATGTGTTACCATTAAATAACAAATATGTCGACAAGAGCGAAAACAGAGGCAGTCACGAGAACATCAAAATAACGTCGAAAGTGGATATGCCACCTAAATTTGATGAGATGAATTTATCAAAAAAATTCTAAATCAAAGTATGGGTGATTATAATTTCATTGATAACGTTAATACCTTTTGCACATTTACATTATCGGAAATGTTATATACGTCAAAGCTATCTGAAGTAATGTCCTGTAGCGGCTTTCTGGAGCCCAAAAATGTTTGCGATGACTAAAAGCCGGACTTTTAGGCAAAAAACCCCATTTATAAAAAAGCTATGTAAAAACCAAAAATTCATCATATTTCATCATATCACTCAAAACTTTGTCCCACATATATCGATTTACGAAACAATTGAATTAATCAACAAAAAGAAAGAGAATTTAAAATTTTGATTTATGAAAAAACGTATAAACGGGGACTTAAAACATTTTCTACCTAAATGAAACCCACAAATTACCTAACCAGAGAACATCAGAGAGCAAGAAAAACATTCTATTCCTTTGAATAATGGCCTTATCCAACATTTTAAAATATCGTGTAATTTGATATATACATTATTCTCGTTTCAGTAAAATGTAAGTAATAATATAGTTGTCATGTTGTAATATTTATTTAAATATTAAAGTACAAGTCCATGAATAGGTCTATAATCATAGACGAAACGTCGGCGAGTAAAACTAAAGAATTACTAATAAATTACTTAAAAAAGGCATTCTTATTTGTGACACTTCAATTATTTAAAAAATAATGCCTCTAATTTCACAGAAATGGGTTGCACAGAATGTGCATCCTGATATCCAAGTGCCACAATCTTGTAATGACATTTTCTGGGGGCAAAGAGGTATTGGGAAGAACGATGGATCATGGACCAGTAAAGTAATGTCAATATTTGAGCAGCTTGTAGCTTATAGCGTGCAGCGTCAGTGATTAACAGAAGTATTTTCTCTCTTTCCACTTCATTTGGATACAAAATTCCTAAGAAATAGCATTTGCAAAACATATATTCAAATATGCAAAACTTACTCATACTGTCATCAAAAAAATGGACAATTAATTAAAATAAAATAAAGTAGATTCGAGTATACTTACTGATTGGTAGCATTTATCCAACTTAACAAAGTAAACCCGGGAGGTTCTCAAGGGTTCTAATGATACCGATATGCTTGTTAAACTACAAGATAATTTAATTATTATGGATATTTTGAATTTCACTACACTTTAAGGGCCATTAAAGCCTGAAGGGTCACCTCCCATCGTTAAGAACCGGTCAGTAGTAAATAACACAGCTTCCTTGTAAGTGCTATGCGATAAAACCTGTTTTTAAGACTTGCAATCTTAAGCTTTTCGGATTTTACATAGATTTTAAATTTTACTTAGTATTTGAAATTTTCAGAGAATTATTTAATGAGATGGACTGTCGAATCACTGATTATAATTTAACTGATAACATTAATATATTGGGCCTTTTGCATTATCGAAAAAATGATATACCTCCGAGCTATCTGGAGTAATATCCCGTTGCGGCTTTCTGGAGACCAAAAAAGTGTGGCAAACTATCAGAACAATCAGTTGTTGATAGTAAATATACTTTAGTTTCGAGTCACTACGCGAATGTATTGAACCAATGTTGAATTTAGAAAGATTATTCTAAAATTAAGAAATGAAAACGAAAGGAGATATTTCCAAAGTTGTGAACAAACCTCGTGCATTCAAATTACTTTTACCATAAAACTGGACTTGTTTTTAGCTTATTTTACTTGTTTGGTTATTCGAACAGTTCTCATGGACATGCCGTGCGCAGTCGTTTGTATTATTTTTTTATGTTGCGCTGTGTGAACAAAAATTCAGCAACAAATTTTAATTGATATTAATATTTTATTTTCCGTATAACAATTATAATTATTTATGATCCTAACAATGAATTAAAGAAATATATTAGTATTAAAATTGCGACGAAAAAATAAGCTGTGAATTTCCATATATCATAAAAACACCGAAATGTATAATGCATGATATTTTAAGCTTTATTTAAAATAATGACAATAGTTGTCTTCATTTAACAACTCAGTATAATTACTTATTATTATATTATATATATATTTAAAAAGTATTCGTATTCAAATACAATTTCAAAAGCATTTTTAACAAAACTGTCAAGTAGTTTCTTCCAAATAGTCACTGAACTCATGGTTGTAACTGCTCTGAGTAGTCACAGTTTAAATGTACGACTATTCCAAAATTTTTCAGTCACAATTTTCGTACCAATCGGATTGTGACATTCGATCTGATTTACGGACTCTGTAAATTTGACTAAGGCACGCATGTTGGACCTTATAACAATTTTTCTGAATTTGCGTTAAACGGTCTTCATAAACATCACCAAGATAGGGAGCCATTGTTACCTACTAATATAACGAAATGTTACTATTTTTGCAAATATGATACTTGTGTATTTAAAAAAGGGGGAAATGAGTGAGTGTATTGCACTTGGAAATATCTTCTCAATAAAATGACAAAAATGATACTTTTTGTAGTTTAATAACAAAAAAATGCGACAATTAAACATGATTAATATATAGACTTGCGTTTAAAATGAATTAAAATAAGGAAGAACTAACTTATCCCATTTTCTTATCAATGCAATTATCACCAACCATATATCGTCCCGTAAGAGAATTAAACATCGACTGTTTTAGCAAGACAGCACATCTGGTTCACCTTAATTAATTCACGTTTCCTTCCGTTCCGAAAAATAACATTGCAAATACTCAATCAACCTTCTTAAAAGTTCCAAGTATAACAAGGCTGGAATGAGAAATTTTGAAGAGTGGGATTTTCTATATAAAATCTTATTTCGGATCTTTTGCAAATGTTAATTTCGAGTCGAGAACCTTTTAAAAAAAATATGAACAGTAAATTAATTGTTGTGTTGTTGTGCTCTGGCGTGTTATCATTGCCTCTGGAGAATGTTGATAAAGGTTTGTAAATATTTATTACAATTGACGTACAATAGGATAAATTAGGTAGAAAAAGAAATGTATAGTTTATTATGAAAATGGAATTTCAGTTCAAAATTATAAGATATAGATCGAAATCCAAACCACTTTTTTAAATTTGATTATTGTGAGTAATTCGTGGTTTATTCCAATTTCATCATCCAAAGTATCATACCCGTCGTTATTCTCCGTTTCTTTCCATCAATTTGCATGATGGTTATTTGATCAATAGACGCCTCTTAATTTAATGAATTTAAAAAATTGTTCTTCGTGGTTTGGACTTTGTAAGCTCTCTCTTGTCGATAATAAAAATAGACAATCACCGATATATATGGAGGATCGCATTTTCTATTATCGTTTTACGTTGAAAATATCACGTTGCTGATTTGTCTTTGTAAAAGGACATATCAATCAACGTTTTAATACATTAACCTAATAATAACTAATGGAATTACTTTCCGATTGCTCTATTTATAGCTAGTCTATGGTTGATGACGTGAAATATATTCCTTATTGAACTGTCAGATTATAAACCCGCGCTAATTCGCATGATAAACACCACGAGTGATACTCTTCATTATTGCCTTGGTAACCACATATGAAAGTCTCAGGGTCCCGTTCTGACCAGTTTGGGTTTGTGAGACTCTCTTTGAAAGTGAATGGATCGTTTAAAATTCTCATCGCGATTGTCTAATGGAAACGATCGAAACATGCAAGGTTCTCCGTGGTTATTTAGTGCGGTTTAGCTATGGTTTCAAAAAACGTGCAGTCGTGAATCGTGAAAGATTGGTTATAGTATCGCGCTAAGAATATGTTAATCCGATTCAAATGATTGCACTAAACTTGAATCCATGAATGGTTGCGTGAACGTCATCAATTACAATAACGACATACCTTTGCGATAAGTGTATAGTATTGCATTTCATTTTCATTGATTTATAGCTAGAATGGAAGGTAGTACGTTATAGAGTAAGTAAAGCAGACACCAAAAAATGGATGAATGCACAAAAGCCAAACCATTATAGATTCTGGAGACGGTTATTTAAAGCTGTATAACTGCAATCTGTAGGTTGATTCGTTAACTTAAATCTGAAAAGAAATTTTAGATCCCCGAAATTATGTTTTGGCGAATTCACTTTACTTTTGACGAATTCGCCGGTAACAGTTAAAATTCCTTAATGCATTAAAAATTAATTTTTGCGTTAATAAAAGTACCTAATTTCAAAATTCATTTACTATTCTCTCACGAATTAGATTGACGAGACGATTACAAGACGTGTGGCAGAGTTTCAGCTGGCTGGGCCCGATAATTTTTGAGTTATTGAGATTTTAAAAAATATAGAGCACATATTCAGTGGTCAATATCTCTGAAAGTAATTTATGAACGAAATTCCTACACTATCGGCATCAGCGATTCATCTTTCGTTTGCCACCAAAAATCTAATTATGGACATCTTTAAGAAAAATCGCAAGGGTGTCCCTCCCTTTACTTTTAGTCTGTAAAATCATAAATTTCCAAATCTCTTTATTAAAGTGTCGATGAGACGGTTTATAGATCTATGACTATAAGATCTACTAGCCAGGCCTGCAATATTTGAAAATCCTGGGGTTGTCTGGAAGACATAACATCACCTGTTTTTTGAAAATTTAGGTATATCTCAAAAACTAAACCCATTACAGATAAAAGACTTCTATTCTGGCATCAGAAAATCTCCTCCTTTGGTTTTGCACTTTATATTTAAAAGGTAAAAAGTCCCAAGAGCTCAAAAATGGTAATTTCTAATAAAATTCCAGCTTTAGTACCAGGATAACAGGGGTACCGGAGAGGTCGTCAGATAATATGAGGTAATTCTGCAGATTCGCGGCATTGTGGATTGTTTATGTCCAAGTTAATTTAAAATTAGAAGTGTCATGGCGTCCATTGGAACACGTGCAACACAGATTACAGATTTGTACCAATTGTCTGAGGCAGGGTGTACACCACGTTAGTATAAGGGATTTCAAGACTATCAAATTATTAAATCGACTTTCTTCGCTCACCCACAATAGAATTTACATAAAAAATATGATTGTGCTAAATATCAAGTTGCCTGTATGATGCCAAATTGTGTTAATTGATATCAAATAATCTAATGGGCCGATCAGGTTTAAATTCAGGTACGATTTGGTATGATTGACTACTTGAGAGCCGAATAAGCATGTATTACCAATCCGGAGGGCTTCTACCCCCTATAATTCTAAGTGGCCGCTAGGAGTAGATTTGGTTGCACGTGCCCCAGGGGTCATGTATTTCATTATAACCTTCGTTCGTAAAACGTAGGCGTGGTTAAAACGTAAACAAAGAATAAGTCACGAAATGCTTCGCTGCGTAACCTCCTCGATACTCCTGTTCTCCTGGTACCAAACGAGTGTTTATAAGCGTGTTTTGATCGAAACTTGGCGAACAAGAGTAAAGCAAAATTTTCGAATTTCGCGATGAAACTCGCAGGGTAGTTAGAGGAGAAGGTTTTAACACCTGTGGCCGAGTTTCAGCGCTCTAGGCCCCGTAGTTTTGGAATTATAATGATTTTTTCCAAAAAATATATAGGGGATTTTCAATTGTTAATATCTCGGAAAGTAGAGAGTCTGCGATCAAAATTCTTGTACCGTTGGCATCGGGGAATCGTCCTCTTTCGTTTGCTACCACCCTTAGTAGTATTTAAGCAAAAATTATGTTTTTTTTAAAATTTTGTGTATTGCGGGTTGCATGACTAAAGGCTTATGGCCCTGATCTATACCGATCAATTTAATGGGCTAATCGGGGTCGAATTCGGGTCCAATTCGATTTGGCTGACTACTATAGACACAAATCAACAAGTTTTACCAGTCCGGAGGGCTTCTACCCCCTATTATTCGAGTGGTTGTTAGGCGTAGATTAAGTTGCATGTGCTCCAGGGGTCAGGTCCCAATCAAACATTCGTTTTTAAAATGTGGGCGTGGCTTCGACATAAACAAATAATGACGCGGCCCAAAGACCTCTCGCTGCATAACCTCCTCGATACTCCTGTTCTCCTGGTACCAAACGGGTGTTTATAAGCGTGTTGTGATCGAAACTTGGCGAACAAGAGTAAAGCAAAATTTTCGAATTTCGCGATGAAACTCGCAGGGTAGTTAGAGGAGAAGGTTTTAACACCTGTGGCCGAGTTTCAGCGCTCTAGGCCCCGTAGTTTTGGAATTATAATGATTTTTCCAAAAAATATATAGGGGATTTTCAATTGTTAATATCTCGGAAAGTAGAGAGTCTGCGATCAAAATTCTTGTACCGTTGGCATCAGGGAATCGTCCTCTTTCGTTTGCTACCGCCCTTAGTAGTATTTAAGCAAAAATTAAGATTTTTTTAAAATTTTGTGTATTGCGGGTTGCATGACTAAAGGCTTATGGCCCTGATCTATACCGATCAATTTAATGGGCTAATCGGGGGCGAATTCGGGTCTAATTCGATTTGGCTGACTACTATAGACACAAATCAACAAGTTTTACCAGTCCGGAGGGCTTCTACCCCCTATTATTCGAGTGGTTGTTAGGCGTAGATTAAGTTGCATGTGCTCCAGGGGTCATGTCCCAATCAAACATTCGTTTTTAAAATGTGGGCGTGGCTTCGACATAAACAAATAATGACGCGGCCCAAAGACCTCTCGCTGCATAACCTCCTCGATACTCCTGTTCTCCTGGTACCAAACGGGTGTTTATAAGCGTGTTTTGATCGAAACTTGGCGAACAAGAGTAAAGCAAAATTTTCGAATTTCGCGATGAAACTCGCAGGGTAGTTAGAGGAGAAGGTTTTAACACCTGTGGCCGAGTTTCAGCGCTCTAGGCCCCGTAGTTTTGGAATTATAATGATTTTTCCAAAAAATATATAGGGGATTTTCAATTGTTAATATCTCGGAAAGTAGAGAGTCTGCGATCAAAATTCTTGTACCGTTGGCATCAGGGAATCGTCCTCTTTCGTGTGCAACCGCCCTTAGTAGTATTTAAGCAAAAATTAAGATTTTTTTAAAATTTTGTGTATTGCGGGTTGCATGACTAAAGGCTTATGGCCCTGATCTATACCGATCAATTTAATGGGCTAATCGGGGGCGAATTCGGGTCTAATTCGATTTGGCTGACTACTATAGACACAAATCAACAAGTTTTACCAGTCCGGAGGGCTTCTACCCCCTATTATTCGAGTGGTTGTTAGGCGTAGATTAAGTTGCATGTGCTCCAGGGGTCATGTCCCAATCAAACATTCGTTTTTAAAATGTGGGCGTGGCTTCGACATAAACAAATAATGACGCGGCCCAAAGACCTCTCGCTGCATAACCTCCTCGATACTCCTGTTCTCCTGGTACCAAACGGGTGTTTATAAGCGTGTTTTGATCGAAACTTGGCGAACAAGAGTAAAGCAAAATTTTCGAATTTCGCGATGAAACTCGCAGGGTAGTTAGAGGAGAAGGTTTTAACACCTGTGGCCGAGTTTCAGCGCTCTAGGCCCCGTAGTTTTGGAATTATAATGATTTTTCCAAAAAATATATAGGGGATTTTCAATTGTTAATATCTCGGAAAGTAGAGAGTCTGCGATCAAAATTCTTGTACCGTTGGCATCAGGGAATCGTCCTCTTTCGTTTGCTACCGCCCTTAGTAGTATTTAAGCAAAAATTAAGATTTTTTTAAAATTTTGTGTATTGCGGGTTGCATGACTAAAGGCTTATGGCCCTGATCTATACCGATCAATTTAATGGGCTAATCGGGGGCGAATTCGGGTCTAATTCGATTTGGCTGACTACTATAGACACAAATCAACAAGTTTTACCAGTCCGGAGGGCTTCTACCCCCTATTATTCGAGTGGTTGTTAGGCGTAGATTAAGTTGCATGTGCTCCAGGGGTCATGTCCCAATCAAACATTCGTTTTTAAAATGTGGGCGTGGCTTCGACATAAACAAATAATGACGCGGCCCAAAGACCTCTCGCTGCATAACCTCCTCGATACTCCTGTTCTCCTGGTACCAAACGGGTGTTTATAAGCGTGTTTTGATCGAAACTTGGCGAACAAGAGTAAAGCAAAATTTTCGAATTTCGCGATGAAACTCGCAGGGTAGTTAGAGGAGAAGGTTTTAACACCTGTGGCCGAGTTTCAGCGCTCTAGGCCCCGTAATTTTGGAATTATAATGATTTTTCCAAAAAATATATAGGGGATTTTCAATTGTTAATATCTCGGAAAGTAGAGAGTCTGCGATCAAAATTCTTGTACCGTTGGCATCAGGGAATCGTCCTCTTTCGTTTGCAACCGCCCTTAGTAGTATTTAAGCAAAAATTAAGATTTTTTTAAAATTTTGTGTATTGCGGGTTGCATGACTAAAGGCTTATGGCCCTGATCTATACCGATCAATTTAATGGGCTAATCGGGGGCGAATTCGGGTCTAATTCGATTTGGCTGACTACTATAGACACAAATCAACAAGTTTTACCAGTCCGGAGGGCTTCTACCCCCTATTATTCGAGTGGTTGTTAGGCGTAGATTAAGTTGCATGTGCTCCAGGGGTCATGTCCCAATCAAACATTCGTTTTTAAAATGTGGGCGTGGCTTCGACATAAACAAATAATGACGCGGCCCAAAGACCTCTCGCTGCATAACCTCCTCGATACTCCTGTTCTCCTGGTACCAAACGGGTGTTTATAAGCGTGTTTTGATCGAAACTTGGCGAACAAGAGTAAAGCAAAATTTTCGAATTTCGCGATGAAACTCGCAGGGTAGTTAGAGGAGAAGGTTTTAACACCTGTGGCCGAGTTTCAGCGCTCTAGGCCCCGTAGTTTTGGAATTATAATGATTTTTCCAAAAAATATATAGGGGATTTTTAATTGTTAATATCTCGGAAAGTAGAGAGTCTGCGATCAAAATTCTTGTACCGTTGGCATCAGGGAATCGTCCTCTTTCGTTTGCAACCGCCCTTAGTAGTATTTAAGCAAAAATTAAGATTTTTTTAAAATTTTGTGTATTGCGGGTTGCATGACTAAAGGCTTATGGCCCTGATCTATACCGATCAATTTAATGGGCTAATCGGGGGCGAATTCGGGTCTAATTCGATTTGGCTGACTACTATAGACACAAATCAACAAGTTTTACCAGTCCGGAGGGCTTCTACCCCCTATTATTCGAGTGGTTGTTAGGCGTAGATTAAGTTGCATGTGCTCCAGGGGTCATGTCCCAATCAAACATTCGTTTTTAAAATGTGGGCGTGGCTTCGACATAAACAAATAATGACGCGGCCCAAAGACCTCTCGCTGCATAACCTCCTCGATACTCCTGTTCTCCTGGTACCAAACGGGTGTTTATAAGCGTGTTTTGATCGAAACTTGGCGAACAAGAGTAAAGCAAAATTTTCGAATTTCGCGATGAAACTCGCAGGGTAGTTAGAGGAGAAGGTTTTAACACCTGTGGCCGAGTTTCAGCGCTCTAGGCCCCGTAGTTTTGGAATTATAATGATTTTTCCAAAAAATATATAGGGGATTTTCAATTGTTAATATCTCGGAAAGTAGAGAGTCTGCGATCAAAATTCTTGTACCGTTGGCATCAGGGAATCGTCCTCTTTCGTGTGCAACCGCCCTTAGTAGTATTTAAGCAAAAATTAAGATTTTTTTAAAATTTTGTGTATTGCGGGTTGCATGACTAAAGGCTTATGGCCCTGATCTATACCGATCAATTTAATGGGCTAATCGGGGGCGAATTCGGGTCTAATTCGATTTGGCTGACTACTATAGACACAAATCAACAAGTTTTACCAGTCCGGAGGGCTTCTACCCCCTATTATTCGAGTGGTTGTTAGGCGTAGATTAAGTTGCATGTGCTCCAGGGGTCATGTCCCAATCAAACATTCGTTTTTAAAATGTGGGCGTGGCTTCGACATAAACAAATAATGACGCGGCCCAAAGACCTCTCGCTGCATAACCTCCTCGATACTCCTGTTCTCCTGGTACCAAACGGGTGTTTATAAGCGCGTTTTGATCGAAACTTAGCGAACAAGAGTAAAGCAAAATTTTCGAATTTCGCGATGAAACTCGGAGGGTAGTTAGAGGAGAAGGTTTTAACACCTGTGGCCGAGTTTCAGCGCTCTAGGCCCCGTAGTTTTGGAATTATAATGATTTTTCCAAAAAATATATAGGGGATTTTCAATTGTTAATATCTCGGAAAGTAGAGAGTCTGCGATCAAAATTCTTGTACCGTTGGCATCAGGGAATCGTCCTCTTTCGTTTGCTACCGCCCTTAGTAGTATTTAAGCAAAAATTAAGATTTTTTTAAAATTTTGTGTATTGCGGGTTGCATGACTAAAGGCTTATGGCCCTGATCTATACCGATCAATTTAATGGGCTAATCGGGGGCGAATTCGGGTCTAATTCGATTTGGCTGACTACTATAGACACAAATCAACAAGTTTTACCAGTCCGGAGGGCTTCTACCCCCTATTATTCGAGTGGTTGTTAGGCGTAGATTAAGTTGCATGTGCTCCAGGGGTCATGTCCCAATCAAACATTCGTTTTTAAAATGTGGGCGTGGCTTCGACATAAACAAATAATGACGCGGCCCAAAGACCTCTCGCTGCATAACCTCCTCGATACTCCTGTTCTCCTGGTACCAAACGGGTGTTTATAAGCGTGTTTTGATCGAAACTTGGCGAACAAGAGTAAAGCAAAATTTTCGAATTTCGCGATGAAACTCGCAGGGTAGTTAGAGGAGAAGGTTTTAACACCTGTGGCCGAGTTTCAGCGCTCTAGGCCCCGTAATTTTGGAATTATAATGATTTTTCCAAAAAATATATAGGGGATTTTCAATTGTTAATATCTCGGAAAGTAGAGAGTCTGCGATCAAAATTCTTGTACCGTTGGCATCAGGGAATCGTCCTCTTTCGTTTGCAACCGCCCTTAGTAGTATTTAAGCAAAAATTAAGATTTTTTTAAAATTTTGTGTATTGCGGGTTGCATGACTAAAGGCTTATGGCCCTGATCTATACCGATCAATTTAATGGGCTAATCGGGGGCGAATTCGGGTCTAATTCGATTTGGCTGACTACTATAGACACAAATCAACAAGTTTTACCAGTCCGGAGGGCTTCTACCCCCTATTATTCGAGTGGTTGTTAGGCGTAGATTAAGTTGCATGTGCTCCAGGGGTCATGTCCCAATCAAACATTCGTTTTTAAAATGTGGGCGTGGCTTCGACATAAACAAATAATGACGCGGCCCAAAGACCTCTCGCTGCATAACCTCCTCGATACTCCTGTTCTCCTGGTACCAAACGGGTGTTTATAAGCGTGTTTTGATCGAAACTTGGCGAACAAGAGTAAAGCAAAATTTTCGAATTTCGCGATGAAACTCGGAGGGTAGTTAGAGGAGAAGGTTTTAACACCTGTGGCCGAGTTTCAGCGCTCTAGGCCCCGTAGTTTTGGAATTATAATGATTTTTCCAAAAAATATATAGGGGATTTTCAATTGTTAATATCTCGGAAAGTAGAGAGTCTGCGATCAAAATTCTTGTACCGTTGGCATCAGGGAATCGTCCTCTTTCGTTTGCTACCGCCCTTAGTAGTATTTAAGCAAAAATTAAGATTTTTTTAAAATTTTGTGTATTGCGGGTTGCATGACTAAAGGCTTATGGCCCTGATCTATACCGATCAATTTAATGGGCTAATCGGGGGCGAATTCGGGTCTAATTCGATTTGGCTGACTACTATAGACACAAATCAACAAGTTTTACCAGTCCGGAGGGCTTCTACCCCCTATTATTCGAGTGGTTGTTAGGCGTAGATTAAGTTGCATGTGCTCCAGGGGTCATGTCCCAATCAAACATTCGTTTTTAAAATGTGGGCGTGGCTTCGACATAAACAAATAATGACGCGGCCCAAAGACCTCTCGCTGCATAACCTCCTCGATACTCCTGTTCTCCTGGTACCAAACGGGTGTTTATAAGCGTGTTTTGATCGAAACTTGGCGAACAAGAGTAAAGCAAAATTTTCGAATTTCGCGATGAAACTCGCAGGGTAGTTAGAGGAGAAGGTTTTAACACCTGTGGCCGAGTTTCAGCGCTCTAGGCCCCGTAATTTTGGAATTATAATGATTTTTCCAAAAAATATATAGGGGATTTTCAATTGTTAATATCTCGGAAAGTAGAGAGTCTGCGATCAAAATTCTTGTACCGTTGGCATCAGGGAATCGTCCTCTTTCGTTTGCAACCGCCCTTAGTAGTATTTAAGCAAAAATTAAGATTTTTTTAAAATTTTGTGTATTGCGGGTTGCATGACTAAAGGCTTATGGCCCTGATCTATACCGATCAATTTAATGGGCTAATCGGGGGCGAATTCGGGTCTAATTCGATTTGGCTGACTACTATAGACACAAATCAACAAGTTTTACCAGTCCGGAGGGCTTCTACCCCCTATTATTCGAGTGGTTGTTAGGCGTAGATTAAGTTGCATGTGCTCCAGGGGTCATGTCCCAATCAAACATTCGTTTTTAAAATGTGGGCGTGGCTTCGACATAAACAAATAATGACGCGGCCCAAAGACCTCTCGCTGCATAACCTCCTCGATACTCCTGTTCTCCTGGTACCAAACGGGTGTTTATAAGCGTGTTTTGATCGAAACTTGGCGAACAAGAGTAAAGCAAAATTTTCGAATTTCGCGATGAAACTCGCAGGGTAGTTAGAGGAGAAGGTTTTAACACCTGTGGCCGAGTTTCAGCGCTCTAGGCCCCGTAATTTTGGAATTATAATGATTTTTCCAAAAAATATATAGGGGATTTTCAATTGTTAATATCTCGGAAAGTAGAGAGTCTGCGATCAAAATTCTTGTACCGTTGGCATCAGGGAATCGTCCTCTTTCGTTTGCAACCGCCCTTAGTAGTATTTAAGCAAAAATTAAGATTTTTTTAAAATTTTGTGTATTGCGGGTTGCATGACTAAAGGCTTATGGCCCTGATCTATACCGATCAATTTAATGGGCTAATCGGGGGCGAATTCGGGTCTAATTCGATTTGGCTGACTACTATAGACACAAATCAACAAGTTTTACCAGTCCGGAGGGCTTCTACCCCCTATTATTCGAGTGGTTGTTAGGCGTAGATTAAGTTGCATGTGCTCCAGGGGTCATGTCCCAATCAAACATTCGTTTTTAAAATGTGGGCGTGGCTTCGACATAAACAAATAATGACGCGGCCCAAAGACCTCTCGCTGCATAACCTCCTCGATACTCCTGTTCTCCTGGTACCAAACGGGTGTTTATAAGCGTGTTTTGAACGAAACTTTGCGAACAAGAGTAAACCAAAATTTTCGAATTTCGCGATGAAACTCGCAGGGTAGTTAAAGGAGAAGGTTTTAACACCTGTGGCCGAGTTTCAGCGCTCTAGGCCCCGTAGTTTTGTAATTATAATGATTTTTCCAAAAAATATATAGGGGATTTTCAATTGTTAATATCTCGGAAAGTAGAGAGTCTGCGATCAAAATTCTTGTACCGTTGGCATCAGGGAATCGTCCTCTTTCGTTTGCAACCGCCCTTAGTAGTATTTAAGCAAAAATTAAGATTTTTTTAAAATTTTGTGTATTGCGGGTTGCATGACTAAAGGCTTATGGCCCTGATCTATACCGATCAATTTAATGGGCTAATCGGGGGCGAATTCGGGTCTAATTCGATTTGGCTGACTACTATAGACACAAATCAACAAGTTTTACCAGTCCGGAGGGCTTCTACCCCCTATTATTCGAGTGGTTGTTAGGCGTAGATTAAGTTGCATGTGCTCCAGGGGTCATGTCCCAATCAAACATTCGTTTTTAAAATGTGGGCGTGGCTTCGACATAAACAAATAATGACGCGGCCCAAAGACCTCTCGCTGCATAACCTCCTCGATACTCCTGTTCTCCTGGTACCAAACGGGTGTTTATAAGCGTGTTTTGATCGAAACTTGGCGAACAAGAGTAAAGCAAAATTTTCGAATTTCGCGATGAAACTCGCAGGGTAGTTAGAGGAGAAGGTTTTAACACCTGTGGCCGAGTTTCAGCGCTCTAGGCCCCGTAGTTTTGGAATTATAATGATTTTTCCAAAAAATATATAGGGGATTTTCAATTGTTAATATCTCGGAAAGTAGAGAGTCTGCGATCAAAATTCTTGTACCGTTGGCATCAGGGAATCGTCCTCTTTCGTTTGCAACCGCCCTTAGTAGTATTTAAGCAAAAATTAAGATTTTTTTAAAATTTTGTGTATTGCGGGTTGCATGACTAAAGGCTTATGGCCCTGATCTATACCGATCAATTTAATGGGCTAATCGGGGGCGAATTCGGGTCTAATTCGATTTGGCTGACTACTATAGACACAAATCAACAAGTTTTACCAGTCCGGAGGGCTTCTACCCCCTATAATTCTAAGTGGCCGCTAGAAGTAGATTTGGTTGCACGTGCCCCAGGGGTCATATATTTCATTAATAACCTTGGTTCGTAAAACGTGGGCGTGGTTTAGACGTAAACAAAGAAGACGTCACGAAATACCTTCGCTGCTTAACCTCCTCGCTACTTCTGCTCTCCTGGTACAAAATCAAGTTGTTATAAGCGTGTTTTGAATGAAACTTGACAAAGCATGATGAAGTAAAATTTTCGAATTTCGAGGTGAAACTCGCAGGGTAGCTGAAGAAGACAGTTCTAACACTCCTTGTCGAGTGTCAGCTTTCTGAGTTCAGTAGTTTTTGATTTATCGTGATTTAAACAAAAAGTATATAGGAGGTTTCAATTGGCAATATCTTGGAGTAGTCAAGCCCAAAGACTAGTCCTCGTAGGATCACTAGGAGTAAGTAGTAAGTCGACGAGAGGAATAATCTGCTACATTCGGGAATATTATTACGGCTACTTTTGCTAAAATTGATTTTTTTTTTAATAGCGCAAGACTTAAAATTTTCATCTTTTCTTTGCAGTTTCCAACAATCGATTAATCCGTTCGCCAACCTTGTTCAAGAAACACCATGGCGGTCTTCTTGGAGGAGGTGGATTACTTCACGGAGGAGGAGGAGGCGGTAGTTATGGCGGAGGTGGTCACGGGCCAAACAATTACATAACTAATATCAATAATTATGGACCACATGAGCATCAGTCCTATGAATATGGTCATGGTGGAGCTGTAGGTGCAGTTTCAGGTGCAGCAGCTGGAGGTCATGGTGGGCAGGCCCAGAGCCAGTCAGCTTCATTCTCGGTTGGACCTTATGCGGTTGCATTTTCACAGAGCCAGGCTCAGGGTGGAAGAAGAGGAAATTTTTTGATTATTAATTCTAATTTATTTAGCCTACCATGATGAAATACGTACGCCTAAATTATAGCTTATTTGATCATGAAGGTTTGGCTTCGATTTACGAAATGTGTTTGTTGAACCTGTATATTTATTGTGATGTTATCTATTTATCGAGCTTTAAAAAATAAAACGTAGGTACTTACACACATTATGACAAAGTGTATTTTAGCAGAAACCTCAAATTTATCTTCAGTTTGTTAAACCGGTTTGTGATAAACCAAACAAAAATAATTTCTGTCATTTTATTAAAAAATTACAATATCTATCGATGGAGATACAAATGAATTGTCAGTGGTACAAATTTAAAAACAGTTTTTAATATTTATATAAATTTACTTAAAAATTAAAGATAAACCATAGGTAATTACACAATATCACATGCATAATAATATATTGAGAGTTTTCCTGGAAGTTTATCCAAAAGATGAAAAATTGAAGGTAGGTAACTCGTAAGGGAACTTGTGTAAAGCGAGATAATAGAGCTGATATCTCAAATTAAAAAAAAAACATTGAAAAATAGATACTAATTACTAGAGTGATAACGGTTTGGTAGCAATATTTGTTAAAATTTTAGTAGCTGCAACAGTTGCTAAACGTGTATTAAAATTAGTAAAGGGAAGAGCTATGTTCAACATTAAATAAACATTTTCCCTTCTACCACTATTAATTCACATTTAAAATATGTCACAAAGTAACTAAAATTGACTCTGCTTTCTTTGCTGATAAAAGGCATAGCAGAAATAACAAAAAATAGTAAATAGAAATACGCAAAGTTCCGATGTTATTCAGTAGTACGATCAGTGCTTTATTTGTATTTTCCACTATGCTCCATGTTTGGAATTTCCAGGAAATTCAGTTGAGTCTTTTTAACTAAAAAGCTCAAATCTAAGTAGTGAGTGTTATTAAACTTGAGCTGCCTTCTTTTCAGCTCCTGAGTTAGGCACATTTCATCCTAAAATTATTTAAACTAAAAAATAGTCCTTAACTATGCTTATCGATTAAAACCGAAAAAGTTCGGTGAAATAAATTAATGCTAAAATAATTACGAATATAAATTTCACTAACAGTCTGAATATTATGAAGAGACATCCAACATGACATCCGTTCAACTAAGTTTATAAAAATATTTTATTTTATTTACATACAAAAATTTAAGTAGTTTCTTGTTTATCTTTTCAAATCATTGATTAACAGTGAAGCATGCTCCTCGTCAACAACCGACTTCCCTATTAATGATACTGTCGTGATATGCAATTTTCATGATAAAACCATCTTTTCTGAACAACTATCTTAGCTCAATTCCTAGCTTGGGAAACGCAAAATGAAAAGTAGTGATAAGGATTGTTTTTAAACTCAACGTTCAAGAATGGTCTAGACGGGACTCATGGGTATAACGCTGAGCGCGACGTCCTGCTATCCAAGAAAACGGACCCTCTTCAGAGTGCCCGGCTTCGCTTCCTGTCAGACTGACGTCTGCTGCATGCTGCCCATGTAGTTGTTCAGAGGCTTCTGTTCTGCTTCGCATTCTGAATCTTCGATTTCGCAGACGTTACTCGAAAGGTCGCTGTTGCTCGGGTAGCCACCAAGAAGGGAATGACGCTCCTCTATAGAAATTCGTGTGTTCGGTATATCGTTGTGTCGAGTTAAGACTTCGGTGATAGAGAATCAAATCTTACCTAAGGTAGTGATTACTGATGAGATATCGTCCTCGCAGTTCTTCCTTCTATTTCTATTGCTAGGGAATCCATATGGTTCTACCTCGTCAGATTCGGCTCCTGGACTTTGCAAGCTATCCCCTTCCATCTCACTATGTATGTTATACCCATGAGTGGGTAGATATGAATTCGGATGACGTATATAACTATCTGCTGAAAAAGGGTTACGCAAAGACTTCAGTATAGTGCTAGGGAATTTTGTGATTTAGTATTTGTAAAACAACATTCATATTAGTTTTATGTCATTTACATAAAAAAAAATCTTAAAATATTTCTGTATGACATATGTGGAAAAGTGAGAAATCATTAAAATGAATTGAATTATAGAAATTTCCTGGTTGAATTAGTATGACTACATTCTATAAAGAACTACGAATGCAACACTGGAATGTTACATGCAAGAACTGTACATAATCACATGCATATTGTTATTTAAATTACATTTCCTAGTGTGATCTAATACTCACTTGGTTTAACAATTATTAAAGGCACTGCATTAAGAAGGAAAACGAAAGTTAGTAAAGTTTAGTTTCGATGAAGGAACTAATAATCATCACACAAGTAAATAAATTTGCCTAATAAAAAACAATGCAGTTAATAATCTCGTGTTGTGATTAATCGGGGAGAGGCCAAACGAACAGTGGGATTTGTTTTCGCACACGCTTTGTTTTTCAAAACTTACATAAGCTAATTTTACAGGGAAGTTTCCCTCCAACCTATAAATTAGAAAGAATTCGGTAGAGTAACCCCACTTTGTAAACGATGGGAAAAACTTTTGAGTCTGTTTTGTGTTTTATTTTAGGGGGAAATTACTATTACTGTGTTTGTCCAAAATCTTGATTTTACTACTACACACTTGAAGCGGAAATGTTTCACTTTGAATCAAATTTTACAGAAAACTCTTCCCATAAAATTAGATTCCGACCCAGATGAAACAATACTGGGAGAAATGATGATTCCTACACTTAAAAATGGGAACAACAAACGAGAACCCATAATGGTCGAAAATGAGATCTGAATAGAGATGATGGACAAACAAAACAGAAATCAAGTAAGCTTAACGCTAAACAAACAGAAATTTATTCGCAGGTACCTGTGGTGAATCTAAACTCTTCGCTTCCACCATCATCAAGAGCATTGAGACATGGACTGAGGCGGCTTCTGATATCGTCGCACTCTGTAAATTCCGATTCAACGTCCTCGTTCAGAGTCTCAATGTCTCGATGTAGGTCCACCACCGGATGATGGGTGGGATGCAGGTGGCAGCGGGATTCATTACTTTCGTTACTATGAAAGCTGGAGGAGTCAGGTATCTCGCTGCCTGGTACCTCTGTTATGTTAGGCAGTGTTTGGCTGTGACGCGCCCAATCCGAGCAATCCCAATGATAACCTGATTTCGAAAGCGAGGTTTTAGTTTCTTTTCTAAGCTTTTACCAAAAATCTGATATTCTTTTTTTTTTAATAATTTCATATCGACCAACTTTGAAATAACTCGGGAGTCTCAAATATAAAACGGTTGATAATCTCACATGGATGCGACTTTATAGATTTATTTTACGAATAACCCCATTCGAATCGCAGTGTATAATTTCTTAATGGTAATGATTTATCCATGTGCAAAAACGTCCTTAGTTATGTATAATTGAAACAATAAGGCATTTATACCCAGCTAAAGGAGTAGAAGAAGAGGCGTAAGCAAGTATACTAGAACAGCATCATTTTCTTCATTGTTTTGCAGCAACTCTTGTAGACTACAACTAAGTAACTCAAATCACTTCCAAATTTAAAGATGATGAAATGTTAGAATTTGATGGCATGTTCTATTTAAAATTTGTAAATGAAGCATTTTGATACCCAATAATGATTCACTAATATACCTAAATACAATTGTTGATGCTACTACTTGGTGCTGTACTTGAGATATGTACTAAACACACAATCACTACAACATATAAAAAAGTTAGCTATGATTCTGCAACATGAAAGTACATTCTAACAGTGGTCTGCCAGTAGGTAACGATTTACCTAAATGTCATGTTAGAACTTACAGTAATGAGAAATATTTTCAGCAATGAAAAGGTGAAATTGCATTGATATCAATATTTTAGCAATGAATGTAGAACATGTCGCTTACTTGCAACACTTCTGTGATCTTCATCACTGCATAGAGATCCATTGGTTCTTATATTGTTGACCGTGTTGCTACGGCCACCATAAATTCTATTTTGAACATCGCAATTAACTGGACTGGAAACCTTATAATCTGGAAATGAAATTCTTTATATTATCTATCTATTTCTACGAAATTATTACAAGCATACTTAAGAAAAATACTATACCGTTTTTAATTTTAGCTCGATCACTAAGATTGGAAGCTAGGTGCATCTGTTCAGCCCAAGTCGTTTTCTCTGAGTCACAATGACTATTGCACCCCTGAGGGGTACTTCTATTCAAATTTTTCACATAGTCAGGTGGTACGTTCTCCAACTCATCTCCTGCAGATCCATAACTTCTCAGTGTATCTAAATTGTTGAGCATAACTGTAGCTGAATTACAATTGTATATAGGATCATTCTGAGAGCTGGGTGTATAAGAGACTGGTCTTGGTGGACAAATGGGCATATCGCGTTGATTGATCTCTAGGTTACTTAGTTTCGAGCCACGTTTAAATTCGGAATGTTCATGTGGCCTAGTCGAGTTTAAAACGATGTGATCTTTGAGATTTTCATTGTTGATTATTTCTCGTCTTCGAGATTTTTTAAAATAACACCTGCATGAGATACATGCGACAATCATAAATACAACAGTTCCTATGGCGATGCTAAAATAGATCAATTCTTCCCAGGTGATGTTATAGAAAGCGGTTGACAATGGAGTGTTGAAAATTGTGTTGGCACAATAACTTCCAGTTACATTTGAAGGACATAAGCAGTGGAATGATCCAATTTCATTAATACAAGTCCCACCATTTTGACAAGGATTAGACTCACATTCGTTAAGGTCATATTCACAAAATTCGCCAGCAAAAGATCGACATTTACAGAGAGGACCTTCGTCCCCTTCTTCACACACCCCGCCGTGTTTACAAGGGTTCGGTGAACAGTACCTGCCATATTCGCACCGTTTGCCACTTAATCTCAGTACACACTCGCAGATGAAATCTCCAGCAATCGTTGGAGTACATTTTCCTCCGTAAAGGCAAGGAGCTGAGGCACAAGGATCAGTATCCAACTCACAAAGCGTACCTTTGTATCTTGGGTAGCAATCACACTCAAAACCTGTTTGTGTTTCCTTACAAGTACCACCGTTCATACATGGTTGTGATCCACAAGGCCCCAATGGAACCAACAAGTTACTAGCATCACAGCTGAATTCTACATTGGCGAATCTTTTAAGTACCACAACAGAATTTTCTCCAGATTTATGTAAAGGTACAGAGACTCGGGATATCCTGATGTCATCCATACACCCAGAAAAACCTCTTTGTACATCTTCGAATCCCAGAACTGTTGGATGCTGGTGAACCTCTGCCCCCAGGTACATTTCATCACTTTGCAAGTTGAGGATGTCACTCACTCCTGGTGCTGAACCTTGAGCCATGTAAGTACCATCTACAGTGATTTTAGCTGTATTCCGATCCCTTTCCAGTTTTATTTCATGCCAGCTTCCATCAGATACATAGATTTCGGACACCCTCACTATACCTTCTCCACTGCCTAATTCAAATCTGTATTGAACTCCACCATTAACAATCTAAAAATAGTATATATCATTTTTTGTGTTAAGTTAGTCGTCTCATTTCAATTTAAGCTTACCTCTAAGATATTGTAATCCACCTTCCCAGCGGCATACATGAGGTTCCCAGTTGGCTGCACTGTTCTAATTCGTAAGCTGAGACTCAGTTGATCCTCTATGGACTTTTTGTTAATGATCCTATATTGAGAGTAACTCTTTCCACTGAATGAAATCGGATTTCTAGCGATGTAGCAATTCTGATCGTGGCATTTGGAGATATCAACATCGCATTTAGAACCAGCATATCCTTCAGGGCACTGACAAGAATACCCCACTTGAGATGCATCCGGAACACAAAGTTTGTAAGTCGGACAAGGTTCTCTGGCGCATTCGTTGACAATAGTACCACATCTGTCACCACCATAGCCTTCCTTGCAGATGCATTCAAGCTTTTGATTGTGTCTTGGTGAAACAAAGCTAGTTACATCAGTTGATACTGGTTCAATGTGATCAGTGTCGAGTACATAACGATCCTGACAAACTCCAAAGAGGCAGTACTTGTTATTACATTTCAATCTGATGATTTCCTCCACCACCAATTTGGTGCTCTCTTCTAATTCATCGAAATTGTCGTTTAGAGCCTTGCGTATTTGGTCTGAAGTGTAGAATCCATCATCTGGTCTTCTCACTGTTATTAGCACATCCAAGTTGTTGCTGGCAAATCTTTTAGCTCTGAGTAAGACATCATCATCTTGAGTTGGTTGTACGCTGATGATAATGATGTCTTTCAATCTGCAGTTCATAGCGTTTCGTACTGCGCGAACGAAGCCTTTTCTATGACTTAGAATAAATGCTTCTGGTTTAATATCCCTGAATCTGATACCTACTGAATTTTCCAGCATGTCTTCTGTCAATACTTCAATGTTAACTTTGACCATGGTGTAAGTGAAGAATTTTCCATCTGTTACTGTTACATTGAGGCGATAATCGCCAGCGTCTAGACGAGGAAGGGCGGTTAAAGTACCATCGGTGCGATTTATTTGGAATAACTCATGTGTGGGATATGACAAGCCAAGTGTTGGAGATAGAGAGTAGGTCAAGGTATCATACTGGTCCTGATCATAGGCGTAAACTTTTCCGATAACTCCACCAGGATATTCGTCTAGATATGAATTGATGTTAACTTCTAAAGGGGTTATGACGGGTGGATACTGCGATTCTTCAATAACTTTCACCACAACCCAGGTGTCGGAATATAATGGCGGGCTACCATTGTCGAAAACCCTTATTTGGAGTAAGTAGGTATCACGAATTTTATGGTTGAACTTAGTTGCAGTTCTGAGCACTCCGTCCTGATCTAGCCTGAACGCATTAGCTTCATTGCCACTGCGGAAATCGAAAGTATATGGAACAGTATTTGGTGCAGTGTCTGCGTCCGTGATGTCGAACTTGAGGATTGGATGGCCAAAAGGTTTGTCTTCCTAAGTAAAGAAAAGAATGACAATTTGTTAAGGAAAAAATAAAAAAGTCTTACCTGGATTATAGCTGTATAATTGGATTGGGAAAATAGTGGAGGATTATCATTAGCATCTGTTATCTCTATATTCAACATAGTTTGTCTCGAAAGAACTGGAATTCCATCATCTTTAGCTAGTATTTCTAGGACATAGCTTGATATGCTTTCTCTATCCAATTCTCCAGCTACAGATACGTAACCAGTCTTTTCATCAATTTCAAATTCTTTGAGATTAGCACCACGAATAATTGAATAAGACACTCTCCCATTGACATCACTGTCTAAGTCAGTCGCAATAATTTGCAGGATTTTGTCTCCAATTTGGGCGTCCTCCCTAATTCTAGCGCTGTAGGACAATTGATTAAAAACTGGAGCATTATCATTGCAATCTGTGACAGTGATATTAACAGTTGCGACATTACTAAGAGGAGGTGTTCCGCCATCAATAGCTTGGATGGTCAGGAAATAATCCTTTGCTCTTTCATAATCTAACATATCAGCTATGGTTATTACGCCAGTCTTATTATTAATAGCAAACTTCTTGTGTTCATTTCCGCCAATTATAGAATAGTAAACTTCGGCATTGGCTCCAATATCTTTGGATGTAGCTAGTACTCTCACAACTTCTGTACCAATAGCGTCGATTTCAGGAACTGTTGCAAAGTAATATTTGGTTTCAAATTCTGGAGGATTATCATTGATATCTTGAACATTCACAATCAAATAGGTTTTGCTTGACAACTGTGGAGTTCCTTGATCGACAGCTTGCACTGTTAAATTATACATAGCTCTCAGTTCTCGGTCCAACGGTTTTGCTAAGGTTACTATACCACTATCACTAGCCATCCTGAAGTGATCATTAAATGAGTCTATAAAGGAATATTTTATCTTCCTGTTAATGCCTATATCTGAGTCTGTAGCGTGAATTTTCGTTACTAATGTACCAATTTCGACGTCTTCAGGTAATGCCACAGAGTAATGTGGTAAAGAAAATAATGGAGCATTGTCGTTCAAGTCGGATATCATTAATTCAATCTGAGATGAACATTCCCAACTGGCGTGTTCTTTGTCATGTACATGAGCTGTGAGTAAGTATTTCGACTGTTTTTCCCTGTCTAAGTGTGTAACAGTTTTTAAATGACCGCTTTCCATATCAAGAGAGAAGTTTTCTGAGCCTTCTCCTGTCAGAATGTACTTTAGTTTGGAATGATCAGGGCTGTCAATATCAGAGGCTAGTACAGTTAAGACGAAAGAACCAGGAAGAATGCCTTCAGAGAGTATTTGTCTGTAACGGTACTTTAAGCAATATGGAGGATTATCTAAAAATAAAGAAAATTTATTAAAAGCCGTAAATAGTTTTTAATAATGACTTACCGTTTACATCTAGAACTTTTACTTTTACTTTAGTTAGGTCTGTAAACAATCCATCTGTCACAATTATTTCTAAATCATAACTTCCAACTTTTTCCCTATCCAAACTTTTAGCAACATAAACTTCTCCTGTTTGGCGCACTTGGAATCGCGAACTGGGATTTCCTGAGACAATATAGAAGTCTACAGGGGTGTTTAAATCCACATCAGCATCTTTGGTCTCTAAAGTTAGTACTATGGTACCAGGTAGGGCATCTTCCTGTACAGACGTTTCATATGAGCTGGAACTAAATTTAGTCGGGCTGTCATTGTAATCTTTAAGTCTGATAATAACTGTTGTCCTTGCGGAATGTTTTGGAGTACCATTGTCTGTTGCAGAGACGTGAAACTTATATTCTGGTTTGGTTTCTTTATCAAGTTTTGCTATGGTGGTGATCCAGCCGGTGTGAGAGTCGATCGCAAAGAAGTTAGATATTTCTGTGGCGTCTGTAGCGAAGTTATACCGAACTTCGCCATTACTGCCTTGGTCCTCATCATGGGCCACCACTAAAAGTCATATAATCAGAACTCGCATTTATTTCTATGAAATAAAAAAATATTTTTATTACCTCTTATGATTGACGTTCCTTCTTCAACATTTTCTCCCAAATAGAACAAATATGTGCTGCTTTCAAAGTGTGGAGCATGATCATTTTCGTCTTGTACTTGTAGCATAATTTCTGCAAGTGCTGTTAGAGGAGGACTCGAGTCTGTTAAAGCTAAAACGCCAATCAAATGGGAAGACGAAACTTCGAAATTCAATGGTTTTGCTAAAGATATCTCTCCCTGAGAATCTATTTCAAATTGTGGGTTGTCACCAAAATCGGAAATAATCTGATATGTTACTGACACATTCGAAATTGTTCTTAGTCGAGTTATTACAGTTCCTAAAAACGAAGATTATTCACAAATAATTTTGATAATCAATGAAGATGTAAACTTTACCTGTAGCTGAATTTTCTGATAAAAAGAACTTTCCATCCTTTCTTTCGAAAACAGGAGGAAAATCATTTGGTCCCATAATGAGAATATTCACTGGTACATCCGCATGTTTTTCAGGTTTCCCTTTGTCAGTAGCTCGTATAAAGAATTGGAAGACCTCTCCAACTAAAAACAAACAGTTGTAACATTGTATAATGGTTGGTTTAGAAATTTACCCCATGTAACAGCATTCTTCAGCAAGTACATATCTCCTGTTTGAGGATCGATTCCAAAGATTCCAATTACGTCAGATGATTTCTTATCGTAAATGGAATATTCCAGTTCAGCATTCCTCCCTTCATCCAAATCTATCGCTCGTATTTTGGCGAAACTGGTCCCAAGAGTCCAATTGGAATGTATGCTCACTTTGTATTCTTTAAGAAGGAATCGTGGAGCATTGTCGTTTTCATCTCCAACCTTGACTCTTACAGTCAGATAGTCTGACAATCCGCCACCGTCAGTGGCGCAAACAAGTATTTCATACATTTTCTGTTTTTCTCGGTCAAGCCTTATTTTGGTAGTAATTTTCCCTGAATTTTTATCAATATCGAACACCTCATTAAGAAAATCTGAATGGATACTGTAAGTCAATGTTCCAAATTCGCCCATGTCTTCGTCAGTAGCATTAACGACGATCACAGGATAACCAGGCATTCTATTCTCTGGCACCTGGACATCTTTGATGTAGTCCAAGAACTGTGGAGCGTGAAGATTGGCTGGAAGGAGTTCCACTTTCAATCTGGCGAAGCTGGTGTAAACTCCATCGGACACCGAAATATTCAGTAACATGATTTTGCGACTTCCGAAATTAGCTAGGTTAGTCAAAGTGATCACGCCCGTACTGGGATCCATGAAGAAGGTCTGTTGGTCGTTGCCACTGACTATGGCGTAGCGTAGGGCGTTCTGGTCGATTTCATCTGGGTCACTGGCTTCGACCACCGTAACGAACTGATCTCTCTTTGAACTGATCGAGAGACCAGATGAGTATGAAGACTGTTCGAATTTCGGGGGGTTGTCATTCATGTCCAAAACTGAAATTGAAAGAGTCGTATACAAAATTCTTGTAAGGTGTTATTGATTTCTTTACCTGTTAGCCAAACATGTGCAGTGTTCGATATACTAGGAACACCTTGATCTGTAGCGACAACAATGAAATGATGCGAACTAGCTTCTTCATGATCTAAACTCTGTTTCAAGTATACTGTACCATCGTTCTCGTCGATATAAAAATAATCCGTGGCATTACTGTTATCTTTCAATATTGAATATACTATTTTCTGGTTTACGCCTGTGTCATTATCATAGGCGATTACTGATAATATGGACGAGCCAAATTGTGCTGCTTCCGATATGGAAACGTTGTAACTTTCTTGTGAGAACTCCGGAGGGCAATCATTGACGTCCTGAAGTGTGATGGAGACAGGAACTTCGGCGTATACTCCAGATACTGAGTCCGTGGCGCGTATTAATAATTCGTATTGGGATTGAGACTCGAAGTCAAGCTCATCAACGACGGAAATAACGCCTAGGAAATATAAGTACGTGTTATAGATAAATAACATTTCACGAGATGTGCGAGAAAACATTCAGTGATTTGTACCCAATTTTTGCTGTGTATAAAGTCATATTCGCTAGTAAAACAAGGCACTAGAAATACTCGCAAATTTTTAACCGATGCCACCTTGTATTGACTTTCAAGCTATTTTTAAATTTGGACCCTTAAAAACTATAGAATACATTCAGTCATGTGCTCAAATATACAGTGTGTGCTGGCTAAATTTAAAAACAGCTTCAAAACAAAATTCCGAGAAGTAAAGAATCTTACTCAAGTATTTCGAACCTAAAGCAATAAAATTGACACGTGAAAGTAGAAATAATAAACTTACAACCAATTCTATAAAAGAATTGAATGTTATGAATAATTTAAGTTATGGCTAGAATTATACTCTCTTTTATGACATTCAAGTAACTTCTTTTATAATATTGGCTGTCGGAGTAGTTAAGACGTATTGTTAAAAAAAATCTAAGTAAGCTGTGAAATTTCTTATGTACAGATTGTTCTCAGATTTTTGCAGTGGTTAATAGTTAGTAAAAACACATAAAGCAGCAGGACATAAACACGTTTACTCTAAGAAATTCTAAAAAACACCAATAAAATGATTTATTAACCAATACTCACACGGACCATTGTTACTATCCGGAGCTGCGAAAAGGAAATTTAATGAATATTTTTTATTAAAAGAAATATTAGCGTTAAAATCGAGTAAGTAAAAGGTTAAATTAACTACAAAACCTCAAAAAATATTAAAACAAAGTACCAACACCAAAGAAAACTTGACATTAAGAACATTAACATTATTTTCTTTACGAGTTGGCACCGGTGTAATTGTTAATCGTTTCAAACAAGTTTGTGTACCTGGAAATGATCTACTGTTCATAAATGACTTTAAAAATTCACCCAAGTGTTCATAAACTTGAGGTTTTTCGTGTCGATAGGCTGATGTAAAAGAAAATAAATGGAATTAAAAATCGTTGCCATTAACATAAAATGCATTACTCACCGGTATTGAAATCCAACGCAAATTCCTCCATTTCATTTCCTTTCACTATACTGTAAATTAACTTTCTCGACAATGGCGACTCCGCTTCTATCGAGACCAAAAGTGGCGAATGTAATTCCACATTTTCCGGAACGGTTTCGGAATAGAATTGCTTTTTGAACACCGGCATAGATCTATCGATGACTTTGACGTGGACCATCACGTCAGTTCTGCACGGAGTCATACCTTAAAATAAAGTAAATAAATCCAGATTCAGAATTGTTATAAAATTAAAGAAATTTAAGCTAACCTTTATCGTAGGCAGCAATTAACAGTTGATATTCTCTGTTGTGTCCTTCAAGGTTTTGCTTTATTTCAATATCACCGGTTTCTCTCTGCACTTTGAATAATTCGCCATGTCCTTTTATCAGCTCATATCTAACCTCCCCATTCTCAGCACTATCCAAATCAATAGCATGCACTTTAGCTATAACACTGCCCTTTACATCATCAACTGACACGACTGCGTAATAGGGTAAGTTAACGAACATCGGGCAATTATCATTCACGTCTAAAACGGTTACATTTACAATTACATGGGCCACTCTAGGTCGCTCTCTAACGGGAGTGATTGCGTTATTTCTGGCTTCTATGATCAGCTCGTATCTATCCTGAATCTCTCTATCGAATTTGACACCAGTGGTCTGGATAACTCCCGATGTCAGTCCGATCTGGAACATCTCGGTAGGATTTAGGATCCTGAATTCAATGTGTTCGTTAAGAGCGCTGCCTAACACGTTTACCACGCACACATGCGCGACTTTGGTGGTGTTTTCTATCACTGAACCTTCGTAGAAAGGTTTCTGAAAGATCAAGCCAGAATTGTCGGATTCATCTACTCTGATATACACTTTAGCTACATTTGAGAATTTCCCGTCAGAGACTCTCACGTGGAGTTTGTAAGATGACTTAAGATTATCCGGCTCTAGAAGTGTGATAAGACCAGTCTTCGAATCTATGGTAAAAATACCTTGTTTGTTCCCTTCGATAATATCGTATCGTAAAGCACCGCTTTCCGAACTGTCAGGATCCGTAGCGTTAACCTGCACTACTGCGACGTTCTTGTAAGAAGGCAGCAGTAAAGTAACATTGTAAACAGGTCTGTTGAACACAGGGGGGCAGTCATTGACATCAGTTACAATTATATCGACTCTTGCGGTTGTGTCGGAAGATAATTTCGGCTTGCCCAAGTCGGAAACTTGCACGTGCATCGTAAAGCTAGCATACGTCTCGTGGTCTAATAGTCTAATTGTTCTTATAGCACCAGTGTTTGAATCGATTTGGAAGTACCTTCGCGGAAGGGCTTCGACAATGTCAAATTTCAGAAGAGCATTACCTTCAGAGTCTGCATCGAACGCTTTTATAACCAACGGTTCGCTGATGTTGGTTAAAACTAGAGAGCTAATGGGAGACGATTCGCTAATTGTACCCGAGTAGTAAGATTGTAAAAATTGTGGGACGTTATCGTTCTTATCTAGGATGTGAATAATTACATTGCATGTTGCTGATATAGAGGCCTAGAAGTGAACGAAGCATTATTAGTAAGAGAGATAAGAGAATACATAGTGTGTATAAATTGGTGGAGGCACCACACATGGTGGCAGCGCCAAAATATAGTATCCATTTGTTGGAATGTGTTGTTTTGGATTTTGACCTTTATGATATTCTTAAGACTTTTGTGAATTTGAACCTTTTCCACAACAAAAATGTGAAGTTTGTGTATATGGTGAGGATCCGGGAAAAATGGAGAACCTTTGGGATTGAGGTCTTTGAGTTTACTTTCCACCAATTCATACACACATCCTGCAAATAAACACTTACCATGTTCGTAGTTATCACAGATAAGTTGTAAAACTTGGTAATTTCGTAGTCCAAGTAATTCAGTGTCGTTATCACACCGGTACTAGGGCTAATCATAAAAGCACCATTGGTGTTCCCTGACAGGATCTCGAACTGTAGGGAAGAAGTACTCCTTACATCTAAATGGGCTACGTAGCTTCCCAACGGCTGGTCTTCGTAGATCTCGGCGGCGATCTCCTTCGACGAAAACCTCGGGGGCGCGTTGTCCGCCATGGTCAGCATGATATGCGCCGGGACCGAGGAAGAAAGGGCCGGCTGCCCGTGGTCGGTGGCCCTAATCTGGAGAGTGTACTCCGTCACGGCGGTCAAGTCTAATTCTCTCGCTATGGAAATGATCCCCAGCTCTGGATCGATGCTGAAGACGTTCCCGACGTTCCCCGAGATTATCGAGTAGGTGATCCTGGCGTTCTCGCCCTTGTCGTGATCGACGGCGTAGGCTCTCAGCACCGCGCTACCCACAGCTGCCGATTCGAACACCTTTCCGACCAGAATTTTGTCAGAGAAATGCGGAGTGTGGTCGTTGTGATCGTGAACGATTATTTGAACCCTGGCGAAATTCCGTTTTGCAGGAGTACCTCCGTCCCTCACCATGACAGTCAGGATGTGTTCGTTCAACGTTTCCCTGTCTAGGCTGGTTACCAGAGTGATCACGCCACTGATGGAGTCTAACATGAACGTCCTTAGGGATAAGATGTTCTCCGCCGAGTGAAAAGTGTAGATAAGCTTGTCGTTCTCGTCTTGGTCGGTCGCCACCAATCTCAGCACTTCGGTGTACAGCGGTACCGCCTCAGAAATTTCTATTTTGTACAGAGATTCCGAGAACTCCGGACGATGATCGTTGATATCCAACACGGTTATGTTCAGTTGCGTATACGTAGTGAGGATGGTGTCAGTGACGCTAATATTCAACACGTAGGACCTCTGGCGCTCGTAGTCTAATTTCTGCGCGATTAGTATGGTCCCAACGTCTCTGACGATGTAGAAGTCGTTCCGTTCATCTCCATCTAAAATGAAATACCGACAGTGAGCAGAGGAACGACTGCAGTGAAAAGTACCTTACCTATGATATCGTACCATAGTGTATCATTGTCGGGATCTTTCGCAACGATGGACGCGACCAGAAAACCGATATCGTCGCCTTCCGTTAATTTGACTGACTGCGGAGTTTTGACCACGGGAGGGTTTTTGGATTTTACCGGCACGGGAACGACTCGAACTGCCACTTTGGAGATGCTGTGCTTCGGAGGCTCCCCGTTGTCTGTTACCTTGACCTGATCAGAAATGGAAACCAAGTTATACACTTGAATGGTTTTTAGCATCAATTCTGGAGTGGAATACGTAAATCAGACTTTCTCCAAAACTAAAAAATATACTCCAAGAAATTGAAAAATGACCCACTATCTTCATTGTTAAAACGTACCCCTTAATTTTATAGCGTTTTGTGTTCTTAGGGGGGAAGGGGGTTAATGTACTAAATGCATTTAATCTGTCGGTATAACTATAGCTAAAAAAACAATTTTAACAAATAAAGGAATAAAGGGCGCGTCCCACCAAAAAACGATCGAAATCATACAAGACTTTAGACAAAATTAACCGTAACTTCTGATCATTTTTCGGTGGATCTTTAAGCTTATCTTCGATATGTATCTATTTCCGCTCTACTTACGTTCAGCTCGTACTCTTGATTGGCTTCGAATCCTTTCTGAGCATAGACAATTCCCGTAGCGTTGTCAATTTTGAACTTTGATCTTCCCTTGCCGGACTTAATGTGGTATTTCAGCCGGGCGTTTTCTCCCGCGTCTCTATCGAAAGCCAGCACCTAACGAACATGACATTTTCATTATTGAAAATTGAACGAAGCAGTATTTTCCGGTCTACCATCGCCATTCCAGCATGAAAATTAGTTCACCGATATCGGTGCGGACGATCTTTACTTTTAATTATCGTAATAGAAACTTGAGGACGCGGTTTGGTCGAATCGTTTTATTAATCCTCAACGCAATTTTTTACTGACAAGCTCTTGAAAGGATATTTCAGATTGGGTAACACTAAAAAGACTTTTTCGTTTAAAATTCGTCTGATCGTTTCGGATCAAGAGTTTCAGGTCAACGAGTTCGTGGCGATGGTAGATTATTAAACATAAACTGAAAAATAAGTTTCACAATACCGCATAAATTAATTATCAAGCATTTAGAAAATTAACGCTATAGCCATTCTTAGTCAAGTAATTCGCGTTAGCTTCTATTCGAGCTCAATATAGAGATGAGTTTGATGCTAATGGCAATGGAACGAATAAAAATCATTAAGCAATATATAAAAAAAATAATTAGTAAATCTTATGTCTTGCTACAGACATTTTCATCCAGGAAGAATCGCGTTAGCTTCTATCTAAGCTCAGGATAGTTATGAATTTGATGCTAATGGCAGTGGTATGAATAAAAATCACTAAGCAGTATGTAACAAGAAAAACTGAGAGGAAAGCGTAAATGGTATGTGTCATTTGTTCATCAGACTATTATTTTTT
The DNA here is from genome assembly GCA_963576515.1 of Cryptocephalus primarius. Classification (NCBI taxonomy): domain Eukaryota; kingdom Metazoa; phylum Arthropoda; class Insecta; order Coleoptera; family Chrysomelidae; genus Cryptocephalus; species Cryptocephalus primarius. The sequence continues at coordinate 14,242,971 of OY754936.1, forward strand.
TTTAAACAGCGTGGAAATCTTTCATAGCACAACATTCCTCATTCATCAAATTTCTTCCTTATCTCCCAATAAACGTGATCCAATATTTCTTACTCGCAGTGATCACAATTTTTTAAGAAAAAGTGTCCAATGGGCAGCAAAATTCGTAAAGGAGGAACTAAACTAAATTATTTTTAATCTGATGTTCAGTAATAAAAATGTGAAGTAATTATCTCTAACTTTGAGTTAATCACTCTCGAAGTGATGCAAATACCAGAGGCGAGAGTTCCTTCCGTATACCTGAATTCACTATAGGATTTTAAACCAACCAACCCAACTGAATGTCAGATTACGTAGCGCATGTATCCAAAGAGAACTTGCAAGTTTTATTAACATTATTTCACTTGCTGTAAATGGTCTATAGTTCTCAAAGTTACTGTAAGTTTCTTAGGTTTTTCAGTTTCTGAAAACTGCGAAAAATTACAAACGTTGAAGGTTAATGGGAATTAATGATCCTTCAACTTTTTGCCTGTGTATCGGAAATGAACTGCGGAACTCGATAGTACCAAACGAAGCTAAAAAGTTAAGGTAGATTTTCAGGTTTTTAACACTGTTTAAGGCTGCCTAGAAACTCTACAGGTTTAATGACTATTTCAGTGTGCTTTTAATTCGTTACGACAATAATTTAAACTTAGAAATTTGAAAATAGTTTACAAACAGTGTTTATTAGGAATAGAGGGTACATCTGTAGTGCCATGATTACTCATGCAAGTACCCTATTATGTAGGAGGATAAAGAAGGCATTAACTTTATTATTTAACGAAAATAAACAGAAAATTACAAAAAGGCTGTAAGGGTGCAACTTAACTAATTTTTATCGAAATCAATATAGCACTCTAGAGAAAATCAGAAAAGAAAACGTCCGTTAAAAATAAATCCAGCGATGTTAGCAATCACAGCCCGGAAAGAGATAAATACTTCCCGTGCTACTAAAGGTCTCTTCCCTAAAAGTGCAAATACGAAACAACTATCGGCGACAATAATATACGGACACACTCCGTATTCAGGGCTATGACGTTATGCACGTATATAAGTTATATGCACATGCAGTTGCATGCAGAACGGTTGACAACGAAACAAAAAAAAATACATTTTGAAAGCGCAGAGGCTGCAAATAAGAGCGATAACGATAAATATCCTAGTGCCTCGAAATACAAACACACACCACATAGTATTGATAAAGCTGAATGAATTCGAAATTTTGAAAAATACACCGTTTTCGAAAGCATCCGAGGCAACAGAATTCGACAAACCACGAGTCAAATTTAGATATTTTACTTCCCGAAAGGGGTAAAAGCTTCGCACTGAATTCGCCCATACTTTATCAAGATACTGTGTTAATTACGATAATTTGTGAAAATGTAATAGGGCCATGCAATTCTGAGAGACCTGGAATGAGTTTTGCAAGGGGTGGCGGTAGATGAAAAATAGAGGTTTGATTATGTATCGTTCGTGTTTAATTCGGGAACAGGCACCGGTTGTTGCAAAATACATTTTGTTATTAAATTAGAAAGTCTAGAAATGCTGTTTTTGCACAAAGTGTAATAAGCAGGTGTGCCGAATTCACTGCTACACTATTATCTCCCTCCTCCTGTAACTTTACGACAAAATGACAAAATCATACGACAATTTTGTTATACAGTTTGTACCTACATATGTTATTTTTAACATTCAAATATTATTCATTTCGGTCATACGCTTTACAGGCTGATCATAAAAATATATTATTTAAATGGGCAAATATTACAAATTAATGGCGCATAGAAATCAAAATGAAACGATGAGCGTATAAATGAAAGGATTAATGCCGACCAAGCTAAAAATTATGGATTTCATAACGAAATAATAAATTAAATAATATTAATTACATTTTCATTATGTTGTCAAACACCATGATTTACAGAATGAATATACATACGTGTAAATAAATTATAAGTATTTAATTGAATTGTTTGAAACCGATTTAAATTGTGTTATTTACACAACGAGGGTAATTGATTGGTCATTAGAAGAAAGATTTTCGACTGGATAACATCACATATTGATTAACTTGTCTAATTAAATATATTGCAACTGCATTTTCATGTGTGCACACATTATATGTGCCCCAATTATGTCGAGGCATTTTTATATTGGTACGATTGCAACACACTAAACATAAAAAACATTATTATTATTACAGCCCTTTTTTATAAAATCAATTGTAGATAAACATCCGATTGGTAATTAGTCTAATTGTAAAAACGAAAATAAAACAGTTTATATGAAATTGATGATGATCATTAAATGAAAAACAGTTCGATGGGAAGCGGAGACAAGCGACAGTTTTCATTTTTCATAACAACGAAACCAAACCACCCCTTCTGCATACGAATCCCAATTTGTAAACTCTCAATACGGTTCTATAGAGAAATAATACCGTAAAGGACGCTTCGGCACGAAAGCTGAAGCGTTTAGAGCACCTCTGTTGGTAGTATAAGTGAGTAATGTTTATTTAGCGTTCTACACAACGACAATGGATCTCCGGCTAGGTTAAATTAACGCCAGATAACGAGGTTCATTCGGTAACTATAAAAGCGCGCAAGTTTCCTTTGTTACTGGAGATATGTAATTTGCACTGCACTTTTTTTGAGATTGCTAAAACATCGCTTAAATGTCTGAACTTCATTACGCTGTTCCTTAAGCTGCGTGAGTTGAAAGCGAGATAGAAATAATATCCATAACGTTGATTGGCTCAAAAAAAATCTGAAAATTCTGAAATTAGTGAGGATAGGAAAACGAAACACATTTTCCAATGACAAAATTTTAAAAGTACCTTTAGTGTTCGAAAATGAACACGAAAATTTTTTCCAGCAGTCAAGCGTGTCACTGAAAACAAGGAAGTTTATTTGATCATTTTCAGGATAGTGTGTTCCTTGGCCAAAAGCCCGATGGAGTAGACCGAAATTACCCCACCACAGCAAATAAAACAAACTACTATTGCAAGTGAACCCTTAAATTTGCTAAATACTATGCAAAGTATTGTCGTGACGCGGAAATATTGATCCATAACTAGATTACCTAGATTCAGCCGTCGTTAACTGAAACGGTTAACACAGGTTCGGTGATCGGTTCAAAAGAGTCGGAAATATGAGTTTATAGTTATCAAACGATTGAACAACTTTGAACCGATGTAACATTAATTTGGGTAGTCGCAATTCGGTGATGTTAAGTCGATTGATCAGTAACTTAGACTATATAACTACTGCGGAATAAATCAGTAAAGACACTCCTTGTCTTGGTTACATTTATCAGAGTACACCTCAACGCGGTAAGTGATGGCCACCCTCGTTCCCCAGAACCATGTAAGATGACCCTCATAACTTTGTAACTAATTTATTTCTTTTGTTTGGTTTGTGTAGTTTTTCAATCACCTAAATAACTATATTCTTCCCCAAATTTCTTTAGTGTCCTGTATATAGCGCCTAGCCCCCTAGCGCACCATTCAGGGGCACTTCATATCCCTGAGCGTGACAGAATTGGCTTCGTCTTTTAAAGTGAAATCAACCTTACTTATATAGGAGTTCAGAAAGAACAAAAACTATGAACAGTAAAGTAAGGAAAGTTTTACCCTCTTGAAAGAGAAAATGTTCTAAGGGGGTCCGATATGTGCTTTCGTATGTACAAATTTGTTATGATTTTCATATACTATGAAGATGGCTGGTAGAGATTTCATTTTAACAAACTTGACTTGATCAAACGATGCACTCCGGATTAACTGAGTTCCACAATTTTTATAAGGAAACCGATTATTACTTATAATTGTACCGGGTGGCCAGTTAATTAAGTGACTTGGATGCTCTTAGGATATGTCTCAGGGATGACTTCGAGTACTACCGAGTACTACGTAGAAAAATATACATAACAAAGTCGTCACGAGAAATTTCTGAAAAATATTTATAGTAATGTATGTCCACTGCTAGGGGCGTAAATGATCAAGAGTTATAAAAACGATTATATATAAAGAAAGAAGCGAGAGAGCTCCTATATCCCAATGGAATATTAAGAAATTCTAACCAACGCGATAAGCAGCGTGAACCCTAGGGAGCGAAATTTTATATTTACTTAAGTAAAAGAATTTAGACTAAATTAGCAAGAGAAAACCAAAATTCGAATGCCAATATTTTTTTGTTTTGAGATATCTTAATGAACATCATAATGATATAATTTGTGCTGATTAGTTACAACAATATGATTAGGGGGGTTTGACACTCTTGGCGTGCGATTAAAATTATATTATATTAAAATTACTGCCGCCACTAGAGAGTGTTTGTTATCTGGAATTTAAATAAAGTTATAATACAGCTTATTAATTATAATTAAATTATGAAAATTAAAAATAAAATTAAAATGAATGTTTAGGACTTTCAAGAAAAACCTTTTCCAACCATATCAATAATGTTCTGGATAACCATCATGATGTTCAAAGAAAAATGTACACTACGATACTTTCTTTCACAAAAGTTGTACAAATGAAACAATGCAATTAACTAAAAATCGGGAAGTTTGGGGGGGGTTTCACTTCGGAGCAACAGCACCGGCACTTTCAGCAATAACACCTACACATCCATGTTACCAAATGAACCTATAAAAATATACAAAATTTCTACCCCTGGCGGAAAGCTGAAAAAGTGAAATAACCGCCAATAGAGGTCGCCCTATCCCTGTTACCGATTCCCTTATTTCTCTATGATTTTGCGTGCGTGCTCTGACTCTCAGACAATCCCCCTTACCCTAACGACACATTCGAGACCGACGAGATCTGCGGGCCCGTGGGATTCCCAGACGGCGTCCGCGGCGTCGGAAGCGTCTGCGCCGTCGAAGTCGTCGACGCTGTACGACGGAGCTGCGGCGTCGCTCTGTATTCCATCAAATGAGAATATAATTGGGATATCGCTGGATGAAATGTAAATGAAAACTTTCCACATACATAAGTACACGTACGTTTGGGATTCCCGTGGTATCCGACGGGTGTGTTTGTGGAATGATATTAAATGGGGGCTCCGTGTGAGTAAACGTTGTACGAGGAGGGAGGAGCGAGGCTCCTGTTTTGTTGTTCGGGAATAATTTAACGGTTACTGCATCGTCTGGACGTGTTTGGCTCTTCGAAATTAGCAGACTTTACTTTTGCTTAACCGGTTACTGAACGTGGCGTCGAATTTATTACCTTACATCTTTTATAGCGAGTTGACTATCACTAAAATATAGACTTACTTTGTGAAACTTCGGCAATAGATCCTCCAGCTGGACATAAGCCAACTGGCTTCACGAAAAGCCTTGAAAAACCTGAATTATATGTCTGGATAAGGAAATGAATTGTACCCTTTTTCCTTGACCATTCGTATCAATTTGTTACTTCGTCTTCACATTATTTCGAGAAAAAAGTAATTAACCAGTCCAATCCATTTTTGGAATAAAATTATCGTTTAGGTGCAAGAACGCCATTTTCCGAACAAAATCCTACATGAAAAAAATTGAGAAACACTGTACGTAAAGAAGGAAAAACTGCGTGGATGTGTTTCCCAGGGAGCTTTTACATAAAATATTCATGGCTTCGGTTACATAACACTCCCAAAGCGCTACATTAGGGAGGGTAAATCATAACGAATAGAAAAATGTTACGTTTTCTTCAAAAAGAAAATTAAACGTCGATATGTAAACGGTAAAAATTACACAATATACAGTTCTAGTTGTATTGAAAGCGACAGTGCTTTGAAACATTGAACCAGATGATAACTAAATAACAAGCGTGTGAATGTACGAGACTTGTCATCTTGGAAGCTAAGCATCATCGTACTTTTGAAATATGTAGAATTAAAAGTTGATTATAAGCAAAAACCTTACCTGGAACATGGGCTGATTTCCCTCCATGTTGCTAGCTGGGATCTGAACATCGTACGACACTTGTTCGAACTCCGGGGTATTGTCGTTAATGTCTTCTACTTTAACAACTACCCTGGTGGTAGATGAGAGGGGTGGCACTCCATTGTCGCTGATTAAAATCTGAAAAGACGATGAGTAGATGAATATTTATGATGCGAAGTTTAGCAATACAAACACATAAATCACGAGCAAGGAACAACGGGAAAATATCAAAATGTTTGCTTGTCACGTTTTAAAAATTATGTACTCTAGGCTATGGCATTAGAATACGAATTGCCGTCGATTAACGTTGTAATAAACATAAATTATTCAGTGTTCAAAATGTATAACATCTCATTTCTGAATTTTAATTCTCTCAATTTTACAAGCATACTAATATTCACATAATAACCGGAATTTTACGTTAGAAAATATCTCATAACGATCATTTTCGAACATATTCCAGTTGTACAGGCCGTGTTCGCTGAAAGGATTTCTAATTGAATTTTTATTCAAACGCTCCCCTATTCACCTCGTGCATCAATTTTACCCTAACAATAAACAACTGCTCTTCGCCCAAACTGTAAAACGCCCACAGCTTTTCATTAGTTCAATTCCTGAGCTAAAAACCCCACTTTAAATAAAATACTGGCGTCATATTTATTAGGCAACGAAGCTTTTCGCGATGATTACTAACTAACCCCTTGAAATAAAATTAAACTTGGCGAAGAAATTAGTTTGAAGAATCTCTAAATTCCCTTTCACGAGCGTTTCGTTTTCCGGAAATTAATTTTTTCCTTCGGATTTTTCTAGTGCTGGCGGTATATTTGTTGTTTTATTGTAAAAAATGGTTTCGTACTTACATCCGTATTGAAAAGAAATTATAAATATATTTCCCCCTTTTGGTTAATTTAGAAGGATATTATATTAAAATTAACACAGGATTGAAGGCATGGAGTGCACTTGGCATAGAAATAAAACTGGTTTCCAGTAATTAACTGTCAAAATTAATGTTAACTGTCAAAACTCGAAAAAGTGAACTTCTGGAATATTTTGAGAGAGGTAGCTTTTAAACACTTTTAAAATTCTTCTCACAAACACCATGGTAATCATCGGTAATCAACGGCAGTCATCAGTACTCACAGGCAATTTTAATTTCAATTAATTTTTTTCTCGAGTGAGTGAAAAATTGGAGTGAAATATAATTTTGTCGTTTTAATCCTGAGGCACTTACCAAAGAGTTACAAACTTTGATCCTGCACGATTATAGCTTAGCCTCCCGAGTGGCGTGAGAAAGTTTAAGTTTCCATTTTCTCATTTTAGTTTACCAAGGGGTGAAAACAGAGGTAAAATTTATACAAGAATGACTAAACAGCCCGACGCTGGAAATTTGATGTGGTTATAGATTGGGTTTCAGATGCTCCAGAGAAATAAGAAAATCCAAAATTGAACATTCTAAGGAGATGGAATAAAGGGGTAAGGTAAGCTCGGAGCAAAAATTATAGTAAACAATCGAACAACATATCGGTACACAGGTAAACAATAAAAGATGTTTTACACAAAACATATATCAAACTAAATAACAGTATGGTAACCGCCCGATAAGACATAACAAGAGCAGTCGACTATTACGATAATCTGAGAGCGATCATACGATTACTAAAATTAATGAGTGAAAAGTGATCGAGCAATCATTCGGTAGTTTCATTTTCACTTGGAAACTTGGTTGTCCTGATTACTCGGTTCTACTTATATCAAAACATAATCGAGGTTATAGATATAATAAAGTCCCAATACCCTAAAAAATATCGAATACCCCGTACAATAATAAACGATATGGATCCTTATAGATTAGACGTCGCTGATTACGATGCGCTTAGTTTCGTGGCGATCCGACGAGAATTAACCGAGATACAGGCAGTTAAAGATTTTGAAAAACTTCCACGACCCCCCCCTGTGAACTTTTTCAAAAAAATCAAAGTCAGGAAACGTGACATTCGTTGGTGGATCTTTATAGATTAGAGGGCGCTGACTACGATGCGCTTAGTTTCGCAGTTAAAGATTTTGAAAAAGTTCTTGCCTATTTAATATCCTTTTTCTAACAATCGCTTATAGAACATGCCTGAATAAAACTGACCGAACGAAATATTTCATAGATCATGAAATAATTGAGGGGGTAAATGAAACATTGAAAATGCTCTAAAAGATCATAATTTCGGGCAGAACGAAATTGGGTACAAGTAGAAAGATCGAGTCTTACTAACCAGTTTGATTTTGAAAAAATTGTTGGGGTATGTACCGTTGTTTTGCGAACGAGAGGGTGGTCCTTGGCGAATTTTCGTATGAGAGATGCGGCATTCGTAAGAAATGAATAATCACAGAACGGAATCAAAGTGTTTCATCGTCAAAAACTGACGCAGAGCGCACATTAAAGTAAAAAATCACCAGCGTACATAACGCGGAGCGCATCCCCGGAGATCTAATGATTTCCATTATTCGTCAGCTTCAACGCGCTTTCGGTCCTTTGCCTTCAAATTTAAATCTGACAAGATTAATTCGGCTCCCAAGGCACCGATGAATACGCGAACTTAATATTAGTTAAAAGAGAGAGAAGTGAGTACTTAGGTCGTCCCTGTTGCTCCGCGCTTAGATTTCGAAGCGTACGCCGCGACTTGGGAATTATTTGTTAATTTGGTGTTTGATTGCGAGGGGTGTGAAGTTGTCTTGTTGTGGGAAGCAGTGGGATTTCGGGGATCGCTCTGTGACGACGGGCTCCCGAGGGTTAAGTTACGCTAAAGCCTCAGGATCTAAGGCCGATAGATAGCGACGGGATCATTCGATCCATTCAATTTATTCTGCCGCGACCTTGGGGGTATCGGAATATTTCATCCTCACTCACCTCTTAAATTTATTTTGTTAAAAGTTCCGAACGTTCAATCCGACGACTTCCCCGGAGGAGGCTTACGCAAAAAATAAACCAAGCCGCCATTCTATCCTTGTCCCTATTTCCTGCTGTCTCGATTAAATTTCAATAACGTTCCGTCCTAATCTATTCAGAGCGCTCCTCTCGGGAGTATTCTCGGTTAAAATTTCTTCCTTTATTTCACCGATAATCGTTAGAAGACGGACGTCATTAGGAATTATATTCATCTTTGAGGCGCATTCCGCAGGAGCTTTTGCCATTGTCATGCGATTCAAATCGAGAAATTTCGAAGAACAAGGCACAATTCAATACCAGTCGCAATATCATCGGCTGCCTTTATAAATCTTTTGAATTACTACTCATACTAGGGCTGTTCATTATGCCACCCGTTTGGAAAGTCGCTCAGGGCACGCAAATAATGTTTTCGGGCTAAGGAATCCCACCAACTAATCGTTCGTGGTCGTAATTTTGATAAGACTTAAAATTACTTAGAATTTACTACATAGCATGTACATAAACATATTGTCGAACCAATCCGCTTTCGTGATAGAATTTTTAATCTGACTTTGTAAACATCAATCGACTCTTAGCCACACCACAATACACTGGACTAGATGTATCTTCCCTGTCATGGTTCATCAAGTTCGTCATTCTTTCAATGATTTTCTTTGAAGATCCGTCTTTTATGGAAGGTTTTTAACAAGCAACACATAAAAACCTTTATTCTACCCCATGCGATTCCTATTCGGATTACAATATCGCTTTAAGTTTGCTAAATGCTATTTCGTCTCCAAATTTTCCTTTGGAGCACACCGCAAACATGCTCTACGAAATTAAGTATTTGGAATAGTCAATTAAAAACTTTAATTCTATCATTCATCAAACAACTTCAACAACTGCAGCAGTACGGAACTTTGTGTTACACGCATCATTTAAACATCAAATATAATGTAACATAGTCTAATACAACTAATCTTGCGATGTTCCACCATAATTCCCCAGAAAAAATACTTAAAAATAAGGCACACTTAACTATCTCAAATGATCATTTTACTTAAGAAATTTTTAATTAACACAACAATTAGGAAAAAGGAAAGTCAAATTGTCGTCTTCGAGCACACCAAGACCCAAAAATCGACATCGTGCAGAATGATAGATACGCTCCTCTACCAGATTCCTTAAATTTTCTTTGATATAAATTTTATGAGTCAGGTTACTTTGAAAATTAGCATCAAATATTAATCTCAATTACTGATGCACCCCAAGATTTCTACAATAGAAAACCCGCTATTGGTGCGTTAAAAGCATCCAAACAAAACCACCTATATGACATCGAGAAGTATTTGTGTTCATTCTTTGTCTTTTTCATTGTCTGGCCACTGATGGAACTTAGTGGATTTGAAGTACGTAAATTTAACCGCAGAACACTTGAATTCAAATTTAAATGGGTTTGTTCCCAAGTTAACAGAGACATTCATTGCAATGCATCCGTAAGCGACTTATTGTTGATTGATTGCAATAACTCTCTGGAAAATTCGACTGCAGCATCCCACTTGCACGTAACTGAACGTTCCTCGATAAACGGGCTCTTTCCGCCACCGTCCTCTTTGAATTAAAACGAATGCAGCGGAATTCAAGTCACTTTCAAGTATTTTGCACGGAAGTTCGAAAGAAAATGAATGAAGTTAAACTTATCATCGTATTGAAGGTGAATAACACATGCATTTTTTTGAGAAATATTTAGTGATAAGAAAACGTACAAAGTCCGCATGAATTTTAAATCTGATCTCTGGATAATTTCGACGCGCATGTTAACCAATTTCTTTTAATAGAAGAAAAAAGAAATTTTTTACTTTCTACGCAATTTACCATTCTCATCTCCCCCGCCGGAAAAAAATTAGTACAATTTTTGTATAGAAAACTATGATACTTGAGACCTGTTGAAAACAGCTGTCTACACACAATGTGAAAAATATTTGTCTCCTCTGAATTACTTAATGCTTTCATGACAATTTCAAGAAACCACCGTATCACTGTAACGTAAAAATTACTGTAACTAATTTCAATATAATCTTACCTCTAATATGTGTTCATCCTGCGTCTCACGATCTAACCTCCTCGAGGTAGTGGTGATAACACCTGAAACAAAAAAAGATAATCAACCCTTCCGTCAGTTCCCGATTTGAATTCAACGAGGGTAGAGTTCAAATACAATGAATGACAAATCCATTGGGCCGTGTTCGTTTCCGTTAGCCGGCATTGTAGATTGGCGTAGTCGATTTTCATATTTGTTAGTTAATCGAAGTTCGTGTTATTTTAAGGGGGAAAATAAATTGGGTCCGAACATCGGTAGCCGGTTTTAATATAATAATAAGTAAGGAGGATTTGAGATTTGTTCCAGGTTTAATGAATTCACTCAGCGATATTTTGATATTGGAGGTCATTTTTACGTACACTTTCCCGATGGTGTGAAACCATGGCATTGTTTTAAATTTAAATACCGAGGGTTATTGGGAATTCAATAGATTGCTATTTATTTTCCTATTGAATACTATCTATACCAAAAGTGAATAGATCCCACAGATCAAACTAGTCATAAAGCTATAAAAATGTTTAAGTTGTTAGCAAACTTATGCGCGTTAAGACATAGCAAAAGTACACTAAATAATTACATAATAATGAGAAAACGGTTTTGATCTGCAATGGTCTGAATAACTGATCTGAAAGAGTTATGAATTTCACTGCTTAAATGCGATTTTAGATCTGTCGTGACTATCGTATATTTGCTTTATAGTACTTTGTCTAGATTGGTCTTTGTTAATAAATTCCACAACTTCGACAACAGGGCCCCAGTATAGCTTGATGCCTTCAGATTTTATTCCCCAAATAGTAGAGTCCTCAGTTTTATTAAATCTTCCCTTCTTACAAATATAGTCTTTTGTCAAGTCTATTGTATTCATATGTGAGATGAGTGAACAATGTCCTGTTAGTACCACAAATGTCGGTACTCTAAGGAACACTTCAGCCAATCTCTTGTTCTGGTGAGTTACTATACCATTTTTGGGATCCTTGTAGCATACCTAAAGGTTGACTTTGAAATAACATAGAAGACCTCTAGGCCAAAGAAATCGTTTCAGGTTCCTTTCTGGGCTTCTGCATTAGCCCTGTAGATGCCCAATGTGGCTTACTACTCAACCAAGACCAATTTGTTTGGCTTTCCTAGCTTTGTCAGGGCTTCTAGACAAAGCAAACTGAGCAGAATTGAACGCTTTAATTCTTATTTTAACTCCGTATACAATTTGATGTAGTCAGATACGTGCTTTTCGGTTGAAGGCCTTTAGCTTTACAATTTCGCTAATTACTATTCTATTACTATAGATTTTACTATAGATTACTATTTCTATACTATTACTGTAATTAATTTTGACTTCACTGCACTCAGGAACTCACTGCATTATTGAGTAATCTGTGTATAAAAATCTGAATTTTGAATTTCAAGTTACCGAAAATACAGAGTGTATTAATGGTAAAAATCAATTTCCACCGGGGTTAAAAAATCGCCATATTGTACACACTTGGCGAGGAGCTGTATTTTAAGCAGGTAATTTGAACAACAAATTTGGCGAAGAATTTAAATTGGAATCGATTAGAACACAGTAAATGTTGCAAAGCCATGAAATCGTATAAATGCCGACACCAATCCTTGTCCGTTTTCCCACTTCACAGATCACTAGCCGGTGCAGACGAAAATCGCGATACCGTTATAGGCTAATTTCCACAGTTCGTTTCGGTGATGCCTTTACACTATTAATGGTTAATTCGCTATAACTGGCAGGACGAGGAAAACATTAATTGAAACAGAAAGTAAAGTCTCAGGGCAATTCGATTAATGAACTGTCACAGGGCGAACAATCGATGGCGTCGGGGTTGCTACATCAGCTCACTTGATTAGTTTTAACCTGAGGTGATGTGGTGGTAGATGTAAAACAACTGCACACAGGTTGCTATGACAGGTTTGACACTATTCCAGATAATTCCAATTAGAAAAACCGTAAGCTCAAATTACGCACGCACATTTCCATCAGAAATGACATCAAATTCCGTAAATTTTAGTGAGCTAATCACTAAATTATTGTAAGGGAAGTATTTAACGAGTAACGAAAGGCAACTTCGACAAAAAGTAAAGTAGAAACATAAAACAAACACCAGTCGTAAAAGAGGAAAACACCACTCGTAACCACTAATCCGATCAATTATAAATTGAACTCGTCATACCCGTAAACTTTATTTTCTCTACAGTATGTCTCGAACTATAAAACGACCAATGTTTTTCAGCTCCGCCACTCGATGAAACTTCCCGAACAACGTCAGAAATATCAATGCGAGCAGCCTAAGGAGACATAAAGACTTCTTCATCCGTTTACCTTTATATAGCACTATTGAATAATTTCTCTCCGTCAGGCTTACAAGACAGTTTCCAATCAACGAACATGACATTATGATAGACGAGCCTAATAAATCCGCTGGCAATATTTTAATATTACAGGCTACATTACTATAAAAATATCATTAACAACTCGTCGAGATCCCACAATTAACTCAAATCCGTTTGCCTAGCAATAATCCTTATTCGATTATTTAGAGGAAATTTTTCCGTAAATTAAATCCGATTTCCATACCCTGAAACTGAATTATTGGATGAAATAAATTTTCCGGCATACTGTTACACGATAGGTCGTGAAATACGTGAAAATTGAATCTGGAAAATTAACATCGTAGACAGTCGTCAATTGGGATGGAATTTGTGCTGGGTAATACTGGTTAATTAAGTCGGGTTAATTTAAAAATATTGCATTTGAGGGCTGGTTTGAGGTGAATATGGGAGAGAAAGGGCGAGATTCCACAAAATGTCTCGTCGCGGCACTGGCAGAAATTAATTCTTCGTTTGCTTTTATTGAATCGACAACGTAACACACTATAGAATTGCTAACGACACAACAGTAACGGCATTATGATTGATGCAACATTGATAAATGACTAAAAACTTGTCCATTTCATCAAAATGTAGCCTAAATGTTTGATGGTTTTCCGCTCAGAATTCTTTCCGATAAAAAAATACGTAGGGAATGGCTCAAGGAACAAAAGCATTGCTTCATATGTGCTTTTACCCTGGAGGAGAAAACCCTTTTAATTCTCGGGGATTGAAATTAGTACATTGAAAATAACCGCAGAAAAATGATAGAAGGGTGAATTTTAAGCAAAAACTGTATATGAAGTTTCTCTTAAATCAATATTTTTCGAGTTATTCGCGATTGAAAATGTTGATTTTTCAAAAATGTAATTTCGTGATTCATTTTGGATTTTGCCTTCTCCTCTTGATTAAAATATATAGAAATTAAAAGAATTTCAGTGTAATTTTAAGACGTTGCCTGAAGATACATATCACTATTTTTCAGCCAATTGCCAGGAACACTGAAATTGCCTAACTATATCAGATGATATTTTATCTGCTTCATTTTTGAACGTTTCGACAATATTTGTTGCCCTCTTCAGTAAAATTAGCTGCACCTAAAATCTGTTAGTAAAATAGAGCAATTTTATGTTTAACAGATCTGAGGATGTTTCAATACTGACTTGACAATCGCCTTTCTTTTCTAATTCAGATCGATCACTTTGTGGACAAGCAATAACTGTTGAAGTAACTAAGAGTTAAAATAGTTTTTTCAGTATTGAGTATCGGTTCATAACAATATTTGTTACACGACACACAGAGAAAGGAAGAGAAATAACGAGAAAGACAAAGGAAGCAACATAGAATATGCGCCCTGAATTGGAACTGTCATACAATCGTACAGATGCAGATGCTCCCTATACTCAACAAATCTACTTCAACTGTAGGCGTACAAACTATTGAATCATTGAAGTCAAGTCCCTTTATCACATTTTTCTAAGGATTGTAGCTATATGAGCAAAAGTATCCAATCGATTGATCCCTTTAGTTATTTCACGCGATACAACAATGAGTCAATTCTATATATGATACGCTGAAGTACAACTTAAAATTCTAGTACGATTTTGCACCACTTCAAAGTCTCCGTTCATCTGTTTCAATTTTCTAGTTGCAAAAATCTATCAGATACCGGAGTTCAACCCGTCTCTACGATATCGATTCGCCACCGTTCTCCCATCATTTCTTAAAAAAGCATTTTCCCTTCCAACGCCAAGACTTATCTCACATCAATATTTCCCTTCACTTCATAAGAGCCAACGCGTTTAAAAACAAAAACTCCAAAGGCTCTCTATAATCTGCAGTGATAAGTCGAGTTATATTTTTTATATCCGATTATCTTGATCGATTTACGCATCTCGTTTAAAAGGTCTTGTGAAACAAAGTTTAGGAACGCAAAAACTTCGTGAAAGTAGGTAGGGGGTGTTGGAAGTGTTGCCGGAAGTTAAGCTGAAAGTTAAATAACCGGCTTCAATTATTGTGCAATAAATAAATTGAACCGAGTTTTATATAAGCGAAGGAGGTTGCGACACGATTTTAAAGGGAAGGAATCGAACTTTATTTCCAGCCGGGGGCAAGGTTTAAAAAAGGAGATAACTCCAGAACGACAATAATTCTCATCTTTAATTTTATCTTCGTGAATTATAAATAATTATGTTTATCTAAGTAACAAAGCAAACCCCGCAATAAATCTTTACCTTTTGTATAGCCTTGCAATGGTTATAATTCAAGAAATTCCTCGTAAATTCAAAATCTGACGTGACACCACGAACAAATATAGCCATTTGGGCCTTGGACGCTATATCTGTTGAATCATCAACGGAAGAGAATAATAAACAAAGCCGTTGGAAATTTCAGAAAATTTAATCTTTATGCGATTGATCAACGATTCGTACGGCTTCAAATTCCACAGCTTTCGCGTAAATATTTCACATGATCGATAAATTATTGCTATACATAAACTTACGTTTAATAGTTACTTCATCAAATGATAACAAATTTATTTTATGATGACATGTAGTTGATCCATTTTTGATAAGTCCCTGAGAGACTCAAAATCAGACAAACTCATTGAAAATTAATGCCCAATTATGTTATGTACTAATTATAATTGGACACATTATATCAAGGGAAATCGAATTAATGTAACGTTGGCGCATAATTGAAATTAAAATTGCCCTCATTGTACATTATTTATGACAAAATAATTCAATGTACCGTTAGCATATTTCGGGCGGTATTATTATGAGGAATAAATGATGACCTGGAGAATCGGGCGCATGGATTTGACAGCGATAAGACTTATAAAGAATTTGTCGTTTTAATGAGAGTGATGATAAAATTAAATCCGCCACCATCAAAGAAATCACCTTGAAACCTGATACATCGCTCGAAAAGTATACAGGAGCTCCAATGAGGAACTCGTTTGCCATGAAGCAGATTACAAGGCAATCTTGCTGAGAAACTTTTTGTCTTTTATGGACGTCGCTCTTCTTATTTTATTAGTGGACTTTTCACGCCAAATAAAATAGTATCGGTGTCTATAAAACTCAGGGCGAAACATATCCGAGATTATTCTCGATCCTTTAGGAGGAAAGTGTCTTTAAAGCCATTAATAGAGAGGAACTCGAGACTATGTCCTTTAGGAAAGACATTCGAAAGTTTAGACGAAAGGGAAATAAAAGAAGGTAGTAAAAGCGTGAAAGACGAAACTGTAAGCGTAAAAAAACCGAATGTGATTTAACTGCTGGTCATTTTGGGGAATGAAAGAAAATTAAACCTGGATCACTGATATGTATTCAAATATTTTACTCCCCGAATACATTCCCTCTCTGACCTCAATTATGGTCGATTTACATTTTATTCGTTCCACTTCCAAAATAATGCAGGCAAATTTTGAGCTGTAAGAGCGAAATTAGCAGTCGAACTGGTGTAATTCATCACGCGATCTGATGATTAAACCGATTCAAAAATGCTCCGAGATCCGGAGGAAAGCGCACGAAGAATTCGAAATAATTTCCGATGTGATCGTTTTAATATTAGAACTGGCACGGAATTCGGATGTAATTTTCAAAATATTCGATATGCGTAACATGTGAGCTTTCCTTCTGAGGTGGAATTGAGAAAAGATCTGGCATTGACCATGATGAAATTCCGAAGTTTCTAAGGCAAATTGAATCGATTTGGCTAAGAATTTAGATGGAGGGTAGCTCATTCGGTTCTGACCGGTCGATATCTTCAATACTGGTTGGTAGTTGTAAATAATCGAGTCTTTTCTGTTTCTACTGTAAAATAAAATAATTCATATTTCGCATTTATAACTTGGGACACCTGGATGTCGATTTTCAAAAAAGACACTAACTGCTCCCACTGAACATCTCGAAACTTTCATTACGAAACGCAAGTTAAAGAGTTTTAGATTGGGAATTTATTAAAAAGTTTCTTTTTAATAGGTATGCTCTTCATTTTCCACTTAAAAACATAATTTCCGTTTCAGAGTAGATTCATTAATGATTAAAAATGGATTTAAAGGAATACTTGACAAAATTGCTTTCATTTAACTACTACAGTAAGAAATTTTATGTGGTTAATCAGCGGCCATTGTATTAATTACGGAAAATTTCTCATTTTCAGCATATGAAAAATAATGTTTGGAAGAGCTCGTTGGAACTAACTTCCACTTGTAAACACAACTAGGTGTATATATAGAAAGTTCTCGGTTGGAAACAAAATCATGGATATTTGCTAACTGCGAAAGTCGTATCATTTGACAAATTTTTATTTTTGGAACTGTTTGCCATTTTCTCGCATTTGTATATATGATGGCGGATTTCCGGGCAGGTTTATATTTATAATTGCTCATTAATGTACTAGAAAAATGTATCAAGACTAATAGATTGCAAAAATCATTATTAATTTCGATTTAAAGTAGTACTGAGGATGCCATTTTTGCAGTAACAGATTTGATCCAAAACAGTTGAAATATAAGAGCGAATAAAAGTTGTTGAAATAACTGTAAATACAATATATTAAATTAGTTCTTGACTCAAATTCTAAAGGGCCATGGTTTCTCAAGCGTCAATTAAATACATATTAATTTACCGTTTTACAGAACTGTATCGGTAACCATTGTTACAAATTTAATCACTACGAATAGGAGAAATTACATTAAAATTAATAGACTGACCCAGGAAAAATTTTCTGATAAAAGATTATTAAAAAAATATTCGGAGTATACAAAATTCCCTACATTACTATTACATTAGTGATAAATTACCCCAACAGGTAAAAAAGACCTAAACCTAATCACTATCGATTTTCAGGATACTTCCTAAATAAATTCCAATTACTTAACCACCCAAGACCATTTTATTTCACCCTCTGAGATAACTTGTTCGAACTTCATCTCACGAAAGAACTTTTTTGGCTCACACTTTACCTGTGACGTCACTTCATAGTCGTCTCAGGCTCGACCTAATATTATTTTTTAAATACCCGGCATATAAGGAATAGCCGTTGAGTTTTAAAAGTAAAAGATTCCTTCGTCAAGTTTTAAACTTCAACCTATTGATGCTTCTCTGGCACAATATCAGACTTCTGAAAGTCGTTCATCATTAAAGTTCTTTTCATCGCACCTGAACCGGAATTTCGCCATCGAAACGCTGAAATTACCGGATACGCTCTTTTGACTGATTCCGATGAAAATTTTAATTCTGTAAAATGTCGGTGAGCTATCGAGGAAGATTACGCAATCTATCAAGTTCTCTTGGTAGTGCCTGAATCTTTTATTGATTGTGCCCTTTTCAACTCACGATTAATTATTTCCGATGGATAAGAGTTGAACTTCCATCACCTAGTCCATGAACTGAACGTTAACGATTTGAAATAAACAGGGATGTGGTTTACGTGGAGAGAAAATGAAAATAAATTGAACAGGTATTCTCAATCCTTCTATGCTTTTTACGGCCACAATAAGGAATGGCGTGTACCGGTCTAATGTAAGTAATGCATTCGCCTTGTACTTAAAATTTTTATTTCCGAAGGTATCTATTTTACTGTACGTTCCACAGAAATTCTAGAATTCTCACTTTATTCGGAGTAACAGCATCCAAGAAGGGAGAAGGTAGTGCTGATACGAAACCTTTGAATAATAAAAGTTGCGAGTTCAACCGGCCGAAACATATTCAAAAATTAAAGTTCACCAATTTTTTTGCGTAACAGATATCAAGTTTTCATCTATTCCAGAGAAAACTTCCAGTGCTATCTTATTTGAATTTTATGTAAGTAAGGAGAGTGCAAGGTCATCGGAAACTGGCCTGACTTCGTTCGCCAGACCGTTTTCGGGGATAAAAGTGATAAAACATCTTTTATCGATTGTGAATGTATAATCTAAGAAAAGCAGGAAACTGACAATGGATTTTAAATTATGGCGAGGTCTACTTTCCTCGGACATCGGATTTCTTGAAGCGGAGGATTTCTTATCCGACTTTTGTTTTTAAAACAAGAATACGGATTCTCCAGTAAAATATTTGAAATGATTACATCTCTGAATGTCTATGCAAAAACTGACTCCACCGACGTGATCGATGAGAACGCGAATTCTGGCAACAAAACACACCAAGAAACCTGCACCAAGCGGTACAAATTTTCTCATTGCACAATTATGTAGATGGATTAGAACAATGTTATATTCGGCATCAAAGCATCAATAAAGTATATTTTTGTATGTCAATTTAGTGCAAATTATAAATCTCCTCGTTAATTTTTGTATTTATATATACATATTTATAATTTTATATTAAAACATTACTTTAAAAGCACTCATAAAACCGATCTAATCAGGAATTCCGTCTTATTTTCAAATTAATATGAGGATTCGTAGTACAATTAAGGTTGACATATCTCAAAATAATACTTTTGGATTTTTAACCCAAATTATTGAATATTGCAATGTTTAAATTCACCCCTTTTTATACATCTTTATAACTACTTTCTACTTTTTATGTTCTTTAGCATCTTTAGTTACACCATTTCACCCTATAGCACTTATAGTTATTTAGTTCTGCTATATATAATATAATATAGAAATCATCCGGAATTTTTAATTGTTCCCTATAATTTTTTTTGCGTAGGGTATACAAAAATATAATGAATACAAAAGTTATATAACATTTTAAGCTCTACAAAAAAGTTTTATAATATTATTGCATCAGATCAAAACCAAAAGAATTACGAATTTATATCTAATTGTCGAATTGTCACGAGATTGAACTCGTTAACGAGCTATTTTTGTACCCAGTTTCACTTGGATCAGTTAAAAAATGCGCCTTCTATCATGCTTATAAATTTAGTTATATTACATATATAACCACTCGAACGGGCATCTAGGGTCCCTAAAACAAAAACTGCATTGAATTTTTTCCTAATATAATAGCCTATAATTCTATCCAAATAACCCTAAAAAGAAAACACGTACTTAACTCTTTAATAAAAATCGACGTCACCTTCAAGAGTCTTAACGATAGTTTCATTAATGTTATGAATGGATACGTGTATTTGCAGAGTCCACAATAAAATAATTTCTATTTAGAAATCTTAGATGTTGAAAGTTGCGATCACGATTTCAAACCATCCATTTATAGATTTTAACAACGAAGGAGAGGCGTAGAATCAGACGGCCCGGAGATGGTAATTGCGATAGAGAAACCATTAAACGGTGAACAATTGCTTTTAATTGAACGACGTAAAACACGGCATCATTTTTAGTAAACGCACTCGTCCGATAAAATAATCTTTTCATAGACGTTCATACAATATGAATAAAAATATTCCTCCTTTAAAATATTTTTCTACGGTGTTCTAAAGAATGTCAATCAATTTAGTTAAAATAATAAAAATGGCAGGCATGATTCCACTAGATTCACACAGTTCAAACTCAAAACAACTCATTTTCCTTCGGAACGAAACTGCTCTAAATGAAAACCTACAACTTTATAAGGCTGGAATACACAGAACTCTGGGGTGATTACGTACGCAGCTTCAACTTTGCGAAAGATTTATCAAAATTGAATTCATCGCCAGGAGTGGCTGATGCCGTGTTCGGATTCTCACCTATGGCGGGACTCCATTGTTTGGTTAGTTTTTTGGCCCTTGACCCCGATGAAACCTTTCGCCATTTTCACCCGAAACAAAGGGCCTCGAAGTAATCACGAAGTGTTAATTCCAGAGGCGAAACCTCGGCCCTTTGTGTCGGCCTTAATTGTACTCGAAACGTAATGCATATGTATTGCGCGGCGATACAAATTTTTAAATTCGAACTTTGGATGATGTTTCTTGTTCGAAAATTGTTATTGGCTGGAAATACTTTTAAGAAGAGTTTAATTTATAAATATTTTCTAGAAAATGGTCGTGAACATGAAGACATAAGAAATGCATATAACTTAAGGTTCACCGATAGATGAGTGGTTTGCCTTTATAAGCAGCCGTTTTTTGGCTTCAGTTTTTCGTCTATTGGACGCACGGTGGCGGTCGATTGAATTCCATTACAATGCGCGTACAAATTGAGTATTTTTAAGTATGTTGAAATAACGCTGGATAGATCCATAAATTATAGAAATTCAAAATTATGGTTTTGTGCCATTTGCATAAAAATTGAGAGCTGAGCTTCAATCGAAATCGATTATAGTTTGTCCTTTATTGTCAATATTTTGCCTCCCAACGCACTAACGTGTAGTACGAGTAGCTGAACGTTTATATCGTGCACCATAACATCACGAGCGCATTTAACGAGGGAATTCCGATTTAACGTGATTTGCTGCATGGTCATAAGAAAAACAGTACACGGTAATTCAGGAACGTTGAATATTTCGTTATCGTAATTTATATTTGCAGGTTTCGTGATTAACAGTTTCGCTAATAATTCAACAGGACTAACTATTATTTCGGAATCCTGCCAAAAGAGAGATACCAATGCTTGCGAACTTTAGCATTAGTTAATTACAACCATTTACTAATTAGGTGAATATGTATCATCGATGATACATAACTAATGAGCAATTAAATGAATTTATCGGTATTATCGGATCTTGACCATATTAGTTATGTAATGAAGAGTACGTGGACGATTAAAAATTCATAGGTGTTATGGTTCGACATAATAATTCAAAATTTACCGCTAAAACAAATATGCCCGTAATATCCAAGGCGATTAACGTGTGTTTGTTAAACGGAATAAACCGAACCATTATTATGTTAGTATTTTATAATATTTACAACAAGTTTCTTTAAGTACTCACATACACATACATACACATTTACGATGTTTAGTAAACTGCACGCTAAATATACAAAAGAAAAATTTGTTGATTACCTTGAAGCAGTAATTTATATTACATCCTTCTGGGATTTTTCTCGATGGTAACTCATGTAATTGGATGCGATTTAAAAATATCCAGTAAATGTAAAAAGTTTTATTGGATTAGGAGGCGCTGGGCGCAGCCTTTTTATATCCATCCATTCGCGAGGTGAGGTACGTATCGTAATATACTTATTCTTTCCTAAACAAAAAGCGGTGCAAAGTAGGCCCCAAAAAATCCCCATCATTTGTACCAGGAGAAGGTGTCGCGCTTCTTTCAAGAGAGATAAAGTATGTTAATGCTGACATTCGTATACACACCAGATTCGAATAAGATTTCGGGATTCGCTCCTTCGGGAGTTTGCGTGTGTTTCTGTAGCTGTATCTATTTTTTTTTTGTGAAACTGGGTCCGCTCGCACTCCTTTCGGGAATAAATGTAAACTAATATTCGGGAAATGGAATTAAAATTCAAGCACGCGTTTTAGCATACCTCAAACGTAATTAGCTTATGAAACCGTCCGAAAAAAAAAAAAAACAGAAAAAAGAGTAATGTTTTTAAATGAGGTTTTAAAAATTCACTATCATAAAGAAACGAAAAACAATTTTAACAAACGGCTTTAACCGTGACATGTTAAACTAACAGAATACCAGTCGTGGCTTTCCGTGCATACAAAACAAATTTAGTGCTTTAATTGCTTTAAAACGGAGTTAATGTCAGCTCAGTTTTTGGATTTTTAAAACATCAAAATCGCACTATAAAAAAAATTTGTTTAAAATTTTTAGTCTTACAGTGCTAATTATCTAGAACCGACTGTTACATACGACTTTTGACGTTCAAAAAAAATCAAACTTTTCACCTTAAAATTTGAAATTTGACAATACTCTTCTCTTTGTGTGAAGTCTTTACCAATTTAATTATCAACCAATTAGTCAGACGGTCATTCAGAATAAAAGAATTGACGCATGTAGGAAACAACACATAATAGATAATTTTGGTAACCAGTTCAGTTTATAAATTGACCCAAACATTTCAAAAATATTCCGCAGAAATATGAATAACTGTAAAACACATTTAATCTGCTTAGAGGATAAATTTAGAAAAATCCACGACGTGTTATTTAAATACGCTCATCACTTAGCCTCTTCAAATAAAAATCATATTTACTGACAGAATAAAATATGTATTGTGCCCCTAAACTTAAAGAAATAACTGGGAGTGGAATTTTGAAAAAACAGGAGTCGTTACACAATTGATTGGATAAATATTTTTAGTCAGTTTTTATGTAATTTTACGAGAAAGTATCAAATCATTACTCCGCCTCACCCCAAAAACATCAACTAATTTTTAATCCCCTTTCATTTCCTTACGGTGAAACTTTTAAAAATCCACTCTTGATGAACGCCTTCACGGTATTTAAAATACATCCCTAAACTTTAAATTTTATGCTGGGAGTTTAAGAATGAGTCAATCAGGAGCCATGTAGGGTGATTTTTCCCTGATTACTTTTACGAATTAATTCTGTTAATGCGCCTATATAGACAGCTTAGATTGAGAGCATTTACGTGGCTTACTCTCTCAAATTTACATCGTATTTTGTTTGAAGTGCAGGAATGAATAATACATTAGGAAATTTCCCCAATAAAATCAAATATTTGGAAGAAGGCAGTAAATTGAAAAAATAGCATCATAACTTCGGGATCGAACATTAAACAAGAAAGAGAGAAAATAGAATGAAATGTGACTTCTCCCTATAGCATAAATATCATTTTCCGGTTTTATTATTAACTTTTTCAAAGACGAATAGTGAGGATGTTTACGTCAAACTTTATAGGAAAGTTATATCCTGATAAAAATATTCGAGAATGAACTTAATAAAGCATCTAACTCACCAACTGTTATTTCAATTAAACTCGCTGGAAGTCGGTAAAAGTTTTCCAATATTCAATTTCGCAATGTAGGAATTAACAGCTTAAAGTGCATATTTGGCAATTAACTTAATAGACCGTAGGAAAGTTTAGCCTTTTAAATTAATAACGAAAAGTGATTTTCGAAAAAAAAACTTCAAACTACCTAATTACACAGGCGAATATTCCAAGCAAAATTTATCCGAATCAATTATGGCAATAAGCTTTTCAGTGCACCAAACGACAAATTACTGGTGAACATTCCAGTGTAAAGGGACCTATCACAAATATACCTATTATCTACAGTTATCATTAGTTTAACATCAATTACGATGCAATGTAATAGGACTATAATCAATTTATAATGCCCGAGGGACGCAGAGAGAAACAGGCTTGGATCCACAATACATTAATTTTGTAAGGCATAAATCTGGATTAATTCGAATTCGAATTTGATGGAAATATAACAGTTCGTTCAAAGGCCATCAATATTATCTACTATCACGACTACGTTTTATCAATACCGATGAGCCACACACATATGCCGGGACACACAGGAATGATATACATAACTCTTACCTGTAGCGGAATTGATCGCGAAAAATCCTTCTGGGTTGCCGGAAGAGATTTTGTAGGTAATTTCTTGATCTAAATCCTTATCTCTATCCGTAGCTCTAACACGTAAGATTTCGGTTCCTGCAGGGCTATCTTCTAAAACGCTTGGGTAATAAACTGCTTTTTCGCTTAAAGGCACGTTGTCGTTTTCGTTTAGAACCTCGATGTAGACCTGAAAACAAAGGAGTGTTTTGCATTAATATACGTGACAATAATATAATTAAGAAAATTACTTTATAAAAAGATTATTGGAGAAATAAGAACTTTACAACTATTGAATTTTTCAGTATACGCATCAGTTTTCACTCATCTGAAATTACCAACCCTCTGCAAACATTTTATTACGTTATAAGAGTGTACATATAAAAAAGGATTCCTAATTCCAGCGAACCTACAACAGATTTAATAATTCCTCTCCTGAAACTTCATATAATTTTTGACGACCCCATAAAACAGAAGTTACTACCCCAATTCTTGCGGCTTGGGGTTTACATCGAAATGGTTGATAAAAATTATGAGGTGTTTAGAAGTGTTCTCTCCAAATTTCACAAGGATTTTGTGGGAGCTTTAATGTTTTATTGGGATGCTTTATAATTGCTAGAAAGTGGAAAAATTTAGAAGGTATAAAACGAAATTCGCCTGCAATCGACAAGTTTATTTAAGTTGTACTAAACGCTATTGTGGTGTTATAAATATAATTTACTAATCATGAATATAGTGGTACAACTTTTTTAAACCCGCTTAGTAGGATTATGAACCAATATTCATTAGTAAAAATGTAGATAAATTTCACCGAAAATAAATCTACAAGTGTTGTATTTCCTATTAAGTTGCCAATGGTAGTAAAGGGTAGATTGTCAATTGTTATAAACTTTGTTTCGTAACGTTACAATTGTGAATTGCTGAGATGTGAGCAATTCAAACGAAAGAACAATTGGTAGATTTCTGAAGAAAATAGAAATCTTCAATGATTGTAAAGGCAGTAAGTACAATATGTTAATCCTGTAATAGCATTAAATATATTACCGTTTCTTTAAACATACATATTACGCAGTGGGTATATTTTGAGGAGGAGTATAGCAACTTCAATACATAATAATGTTATCATGTATTACCTACCGTAAGCAAAAAAGCATGAAATGAAAACATATGCTGTTACGGTTTTTCCCTGTTAAAAGGAACCAGCGATTCAAGTGACAGCAAAAGAACGACTGACCCATAGTTACTCCCCCACGTTAGTATTACTCAGCGATAAAACTAAATGCCTATTACCTGAATCATCAATGTAATTTAATCGGTTATCGATATTGAAGGGAGTAAATTACTCGTCGCTATAAATTTTATCACCTATAAAATATTTAGTCACAAAATTAATTAATTATTACCGAGGTGGAAATTAGGTAATCTTTCTGTTTGCACAAATACTCCATTTACCAATACTTTACTCGGAATTACAGTAGTCGTCGCTTAATGTGATCACTTACAGATCAAACATGTGGATGACATTTATTCCGCAAGAAATAGTCATCAATAACAAGTTTATGTAACTAAGTAATTGGATAAAAATAACACAGCGATTTCTAAAATTTGTTGTCGTGTCATATTAATTATCACTTACTAAATTATCATTAATTATATTATTAACTAAATTATCATTAATGTTATTAAAAACATATACCTTTATGTCAGTAAATAAACGACCTACTTGTTAAATTGATATATATGTAACAATCACATAAAAAATTATAAATAAGTGGTAACATTGACGTAACTATAATTTATGAATGAAACCATTATTTTCTATTTATTGCATATTTTATTCCAGAAGTGCTCTAATGTGGGTTTTAATACTCACATTGCTAATTAAATTGTTTGGTCCGGCAATAAATTTTTCTTCGAGATCTTTCAGAGACATACGTATTTTTTTCACATGGATTTTCCATGACATTATTTGCTTCATAGCTGGTTTTATCAATATCGTCTTTGTCGACGTTGCATCCAGTTTTATTTTAATTCAGAATTATAGAACGTCATTTTACATATTTCAAAACATTCTTCTAATTCTATCTCCAGGGGGTTCCTTGTAAGTGGCGGTACATCGAAGAGCACTTCATTTTATTATCTAGTAAAATAAATTCTTTTTTTTTGTTTAAAGCAACTTGTTTGTTTTACTTTCTGAGACACATTTCCAAGCATGTGCAATAAAATGTAATTTATCCAGAGCAAAGCTTACCATTTACATAAATCTCTCCGACATCAATTCATTTTAAAATTCTTTCCCTCATTTCGCCCCTGTAATAGGATTTAAAGGTACGGATAATGCCTTGATCACATGACTAAATTAATGATCTAGTGTTCGCAGGCAAATATGCGATTTTGACGTCTTTCTCGTTGGGTTTGGTTAATAAAAGACGGTTAGTCCCTGTAAGCATTTGTTGGATAGCTTAAAAATTCAGAAAACGATTGCTGAAAAACCAAACGAATTTTTTGGGTAAAATTTTTGGGGCGTCACTTTTTTATTTCCGAAAATTTTGAGGCATTTATGAATACATGTAAACCAATTACTATAAATTAAAATAGACCCGTTTAATTAAATAATCAGTTAATTAATTAATTAAATTTGGCATGGCACGTAAGCCAATTTTACACTGCCGCCAAATGAAATATATTGAACGCGAAATCTATATTTCCGCAATTTTTTCCGCAATTTTTACCGCCATTCACTGGTTTATTAAAATTTTTAGTTTCTCTGTGGCACTAAGATCAGAACATTTGCACAGAATAAATAAATACAGATACGAAATAATAATTACAGTATCCGACCAATTTTCTATGAAAAAGTGAAGTAGTGCGGGACAGCCACTTTTGACTACACTGGCCGACAGCGGTCACTGCGGTAGCTGTAGATATTTATGTTATCCCAAGTGAATTAAAGATTTATGAATATCTTCCAGCTGAACGCTAAAAATAACATGTACAAATTTTATTCCCGAGAATGACGAAAATAAATTGAAGTTCTCGGAGCACTTTCAAAGTCCCGAAACAGTGGTTAAAGGAAAATAAACAATGATTCCCCCGATCGTACAATAACAGTTGGAGTATAATGAAAACTGTCATATCTCAGTCCCTAAGGCTATCAAGGAATTGACCAAATAAAGGGTCATAATGTCCATCTAAATGTTCTGCTGGATGTTTTCGTGAAAACTCTCAACTACACTGCCGAAACTTTTGTGCGTGTTTGTGTGTCCTTTTTATTGCTTTTAAGAAAAAGTTTGCCACCTTCAGGAAATCAACCAGTATATGGCATATTGCACGTTTTCCCCCACGGCCAATTTTTAGTTTTCAACTTTTGCCGAGAGAAAAAATGCACAATAAATAAAGATGTGGTCAAGTGAGTGGTATGGCACATAAAAAAGTGGAAGTCGTTAAGAGCAGAACTTTGTACGTTTTATGGGGATCATATATCGTCGGGGGAGAAATGCGAAAGTTTGAACTTAGGTCAATTCTTATAACAACAACAACACAAAAATCGTCACATCACCATTATTGCTTCGTTATTAAATTGGAGCACTATAATTTCGGCTAATACTTCCTTTACGTATTTTGGTGATGCTCGTAAGTCGTTATCCGAGTAAAAATAGACCGTGTTTACTGTTTCATTTAAAATTATCACTGCGAGCCCTCATTCTTATTCATCATTTTTTAATCGGCGTTACTAATAAAAAATAAAACAATATATTGGACTTTAATCAAATCGGTATTTGTCATTTTGAAATAATTTCGTATGGAAAATTGGAAAATTTGGAAACAAATTCAATGGAAAAACTGGAAAATTGCCGTGTATTGATATCTGAAGTGGAATGTGAACTGCTCGGTTTTCACGAAAAATATCCTCATTCCCATTCGGAAGACAGTTATCTCCAGTAACGACGATCAATTCCTTTCTTAGACTCCTGACATTTCCTTATTCGATACAAAAAGGAAAAATTATAATAACTATCTCTCGTTAGCTGTTGTAAATTGTGGAATTGGAAGAAAAATAATAATAGCTGCAGATACTCTCTGGCGTAACCAGCCAGCTGTGAAGATATAAAAAGTTATTTTAACTTCAATGAAAGATAATAATTGTATGAAAATCGTGATGCATAATGACGGGTTTGTTTGGAACGGGCAACTGATAGGTACTCATGTAAATAAATTACTCGTTTATTACCGATAATGGTATTACTCAGAAAGATACAGGTTTGGCAGTATAATAATGGGACAGCAAATAAAAATGCATAACATCATTTTGGTGCATTAATGTTTAACTGTACAATATTACTGCTTAATGCATATATGAGAATTTTAAACGTTGTTCGTTCATTCACTGCAACTAGAGGCTTGTACAGAGAATTTATGTCTTCAATAAAATACATACTCATGAGAAAGTTAGATATTGCATTAGCATGATTGAAATAGGTGCTAGGCAAGTTGGTGTAGCAGAAAGATTTAACGTTTCACAAAGTGTGATTCCGCGTTTGGCAAATCTTTAATTATGAAGCAATTACTGCAAGAAGACTAAGTAAACTACAAAAAACTAACATCAATATATTATCCTTTAAGCTCTTAGAGCATCGCTGTCTACTTGCAACCACAACTGCAGCAAAAAATGGCTTTAAGAAGGGTTCTCCCGAGTTATTAAACTATATTTGAATTAAACACACTTGAGATAAATTATATAGGATTGTCAGTTCACATGAATCTCATCAGGGATGTAGGCAATAATTCCGCAACCATAGTTACAAATCAGGCGAAATGCAGTCAACAATTTAGTTAAAATCATGCGCTAACGGTGGTGACGAGCAGTTATTGAAACTACTAAAACGTGATCAAAATATTAAATGAAATTCCTCTTTTATTCTGCACTCTACTCACTAGCAATATACTTAACGTTCGACGAGCAATTTAGTTAAAATATAAGGCGGTTAATGCAAATATCTGAAGTGTTTCATAAGTGAACACGGAGTTCTTTGCATACTAATTTGTTATTAAAATACACGCTTTCTTAATTATGGGAGACGATGAAGTACCGGTATGTTTATCTGTAACATTAAACACCGCTTAATTAGTTCAAATAAAATGAGATAATAATATTTATATAACGTGACCGAAGCAGGTTAATCCGTCCAATAAAATATGACCCCCAATAGACTTGTTGTTCGACACACGTTGTTTCAACAATTTAAAATTCAAAATGTTATGAATTTCGATAAAATGTCATTAAAATCGGTATTACAAGAGAAAACAGATTAATTTACCGTCACCCTCATGAGCAAAGTTAATCCCAAAGGACAGGTAAAAAAAATTGATGAAATTTTGATGAGCTCAAAACCGAAACGGTACCGAAAAGGGTCATTATTTGTGTCTTAGTCCAGTTAAGCAACGCCGATTAATCTTTGGGGTTGACATTTTTACGGTAGGGTAATGCGGAATAAGAGTTTACATCGGCGTTATTAAAGACGAGAAATAATTCTCTTGTGTTATTCAAAACATCCGAGTAAGCCGGCACTTTATTAAAAACGTGAGAAGTAAGAATCAAATTCTGTTTATCACTAAAATTCTCTCGCATATGCAAACATCTGATGCTAAGGCGAAACTCACGACTACCTTTATAATAAACAAGATTAATTCAATTCATCGCCAGTCTTCTACTTATCCTCTATATTCTGTTATAATGAAAAGGACTGCTGCTTTTTCTCCTTTCTCATACAGCGAAGTAAAAGATTTCCTCATCAGTTCATTAGGTAAATTCTTTAGGTAAATCGAGTAATCACGTTCCTCTTTTTCCCCTCTGTATTCTATTTTCGAAAAGACAGTGTAGGAATGGAAACGGCAAAAAGGACGAACATTTTAATAGACGAGACGATAAGTGTGGATAATGTTAATTTAAAAACGAGCAGGAATAAATGCAACTTCGCCGGAGCCATTGTATTTAACACAACGAAATTTCAAGTACAAAACAACCTGATGGTCAAACTTCTGACAACTTCAACGTAAAACTGAAGTTCTCTCACGCGACCGCAAGAAAAATTATTCATTCTTTAGGTCTTATGTGACTGCATTTATATTTTCCTCAAAGAGATTAAACTCCTAATGCATTCAAGATATCGCATCTAATTTCAACTTTAAAGACTTCACGACTTGTGTCGTTGCGATGATGATGCAGAAACTGAGGTTTTCGATAATTTTGACTTAGTAAATGACTTAGAGAATAGTAAATTATTCCCAATACTATACCCCAATAACTAGGGAAAAATATTGTTTTAATTAAAAAAAATGGGCTTTTTGAACGCGTCAGATTTAATTTTACATTAAATAAATTGTATTTAATGTCTAATACGTTTTTAATGTATTTAATATCTGTCAGATCTGATTAAAAATTGAATTAATTTGTCGGGAGTTATATGAAATTCCAATGAATAGGCCAAAGTTGTTAAAACTGCGAGTCAAATGAATGGAAAAGATCAAAATGAAAAAAGTACGTTAGTGGCTGTTTTTTACGATTATTGGCGTTCATGTATTTTATGGATCTCTTCATTCATTACTTTTGTTCTTGTTCAGTAATTGGTGGTATTTTTCCTAGTCTAATTCTATTGGCATTCAAGCGTATTCCTGCAATAAACGGATTTATTTTCAAAAATTCCTTAGCAGTAGAGAGAAAATAAAAGGCATTCCTGAAATATCTCTTCAGTATTAGGAATATTATCCGGATCAAAAATAGCCTCGATTCCATTACTAAATCTATTGGTAGCTGAGGATAACGATTTTCAACTATTGTTATGGGTGCCCTGGGATTGATCGTAAAAAACAACTGACGATTGAATCGAATTTTCGTTTTGGGTCAGCCGATGACTTGACTCTTAGTATGGAAGATATTACGAGGATTATTCTTGTGACGATTGTCTTTGAGCCAACCTTTTAGGGAAACGTAAAGATGACGACGATCCTCTTTTATAACCGGCAAATATTTGCCAGGCTCTTCCAGGATTTAGGATAAGACTTACGTACGCACGTACGTACGCAGTTACAGCGTATGTGGACTCATAGCAAATTCTTGACTTGTATTGTCCTTTATTGTACTTCGGAAGGTCAATGGGATTTCAGCTTTTTTAGCGAACGTAATCACTTTCCTGAAACCTTTAACTTCCTCGGAAAGTTAATAATGTTTCTGAGAGGCCCTTTTTTACTTCGTGAAGCGTTTGTCCCCCACTTCACAACTGAATTAACTTTAGGGATCCTAATGCATCACACTTGTAGAGTACGAGTTCATACATTCAATTTCTGATTCACATGGTTTGCATATTACACTTTCTACAAAGAAGAAAATTGGACCAGAACGAAGGCCCTTTGGTTCGCCGAGTTCTTTCGCAGACAGCTGCAGACAAACAATGTATACACAGGAAGAGACGAAATCATTGGATCAGCTTTGAATCTTAAGTAAAAGATTTAACTATCCAGTAAGTGGAGAGGCGAAATTAAGCTGATGTGCCGATGTTGATGCTGATAAAACCATGGGCTAAAGTTTGAATTCTGTAACACTAACTTCCGTCGTCAACCACTGCTACAATTCTAATCATTTGATCCAAAATTATATTATTCATTTAGCTTTATGATCAAACAATAATAGTTAACAGTCACACATTGAATGTCCTGTGCCATGAACTAAGCAAAAACAAGTTATTTATAAGACATCTCAATAAGCAGAAATAATTTCTTGTTCCTTATTTCAGTTTTCTGGTGTTAAGAGAAAACATGCCGATTTTTATACATTATGCCGATTTTTATACATTATGCAATGGTTTTTGTTCTGTGAATTTATTCATAAGCTTGACGATTTTTATATTTCAAATCTGTCTCATTCCGAACAATTCATAACAGCCTATACATTCAATTCGCCTACGCTGTTTTCCCTCGTTTCTTATCCTGTTAGATCAGGAACTTCGAAATAAGTAAACAATGTTTCGCGGATAACTAATAAAACATCCGTTATAAATCGGAGTCGAGCATAAATAAACTGCTACTTTCCTTAAATCTTTCCTCCCGAGACAATTGGATGCCTGCCATCCTCTCTGCGACACCAGATCTAGATATAATTTTCGAAGGAGTAAACAGAAATCCTTTTTTATATTAGAAACTGCCAAATCTCATAAATCAAAACTTCCCATTCAGCCGTCAGCATACATTTCAAACCATATCTCGGGCTCGGGAGGAAGAAAACCCCGGATGGTACAGGGGAATACGTATTATAAAAGTTCTAATGGTTTAGGACGGGATTTAACTTCGCTTCGGAGATTTCAAATCGTTTACGTTAAGATGAGAACTACACACATGTAAGTGGGAACCGAAAACTTATGTGGTTCATTAGGGGAATACCGATAATCAGGAAGCTTAGTTACCTCTTTTTGAGTTAGAAGTAGGTACCAACATCAGAAGTTTTTTAGAAAAGCATTGAGCACTTAATTTTTTCATTTTGGTGGTATGGCTTTGAAAAGGTAATCCATGGAGTAGTTGAAGCAGGAAATTTGTCGAATTTTTTTTCTGCAGCCTTTCCGATTCGCAACCAATACAATGTATATCCATATAAAATTCACGGCTTTATTCGTCCAACAAACTGCAAATACTCGTTTACATAATGGCGCTTTTAGTTTTCACGCTCGATCTAGTTGGTTGCAGATGCTCCATTGCACACCCACACTGCATCTTCCGGGACGGAATTGGATTTTGCCGAGATGCATCCTGGGATTCCCTCGGGAGTTTCGCCGAAAGAGGCTTTCGGGTGCATGCTAAATATCAGTGTTTGGTTGTATTATGTTAGAAAGCGTGAAGGCACTCCTTAAGCAAATCTTACAAGGATTAATTTTAATGCAGGACGTTTCGGACAGCGAAATGATGATGTGTTTCACGAGAAAAAAACAACGAGCGCTGCCAAATAATACGTCCAGGAAAACTGATGTTTTCGTTCTGCATCATTAGTTTTCCAGAAAACCAATCTAACAGATTTAATGATACCCGTCTACACACAGGGTGTTTGAAAATTGAGTGCAAAAGGCGATTTAAGGGGAAAAGCCACCTTGGAGCGAAAAAATAAGTACTTTTTTACAAAGATATGAGACGAAGAGGAACAAATTTAATTATGAGGATTATTTATATACATCTCAATAGACTAAAGTCACACCACCAAAATTTTTATTCTAAAACTGCCTAATGAAAAATTAAGCATGTTTTATGCGAACTAGCGCTTATCATCAGCAATTAATTTGTGTAAAAAGAAAATAATCTGGGGTGAGATGTACCTAATGATAAACAAATTATTCTTACAATTATTCGAATCCTGAATAAATTCTAACATAAATCTCTGTGTCAAAAATCTGTCAAATATTTGATATCATCATTGCTTCTATCAGTCATTAATAAACTTTGGATACGGCTGCCAATATAATTTTTTTGGGTTTTAGTAGGTCAAAATACCTTTCAAATGATATGCGAGAAAATTGTTCAAAATTTCAGCAATTTAATATAATTTAATAATCTTAAAAAATTATTTGTAACATCCGAAATTTTCTGTAATTCATTTAATTATGTCATAAATCGTAAATATACCATACATTTAATTTATCAGACGGAAGGCTATTGACCTACGCATCCGATTTTGGTGATATTCTGAAATTTACACTAACCCGACATTTCTGCTATTTAATTTTCTTCTACTTTTTATGGTTTTAATATACCTGTACAAAACAAAGCAGACGGGATAACACTGAACTTAATTTCGATTTTCATATCTGAATATCACACGCAGGGCGCTTTGACATATTAAACTTTTCTACTTCCTATTGCAAAAAGATAAACTACCCTTAATAATAGACAGGAGAAAATCGTCTCAAAAAATCTGACGTTAGGTCTATAAGAAAAGACACCACTACGAGACCAGGTGTATCTTATTTTTAACACTCTAAAAGTGCATTTCTTACGGAGCGGCTGATGCAGGCTACTGCTACAATAAAATGTTATGCGACTGTTTCTTGTAATGGATCAGGCTGCCCAATTATAGCCGAGCAGCCGACCGATCTGAGAGCAGATTACTGGCAGCCGTTGAGGAAAACACTCGAACAATGTAGAAGTATTATTTACAGTGGGGAGAGGATGAAGTTGGTGGAAATGGTCTCAAGATTTTCGTGTATTTACGATATTTCTTCGCCGCTCTACAAGGACCAAATTGTAAAAGGTCTTGTTTGGTAATTGTTATGAAAATCGGATTTGTTTCAGTATTTCCCCCATAGTTGCAATGGAGTATTTTCGTAATCAATTCCGTCTAATATTAAACATAACAACAAATTGCGCTCACTCATTCTTAACTAGGATCGAAAAACGACTGCCAATATACAATTTTTCTATGCAAAGTGCATTTTAAGGATCATCAAAGCCAAAAGAAAAATCAAATTGTCTGAAAGATTCAAAGTGGCGTTACTCAAGTGAATCCAGTACGTATGCAATTAGGGCTCGTGAAGTCACAGGAACTGAACATAAATTTAAAAGGAATAACTTAAATATTTAGATTATATCAATCGTTATTTAAATTACACCGTATAAAGTTATGCGTCATAGGGTGCATGTACATTACTGCCACTTCTATTTCTATGTTAACTTTTTCCTTCCTTATTTCATTCGTTTTTATACTATAACCATACAAGTTTTCAAGTAAATAAAACCATACCTTAATAGCTACAGCTATTATCAATAAACTAGGCTATACTAGACCCGGAGTGATGCAACAGGTGATCTCAACTACCGGAATTTTCACACTTTCACTTGCAGAAAATCAATATTTCAGTTACCAAGTACTGAAATATGAGACAAATGCATTTCAATTGCGTTATTTCTTCGTAAGTTCTGTCTTTTCATTTTTTATTTACTTTATAACAACGAAAGTGAGAAAGGAAAAGTTGACGATATGTCCATGATATTATTTCCTCATATGAGACACGCGCTGTGTGTGAGTTTACGAGCACTTATGAAACTGTCAAGAGTAAGGTGACATGTAGGGCGATTTTCGGAAAAACTATTTTAAACGAAAGTTATAGGTATTACATAGATAAGTCAAGTTGGGAAGGATGAAATAAATCACGAGCTGTTCTGCAGAAAGTAAAAAGAACTAAAAATTCCCGAAAGTAAAGTACCCTTCAGAGCGAATTTAGAAAAAAATATTTCAAATAAAAGTTATAGGGTTTAAATAAGTAGGACATATTGCAAATTGTGAAAAATCACTAAAGCTGTTTTTACGAAAATTATGAAAACTGAAAAATCTCAACATTAAAGTATCATTTGGGACACGTTTAGAAAAAAGGTTCAAATAAAAAGTATAAGCATATAGTGCAGTAGTTCAGATATTTAGTAAAAATATTTAAAGTCGTTTTGGATCAAATGGAGACAAATTGAAAATTCACAAAGACAATGGGACGTTCAGAAAAGATCAGTCAAGATTATAGTGATTATGGTAGACAAAATGGATTCAATAGTAGATGAGATAGGCAAGGTTAAAAAAATAAGTTGGACTATTATTCGAGATAACACAAAATTGACAGGAGTAAAGTACCCTTTACCATTAATCGATTTTAAACAAAATCGTATGGATTCAAGATCATAGCCTAAATACACAGTTTAATCTTTTCATCAGTTTCTCAAAAAAGTCGACCATATACATACAAACGCAGATATTTTTCCAAAAACATGTTTATCCGACTCATGAAACGTTCAGAAAAAGGCAATATCTCGAATTCCAAAAATCGACTTGAAAACAATACTTTGTGATTATATGAGTACCTCATATGAGAAAGCAGAACAATGAATATTACAAACATATTACTTGCGTATTTTTACGGTTTTGTATATTCGAATCCCAAAATAGGATCTGTGTTAATTCATTAGAAGGTGACCTTCATACCCAATGAAATTGGCACTATTGTATAATGCTCGTGTTGATTTTTTTAAATGTTTACACAATAGTGTCATAAAGCACAAAATCATGACAATACAATTATTTTTAATTCTCACCTCAAATTCAAAAATTAAAATTGAGATTCAAAAATCCAAATTCAAATATGCAGTGCAGCTTCTCGATGAGTCAAATAAGAGTCTCTTTCCACATAGACTACCTTGCTCATGTTGTGCTTTTATCGTCTCGTGTTCCTGTCGTGTCGTGTCCATTTCCATATAACTGACATATAATTGGAAATCTTAAGATCGCAGAACTGGGAAACTTCGTATTATATCATGGTAATGTTACATTTCAACGTAACTAGTGAAAGAGTTAACACAAAAATCAATTTAATCAAGATCAAAATAATTATATTTTCTAGAAAAACCATTCATGGATTAACGTTGCCCATCGACTATGCAATAGATTATAACTTTCGAAATTAAGAACACTATATGTAATGACTCGTAGTATAGATCTTAGTTCTGAATCGATTAGTATCCATAGGTTTCATAACCGGGTGCAATCCAA
Source organism: Cryptocephalus primarius (assembly GCA_963576515.1). Classification (NCBI taxonomy): domain Eukaryota; kingdom Metazoa; phylum Arthropoda; class Insecta; order Coleoptera; family Chrysomelidae; genus Cryptocephalus; species Cryptocephalus primarius. The sequence continues at coordinate 14,280,263 of OY754936.1, forward strand.
AGCAACGATCGAATGAGAATAAAAACGCGTGGAAAATGTATCAGGCGTGTATAATACCAGATGTTTGGACCACGTTTATATAACATTATTATCTCTGGGGCTAAATGAATAAATTGGTATACCCAAATGAAAATAATACACAATATCGCTGGATAAATGATTAATTTAAACAAGTTAATTCATACACGAAATCTAAAAGAGAGGAATATAATATAATTAATACCACAATTAGGCGTTCGGAAATAGGGATTTAAAGCAACGAAGGATATTTTGAGCAACTCACTGGAATATATAATCATTTCTGTTTTATGCCGATTTTGAATTTGAATAAACTATTTGAATTACCAATAACGTAATTTATTTGAATGTGATTAGAAGGTATCAATATGGCTTTAACAACAAACGCAACGTTTTTGGCAAATTCCACATATGTTTAATTTAACCATAGCTGACTAACTAAAATATATCGTTTGGTAAACTGTTCACTTGATAGCGAAGTCAATTACCCCAAAAGTAACAATTTCTAAGGTTACCTCATAGCCTAGAATTTCCTCACTTAAAGTCGGAACATTTTTTTCACTCGAGCATCTGGAATATTTTCCTACAAATTACCAATATCGTTTGTAAATTGAATGAAAACGTCAATTTTTTCTCAAACTTTCACGAGCATTAAAACAGCAAATTGGGATATGGTTGAGTTGGGGTAAATCCGGATCTCGACATTCCCGGCCCAAAAATTAAGTTATTTTTGACCGATCCCGCTGTAATTACATCACAGCGAAGTGCAGCGCATTATTGGTTACGGATCCAATTCGGCCCCATAGCGATCCGACCGACCGTACCTGCCAGCCGAAATCGTTAGGGAAAGTTCGAAATGCCCGTCTGAGGAGACATTAAATTCCCGTCCCAGGATCGAGAAATTCCGAAATACTCTTTCCCGTGTGTCGATCAAAAAAGTCAATTAAAAGCGCTCCTAAAAATGCCCAAATTGCCTCGCTAATTCCTTGAAACAACACACTGAAGCGCAACGGAATTCCACTGAAAACGAAACGAAATTTTTAATTAATAAGTGCGGTGTGGCGTTCTTTCCGTCTGCCTTTGCCCGTTTGAATCGGTCCCTTCAGAAAATTAATTGAAGGATCTAAGAATGAAACGAAAAATGCCCGTTTTATAAAGAAAGAGATTAATTGTAGTCGGCGGGATCTCGAGAGGGTCTGTAGAATTTTTTTAAAAGTAGTTGGTGCCATTCATAAGAAAGTTATGTGAAAAAAATTCTGGAACCGTGGCAAGAATTCCCAATTTTAATAGTAATATTTTTAAAACACCCTAATAATTTAATCCTCGCCTTTTAATTATCTACATCAGGCTGAGACATGCGCAGGGACATTTCTTCACATCATTACGTTGTAACCATAACTATTGGTTACACGTCACTTGTATTTTTTAGAGATAGTCAGGAATCACAAATTTTAACATCAAAACTACTTTAGTCATTGGAGTGATAGAAATATGAAATGTTTTTAACATTTGATTGGCAGCCTCTAGTAACATTCATAAATTTTTCAATGGGTTTACTAATTACATTCTGCACTTATGTCCACTTATAAATGTTTTATTAGGGACTTTAAAGACCATTCCATTCTTCATACTTAAGCTTTAAATTAGTTTTATTATTTTTACTATGTAATTTGTCGGCTACTCAAACATACCCTCAAACATCAAACTCCCTCCCTTCTCGTAAATCCTTATCAACATTTTACGTTTACATTCAGGTGTATAGCGGTATATTCAAGTCATGTCAGCTACAGTCATGAACCGACGCAAAATTCTATTATATTTCGCTTATACAGCGTAACTATTCGCCGTTAGAATTTTTGTACGGGGCAAATGCGGCGCCCACCATGTCCAAAAAATTATGTAAAACATTTCACTCCTTTGACATTCTTACAATCTTAGCTATTTCAAACACCTTTAATATCATATTCACCATTCATTGCGGTAAGTTAAATTTTTGAACTTATTCGGCAATTGCTTCTAATTAAACAAGTCAACATAAAATTCGCATAGTTAATGTGGTGAGACACAAGTGAAGTATTATGTTTACCTGTATACAATTTATTGTAAAATATAGCAATTTCCAAATATTCAACTTTTTTGTCAACATCAGAGAATCGAGTATTTCGGCTCTAAAGGTGAAATACTCTCACCCATACACGTAGAATTTTTTAAGGGATGGAACGAATAAATCAAATTATTTGACATTTTGAGCAAATTTATGTTAAAATACGTTCTCCTACGAGAATTTCGTGCATCACCTCATTCCCCTAGACATGCGCGCGATACCCTAAGGCCCTTCCAAACAGGTGGATAGATCCAGGTGCTTTTCCTTCGGATTTAGCATCAATGAACTTTTTTATACGAGGGATGCCGAAGTTACGGCGGAACCCACAGGATCTGGAAATTAGGATGCGCAGGGCGTTCACACGAATAGACCCGGATATGAAACACTTTGCAGGAATTGAAATATGCATGTGGAATTTCACAGTAAACGCAGAGAGTTAACAGTGCCAAAATATATCGCTCCGATGAAATCTTTCATAACTAATCTTGAACGCCCATTAAATTGTTTGCTCTCCAATCGCAAGCGCCCTGTACCTGTAGTCCATAAATTTGCAGAGCTATTAGAGTTATTTAATGTTATACGACTAACTATTACTAAAGTTATAAACCGGCCGTTATACGTAATTCAACACCTGGTGGATGGTAATTGAATTACATGAAGTTTTCCGTAAACGCGTTCCTTTACGATAACAAAAGAGCTTGTTGAAAAGTTCGACGTAAGTACTATAGATTTGATACTCTGATACTCGATGACTGTTTCAAAACTATTAAATAGGAAACTGAAATCGCTCTTCTCTCCTAGCATCTTATGATTTAACTGTTTCTCAAAAATATCTCGTAGGTATTAAAGTAGCAAGGTAATAGTAATTGAATTAAATTCGCAATTTTTGTATTCACTGCAGGAAGTATTTCATACTATAGTGAATTTTCCCTTAAAGTAATTCAAACACGATCTGTGTATCAACGTAAGCTATAGACAATATAGGTATTTTAAAGAATATTATTATTTTAGGCGATTTAATTTGCCATAAAGTCATTTTACAAGATCAACATATCGAAAACTGTAAACACACCCAGTAGGAAATCTGTAGCGCCGACAGAGTGTAATTGACCAGACTGCAACGAGGTTGCACAAAATTCCTGAATATGGAATTCACTACTCAGAATTATTAATTGTTTCCGAAAGCCACCGAAACTCGTGGGTGCCAAATTGATCGACTCCAATCATCTCCGACAAAAGTGAGAATTTTCCGACCCTCACAGATTAAGACCGAACATTTTCTTGCCTTACCCTAGCCCAGAGGATGTAATTCACTGATTTTGAACAACACCGGAAAATCTGAGAATTTCCCGACCTTTGCGATTTCGGATCACGCATTTTCCGACCGCATTGTATTCATGAGAATCTAACCAATCGATTTCATATGTCATTAGGAAAACTACAAATTTGCCGACCTTCGCGAATTCAAATCGAGCATTTTCCCATCGCACGTACTCCTGAGGGTCGAATTGTTGGATTCCAATATAAAAATGCGAATTTTCCGACTCTCGCGGATCAAAGTTGTGCATTTTCCGTCTGTACCATACTTGTGGAAGCCTAATTGAACGATTCATAACATCGTCAATGCAAGTGGGTATTTTCCGACTGCATGGTACTCATTAGATCGTAACTATATGTTTCTAATTCACTACTAATAAGACTGTTTCTGCCAAGCCAACAAATGTATGCAGGTTGGCCAATTAAAAAGTCAAATCAAACAATATCTGATCAAAAAACCACTGTGATTTAATATAAATATCTTTAAATGTGACACATCTGAAATATGTGTGTAATGTATACGCTAGTATTTTTACTAGTAAATTTGACGTGTGTAATTGTAATGTGTTAAATAGCATGAGGTATAATAAACTAAACCCCAAACGCCTACTATCCAGGTACGCCTACTGATGGATTTGACACTTTGATCATTGTTAAATTCCAAATTTAGACACTACATTAACTTTTTCTTAATTTCCAGTAACAATAAGGAAAAATTTCTATACTAAAACGAATATTCTATTTCCATGTTATATGAAAAGTAAGTACATCTCATCCAATCGTGATTTATAATATGGGACGCGAATGATGACTACTTTGACCACTACCAGTTCTTAGAATTTTCCTCAAGTTCTGGAACAAGAAAAATTGAAAAACATTGCTATTCACCGTTAGGTAGATTTTGTATTTGGTCGCTTCCGCCACAAGCACTACAAGTGACGAAAAAGTCATAATCTAAGACGAAAATCCCAACATCCCGTCGTCGATCAGTCGGTCGGTTCATCTCGACCGATCTGTAATCCGTAATGGTCCCAAGGTGATGAACCGATTCTCACCCCTGGACTGTTCGGTTGTACGCAGGGGGTGTATTAAAATTCGAGTTTCCACGCGTGGACTATAGACGGCCGGTCCGGTCAGTTTGTCGAAAAATTAATTAGTCGAGAAAGGGGGGCGTACGTCGACAAATCGGGAACGGACGTCGGGTGAAAAGAATTTTCCGAAAGGAGATTTTTTCCTTATCGGAAAGGAGAGGCAATGAATAACCATCGAGCAATAACGTCGTCCTTTTTCGTTCTTGCCCGGTAACAACCATAAATTTGATTCGGAGGAATTCGGCGAATGGATTCGATTCGATGAAAATGCGAGCTGGTTTCTTGAAAAGGAAGACGTCGTCCGACTCTTTATTGATGGGCCACGACATTGAAAAAAGTAAAAATCCGGGTCTTGTTCGTCGGAAATTGACCATTATGATGTCTTTGACGGAATGCAATTTAACTCCAGGACCTTTTTGCTACAACTTTATGAGTTGTAGGAAATGGATGAGGTTTAATTTGGGAGAATCTTTAAAACTTATCTCGGTGGAACACGCACGCTTACCAACTTTAATTCTCGTTGTAATGAGATTCAAAATTTAATCGTGGAGTTATGACGAAACGAACTAATCCCACCACACAATTCCCAAAGAAATCACTCAAGTCAATACTGAACGTATCTACTACGTATGTATATTCATAGAGGTGATAAAATTATCTGACCTTTAAATTAAATAAGCTAGCATTCACTTTCTTTTCCGATGTGCAGTGGTGTACCTCAAAAACTTAAATATTTAACATCGGACCAAAAGAGATGGAGATGTACGAGTGCTTAATATAATTAAAACAACTTTTTTAATTCAATAGTGCACGTCTGTAGTTAAAAAAGAGATTATCCAAGACCATACTTAAAAATTTTTACCAGCGGAATACCGCACATACCATGCGTGCATTGTAAATTTACAAGAGAATTTAGTTAGGTATAATCAATTTATGAATGTATTTGAGCAACTCCAGCCGATATTAAAATATTTTGGAAGAGCAACTATTCAACTATATTATGTGTGTGCGAGTACATAAGTTTTAATTAATATGCGAGCCCTCACTGATATTACACCACGCGTTCGAGAATCGATGCTATAAATTCGATAAGACACTTTTACTTTCCACACTTATGAATGCATATTAAACGGCACTTCTTAACACAGCGCATGTATTATTTAATTTTTAATTCTTCGGTGCGTTTTCTCGGAATCCAAAGGCCGTTCCTGCCTCGAAATAGGAAACAAAGCAATTGTATCCAAGTACGTAGAACGGAAAAGAAATATAACCCCAGACACGTAAAATTTAAATAAAACCGATTACCAATGCGGTTATTCCATACCAGCGAAATTAAAAAGGGAATTTTATATTCAACAGGATGTAGAAACACGGGGCGCATACAAAAATATTTTCCACTCCAAAAGACGGTAACACAGAAAACAAGATTTCAGTAGAAATTCTATTCGTAAAGAAAAAGGAACAGAATTCCATCCTCGGACAGTCTCTCCCCTGTCGTTGGAAAATAACTCCCGCCAACGTAAGAATTAAACGGCTAAAATGTGAAGACAACATCTTGCGAACTCGGAACCTGAACGCCTGAACTGTATATATTTAATAAGAATCGTTGTTCACAAAAGGAACCACAAATCCGCCGGAAAAATAAAAAAATACGAACGTCTTACCGTATTTCGGTCGAATGATTGACCCAACAAATTGGAAAAAGGATCGGGGATTTTAAGGGAACGTTAGTCTAAAAAGTCCATCCCTTTAATTATTTATATGCAACAACTTTCAGCAACATACCTAACAGTGCGAGTTTTGAGAATATAAATTTACTACATCAGATAGCAATCATAATTTAGAGCAATGGGCAAGGGAATTCATAAAATATACGGGAAAATTTAACGGAGAGAAACCGATGAAAACTTTAAATATGGACTACATGTTAAATTTCTGAAATACGATAGGGATGCTGATCGTGAGCTCGTGAAATTATTATGAATACATTACCTATACATCATACCACATTCATTACGTTAATATAATTAATTTTCCTCATCAATTAGTTTTAATTACTAAGAAAAAACTGTAAGCCGCACCATACCCTTTCGTCGCCAACAAACAATAGAAGTACTCTTAGGTTTTAATTGTACGTAATAACTTAATAAACGGAAATGACGTTTACTTGCCACAAAAACGTCGTGATATAAACGTTTTAAAGAACTCTCCATTCGAAAATAACATGCAAGGCAATGTTTTTCTTCGGCCACTCGCAGTGTTCGAGGGACATAAAAATGTACTTACACATCGAAATGCAATGTAAAACTCCTCAATTAAAGAATGCATACATTTTCTCAACAGATCGATGGAAACAGGGCGAGTGCATTGGAATATGCCTTCAATTGTTTAGTTGAAGAAATAAGCATTTTTGTTGAATTTCGAAAACAACTTCAACTTTGACAATCAGTAGGAAAGAGTTTTCAATAGTCAAAATATAAGTCATTTGAAGGAATAATTAATTTATAGATAATCATTTCAGGACGGTGATTATTACAACATTGGCCCTCAGTAGGTACCCAATTATTGAAAGAGTCTATATAAACTACCATACATTAAGTGTATTTTTCAATAATTACACCGGTTGGGAACGAAGGAAAAAGTTTCCTTCTTAAGTCTTAAGTCTTTTCCTTCTTCCTAATGAATAAATTTTCGTAAATCACGGTGAATTCTCTTGTAGGTAGATCGAAAATGATGGGAACAAGCAATATAAGTAACGAGGACAGTTTTCATTTGAAACTTATATGCAGGTACGTGGGACAGCTGTGTAATAAACTGATTAAGGAATGTGCTATAATGAGGACGACAATGTATTATTACTTGTCGAAAAACAATAAGTATTAATGTACTAAAACGTTCACAACAACTTTAGATTTTTATTCATAAGAAATGCTGCGCCTATGGTTTACGACTGATATTTGTGTGCGGGTGAAGGATCGTGCTCTCAAATCCTCAGAAACGGATAATGAATTCATATTTTACATTAATATATTAATAGTTCAAGAACATCAAGAAGTTCTACCTCTACATCGCTTTTTTCAAACCGCGTGACAAATTTTTAAATCTACCCTTCTCCACAAGTGACTTTAAGAGGTGGTATAAACGCATGCATTAGCGCAAACCGAATTAGTGTTTATCCATTAAAATCGCATTGGTAAACTGTATTTCAAAGGCAAACAGCGGATTTTTGCATCAACGTACTTATGCACTATGCGAGTTTTACCAATTGTTCGTTGTGTTCAGAATTGTCTCAAATTAACCTTCAGCACGTGATTATCTTCAGTTTCTTTGCTTGTAAAGTTTTCTACAAACCCCAGAAAGCAGTAATGGTTGGTCTTAGACGTCGCGGAGTTGGAAGAGATCGAGTCATGGAATGGCTATGTGATTAAAAGTTCTCGAGCAAGATAAGATAAATAGCAGACTTTAAAGGCCCAAATTTGAAATTGGAGACGGTTCAGCATAATAATAATAATTTAATTTGATGTGAAGCCTACAGAAAAAAAAAACGAACTAAGAAACTAAAAAGTTTCGTTCTGTTTCTATGAGTCAAACTAGTTCCAACACGGAACACGTGGTTGACGTTAAAGGTTAAAGTAACAGCTATTTTACGCCTCTGAACCCCGAAAATGTGAAAAAGTTCATCAGTGAACAAAGTGAATTCTGTGGTAAAACGCAATGCACCGACGCCCTTCCGGTATTAGCGGACACATTCATTAAATAGAGGTGCATGTTTACCCCACTTTTAGAGACGATGTTTTTCGGCAAATACGATTATGAGGCAATGAGTACAGCGGTCTGGAATGACCCAAAGGGTATTTACGTCAATGCAACAGAATTTGTAGTATGGCGAGAGGTTATGCAGTTTTCAAGTGAATTCGGGTATGTGTGTGTGTGTGTGTGTGTGTGTGTGTGTGTGTGTGTGTGTGTGTGTGTGTGTGTGTGTGTGTGTGTGTGTGTGTGTGCGCGCGTGTGTTTGTGTCAGGTGTGTCAGGCGTGCCGGCATTACCTTTCGCTGGTGTTTCCCCCGGGAGGGGGTTTCCCTTTGATCTCGACAATCGCATCCCTTTGACGTGCCGCCGTAATTCACAACAATTCCTCAGAATTTATGACGTTGACAAATGACTAATAATTTTCGGCCAGCGCCGTACCAATCGATGAATTCCAAACAAACTCGTCCTTGGCTCCCGTAAAATGAATCAATACCGTGACTCACTTAACTCGAGCGTTTCTATGGTTCCTTTATGGTGTGCGAAACGCGTCCAGCGAGACGCCAGTGGATTAGCGGCAACTCCCACGAGTGGCAGGCAGCCTTACAACTCAAACACACGCTCTCTTACAGCACTTGAGCGCTTTCGAATCGGATCCACTATTTTTAGTCGCGATGTTTCGACCGGCCGCAGTTTCCATCAACGATGCGCCGGAATAAGTTCAGAGCCAAGACGCAAGTGAGAATCACGTCGAGATCGAAGGTGTCTGTGCGTGTCAGAGATCGTAATGCCATGGCAGTAGTGAGGCCGCCCTTCTGGGTCAACCCTTGCGGCATCTCGAACGGGCTGCCCGACGATCAGGATGAGATCCCCATGGAGGAACTCGTCCCAACTCTGATCGACGTAACCAGCGAAGCTCAGGCGAATCTCGACGACATCAAGTCGCGCTACTTCAGGGCGATATTCGAGAAGGAGCCCTACGACGAGACCAAGTTCGATAATATCAAGTTCCAGTGGCTTCCGGACCTTCCGAAGACGCTCGGCGCGGACGTCCCGCAGGAACACCTGCGGGACGTCGACTTCAAGACAGCCCTGCAGCGGTGCTACACGAATTTGCAGACCGTCGCGGCGGCGATGGAGTGCGTGCTCAAGAATCCCAAGTTCCGCAGGCTCAAAGCGGACATCATCGGTCACATACAACAAGTGCTGTGCGAGCTCCACGAGAAAATGATATACTCGAAGGTGAACCCACCTCCGGACGTCGAAAGAGCAGCCATACCCGCGGACTTTCAGGAGGTCGACCAGACCACGGCAACAGTAAGAGACTGGGTTGTTTTCAGGGAACTCAGGAATAACATCGAATACATCCTGCAGGTTTTCACTTATCTGAAGAATAACTAAGGACGATTCAGGGTTCACTGAATTTTAGACTGAGGTGCTTTTAGGTCGCTTGACGTGTTTACTTGATGTTTACCGCAATGTTTTTTGTCAGTTCCTTCTGTTACGTAAACGAAGTCGATGTACTTCAGCCGGAAATAATTCCGCTCTTAATTAATGCTAAACGTTACACCAATAATATTTCGTTTCAAAACCACGAAACAAGGTAATGAAGTACGTAAAAAATGTGAATATTTTCGTAACGAAACTGTACGGTAATTATTTCTCCACGGATAATTATTGTAACGTTAACATAATTTATAACGACTCATTAATTTACATAAATTATTTGTTGAATCACATATTTGCGTATTATATTTGGAACCATTGATGTATGCAGATATTATTGACAATCCTGAGCACACTATTCATGAATTTCAAACAATATACGACTTCCAAAAGTCAACTTCATATATAACAAATTGATTAAATCAAAATTCTAATTCATCGCTTCAGTCTGACAACTGAATTATAGAAGCCAATTTTAATAGACCTGTAGAATCAGCGTTAAATGTTTTAACTGTAATAATAACTTTTATTGTATCCTCTATATAATACAGTGTGATTCTTTAAGTTAACCACCCAATCCGCTCCGGACGTGTGGAAAGAATTACAGGGCCTACAATTTAAAGAATCACCCGGTACAACAAGCATATTTATTGTAATACGCAATGCTTTTGATAACACCGGCTACAAACAACGAATCATGACTGTGTACAAGGTAATAAAGCGTGTTATGTGTACGCACACACGTACATAAACCGAAATGATAAAACTATGCAATCCGCTTTTTACGGACACACCAGGAAAAGTGAAATGCAGGAAAATTTAGACATTTAGCAGCGGACGTTACAAAAGCAGGAATAGTTTTTATACGTCGAGTCGCGTTCATTGAAATGGAACTAAATAGGGTCATTCGAAAATAATTGTTTTTGTCTCGTCGCAGAACGGCATTAACTTGTTAGTTTTTAAATTATTTAAAACGTGTATCTAAAAATTTAATTCCCGGTTACACTTTCATTCTTCCGGCACGGCACGACCGTCCTTGTATAGATTAAATAATAGGAAGGCAATGAGATGAAATTCCTAATTAAATTAATAGCGACGTTACGAACCACGCTTTAGTTATGTAAGTGTTAGTATCTGTAAGACTTTCAGGTTGGTTATTATGCAAATTATAATAGAGATCAGAAGTGAAAACCAAAATGTTGAATAATCAATATTCTAAAGGGATTGTGACAAAATATATTTTATATTAAGCATGTCGAAGTATTCTGATTAGTATTATTGTCTCAGTGATGAAAACTAGCTATATTTTACATTGAAGTATTAATTTTTTTTAAGTTGCTAATACCACTGAATATTTTATATTACCAAAGAATGTTAAGACGAAGACTTTTCCTTTTTGTTATCAGGGTATATACACACACCAGAATACAGAAAAGTATATAACTAATACAATATGCAAGATTACACTTAATATATTGTACAATTTAGTATGAATTTTAGTAGAAAAGTACCTGTCCGTTTAATGTACTTAGTTATATAGTAAAATATCGATATGTTTACATTGTAATGGATATTTTTAATTTAACATATCGTTAACCACATTAATTTCAATTAAACATGCAACAGTAGTGCAAATTTCCATAGCAAGGTGTTAAGTGAGAAACGAAATAGTTAAATTAAAAATGTACTATTGTTAAATCATTTCTTGTTACGTCCTATCTTCAACAATACGAAAATTAATATTAATGTATGTACTTGTTATTTGTAAAAGTTTTAATTTTATTAAATAAATTCGTTGAAAATATCAATGAGTGTATATTTTCACAAATTTAAAAATTGGCGATATGCCCATCGTACAATTTCCTCATAATAGGCACACGCTCTATGTAGGTTTACAAGCTCTTAGGAAATTCTGGGCGTTTTTAAGGGCGATTTTACAAAATAAATAGATAAGTATTAGATAGAAAAGTTACGTCGCCGAGCTTGTAATACAAAATTAAAAAGCACTAAAAATTGTCAAAAGTAAAATGCTCTTTAGGGCAGCTTTAGAAAAAAAATATTTAAAATAAAAGTTAGAGGTATTAAATAGATAAAGCAAACTGCGAAGTCTACAATAATTCACAAACGTTGTTTTTAAGAAAATTAGGGAAACCTGAAAATCATCAAGAGTAGAGTGCCTTTAGAGCGCGTTTAGAAAAAAATCTCAAACAAAACTGTCAGGCATTTAATGTGGTAGTTCAGATGGTCAGAAGTCATTTTAGGGAAATTGAGAAAACCTGATAATTCACAAGAGCAAAGCGCCATTCAGAGACCAGTCAAGATAACGTAATAGTAAGATTATACCCACTTTATTATTATTTATTCCTTCTCATTATGGATTAAATTGAAATTTTATATAACATAAATTGTCATGAGCTTGGTTTCTTACTGGGTAATAAAGCAATTATTATTATTTCAATGAAGGAAGTCTAGGAATTATTCTGACAAATTAATGGCTTTTTACTCACAACTGTCAATACGTGATTAGATCCTCATATACCAATGATCAAGATTAATCCATCTTACGAATCGGGATCTTCCTGGAATCCCATTTGCTCGAAATTGTGTTAAGATATAACGTTGATAACACTTCACAAATATTATGGATCTGTATGTCCGGTTCTTACTGCCTTACAAGAAGTTTGCAAGAGTATTTTATTTTATTTTACAAACAGGTAACTTCTGAGTTAAATTCCACAGCTAATGGAACGGCAGTAGTACTTCTACACATTTCATTCATTTAAATAGAATAAAATGTTTGCAAAGACCATAAAATCGTAGAAGATATGTTCGTTTTTCTAAAGGAATTTCCGTATGAATTGAACCACGAAAAACACAGCTTACATGACTACTACTATTAGCTTACGAAACAAAAGGCAGATCCTATTTGTGTTTCAATATTTCCATTGCATAACTGATACTAAATAATTAGATCGTCCTTGAGTATCCGGCAACGTAATGATTCGTATAAAAAATTCGGTATTTTTCTTTTGCTGAATAAATTCGACATTGAACGGACGAGTTTCGCAATTGAAATTTATCACGTGAATTTTTGAACATAACGAGGTAAAAATAAAGTATCGTAGAAATTCATGCACTTGCCATTTCGGGTTCGCCAACTTTATTAACAACATGCCTGCATTTGGATCACGAAATGTGCGGAGTCAAATACTATCATTACACAATTGCAACTTTGTACAATTTCTAGAAGTAAACCGGTCGATTCGGTGGTAACACGCTCTAATAATGTTACATCTAAACATTTCCCAAGAAACCCGAGAGTCAAAACAAGTTTGTTCTGTTTAGTACACAATCTAATGCCCCGGAGAAATATTCTGGTAATGCATATAAGAAGCTGAGCAAGTGTTCGGTTTTATCACGAGTGTTGGGTGAACTTGAAAAAAAACATCGTTTAGGATTACACGCTTACAGCTGAATTGGTACAATGTAGAAATTCAACTTCAAGACATCCGGTTATAATTAATTCTCTTAAACACAGTTTTTAACCAACCTTTGTTAGGTAAGAAAGTAAACCCACGAAAAGATCATAGTTGTTTACATCCTAAAAGGAATTGGAATTAATACTGAAAGGATACACTGGCATTAATAGCGAAATGGCAAAATAACGGAAATAGAAAACAAATAGACAAAGAGAAGGGAAAATGAAAATAATAACTGATGTCATTACTGTGACCAGAATAATGGATCACTCATAGGTTCTTCTCACCATACCGATGAACGGAAATGGTTTAAACACAATTAAGCGTACACCTAATTAGGATCCATTAGTCAAATCACGTATCGAAGCAATAAGTAAGCAATATAACTGTGTCCTAATTTTCCTCGCAAACTCAAAACCAAGTAATTAATTTAGTTGATTAGGCTGTTAAGAAAAATGTATTTTAGGAAATTAAGAAGGCTAAATATTTTGCCGTATCATTTGACTACAGCCAGGATATGTTCCACACAAACATTATCCTAATGTTATGAAAGCATTAAGAGAAATAGAAAATTGCTGTGATAATGCAAATTTACTTTTAAAAGCAGCAGCCTTTTGCACTTCAAAGCGAAAGTATGGTCTTATTGACGGTCAGCAAGCTTCTAGAGGTATAGAAGAACGAAACTAAAACCTTCAAGCACACTGGGTTTGATGATATCTACAAACAAATAAGAGAAACTTGTGACAATTTAGATAAAGAATAAAATTTTCAAACATTTTCGTCTTATTTATTGAAGCACTGGACAGAATTTACAATGCAATTGAATGCCTTACTGTTTATTAACATTGCATATATCGGGAAAACTTTATAATAACGAAAATTCAAGAAACATTGCTTCGATGGAACTACTTTTACAAAAATAAGCCAGGATGTACGGAAAACTGGAAAGATTGGATTTTTAAGCAGAACCATGAGCCCAAATGGTATGCAAAAATCAATATTGGTTGCTTGAAAGAGAAAAACTTCCAAATTATATAATGATCGTTGCTTTTTCCTCAGTTTATTTCAAGTGAGCAGATGTGGTGTACTTAAAACTAAATAATAAGGAAGAAAACAAAGATAAATGGGAAACAACCTAATCCACGGGGTTTGTATGTGTGAGTGGCATTAAGTTTTATTATTTCAATAAAATAAGTAAGAAAATCACTGTTTTAAATTAATTTTTTAAACTATGCATTATATTTCACTTCATGTTCGTACATATTTTTTTTAATACAAACCGGATAGTTTTTCTCACTTCACTGCTAAAAAACAATCCCGGATGAATTTTATTTTTCCGAATTCATATAGTATGCACTTTATTTTTTCTGATAGAATCCGACAATTAAAGCCTCACAGGGAAAAACAACCTGCCATTCTAATCGAACTGGACACGAAAACAGAGTTGGATTTGACAGCGCGCCGCGTATTACTTTTCTGGAAAAACATCCTTCCCTTTTTACCTGAGGAGCTTAGATGCTTCAATGAAAATCCTTGTACAAAATAGTGTTTTAACCAGGAAAACGTTAAAACCTCCTAGCTACACACGGGCGTGTCAACACAGTGAAAAGTGGGATTATCGAGAATGCACTAGAATTAAAACGTAAAAGTGCACCGATAACGGGGAATGTTTTATTCATTTGTTAGAATTAAAACGAGCTGTACTGACCTAATTATTTAAATTTACTTGATGGTGTTTTTGGATCCACTAATTTCAAAAGATTTTTAAAAAACCCAATTTGTGATGTTCCTTACTAGTGCCCAGTACACCTTTAATTTGGTCAAAAAACAGTTATTTCGAGGTGAAATATACCGGCGAAAAAGTACGATTTAAAATGTGGATAGTATATAGTGTGTGGTTATAAACGCTCCTTCGCCAAATTTCCTATTATACTCGTAGAAAATATGGCAATGTTCAATAGGCGGATTTGCTGAATAATCCTGAGTGAACTTCTTTGCACCAAATTTTGTGTAAATCATACGAAACATTTAAAATATTCGTGAAAAATTAAAACCTCTCATAGTTTTCATAAGTTCTAGATGATAAACGAAATTGGAAGGTAAAGTCATTCACCTTAAACTTCTCTCCTATATGAGGAATTTTAAAGAGCCCTGTATACGTCATCATTAAATTATTTTTAATCCTGAAATATTCATTCTTGTTACGTGGTAAAAGCTGCAATTTACCAACCAGCTGATTGATCCCTTTTGTACATCGCGTTACTAATGACGATTGATATTTTGTATGAACAATCGTTTGGTATTGATTACGAGGGTGTGACAAATTAGTATTATTCAGACCTCTGATACGTTATCATATTCCTCTTTGACGCCTTTTTGGGAGTGATCAATTGGAAAATAATCATTATCAATTCTACGAAATGACAATTTTCCACAATTCGACATTACTCATATAAACTTGCACATGGCGTAGATTGTAACTCACGAGTCATAACGTTGTCTCCGTGAAACGGCATTATCTCCTTCCTGTGCACAACTGTATATATACTTTGTATTTTATCTAGACTGAAATCACTCCTGCAGGATAGTGGAACATTCGTCGGGAGTAATGGGAGTAAAAATGGGCAACCACTTAAACCGGCGCTAGTTTTAGTTTTAGTTTTTGTTTATGCGGCTCCCAACTTTAAACAGTTTATTTTTCCACCGTACAAACGCGCTTCATCAACAAACTAACGACCGCTTAAGAGGATTTAGAGAGCAAGAACGCCGGTCCTGAGACATCAACTATATTAACCGCACATCGTTCGAATCGAACAGCGATACCATTAAATGCATTTTAAGTGAAGCTTAACTACTTACAAACTTCGCTAATTACTGGTTGAGGGGGTAGAGGAAAATCCTCGGGGGAAACAGGGGCACACCTCAAAATGCGGCTCAGCCTAGATGGGAGTACGCGAAGCACTCTCACCTTACGTGTTCGTATGTTAGCTTAATTCCCTATGGTTTATGGGGTTCCATAGGTGGCACGAAAGTACAAATACACCAAATCACTCTAACAAGCGTGCATCTATAATTTACACGGTGCTCTAGTTAATTTCAATCCACCTCCTCTAATTATACAATAAACTAACCTGTTTCGTTAATGTAGTCCCGGTAATATTATTAATTATTCCTTTGTACCATGAACCTCTTTAAGGCACTTTTTACAACTCGTAGGCTATATGGTTACTTCTGCTCTTTGTGCTATAACTTATTCAACATGTATCTCTTACACTAACCTGCGTTGTTAATACATTTTTAATTAACTAATTAATTAATCTTTTGTGCTTTCGATATACCTAACAAGGCAATTTTTTTAAAGTAGTTTTGAAGCATGGTCTGCGGTGGTATTAAGTCGCGACCAAGTTTTCGTCCTCAAGTCGTATTCATTAAATTCCCGGCATCTTTAACAGAAGCTTTCCTTCTAATGTTTATCTTAAGAATTTTAAGGCATCTAAACGCAATAATTTTCTTCCGATTTTCGGCGTTCCGGCGGCGCCACTGATCTCGTTCCTTAACCACATACACACACATGCTTTGTTATATCATGAATTAGAGCGCCCTTATCTCGTGTATAAAGGCAAAAGTCGCATGCTTCATTTACATGTGATGATATAAATTGCTGGTTTCGCCTGAATTTATTAAGTTGGCAGCACGGTATTATGTTGAATAATTATTAGAAGAGCTAACGGGTATATTAAAATATTCGCAGTTATTTACGGTGGCGTTGTGTAACGTTCTGAAAATTCGGGGGTGTTAGGCTACATCGGGCCCGTCACTAGAAATGAAAGCGGGGAAAAATCGTTAACCCGAGAGAAAATTTAAAAAACTGCGACAGCATGAATCTCCATTTCTTCGATAGCGGAAGAACCCGATCCCGTCATGTAATTCGACACGTGCATTTCGGAATTCACATTTCAGAGGCTTCTAATTTGTCGATAAATGATATTTTCGAGATCGGATTTCAGCTTAGCGGACCACACATTGACGTTACGTGGTGAACTAAGCACATGTATTCCAATCCCTAGGTACATAAACACACCGATACATTATTGAATAAGTTTATTAATGTATTCACAGTTTAACGGGTCTGTTTCGGGGGTACGGTAAATTATATCAGCAACGGGATCGGTTATACATAGTAGATGGAAAAATAGAGGAAACAATTTTCCAAATGCTCAGATACGATTTCGTACAACAGCCATCTTGCTTTGTTTCTAATTTTTTCCGTGTCTTTTTTTAAATTTTATATGGAGTAGTTTATAGTTCAAAAGTGTAACAGTGTCAAAAGACATAAACTACCCTTCATAATTAAATTTTTTTTACTGTTTTCCTATATCCTTATGACAAAAAAATCTTATTTTTGGCCCCAAAGTGACGTTATATTTTGAGGGGAATAAAGGGACTTGGCTAATATAATATGCACTAAAAATGTAATTCCGTGAGTTATAGACGTTAAGATACCGGACGTGTTATAATAAACTAAGAAAGGTCCGCCACAATTTTTTTTACTGGCCTATAACATCCCACTATTGAGTTTTCAAGGAAAAAAGTGAATAACGCCATGATAATAAATTTTTAAATAGCAATGAATTAGGAGAGGAGAGTGCTGTAAAAGTCTAAAAATTAATTTTACCAAAACACGACAGGTTTTTAACAAATTTCAGAAAATCTAAAATTATAAACATTGATGTGATTAAACCTGCCTAAACATGATTTTCTTTTCACTACCCGAGCGGCAGCGACTCATGATTAGCAGGTCACCAACAACTTTTTTCAAGTATGTTTCGAAAGCTACTTGAGTGGTCCGTAGTTTAAACATTTAAACGGCAGTAATAACCAAAGATGCATTTACGAAAAATTGGTATTTTGCATATTTTATGTGGTTTTAAAATTATGTGCATATTTTTTTATAAATGTGCATAAAACGCCTAAAATATTAACATTACAGTTTGACTAAAACTTGGAAATCATAAATCATATATTTTTACTTTCAAAATTATTAAGAAAAATCTGGATAAGCAGTTCAAAAGTCCCTTGGTAATGACGAAAATTAAAATGATTAGGATCACTATTAACCATAGTCTCTTTTATGGTCGAAAATCAAAAAAAGTGTGATAGAAAAAATAATGGATTACAATTTATTTTTGAAGTGACCGAAATTCTAAAGTAGCACTTTTAACACATCAGAAATATCTCTTCTTGAAATATTGTCGAGTTTGAAAAACGTCCCCCTTGTATCAATTGATGTGTAAAGGGGTTTTCCAGTTTATAAATAAATACAAACAGATGGTTGTTTAGCGTTTTTATAATTATTTTGTATTTCAAGAAATTCCATAAAAATACCATCTTTCCTTTTTTGCATATTTGTTTTTTTGCACATATGAAACAAACATACTAACCATTAACGTAGACCAAGAAACATAATGTATGATACGGACCCTTTTTAAAAGAACTTATTTCAAAGTAAGTTAGAAATTTTTCCTTGAACAAAACATGTCCTCAGAGATGTCATAGCAACAATATGAAGAAAAATAATACACGAAATAGTAAGTTTACCTTTTCGAGTTTAGGCAAAAACAGTCCTGGAATTTATGAACAGTACTTTTATTTCCTTTTTCCAGATTTAGTGTTTCATTACACCACTGTCTCCTTTTTCTTGTTTGATGCCAATTGGATGCCTTTGTCATTTCTGTCATCCATTCAAGATTTTCCAGTCATCTTAACCTTTGAGATATGTGACACAGTAATTCTCTCGATTAGGTCGCATTTAAATTTTTCGTGGATTCACCATCACTTTCGGTATTAATTTACTATCCCACGTATGTCAATAATTTATGACTGTCTGAATGAGTCTCCATACACGTGGTACTTCGAGCGACAATATCAAAGCAAATAGAAATTCTAACGAACCCCTCTCAGACACAAAAACTTTGTTTATTTTCTAACAAAACAATGAGGCACTTAGGCCAGGCATCGCATAACCCGGCGACGATCTTTTATCAAAAAGAATGGCGCGGAGGCAGAACAGCTCTTCTCCGTCTACTCTTTTATGTCTCGAGTTGAGGTTCTATGTTCTATTTAAGATTCCTCACGCCACCAGTATTATATAAATTACCCCGTTAAATACTTAATTGTGTACTTACAAGCGACTTAGGAGTATTGTAGACGTCGTAATTGGGCAAAGGGGAGTTTTCGGAATAAAAATGATTAATGGGCGAAATAGGTGATGGAACTTGATAAAGTGCAACTAAAGAAGGAAGAAGCCGGAGAATTCACTTAAGTAGATTATATCTATTAGGTGAAAACTTGCAAGTCGATAGATTAAATCAAACTGCACACAGAGGGAGAGAAAAATATAAACACGTTCCAGCAGACATCGCATTTTGAAGTAATTATTGCATACTCTGGAAAATTTCTTTTTTACGGTCTTGAGTTAACCGTTCATTAGACATTTTTTACACATTTAATATTTTTATGTTGGAGTGAAAAATCCAGCTAAAATGAAATCCCAGCATTTTTAGGTTTAAAATGTGGCAGAGGACGCATCACTTTTATGAAACCGAGGGTATAAATTTTACTTAATTTACTGTACGCCCATTAAAGAATATTATGTTCTGAATGCGAGCAATTTACTGGAAGGTAAACATAAACACCGTATCCTAGTAATTAAAAATTTACATATAAAAATATTTCGTGAATATGTAAATATGCCGCCGTAAAAAATCTGGTTCCATTTTGAAACCTACCTTGGAATGCCAGAAATTTGGCAAGTTATGTGTCCCTTTCATGCTGCGTTCTCACTTTAAAACTTCATTTTCTCAAAGAAAAATTGTTTGGATATTTCAACGTACCGAGCAAAACATTCCTGTAGATCTCCGAAGTGTTGAGAAATCGCGACCTTTCTATAAAGTTTTTGATACACAAAAAAAATCATCCATCAGTATACCTATCATTCAGGGACGAATTCAAGGGAAAAAAGGATAATCTTTTTTCGTAGCATTGTGTTATTTTCGTATGGCTAAAAATCGATAGAGACGAACTGACCCAAAAATTCCTCTACGAATTCAAAATAAATTTTATTTACTCCACGCGCTAATTAATTCCACTTTAGCAATTGTGTGACGTGGATACAGCATATTTTTAAATGGTTTAATTGTTGAGTCGCCAATTGATTGATAGCGGGTGCGAAGAGGCTATCTAATAACTCAATACGCGGTTTATTAAGATTAACAATTAGTTTAATAACAAGGATGCAATTCTTTTTTTTAAATTTACGGAAATTTTCCACCGATAGTTCCCGGAATCGCAAAGTAATTAAATACTAAAATTGTTTGAGTCTCCTAAACTACTGGTTGTAATAATTGTTTATTTCCCAATATTTTAAAAGACTTACCTCGACGCTGGAGAAGAGTGGGACGACGCCATGATCTTGGGCGAAAATAGTTAACCAATAATGGTCTTTGGTCTCGATGTCCAGCGCAGAGAGCGTCTTAATATTTCCTGAAACAACAAAACGAACAACATAAATAAGTGCTCGCCAGAAATGGCTTCTTCAGGATTTAATACCCTCGTGAAGTAATAAAACGTGAGTTGGAAGATGTCCGCTTGATGACCAATTTTCTATTTCCCAGACGAGACAACAGAACCGTAAACCCTTGACGAGCGTTTCGGTTTCAACATTTTTGTGTAAAATTTCAGAAACATAAACATGCGAGATGTCGAATTAAATCTCGTTCTATCCTTGACATACCGAGTGGAGCTATTCTTACACTGCGAATTAAAAATAAATTAGTCTCGTCTGAAGACATAAAATCATCTATTCTAAATTTCGCAGTGTAATAATATGGAAAGAAAAATGGCCTGTCACAAGTCTCATCTAATTCGTTTAATTGAAATATGTTATTGTGAGTAAGTTGTCACATAAGATTTAAGCCAAAACGAATTTAAAAAAATGTCCACAATAATTATGAAATTAATTAAATGCCCTTCATTTCATTAAAGTCTTCTCAAAAGAAGCTTTGCTTTTGGTATTACAGAGCCTCGAGTAATAATCTCCTTATCGTTTTGTTTCCCAGGCGTGCTTCTATATACGCTTGTCTCGCCCTACACCTCAATACAATAATATCCGTAAACTGTAAAATCGTTATAAATTTTAATCACCTGAAGCCGAGAGATTCGCACGTATATTCCACATTACATTTAAAAACTCCCTAAACTATGCAATGATAAACTCTGAAAACGAGTTGCCTTTTACAGAACGAAACTCTAACTTCCATTCCCATTACGTTTATAATCATTTAACGCCCAAAGCAACTGGAATGCAAAATAAAGCAAGCAAACGCGAGAATGCAGATTCATCGCTGTGGAACAATTACGTTTCATGAAATTAACATCAAAGACATCAGTTCGTTTAATCAAAACAGGTAAAAGTTGGAAAGTTTTAACTCTCTACCTTCATCTTTCGAGTTGATGCCACAAATTTACATTCTCATTCTAAAGATGTAACTATGTTGATTAAGTTTCTAAGCCCCTTTGATACCCTTTGTCTACAGCAGTTCTTTAAGGAAATTGCACAAATATTTGAACGAATGCGATGAATAGCGCCATATTTAATTTGCTCGAAAGTCAGTTGCTGGGTGAGATCAATTAGATTGATACTAACTGACTTATTCTAATTTTCCCTATGCAAAGCTACGATATCGTTGATATTCAGCAGAAGTTTTCTCGTACATATTACGAGTATTCAGGAAAGAGTCATACATCTTCATCGTATGCATAGCCTACCAACTTCTAAGTTTTCTGGATTGCGCCCAAAACACTTTAATATTTAAAATTCTGTAACCCTTAACCACGGTGGTGCAGCATGCTGGCCATTATTTAAGCATCAGCAGTTACTACTATAATCCTTCTTTTTTCGTCTTTCCTTCCAACCTATTCGCACGAAGTTAACGTTCTGCAAGACTAATTTGTTCGACTGAGCGACTCAAAAAAAATCTGATGGAAACGAGGAAACAAAACCCTTGCTAACAACGTAATGCTCAGTATCAGGGTAAGTTTAATTGATTGGGAATTGACCGAAATTGATTGGAAACGAACTGAATAGGGTAAACGGGACAAAAACTCTGAAACACCGTCGAATTAGGTTATGCTTATGAAATCGTCCGTTGAATTTCCCCATCAGATTGAACTTTATATTTCGTCTGTTGGTTTGCACAGCTGTGTAACGTTTTCGTTTTTAACCTTCGCATGGATATATAGAGCAACAAACAAGCCGTGCATCGCATTTATTAATAACATTTTTCAAGTTCATCCATTTAAAACGGCAGCCGAAATCATAAAGAACCCCTCCCTCATTGTACTTCACCTTAAGTTCGGTAAACTTTGGCCCTTATGAAATACGTAACGCTTCAAGCGAGAATTCATATTTCAGGATTAAACGATCTTTTGTTTTAACGAGAACGGTTTTAGGTAGAAATTTTTGGTGCAAGGAGCAAGTTTCCACTATGAGCTTAACAGCATATCTTAGCATTAAGTATATTTATGGTGTACATTACATTCGTATTAATCTTATCCATAAATCGGAATATTTACTGGTCTTCACATTCTCGCCTCTTCAGAAATCCATGCGTATAATGAAATTTGTTGTTAATTCTCACATAATGTAAACGACTATATTTAAAAAAAAAAACGTTATGAGAACGTCCCGTTCGACTTAAAATGTAAGCTGTTGCCTTGCGTTAATGTGGAACTTTGTTACTTGTTTATCACCATATTCGAAAGTGACAATAACACACGTCTTTTGGCTTATTCTTGGCTGTTAACGGGGCAATTCGCTGGTGTTTTACAGCTCCATATATTTTTCAAAACGCTTGTTCCATCGCTACGAAAATAGCAAAACAGTTAAGTATTTATTGCAGCGGTAGTAATCAACTCGGCTATGACATCTGCTGGATGGCAAAGGCCTAACTATAAAATTGTTTACCCTAATTTACAAAGTTGAAAATTGAAACTGGAGTGCAAAACGGATTAGTACCAGTAACACGACGGTCTGGTTGAGTTTTAGTTGGATATTGGGGTAGTTTAGATTAACGGTTTCCCTCGTTAATCTTCCGACTAGGGTGCATTATGTATTTCACTTTCCGCGAATTTGGATACGGCTAATCCTCGTGGTTCTTTGTCATAGTACACATGCACCTTTTTATTGAAAAACCTTATTTCACGATATTTCAAAGAGGAAACGAACCTGTTTTTGCTGGATGATGTGAAAGACGACCGCAGATAGCAACGCAGCAAGAGCAAGAGCAACAACGTCTTTCTCAAAAGCAAATAACGGGTTTATGCATTTGTGCATTCGAGTTTGGATGCGAGCTGTCTCAGCTCGAGGGCAATAACATTTGTTAGATTCATAAGGACGCCACGGAGAAGAATTTTCGATTGTGATTCGGTATTTAGATGGAGCGGAACGACCGAAAAAGGAACATGCAAGTATTCTCCGAGTCTCATACGGTAATACGCTGCTGCGATCAATACGTTCATAAGGGATCGAACGATAGTAAGTACGCTTGGAGAACATTGAGAAAAAATTGAAGTTGTATACCAAGCAGCGTGTTTCGAAAAGTTTGCAACATATGGAAAACTTTTCTATTACACATTTCTCAAACAATTTCACTTCTGGCAAAACTTTCTGTATCCCATAAAACACATATTACAATCAGAGCCCAAAAACTTTCGACCAAATATAGTGAGATTCAAAAAAACATACATGGGAAATTGACTTTAACAGAAATTACGTCCTTATTTACGAATACACCACCAACATTATTCGTATCAATTGTTAAATATTTAGTTATTCCTAAATATAAAACCACGGAGTTATATATATATATATATATATATATATATATATATATATAAAAGAAATATTTATTACCATTAACCTACATATGTATCATCAGGTAAAATAGTGTCATTGGATAATTAACGAAAAGGAATAGAATCAAGTTATTAAATTAACAACACGTAAAACACAAAAATTTCCATGTATCCATGGGAATATTTTCTCATATTTTAATAGATGTGATTAAACTGGTCTGTCGTTAATATGTATGTTATGCATATTACTCGTATTATTATTATTATTATTATTATTATTATTATTATTATTATTATTATTATACACAATGTTAAAATTATTATATATAGTTATGATTTCAAAGAAAATAATAATGCCGTTTTGGAATTTGGAAATAACTTCTGAAAGTATGAAATATTCTGTCAGAAATGTAAAGTGTAAAGTGCCCTTTAGAGAAAATTTATTTAAGATTATATAACTTTATTATACATATTCGACAGTAGAATAAATATTTGTAGTAGTAGACAGTAGAATAGACTAGTGTCTAAACACCCCTCCTCTTTCTCTCCTCATCCCTGCTTCCTATATTTTTGGTTGGGAAACCTTTCATTTTTACCACAAATTACTTAAAACTGCTGTATTATGAATAATTCAATTTAGCTGTAACGTTAAACTTCATCTAGTTGTAGTCACAGCAGCACTAAATCATGATTAGTTTATCTTCAGAAAGAAGTCCATAACTCGACGACAGCAGACAAGGGATGTTTTTCCATAAAGCACAATAAAAGACTATCAGTAAATTTTTAGACCTACAAGACCCTTTCCTAGATATGTAAAGTCAAAGTAACTAATTTCACAATATCTAACCTTGGCACCTTGTCATTTTACCTCCCCTCTCAATGCAGTTTTCTAAGCTTGATAGCATAAGAACTATGACGACATAAAGAAAAAAGTTATTTTCCTTAGATTTCCCTATTGGGTGCCTTAAGTTTTTTCTGCTAACGATATCGAAAAGGTGTTTGTATGCTTGAAATTAGCTTAGCATTGTTACAATTTGTGTATAAACCAGTACTTAGGTTATTTTGTTGAATATAACAAATTTAACTTGAATATGATAAGGGCAATTCCCAAAAGTTTAAAAATTTGGTCTCTTTTGTTTTTCGCTCTATCGACAAAGGCATATGTATATTACTGTTCAAAAAAACAAAAAGCAAACACTTTTTTGAATTTTTTCCCTAATAATGTTTCTCCTTAATGTGCATTTCCCCCTTTTTGAATCTCCCCTGGCCTATTTCACTAACACATTTCGTTCGCTTCGAATTTAAATTTGAAACATTTTTTTGCATTTTAATACTGTGCCGCGTTGAGGATTCGCTGTTGTTTATCGACTGATCAACGTTCCATCTTTCTCTAGAATCTAATTAAAATCTACTCAGTTTTTATTATAACTCAATAAAATAAAATTGTAAAATTTTCTACTGACATTTTCGATTCATGATAATTTCTGAATCTATTCACAAATGGACGGACGTTTCATTTTAATATAATTTCTCGTAATAAATGACGGACTTTTTCAGAATTCAATTTAAGAAAACATAGAGATTTTATAACCACATAAATCTTCATAACACACAAGCAACATAAGGTAAAACAGGGAGAAATGACGAGGCGGGAGAAACGACGCAGCCCGGTAATTCGAGAAATCGGTGCACATGGCATCAGTTGCCAGAGTTAAGTACATGCAGCCGCTCTACTCTTGCCATTCAGGAAAAATCGGGATGATAATGCATGACTTGCGAGATGTTTAATGATATATGATTGGCAAGTAACATAAAAGTTTGCAAGGTACTTAGTTTGATCTATTGTTTATCAGCAATCCACTAAATGAAAAATTCACAAAGCAATCGCCATCTCTTGAAATTTCTTGGAACCTAAACAAGTGCGTCATCTATCCCATAGTTTTGGGATAGATAACACTTAACGTTTCGGGATAGATGGCGCATAACAATTTTTTATTTTTAGACTCAAAATTCGTAAGGGTACAAGAGGGCAATGGACACGGGAGATCTTGAAGAGAACTGTGGAAGCTGTGCTTCAAGACAAGTTCCCCATCGGATAAGCCGCTCGCACTAATAACATTCCTGGTAGGACACTATTTGCACGCCTAACAAAACAAAAATGTCTCAAGGGTAGCAGTATGGGTGGAGCATCATTTTTGGGCGAATATGAAGAAAGGAAGCTGTGTAACCTCATCCAAAAATTGCAGGCCTCTTGTTTTGCATTTACGTGTAAAAATTTGAGGTTGACAGCTTATAATCTAGCATGACATGGCTTAATTAATAATGGCTTAAGCCGAATTACTTATTTAACTTAGTTAAATAATTGATTTTAGTCTCGACAGCTACAATAAGGATGAAAGCTTGTATAAACATCTAAATTGACGACGCAATCAAAAATTTGAAAATCTATTTCAGATTTCCTAAAAATAAAATCACTGCTTTGACTTTGATTGCTGTCTTAGTTTGAAATAGTTGAATGTTGAGTTACTGTGTTTTGTAGAACCTACCAAAATGTGACAAAAAGAAAGATGGTTTAGCAGTCAAATAGTTCAAATTTGAGAGTAGAATTCGTATAATTTTTGTATTATTGAAAGTCTTAACATACAAATTTCTATTCTCTTAATAAATTTAAGGGTGGAAGTGAATCTCGAGTGAACGAGGTTTTGTTTTAAACATATGCGCGCATCTCCGAAATCATTTTCCCTAGACGTGATAATATCAAAGATACAATTTGCGCAGACTCGAGCAGCACTCGATGTAACTCATACATTCATTTTTTTACAGGCAACGTGCATAATCCTTACGAAGCTTTCAGCAGCTTCATTTGGTATTCCTTCGAGATAGTCGTGCGTTTTTCCCTTATTTTTTCCACGCCGCGATGTATTGTTAAGGTTTTCCTCAGCCTTGAACTGCGCAAAACAATTAGCAAGATCACCTCGTTCCCCACGTGGGCCCCGGCGACGTGGGGGAAGTTTTCCGTGCGTCGCGCGGAATTCGTACCTGTGGAATTATATCAGTGACACACTCGGAGGGAAAAAAAACTATAAATCATAGGGGAGAAAACTGCCTGTTTTCCGCGATGCGTCCTCGAGCGGCGCCCGGCAACTTGCCGAAAGAATTAGTGGCGCGTTTTCTCCTGGTTAATATTAGAAATGTCGAGGTAATTTCGTATAATCAATGTCAGAATTTTATTACGAAATTTACGAAAATTTATCTTCGTTTTTTTTTAATAACAGACGGCACAGGGAGGGCGGAAAGGGTTCGGAGCCGAGAGAAAATCTTCCACGTTAATTTTCCGAACGTGCGTTAAACAACGTTCGTGTACGTTAATTATCTGATACAGATTCGTATACATCTGTTCGAATTGTGCCGGCAAATTATATATTCCAAAGGAGCTTTTGCTCTAATTCCGATAGAGAAATACTCACTACATTCGTTTTCCGCTACGACTTCGACATCACACACGCACACGCTTAATAGGCATTTGTGTTCTCGATACAATACTATCAGTTTTGCTTTCATACCCGGATTCACAGCTTCTCAAACTCCAGGGCAACTTTCCGCCCTAAATAGTTGTATAAATACTGAAAACTCCCCTCACTTCTATAAATAACTCGCACTTCATAAATAAAGACATAGTTTCGGGGCAAGTTGTTTTTAAATGTTACGAAGGAGAAAAATCCGACAGCTCCGCATCTTGTTTGAAGTTCAAACAAAGAAACTTGGATTTCACGACGAAATTGTTAGAACCTTTTCGGAAAACAGCTTAGAAGTGAGTGAACTATTACAGTTTTATGGATTGTAGAGGGTCGTTCAAAAATCTGGAACGTCCCCAATAACTCACACAATAAATTGTTATTAGCGAAACGTTTGGACAGCTTGATTTTGTATTTTGAATTTATATAGTTAATGTTTACAGTGGCGCACAGTGACAAAGTATTTTCCTAAAAGTGCATAACAAACTTTTTGCACGCATACATGGATTTTGCATGGATATATAGTAATGAGTAAAGTAAAGGTTAGAAAATTATTTAAAGATTTTCCGACCACTTTCTCTCCTTGTATTTGAAACGGTGGCTTGAGTGACAACGCAATGGACAAAGAATGACGTTGTCAACTGGATCAATTTCCAAGTGGGGAATTTTTATGTAGCGGAGTTAAAGAAACTGGTGAAAAGAACATAGAACTAATCGAATAGCAATTATGGAGAACGTGGAGCAGGAAAACTTGAAATGACAATAAAAATCTTTTTTTGTGAGTCTATTTGAATATGCCTCGTACATAAGAAAGGGATTTAAAAAAGTCATAACAGTTTTTAGAGCGTTTTTCCCACATATGCCACATATATACATTTGTAAATCTTGTTATGTCCTTTATAACCGTATAGTTTAATCGGGGGCGCTTTCAAGAATATTGGGAAAAAACGAAAAACGACAATCAGTAAACATGAAAAAAGCCTCACTCGATTTTAATAGAATACTACAATAACTAGAAAAGACGTTTCAGTTTTGAACTTAATACATTAAGAGGTGTCGGAAATATCAACTGCCATAGACAAACACACACAAAGACTTCCAAAAATATGTTTTCTCCGAATCAATTAACAACCTCTTAGAAAATCTAAATGCAATATCGACCCTTGTAAATGACTGTCAAAGCTTCTTCAATCGCATGGGCCACACTGTACATGAGCAGAAAGTGTTACAATGAAGTTCCCTTCGTAGTGGACGCGAATGTTACTAACTTTCCGAAAGATTAAGTATCGCCCAATCTAAACTGCATATTAACATCTTTTATAAACAGTTCGTCTTACAGGATTGTATTACGTGTTTAGACAGGTCCCCGCCATTTAAACTTACTCCAATAGCAATGAATACGTCCCGGAAAACTTCTTGGTCTGAAAGTTTTTTCCTCCTCTTTTCCACATCGACTTTCCGATAAGATAGGGGTCTCGTACGAGACTGGAATTCCGACGCGAGATGTTAACTGGAACACATTTCGTGAAGTAATCAAGTTATAAAATTTTATATTTTTGTCGGGAAAAGTGCCCATTATATACCAGAAATTTTAATGATGGTACGTCTACGTTATTATTTCAGGTTAACGAATAATTCCGCAGAAACTGTACAAAAGTGGGAGAAAACTGGAAACGAGAGGTCATACAGTGGAAAATTAAACAGCGACGACTGCTTTTCAGCAGGATCAAAAAAATTATCGACATCGCGTCTGTTTCGTTTGGTAGACATCAACTTTTCGCTGAGTGATCTGCGGTGATTTTCTCGCTTTGTACACGCTTTTGTTAGACAGGAAACTTAAGGGCATCATGATTGATGGAAAACTACGAGAGGGATCGTTAAACGTATAGCGGAACAGATGAAGTTTGCCGGCAAATGACGTGCAAAATATCTGGCGAGAAAATTTTGCCAGGAAAATGAAAGAATTGTCCCACCCAAAATTTGTCTTTCGAATAATACGCCTCGCAGATCATCAGAACATCAATCAAGTACTCTGAAAAGTATATGGAAGAATACACATACGCTGGCATATCGTGCGTTTGTAATCAATAGGTTATGGGAAGTGGGAAGAAATTCTAATTTTCGGCGAAGGACCGTAAATACTGTAAAATATGATATTTTATTCCTAAAGTTGATTACTTACGATAAACAGTATTCTATAAACTGAACGTAAAAACTTTAGCTGGGAAGTTTGTGACCGTTTAAGAAATAAAGCTACACATTTCATTGAACAAATTACATTATTAACACTTATTAAGTGTTTCATCAAATGTTATTTAATACTACGTAATAAGTGGGTGTGTTTATATAGCCCGATATAGGAGTTTTCGCCAATAAATTCACTTGGAATTGGGCCATTAGCAAAAGCGTCCTCGTTTTCGTCAATTCCAGGGTATTAATCACTTACTGATTTCCCTGTTTATTTCAAGATTTTATTGCTATCGCAAGTAAGCAGAAAACACCGTTAATATCTTATAGCACCATAAACCATATTGTACTCCCAATTCCGCTTGCCGATAACTATAATTGTGCTACGAAAGAAGGCAAGAATGTTAAATTTGAAGGGAATAAATTTCACAGGGCTAATGTCTTGATAACACGGAATCGTCCATTCTTTATGGACGTCTAGGGTGCTTTCATTTTAATTTCCTCGGTCAGAGGAAATCTTACGAGATAAGCAAGGTCGCCTTCCGGTACAGCCGCTTTACTTCCTTTTCGCTAAAATTAAGTAAAACACTGTTTACGAGAAATATTCTGAAGTTCAACGACACTTATTACAATGGAGCTAAGGTATCGATCTCATTATAAAAGATTTATGAATTTTTCATGGATATTGATTAGAATAGGAAGGCTGGCAAGGAACGGAAACTTAGTTTACCATATAAATGCTTCCTAACGTAAAGTTCAAACACGATATCCCATATTCTTACCTACAAAATATTTCATACATATCAATCAATAATTATTACTGTTTAGATACAGCAGTATTAAAAATTGATTCAAAATGTATATTCAATGCAAAAGGCTCTGATTTTTAATCGTTACAGATCATTTGTCCTTAGCTGATGTGATTTAGTTTCCAAAAACAACCAAAAACGTGAGATTTCAATAAGCATTCAATTTTCACAATAGGCAGTTTAAGCAATAATCTGAAAAAATAGTGTTTTCACATGTAATTTAAAGGTACATAAAAAAAGTTACGACCTCATAAATCTCAACACAACACTCAAGTCGCTTCTGAAAAGATGTTTCATTCCAGCCGACCAAACGTGTCACTCTCACGTTGTGAAATGTGATGACTTTGTAGTGGGATCATTACAGGTTTAATCCGCTGGAATGAACACTTGCAAAGATATGTTTTTATAATTTCTTAAATTAACCCTAGAAACGTGACAGTTAAGATCTGAATACCAGAAACATCCTCGTGATTCCACTAGCGTATCGGAAAGTTGTTCCTTCTATTCTAAAATCTATCCTACCTATTTATAAAAAAGGAGATCTGAATTCTTCAGAAAACTTTCAACATAAATCAGTACTCTCAGTTACCTTAAAGATAATTAAATGGAAAAATTCATTAACACGGGCAGTATACGAGTCTCTAAAGGCTCTACCCTTGGTCCATTATTATTAAATATATATATATATATATATATATAAATTATTCATCTAGCACACACACCATGACCCAAGATTATTCTATTCGTTAACGATACAACTTCTCATATATAGCAAATAATACAGATGATGTATCGGAAGGCCCCATGGTTGAACAACAAGAGCTGAAAAACGGTGCAATGCCAATAAACTATAATTAAATACAGAAAAGACGAATAAGGTGGTTTTCACACTAAAGAAGCATGTTAATATGTCTTAGTAATATAGTAAACTTCTTAGATATAATAGAGGCATTATGTTAACAATCTGTATAAAACATTAAGTAAATCATTCGGCATCACAATATATATTGGTATAATTGTTAGAAATAAAGAAAAACAAAGAAAAATTTTCAATGTATGCCATTGAAAAGTTGCAAAGTAAAACTCAAAAATATTCTACAAAAAGCGTTTATAAATTTCGTGCAATTATGATTTAATATTTCGCCAGAATTAAAGAAAAATATTGTCAGGAGTTATGTCCAGTCGCTGTTCTGTTTGGTTTACGAGCAATTATTTTCAAATTCATTACAATAGAGCGTCCTGGAGCATTCATTTTGTAACAAATACATGTTTATTACATATTTTCGCAACTCGTTTAATAAATTTTATTTGATTATTATGTAGAAATTCGAAGTTAAATTTAATTGTTGATTTCATTTGATGCGTTAACATTGAATCACATAAAAGTTAAACAGTCATTAAAAATAAATACAGTAAAAAGGCGCTAGAGGGAAATATTGCCGGCTATATGGATTTATTATTGATGAATATGTATATGAACGTGTTCACAGTGCAAATATTAAATAACACGTTTAGTGTAACACTTGGTTTAACTTTACTGTAATATTTTTTTAATTTTAACTTATATTGGTATGATTACATTTTTATCATCGGAAGTTAATTAACTGAGTATTTCAATTTTACACAGTAAACGATTTTCGCCGTTCAGCATGTCTAATACTATTGCATACACTTTTATTTCAATTCCACTTTGAAACTATAGCCACATAAATTTGTTTGTTGAAGACTAGTAACTTTGAAGACCGGTCTAATAAATGTCGAAGTATTCACCAGGATTTATAAATAATGGTTTTGAAAATTACCTTCTTTATATTTGTCCGTATTAAGTAAATTCCCAAAAACCTCATAATTTGAAATTCTTTATAAATAACACATTTACTTTATGATTATACATCCGATAATTCCCAGGAGATAACAGTTAGGGAGCCCATGAAATACCTATGTAAGTGTATTATTTTTATTATTAATCCCATTAGTCGAAAGTTAACCACGTGATACACTTTTGTAAAAAAGCAGCTTGTAAAGAATTACTGGTTAATAAAAATATATTATTACGATTTCGTAATGATATTGATTGTAAATTGTACTAAAATTGAAATGCATTTTGCCTTAGTGTATATACCTATTATATGACTAATATATAACCATAGTTTCGTAGTAGGCAATGTATGTTTTTGGAAGTATATGGTATAGCGTAATGGATCCTGTGGATCCTACAATTCTTTTCTATTTCAATGTGAATATAAAATGATGAGCTATTGCAGAAATAGGCCCAAAATATCAAATCACTGTCTACTTAGGTGAAACGATACGTAGTGTCTTCATTACAGCTTATGACATGGTTTCTACTGGATTTTGTTGTAAGTGTGTTACCTGATGTGTGCAAGACATCACAGGTAAATAAATAGGGATTGTATTTTCCACACAAATCGATTAATTTATTATTTCTTTGATTGGTGATGTAATCTTTGTGTGCCATCGGGGAGTTTAAAAAGTTAAAATGTTTTTACTTTATTATACCAGTCATGTGTCCATGAATATAAATTCCTAATGTTAATTACCCGGTAATAAAACAAGCAGAATTAAAATAAGCACCGCAGAAATTAATGAAATATTTAAATGAGGGCAAATTACGAATAAATTTCTCTTTGGCGTTTGTTCTACATTAATTATTACACTGCTGATATCAGAATCAATTACACCACCGACTGAAGAGTGGCGTTTGAATCCAAATGCAAGACATTAATAAATTTCAATAAAACCTCCTCGTGAAGTAAACAATAACGAAGCAGAACGAAATCATCTACTGAATACACACACGAATCGTTCGAAATTCGCACAAAAGAAAATACAAAGTGAACATGCTCGGCCAGGCCGCGAGGTAAATGTAATGTAAATTTACATGTAGAGGATTCAAACAATGAAAAAATTGCAGACGAGAAAAGCCTAGTTATTTATCATTCTGCGATGATGTGAGCGGTAATGGTTACATAACCGAAAACGATTAGGGTCGTTCTGGATGGTTTTTTTTGCTCTGCCGGATGAAATTGCTGCGTTGCTTATGTCGTAGGAAGAGGGAACGATGTGCTGCGGTGTGCGGCTTCCGCCCTTTTTATAGAACCTTTGAATAACTATTTATTCAAAGAAATATTGTTCGTTTGAGGAGTTTGCATTGTATTCAAAATATCGGCGCTTTCGGTGGCCGCTTACTTTCCCAAATTATCTACCTGCGCACCCTTTATTCACGCGACAAATGGGGCTTGAAAAAATGCACATCAATCCGAATCGCGGACAGAATTCGTCAATTCCTCAAAATGCCGTGAGAAACTTCCAGCCAAAACCGTCTTTTTAGCGCCGTAGCCGAGTTTCCGTTCGATTCAAATTTCAAGTAGGTCGTAACGTCTAAACTTTTATATAGCTCTGCACAAATTCACGTCAAATATTCATATACTCCAACGTTACTAATCTACGAGGGAGTTTACCAAATAGCTTGAAAAGAGGATCAAATAATGAGGCAATTTGCGTTAAGTGAATAGTAATTCATGCAAGATATAGATTTTGTTTAAATGTTAATAGCGTTATGGACCGGATAAAGGTGGTATTAGGGATATTTGCCTTTATTGTACCGAAAAAATTCCCTCTTTGGATAAAAATTTCACTCACTGGGCTAACCGAGCTTACCGAATTTCTAGGGCTAGACTAAGTTCTATGTGAATGCTATTTGGTACGATTGTGAATCTATGTGAATGCAATTTAAATCAGTGCCCTGTATCCTTGATTAAAGTTTACGAATTGATTGAGAATTTACAACAATATAAAATTGAATTCGTAACCTCCGAGTGTATCAAGGATTCATGTTGATTCTAAGGATACACATCCGTTTTGTATTTGCGGTTCGTATTCAAAAATAGGACCCGATCATTTACTTATTTTATGTATAGTCTCACGTCTCCGTACCTCAGAAGTCCCTCTTGATTTATCCACGTTCGTCGTTTCTCTTCAACATTTTACACGGAAGCGATTTCCTCCCAAGGAAAATCCTTTTCCAAAGCACATTTGAATTTCCTCGCACGGCATTGAGGACAATAAAATATTATTCCGGAGTCGACAACTTCTCCCGAACACTCGTCGTAACGTAAGTAAAGGTTACTTTGTTGGTTTGTACGCCATGTCAAAATTACAAGGTAAAATTTAATTTCGTGGAGAAATATGTTGAATCGCCCACTAACTTAGCAGAAAGGGAAGTTTTAGCGTGGATGGCGATGGAGGCATTTGAAAATGGAAATTGGTGATTTTCTTCGGGGATTTACGAGTTCGTGGCGACTGAATTATCCGACGCCCACGAAATCGTTTGTTAGGATGTTTAACTTGGGTTTTATGGTTAATGGTTTCACTTTAGCCATTGAACTTATTCCAAAAGTCTTTCACTCCAAAACGCTACATTTACCGAATGCACACACAGGATTTTAATATCGCCTATATAATTCAGTCATAACTAATTCATGGTGGCGAAACTCTTTACGAGTTATCTCGAGTTGCTATTCCAGTGTAAGACAACCTCTTCTTACTGAAATCAGATATTTATGTGATCAAAGATCTGCGCAAACAAAAATTTTGTTACCTATTGCATTTAAGAGAAACTTAAGCCTAAGCCACTTGCACATCTCCTGAATGAAATAAGGTGCCAACATAATTCACACGATATATGTGAATGACAAGTTTACAAAATTAAATAGGATTTTATTACAAATTATCCCTGCCCTTCCTGATAACAAATTATCGATTGAAATCGATTGTCTAAAGCAAATTATGACTAAATATATACAATTTGTAACACGTCATGAGTCTAACGGCACCAAAATATTGGTTGTTATTTCTTGTTATGCTCACAATGTGAAAGTATGTATTGTTTAGTTAGCGTTGTGAATGGGTACAAAATTTCAGAAAATATTAGTATTTTATTTAAAAATCGGTTTATTGCAAGTGCTGTGTGGTAAAGTTATAGAAGTTATTTCCATTGTTTCCCATTCCATTCGTGGACTTTAAAATTTATTTCAACAGCCACCAGTGCTGAGATTGGAGAGATATGTGGCGAAAATTAACGATTTTCATAGATTTGGTCGTCAGGTGAATATTTGATACGTATTAAAATATTAATTTGTGTTTGTCCTCCAGCAATCTAATGATAATTGTGCTTTTAATCCTACAGAACGAAAATAATTTCAGCACGGGTTACCGCTGTTTTGTTGAAAATCTATGTCTATTATGCCTCGAGCAATGCATCACACAAGCAACATAGTTGCGTACGTACATATGTATATAAAACGATGAAAATGTATAATGCATAAGTTTTGTACTATTGTGCCTATCCACCGGTAAATTAAAAGAGGTCATGGAAATACACCTCATACCTACTTTTCGTTAAAAGCACCTATCCAGTTATTTTATTGATTGATGAATGGATTTTATGTATTACCAATGAACGGATTTTATAATAAAATTCCAAACTTCAATAAATTAAATTGCTTATGGCATTGACCATTCGTCCATAATAAGTCGCTGCCTAAATATATTTTTCCAACACACTTATTTATATTTTCTAACAATTTATAAACATCAAAGTTTTTTAAATATACAATACGTTTAAAAAAAATTCTCATTCACCCTCAACCGGTAAAAAATGATTGATAATTTTTAAATTAATTTTAAAAACAATTTCGAAAAAGTTGGAACACGTCGAGGAAAAGTGAAAAAGTTGGTATTCAATACAGAAATAATTTGTTATTGGTGAATTGGTAAAACAATGGGCTATTGTTCAGTACACTATAAGAATAAATAAATAGAACGGTTTCATGAACAACAGATCACGCTCAGCAAAGTTTATTCAACGAGATTTTGCCTCACAATAAATCAAGAAGACACTTGACGTAGGTTAATAAGCATAGTAAATGAAAATTCATTGGTCCAAAATTACGTTCGAAAACAATCACACAACTAGCAAACTAGTACCAACGGTAGAAAACCAGCACAGAATCCATAGATGATCGGTCCTTACGGTTTTGGAGTAATGTAACTTTTTCGAATAAAGGGAATTATGATATTTTTAGACGTGAGTTTACCCATTTAGGCCCATATGCCTTATTACTTCTTGCTGTAAATGATACAATTTGATATAAGCACGTTAGAAAACTAGATGATAGATCTCGTGTCACCACTGACGCAGACAGTTAAAATGTCAAAAAGTAAATGGTGCCCGATTATCACTATTGACACCAAAAGTGCCTTTAACACGGCTAGCTTATGTAAAATTGTGCGTCTTGAAAAATACGCCAATATCTCAGAGCACTTAATCAACGTAATAGAAAACTATGTTACAGACCGGGTTATTACCATTGAAGACAAGCACCGGCAAAATTCATGGAGGTCCCACAGGGTATAGGGATCCCACACAGATCAGATGGTATAAAGGATGGAGAGAGGTAGGAAGAAATGAATGGTCTACCAGCTTGCCCTAATTATTGAAAACCGACTGCAACCTCCAGATTTAAATACAGTTGAACATATGTCGGAATGTTAGGGAATAAATATCAATAAGCGTTATACACTCCTAGTAAAAATTAAGTAGGTATAGCTTTGAACGAATTCTCCACAACAGAATTAAAAATGTGTCTATTCGATATTCCGCTACTTACAAGAAAAAAACAGATATCACAAGATATCCAACAAGTATCAATGCGGTTACATAACAGTATTCATAAAATGTATTCTTTTACCTATTGTGTTATTACCTAATGGGCCAAATAAATTTGTTAGGTTTATTTTTACGATCGCCTAGTGAACAATTCTATCCATTTATATTTAAATAGAATATTATGACTAATCACTGTAGTAATATCACCTGTCGATTATTACAACCGAAACGTAATATTTATTATAAATCGCCCGTTTTTATCAATCCGCCGTTATAGATCCCAACGATAATGGATTTGTTTTAGCCATTTCCACTTGTTATAGGAAATGGAAATGCCGATCAGAAAGAAAATAAGCTTTTAATCATAATGATCGGTTTTATCGGTTTTCGTGATATATTGTTGTGAGTCATGTTTCTCTTATCAAATTAACCGTAAAATTTGAAACCGCCGGAAAATTACCTCATTTTGCTAAAACATAACAAGAAAATAGATTGGGGTCGTAATCAAATTATTTTATTATATGCCGCACCTCATTTCCTCGTTTAGCATTTCGGACCGGTAAATGAAACATTTTTTATTGCTGTATGTTGAAAATGAGTTACCTACGTCACGTACTTGGGAATTATAACGGTTCTGATTGCGTTTGAGAGAGAGTAAATTTTTTTTATGAATACTTATAACATCTCATTCACGAAAGTTGATTACTGCATAGTTAGAATACTCGGAGAGGATTTTCTTTTGTGTTTATGTTCGTAATAACGTAATGCTATTGCTTCAGAACGTATTTAATTAACTTGCACTGCCACTGACTACATCTTCTTCTTTATTCTCCCCTGTTTGGTTATTCAAACAGCAAACGCCCACCCGTTCTCAACCTGTTTAAAATTTCCACGAGTTCAAAAAAGCAAAATGTGCAGCATACTTCCCTAGAACGCCCGAATGTTTTATATTATTATTGATGTCGAAACCTGTAACGTAAACGACAGCTTAAGAACAGTTCCGTTCTAAATCACTTCTATGAAATTGTTAATAATTCTTTTTTCGTTCTGCGACTATTCCAGCTACAAAAGTAAAACTATGTCAGCCCCAAACTTAATAATGGGTAAAGTTTAAAGATCCGTAACTCCATCAGTCCCATGAATTTTAAAATGTATTAAAAGTTTCGAATAGCATTCATTTTTATTCGCAACTCTTGTTAACATAATGCCACTGGATTTTTGAATAAGGGTTTACAACGTGATGTCATGAAAATTGCTGAAGCGAAATGTAATGAAATTTCGAAACGTCCCTTTCACAACGAATTCATCCTGAAAAACACGTAGTAGCTAAATATCAGAAAATCTCCCAGCGGTAGCTTTATATGCATTTCAAGAGTAACTTGCTCTATTCAGACTTTTCCTTCGTATTTTTTTTATCAAATTTAACAGATGATTTAACCAGTCTTCGAATGCTAAACACGCTGTTCCTTAACACTACCCGTCCTCTCTTTGATGTCGCAGTGAATACTGATAAAAGAAGGATTCAGATTAAAAAAAGCTTTTACCTGATATATTAGCTCTGGAAATAAAAATCTGAAGCTCGGAAAATAATTACCAAGCTGTTAGGTTAGGTAAGTAGGAAAAATTCGAGTTTTTTTTTTTTTGATAGGATAAGAAAGCAATTTTTCCGGGAAAAGTTATCTTTTATGAAATAAATTAAGCTGTCTCATACATGAATTTCGCTCTGGGGAGAATATATTAGTAAAATGCTGTAATGCACTGTAAAAATAGACTCAGTGAGTCTCATATACGAATCGAATGGTAGAATTTTCCGTTTAATATTGCAAAATATCATATATTGTTTTCACATTAGATATCAACCCTAGGAGATATTTAAGGTTTTTAAAATTTCACCATAAGCAAAATGGAAGATCAGGAGCCATGCTAATGAAAATATTACTATACTAGAATTCACAAAGCTACAGAGTTTAAAGTGGCGCGACACAACTCGGACCTGGTACCTCCGCCAAATATTCTATATATTCACAGACTTTTTTATGATTTCGTGCCAGTGGCGGACATCCCATTATTTTGAATTCTGTTTTTATTTGTGTATAACATACCAGAACCATCTGACCAAAGGAGAAGTATTTCTCTATTTTTGTTTTTAAGTATTTTAAAATAAATAGGAAAGTGCTATTGCAACACATCCACATGTAAAATTTTCACATATTTAGCAAATTACACATATTCCACCATTTTACTACTCTTTTGCTTCCTGAATCCTGATATAATTGCCAGTACTTCGACTTGCCCGTAGTCAAAGCAACCCTGCATTAATCAAGGTGATTTGCAGTTCTATTTTACAACAATACTTGAGAAAAGTTTAGTTGGAACGCAATAAACCCAATGAATACAAAACAGCCTACGGATATCCATTTGTTTATAATTGGTCTATAAGGAGATGGATATCAGGGCGGTTGCCAGGCCAGTTCACATTATAATTGACCATTTACTTACAGCCTATAGGATCCAATTCATGTCCATAACGTTTACAGCTGATATAATTCATGTCCACAATCTGTTCAATTCAGTTGGCAGAAGAGCTTTTGTACGTTGATCAAAGGCCCATGCCATATCTATTACCGGTCTTTGCCATTCAGATCCAATATATCCATAATTTGTACAAAACGGATATCCATTGGATGTAACTCCTCGTGGAAAATGGATTCACTGGACGTACCATGGAAATCCAGTACATTGTGTTATCTGGGAAAACGTAAAAATGTTCAACAGACTTAATTGAATTCCATATGTGAGTCACACCTGACTAACCTAATTATTCAATGTTTTTGGTGCGTTAGCGAGCAATACTGTTAAAAATTTTCACTGTTAAAAGACATCAACATAAATTGCGGAAGGAACCCTAATGATAATGAGCTGATTCTTTTGTGAAAAACAAAGATTTTTCCTTCCAGACATTTGGTTGTCTTCGGAACGGTAGTTTACTATTGTATACGCATTGTTTATGGCATGACTAACATGACTTATTATTTAGGTCCTGAAAAAGATGTGTTTTTTTTGTATAAAGGGTGATTTTTAAGGGTGAAAGGGTTAAGCATTACAACTCTCTTATAGCCTATAACCTTTCCCGACAAACTCCTGAACATTCAGCAATATGCCATTACACAATCGGATGAACGGTATGGCAGCGCATAAAATACGAACAAAGAAACATTCATTTTTGTATATTAGATTTCAACTGCATTAAATGTGAACGAAACTTAAATTAAAATTATTTATATAGAAATAAAGTAGGTAAAGTGACTTATGGTATACATTTGTTTTCTTATTTAGTCAAACAGTTCATTAGGTTGAAGCTGCACTTCGCTTTTAAACTTTATTAAAACTCAACTCGACTCCTAGGAGAAATCCACCTTGTTGACTGTGAGATTTTTCTAAATTCATGGTGTCTTCATTCGTTTACGACCTCCACAGCAGGAGTTTCGTATAGCATTATAAATAGGAAAATAAACACATCAGCTTCACCCCGCAGAGGATTTTTACGCGACGGCGAGAAAACTGCAGTGTCGCTGAGCGTGAAAATCGGTGAAACCAATTGAGAAATGATCTTTCTCTTCGAGAAAGGACCCGAATTTTTAAAGACGGGGAATAAAATAGAGATGTGTGATGGAAGCCGATGGCGATCGACTTAAAAAGTGATTTATTCCGACTCGAATGAGTTGTGAAAAGGCACGGTCACCACCTTCGAATTTTTGTTATCGTCGCCCTAATGTGAAACGAAATTTATCAGATCGCGACGGAAGCGTGGGGGGACTAATCGCTGAAGCGTTTTTACCGCTGCCTAAATGGGCTATTCCTGAAAAAATAATCGCAAAAGTTAAACACAATGTTTACACACAAGCGTATGAACGGTGTCCGAGTGAAACAGTCGCGAAGCCGACTGCGGGATTTTTTTAAAAAAGAGGACAAAACAAATCAAAAATTGAATAACCACTACAACTCTCTAATCTTATTTCATGACAATAAATTTTCAATATTCGAGTGAAAACAGACGCATTTCATTAGAATCGACCAATTCAGGATTATTGGTGGAACAAACCTAACACGCCTGTTCACAATCACTTTACAGTCGACTACTCACGTTCTGAAATTATTGATCGTGTAAAAATTGTTAATACGATTAATCGACTCCCGTTGACAATCACTAACAGTTCCTGATTGTCTCCTAAAAAAATGGAATCGTATTTACACTTTAGAAGATCGTTGCTCATCGAAAGAATTTTAGTATCTAATAATTCCGAACTGAATTTGGCAAACCAAAGGGACAAATTTTGTTACGTAAACAGTAAACAACATGATTCATCGGCTAAAAGCATAGTATAATTTCTCCTGGAAGGAACCTATTCATAAATCACTTGTTACTTGATAAATACAATAAATCTAAGAAAACAAAAAATATTATCCAATTATAATACGAACAAATCTGGAATTGAAAAAATCGCCTCCAAAATTCACAGTGTCTGCAGAATTATTAATAGTAAATAATCCTCTAAACCCTGTACTGCTCAACTCCCTCGCGTAAATCAACTCACATTTAAGGCATAGTCTAGCTGCGTAAACTCAAAAAACTGGAATCATTTATTTTAGAATGAAAACCTAATATCAGCAGCTATTCTGCAAACGATTACGATAACGAGTGTTACTGAGTATAATTTATTAGTAAAAAGAGAGGTATTCGCTCTTTCTCTCTGCTTAACAATTTTACTCTCTAACAATCAACTACAACAACATCTCTTGATGACGTGGACTCTTCTTAAAACTCCCTAGCAACGAACAATTGTTTTAGGCGACAGAAAACAACAGAACATGAACATTAGAAACACACAGCCACACTATCGACTGTTTCAAACATTTTGCAGCGCATTCACTGGCACAAGTGCACTACTATCAGCTTGAAAATATTCAAAAATATGGATAAAGACACGCTGTACGTCGCAAAACTGGCGATTTTTGCCGTAACGATGATCACAACATATAATGTAAGTAGGCGGACGTCGAGAAATTGACAGAATTTGAATATATGTGAAATGTTCTAGGCTTTGAGGTTCACGGAGGGAATATGGGAGTTTTGGGCAAAACTGGTTGAAGAGAAGATTGAACCGAAGGCAAGGCCACTGGAGAGAGATGCAAGTACCCAGACGAAAAATTAAGATGCTGTACATCTACATATCGTTTTGTGTGGTTTTCTACAACTTTGTATGATACTGAATTGAGTAAAATTAAATGATGTAATGTTAGCCCTTACTGAAAATTAACCATGTGTGTTTGAAAACATCTATTAAATAGTTAGGTTCATTAATATGCTTTCAAATAATTTCAAACAATGTTGAGGTTATGTTCAGCTGTCATTGACAAGTTGAAATATATAAATGATAATTACACTAAAAAATTATAGCTTGCCTTGGCTTTACATCCACCGACAAACTGAAATCATCACAAATCATTACAGCATAGCAAGAGTAGTTGAGATTTTTAGTTCATATTTCAAACTAGTAGCAATTTTTCGCGACACAGTAAGGAATCTGTTCCATGCCGGTTACAGAGTTCTTCATTATCGACTTCAAATAATGACAGTTGTCATCACATTTACTGTTCCATTCAAACAGATCAAAATTAGCAGTATAAAGTTATTTTAGCAAAATAAATGGATCCGCATATCGTCGTTGCATACGTAAAGTTGGGCATCATCGCCACACTAATAATTACCAGCATTAAAATAGCAGTGAGCCGATAATACTTCCGAAAAAACAGCCTAATTTCTGCGAACAGCTTTCAAAGGTAGGAAGATGCATGTACATAGAATATAAGACAATTACTAGTTTACATAATCGTAATGAACGCAAATTATGCGTTTATTATGCATGTTACAATACGTGTATTGAATTTCACTATATTGCCGATAATTACGAATACCCACCCTTTTGAGAGAATAAAGGCGCAACTTGAAAACTGTATGTAAATGTATGAAGCACCCATTTTCATACGAAGGGAATGTAAATTTCGCTATTAAGTTTAACAAAAGTAAATTGAATAGGCGTTGGCGTTACGTTTAAAAAGAGAACAATATTCGAGTATAGCCAGTCTTCGAAAGTAGATAGGTTTCCTTTCCCACATCGTTACAATTTATAGGTTGAATTCTCGTATGCAAAAAAACCAAATGAACCTGGTCGCTTCATAAGATTAACTTGGGGCCTAAACTCAGACATTTCTTTCAGGTGCAAGTGAAGAATGGACGCTGTATGTTAATCAGCCATGGGCACTACGCTAACTGACGAGCTGAGCCGGAGCAGGAATTATGGCAATTATGGAATTATTTGAAATTGATTATCATTAAACAATATTTAAAATATACACATAAATACTATGTATGACTTATTTGTTAGGGCGGATAGCGGGCTTAGGACGAAAACAAC
The DNA here is from genome assembly GCA_963576515.1 of Cryptocephalus primarius. Lineage (NCBI taxonomy): Eukaryota > Metazoa > Arthropoda > Insecta > Coleoptera > Chrysomelidae > Cryptocephalus > Cryptocephalus primarius. The sequence continues at coordinate 14,324,056 of OY754936.1, forward strand.
AACTTCTCGCTTTTTGTAAACCATCGACGTTTCGATTTGAATTTTAGATCTTTATCAAGGCTACATATACAAGAAAAAAGTCCTACAACTGGGACTATTCAAAACATCAGTGAAGTTAGTGGTATCTACCATGAGTCTCTATGTTAACTGAACTACTAATATAATCACAAAGATTGTGAGAATTAACAAAATACAGAAAACGAAGATTAATTATTATTAACTAAATTCCTTGTATACGGCATGAAGGAAATTGACGTCAGGTAATTAACTGTATTCCTCTATGTATTCAGTAATTTTTATTAACCAAATTATTACCATGATTAACAATTGAAGATATAAAAGCTTTTATTTTAAAAAAAGAATTAAGTTCATAGATATTTGCTTGATTAAAATTAGAATTCTACTGAGGTCCTACGGCTCATCGTTGTATCTGTAATAAAATAGTATTGTGCTCATATCGGCAAGTTTACGTATCTTCGTCAATTTAATAGAATCTCAACGTGTCGACCTTAAGCCTCCCATTAGCTGCAGTCTACTTATAATTAGACTTCGAATTTTCCATAATCATTTTATCCGAACGTATTCCTTTCGAGTCGTTGAGATGAGCGAAATCTGTATTTTTCCCTACGATAGCTTTCCCAGGGCGTCCATCTAATGCATACAGATAATTCGAAGGGTTGCCAAGGGATCGAGACCAGTCATTAACAAAACTACATTCTACATAATTAACGCCGTTGATGGTGAAACGTAGCCGGGGCCTGTTTGACCCTTCGGGAGCACTAATGTATTTAACCAAATTTACCGGCTTGCTTTAGAGCGCCAGGGACACTGAAAAAGATGTCCTAATTTCGAATTGGGGAAAAAACAAAGGTAAAAATACCGCTTATAAAACAATTTTCTCAAACGCACAACAGGGATCGAACGAGGAGGGCTGGGCGCTGGGTTTTCGTTGTAAACAAATAGTTCTGGAAAATATCCTTGAAAGATGAAAACAAAATCATTTGTGATTTTTTCGAGGGGAAGTATCACGGGAGCGCCTCCTTTGCATGCTAATGACTCGATTTTCCTCTATTTTCATAAATTCTGTTTATCATCTCCCGTGAAAGATGAAGCAGGTGGTAACGTAATAAACGGAGACATGTCTCGGAGTGACTGCAAATAAAATAAGTTGAAAACAGAATCAATATTTAATTTCCGTTTTAAGGGAGAAATTTATGGTGACTATTAACAAATGCGAGACGTTTTTGTGTTATTAGTAGCGAGCGTTTTCGGCACAATAGGGCGGGAGATTTAAGGGTACGGGGTTATTAATAAAATATCAGTGAAGGTTTAACGTACGATTCGCATACATAGCTTTTGCATTAAGGTTTATTGGAAGCGGAACACACTTTGAATTGACGCCTGACAGAAGTAAATTGGACCGTTATGGGCCCTGGAAATAATTCCGCTTAGACTTTCAGATAAGATTTAGTGATGCTAATCACAGTTCCAAACGGAATTATTCATTACTTGAAAATAAAGTTCTCACTGGAATATTCATCATCTGCATCATTACAAGTGACATTACCGGAACTTATAGTTAAACGACTTTTTTGCGCTGATTATAAGGCAAACTGCCGCTCAACAGTTTCCTTTTTATTCTGCCCGTCGCATTATTTGCAATTTCTAACGATAGATAATTAAATCTGTCTAGAGCACTGACTGTATAAGAGTAATTGCATTAATTTGTAAAAAATTGAACGTGTACAGGCGCTTCCTTTAAGGAGTTTCCGCCAATAACTTTAGATCGCGCTTTTAGCAAAATTAAATTTACTTGTACCGCTACAAGACGACTTGAATATATCAGATTATTTTGTGTCGACTGCAAAAACGTTCTTTATTACATCCGGTCGAATTACGGTAAAGCAAGCTTACCGCTATGGTTTTCGTTTATTTTCTCAGTATCTGTATATACCCTGTATCAAAGAAAATGTCTCACGTTTCCAAACTATATTGTTTCTCATTTCCTATGCCAGGATGCGTCATTTATTCCAAGGCGCAAATCAATTTAATTCGAGTATTCTCTATTGTTTTCGGCGATTTATCATGTTTCGTTCAAAACGTAATCTCTCTCCACTATTCAACGCATTCGAAACGTAAGTGATTTCGCCAAAGGGGGGAAGAGGATTGAGCAATATTGTTGAATCAATCGATTTTTCCCTCAATAACACTGTACCCTTTCGCTTGGATCGAGTGAAATGATCAGCTAGATATATCGATGATCCAAACATGGAAACACCACACCTAACCCTACATAGATATTTACAATCGCTCTAATATGCCGCAAGCGTCTGGAGCGGAGGTAAACGCATTTCCTTTTGCTTCAAGATAACTACTCCTATAAGGACATTAAACACCGAACTAAGCTGCGTATGACAACAGTGATTAGTCCTGTGGCTCAACCCTTAACTAAGCCTCAGGCTTAGAAACCTAATCTAATCGTCTTGTAGTTCAGGTAGATATCATAAGCTTATATACAAATTGATTATTGTAAAACGAATCAATTTTAGGGTATTAATAGTTACCCCAGAATCTAAATTATCCTCGAGCGATAATTTCAAAGCAAAGATGGGAACTGAAGATGAGGGTTGAACGAAAATATGCTTATGAAACAATAAGGCAGCTTAAGGGTGCTAAGCAGTGAAACAGCTAATTGATGTAGCAATTTAAGTTACAGCACATTCCTCTTTCTCCTTTCCGTCTTCTGTATTGGCAAACATAGTCAGTGGAAGTTTCATGGTTCACAAGAGTCGGAAAATCAGACTTCGGATTCGTTAAATCACCACAAAAGATCTGAGCGTCCTCGACATACCGCGAAGAGCTACTTCAGCTCATCCTGCCTAACGTTCACAGAGAAATGCAAAGCCTTCCGGATATCGTTACGTTTATTCGAACAAGCAATTACTTGGCCGAAAACCAGTCGTACGAGGTCAGACTTGTAATTGACAACTCAACGTCTCCAAAGTTTTGGATACACTAAAACTTAAAGGTCTTTTATTACTACCACTTATTTCCCTGAACATAGTAATTCCTGTCGTATCGACCAGCATTATGTTATCCCCGCCTTATCTCTGGCGCCCAGAATTTATAAGTTCCAGACGACTTAATAATTTTCCATTCTATAACCACCGATTATGGCGGCTGATTGATAAATTGATTTCAACAGGTGCTGTAGACTATTGAAGTTCTTTTACCTTGACATTTGTTGGGAAGGTGATTTAACAAGCAATTGGTTCTTTTTCTCTCTTCTGTTTTATTCTTCATAGAAATCTGACGTCGGGACGATTTCATTTCCGTCGTCGTTTTTCTCCATCTATTTTTTCATAACGTACTTTTGTAAGATTCGAAGAAAAAGGAAAATTTTATCCTGGAGTATTAATAAAGTTAACAAAACGAAGAATTCTGAAAATCTGTTTTCCGTACGTTTCAGGCAGAAGTCGTAGCTCATAAAACTTTCCATTTTAGTATTGTATTTAAGAGTCTGGGCGTCGTCAGACATCCATGGCGTGCGTTTCTCCGCTTTATTAATATTCTCAACAGAACGAAAAAAACACGTCTTCTTCCACTCCAACTCGGAGAGCACACACTCGCTCTCGATGCGAAGACAGCACGGAACACTGTGTTGTTCCACGTTGAGCACAAAATTAGCATAGCAATATGACTATGAAGTACCCATATAGCTACGGTTAAATGAAATATTATGAGGTCCTTAAAAGTATTACGAGTAGGTCGATTAGGCCATCATTAGAAAAGAGTGAGGATTGCTACCGTTACCCGTTGTAGGGATAGCTCGCTGTAATCTCACAATAAAAAAACAGGTCAATGAAGGGACGGCTTAGATATAATGTAATGAAACTGATCGTGTATGCCTGAATTCAAAAAAAAATATCGCGAACATGAATAATGCATTTAGTAAAATATATTAAGACAAATAATAACAAAATCTTTTTACTGGTAAATGTACGAATTATTAAAATTATACGGTTTTCCAAACTTCTAAATTTACAACTAT